>JAOXXN010000446.1:37450739-37460960 GCA_026770055.1 Myrmophylax atrothorax | reverse complement strand
CCTTCTCATGAGCTTTTGCTTTTAATACCACCCTGTCACTGGGACCCTTGTCCTTTGAGCTAGGACATAGAAAGGCTTCTGCACACAACAGAAGCCACATCATTGTATTGTGTGCTATCACAAAAAGTGACATAATTTTTCTTTAGCAGTGATAGACCAATGGTCAAATGGCCTTTTGTTTGTATGAAGCATTCTGTGCGCAAAATTGAGAAGTATTTTATTGGTATTTTTGTTGGTAAATTGGTGTATTTATTGGTAAATGAAAGTATTAGTTATATAGAAGAAATCTAAGAAGTGTTTTGCAATTAAATATTTCTGAGATTTTTAAAAATTCCACAAAATCTTAGCATTTGAGTCATTTTTATTCATATAAACATCATGATGTAGTATAGCTAGTCTCACCTCACCAGCTGCTGAATCCCTATTAAGATATTTCTCTCACCTTTTAACTACACTTGTCATTGGAGATTTCCACCAAATTCCATTAAATTCTGGTACTCTGCACAGTAAATAGCCATGAAAGCACCATGCTTCTTAGCACAAATCCTCAATCCCCTGCTAACACCTTATATTACAACTGTCTAATTACCATGTTCTGCAGTAACCTTGTGGGACTTCCATAGGTAATTAGAACTCCAGAGCATTTCTGCAATAATCCAGTAAGGACCTCTTAACTAGAAAGAATTATGTGGTACTAATATTTTTGCACCCACGTGTTCTTCACAGTTAATTGTTTCAATTAATATTTGGCAGCAATGAAGAAATTCATAAAGGTTCATAAACTGAGGCAATTCTCAGGAAAGCTTTAAGGTAAATGAGTTGTAGTTGTGGTCACTTAAATATGCAGGGCACTTTAGAAAAAATGAAATTCCTAGTACATCAAGCTATTGCAAAAGCAGATTTTTATATTGCTGCTAGGAGAGATACCTTAACTTGCCCTTTCATCCCTGTAAGACCATAGTATTGGGGTAAATTCTCTTTTCTTTCCTTAGAAGTTCTATCAAGTAGTTGTAGACGAAGAATGCTGCATGACTTAAAAAGCATGGTTGAATATGCCCTGATACTGTTCCACAGACAAGTCTTTGATGACAGAGAGTAACAGAGAGAGCTATTGATTCTGGATGTCTTTATTTCACTTCAGTCTCATCTTCCCTTTGCTTTTCCTTTGAGAGTTGAGGATTCCACATACTATACAGCTATAAAGGGCCTGCATACACTGCACACACCAGCACTGCGTCCTTCAAACCTTTCATTTAAATACTACTTTCATTTAAATACTACTTACTGTCTTTACTAATTATTCCGATTTGTCACTTCTGTATTTCTGTAGAGTTAATGACAGTGTAAAATCCATGCAAGAAAGGTAATTACTTCATCATTTATGAAGTGAACAGCGATGCAGAAAAGAGTTTTGATCCCAAAAGCATGTATTGCTCCCCCTTGCTTCTTGCTCCCCTCGGCCTTTGGGCAATCATTCTGTACGCTCACTTTGGTGCTTCCCAGGGGATCCTCCACCACTTTGGAATGGCCTTAGACACACTCAGTTATTCTGACACCAGGACAGAAGCAGAAGTCTGAGGAAGACCGAGAGAGAGTGGGCACGTGAGAGGCATGATGAGAGTAGGCCATTTCTTCCCATTGTACCCACAACTGGTTTCATTTCCACACTGTCCTTTTCACATTGTCAAGTATATGTCCTGTCTTAAACAGAAAGACCTAATGCTTTCCAAATCTGGGTGTCTCCTCACAGGTACCAACCTATTTCATTACTTAGCTACTGGTAGGATAATGACTACAATTTATTACTTCACTATCAGTAAGATAAGGACTACATTTCATGGTTATCTACCCTTTTAGTCTTAAAATGTTTCAGATTTCTGTTCATTGCTGCTTTCGCCTTTCTGTATTGTGTAATATGTAATTATTGTTTAATATTCTTCAAAATAAGGAGATGACTGGAAGGAGTCATTGGACAGGTTAGTTAGAAGTTCACTTATTTTTCTTGAATTAAAAGGGCAGAAGAACAAATGCCATACCAATTTATCATCATATGTAACCTTTGATTAACCAATTTTTTACTATATCAATGTGAGTGGCTTTTGGCTTCAGACTAGATTACTGAAATTAAGAACTTTAGCACAAAGTAAAGAGTCATTTGTTTTGATGATTATTAAATTAAAAAGTCAAATCTGGAAGTCACCTTAATTAAATGTAAAAATTGAGTCCACTGAACCTCTGTGCATTTTCAAATCAGACCGTGATGCTTCCCTAAAATATCATAAATTGCCCTTATTCTCCCAGTTAGTTCAGCTGTTTTGCAGCCAAGACTATAAGTTAGACTTGATTAAAATAAAACGAGTTGTTTCTTAGAATGGGATGCAACACAGTCTTTCCTTAATGGCCTTCTATATATTATCAAGTTCTGAATTTAATTTATGTTGCAAAGTTTCCAAAGAGAATGCATTATAGCAAACTTAAAACTGTAAAAATAATAGATTTATATTTATGTTAAATCTCATATCTAAGGGTAGTATATTTTCTACTTGATATACCTAAGATGGTAAAAGAGCAAGTACATAGGTGAGGAGAACCACATGTAATTCTGACATGACAATAGACAGTCAACATGTAAAACTCTTAGTAGAGTCTCAGAAAGGTAGTACAAAATGTTCTCAGAGAGAAAATATATCACCAGAATAATCCCTCTATGTGGACGAACATTTGAATAATGTCCATACAAGTCACTATTCTTAGGGAATGGGCTGTGGCTTCTGTTTCTTACAGAACAAAAGAAAATTTACTGGCTACCACACCACACAGTGTTGGTAAAATTCAGATTTAGTGATGCCAGCAGTGAAGGCAGCAGAATTTACATGATTCCACAGGGTAGGATTTTGACAAAGCTGTTGTATATTTTTACAGCCCAAAGCAAGGACACAGTCATTCTTTCGGTATTGCTGAAAAAGTTCTTCTGCATCAGATATTTTAATTTATACCTTTTTTATTTTTATTTTTATTTTTATTTTTTTATTTATAGCCTTTGTAGATGAATCATTCCCATAAAATACTTAATACTTTTTATTTTCCTCCCAACAAAGCTTTGAAAGATAAAAAATCGATATCTAGGCATGCAAGGTTTATGAGTATTCTCTGAATCTCCAGGTGATTTTAGCTGAAGGTGCATGCTTTTTATTTTATATGTACAACTTATTCACCCATGACATAGAATTAAAATTTCCACGACAAATAACAAAGCAGTGCTTCTTGGCATAGCAAAAGTGAGTGTATGCCTTATGCACACAAAAAGATTTTGTCTGTTCTTGTAAGTTCTCACTTCTTTGGAACTGAACTTTGAAATTTCCTCATTTTCTTGGAGCTCTGTTCAACAGTAAACAGAGGCTATGTGCATGTCATTTCTTAAAGCTGGGGGTGGAGTGGGAGAGTCCTAGTGAATAGACACACACTATTGATCCCTTTCATGGATCCATGCTAATTATGATGGTCCTGGGCAGCCCATACATATAACCCGTGCCAGCTCAGTCACAAGCCTAAACAGTAGTCTTCATAGGACCAGAGAAAGGGTAGATAAATGCCCATTTCTTCCCAGGGAAGGCAAACCTCCCTGGAGGTATTGACTCTGCTATGAAGAAAGTCTGTAGAGTCTCCGTTTTGGATGCAATCCAATGTTTTTGCAAGGACTAAATGAACTACTCTCTAGACCCAGCTTTGTACAATTTGCTGAGCTCAATGAACTCTTTTCTTTTCTGCTTTCCTCCTCATACGTCTTTGTTACTTTTAACAATGTGTAGTAGAAAAATTGGCAATTACTCAATGAAATCTCTGTTAAGCTTACACCAAAAGGAAGATTTTTTTGTGAATTTGCACTTCCAAGAAGATGTCACAGTTTTCAAACGAGCTGGTGAGACTCTGAGTTAATGCTTTTTGAATAGCTTGAATAAAAGGTTGCCCCTGAGTCTGTAAAACAGAAGAAGTGAGGCACAGTACCTCCTGGAGTTCCCTTTGGCCAGTTTGTCTTTGCTCTGCCCCTAACTTGGGTCTTTGTGTGTTGAGCACAGTCTTGAGCAAAGGAGTCCTCAGGAGAGCTCAGAAATATCAATGGAATGTGGGCTCTGACTGATTTATTCTTCCTCCTTTTTGTTTGTCTACATCAAAACAGAATTGGCTCACAGTATTTCTTTGCTCCTTCATTACTTTTCTTCGGGACTTATCCATTTAAGCTTCAGGAGGAAATGCCACATTTATTTCATTTTTTTTCTATTGTTGCTGTGCATTACTGCTGTTTGTAACATTCCATTTTTATCCCAAGTGTACGTGGCCACCAGAACAAACCTGCTCCTTGTCTACAAAATGCAAAAAGCTATAGAAAGTATAATTAATCGAGTGAAGCAAAGTGACTCACATGTGACATTTGTTCTCCTGGAGATTAAATGGACATTGTGAAGACTTTGATGAATGTAAGAGAAAAAGGAAAGGAGAAAAATGTAGGTAGGATTTTGCTGGGTTTGTATGTGTGCTAAAGTGGAGATCTTCAGCAATATGCAACAAGGCCTTTCTTTTCTCTTTAGCCTTCCCCCACCCCAGTATATGAAGTACAAATGGATGCACTTTCTTTGCTAGAAAGAATATGGGCGTCCAGTGACTATGATCTTCTTTAAAGTTATGGGAATATTTTTATATAGAAATAATATCATGCTGTCATTTGTATTGTACCATGGATATTGGAATCAAATCTGTCATTTTAAAACAAATTTGATGCTGACAAGGAGGTATTTCCACAATACTGTTACAAACAACACCCATGGTCCTTTTCTCAGTGAAGCATTAACCTTTAGAGATGAGTTGAGAGCCTCCTCAATCCATTTTTACTCCTGATATTGTGAAAATATGACAACTGTCCATACGTAATACTTTTGGCAAGGTCACTTTATGGCTGATAAAAGCTGGTAAAAGAGAAGAGATCACAATAGCAAGTAATCATGTCAATGTGCTTTCTGGGGTCACTGCTTCTTTTCCCAAAAGGGTAGGCTTGTAACACTGAAACAAAATAATTATAAGAATAATTTTGCATAAATTGTTCTATTTTTTATTAAGTTCCACAATATCATGGTGTTCCATCAGTGCTGCCTAAGCACATATTTCTGTTATTTCCTTTTGTTAAAAAACCAGTTACCATAACAACTTCATGTAAATTTCACGTGTCTAATATAGAATATTAACTTTAGAACTAATTAGAACTTTAGTTGCTTAAAAACTGAAAAAAAATTATTTCTATCTTCGTAGCCATTTTGTCTTCAGCTCTTTTTTTTTTTTGAAAAGAGAATCCAGCATTTTGTTTCCTTCAATGAGCCAAAGACAGAAAAGTGTTAAAAAAATAAATATATAAGAATTATTCCCCAAACCATAGTTGAAATAAGCAATCATATTTTAAAGATCAAAAAAATCATCTCCTCAGCCTTTAAAAGGTCTGAACATGGTATTTTATTGCAGTGAATCAAAAATAGGGAATAGAGAAGTTGGGTTGTTGCTTTCAATTATTGCCACACAAGTATGTTACAATAACACTAAATATCCTCCCAGCACTAACTAGCCACCTTCTTGTGTGCTTCAGCAGGCAGCCTCAAAGTGTGAAACGTATTGGAAACCCCTTAAAGTATTCAAGGAAATCAGAATATTACAGCATTCAAATACAGGCTGTAGGTGAATGTGATGCAATGGTTTTGGTTTAGATTTGGAAAAAAATAAAATGAAGTGCTTTTGGAAGCAAGATTATTTGCTATGTGTCCTTTGTTTATACGTCCTAAGATAACTTAGCACTTTCTTATATCCTTAAAATGAGACCAATAAAAAACAAAAAACAAACAAAAAAAACCACAAACCAAACCAAACAACAACAACAAAAGTAAGAGTGAAGTAGATGCTTTAGTTTTGTTAAATCATTAACTTTGTTATTATCTTAATTTTACTTTGGTTTTGAGAATAAACATTCTGATACACTATGTCTGTCTCCGTCAGATAACTACAATTGTCAGGGCTTGGAATATTTATGGTTCAGGATTTGTTTCCAAGTTCATAATAATTGTGCCTCTGTACTATATCAGGAAATACACCGGAGGCTTATCTTTGATCTTCTGATAACTGTCCAAGTGGAAAGTTTGGTAGCTGGTTGTCAGAAGGTATATATAACGTCTCAAATATCCCCTTCAATATTTCTTGTGAAAATGAATATATTACATAGTTTTTTCATAGCTAACAATAAATATGAACTTTGCAAAGTTCACTCTGGGTTTTTGTGTTTTTGTTTTGTTTTGGGGTTTTTTTTATTTAATGTGTAATAATTCTATATAGACTCCTGTTTTACTTGCTAAAGCATTGGTACTGATTTTATCTAACTAATGTTCTGATGTCTTTAGTACCTTTGTTTTCATCATGTTCTTCTACTACTTTTCTTCTACATACTATTTTGCTTTTGCAAAGTAAGAAATGGGATCTGTTTTCTCTAGTTTTATTTTTGACTTCTAAGTAGTACATGCCATAATCCAACAAAATTAATGTTAAACACCATCATCATTTGTCATAATTAATGTGTTTGGTTGTTTTAAAGTAGGAAAAAAGTTAATGTCTATCTTTGTGGTGTGTCACACCATTGATTTTTCAAAATAAATCCCACTGAAATCAGTCGGGAGTGCTGCATATAAATCCATGCCAGGCTATGGTTCTTTATTTATGGGTTTTAGTTAAAGGGAAAAAACACTGGAAATCTCAGTAAAACACTATCGAGGTCTTTAGAATTTTTATTTTTTCAAAGTTCCTCCCCTTTTATGATTCCATCAAAATGCCAAAAGAAGATGTATCTAGTCATGTAAACAAACCATGGAAAGTAGATAAATTTAATAAAATGAAGAGCTTACAGCATCATTCAAGCAATTAAATGGATTCTGCACCACCTCTTCCCTTCTCCATATCCTCACTCCACATTACTCTTATTGCAGGATTAGATTCCCTATTAGGTCTTCTGATAAGAGTTCTCAAGTTTTCTGAGACTCACAATGCTCAGGGCACAAGGGTGAAGTGTTGTGCCTGTGGGTTCATATATTATATCACATACTAGATCAAGAAGAGGATTCAAGTTACAGTAAAGACTGAGCACAAGTAAACCTTTAAGAATCAAGGCGAGGGACTTCATTCTAAAGTCTGTGTCATGTTTAGATATTGAACCATCTGCAGGGGGCTAAACACTGAGTGTGTACAAATCAGTCCCTTATCTGTGAAAACAAACCAGACCATGTTTTCGGTAAATTTAGCACATAGAACAGTCATGTGAGATCCCAAGTGAACATGAGATAAATTGAATAAAATGTTCTCTTAATGTAGTTACAAATAGTGTTTTAGTTGTAGTTTTCAGTGTTGTTTTGTTGGTTTCTGGGTTTTTGTTGTTTCTGGCTTTGTTTTTGTTTTGGTGTTTTTTATCCCCTGATGATGAGCAGACCTTTCCACATGGGCACTGGAATCTGTTGCAGCTATTTAGGTCACCCACTGAGTTCATTGTCAAAGGACTAAAGTCAGTACTTAGAAATAAAAGATCTCCTGACAGCCTGAAGATCTTAGCTGTGACCAAAGATCAGTTTATAGATGAGTGGTGGATATTTAATCTAGAGAAAAATTGATGGAAATGATCCATTTTTGTACAACCAGAATCCCTAAACAAACCAGAGGCCATCAGAGGGTGGCCAGTATCAGCACATGAGAAATAATTTATGCTTTCTTTTTGTCAGATTGCATATTCCAAGATACATGAGTATCTGTACACATTTATATGCACACATATATCCGTACTTGTTTTCAACCATGTATGTTGAATCTACATGAGTTTGTATGTAGCTAAGATGATGAAGTTATAAACAGTGCTACTTTCTGCCATTTTGGGTACCACTACATGGGGTATGTGTTCACTAATAAGTAGAGTTCTCCAGCTGAGCTCTTGATACTGGTACAAGTTATTGAGGTCACCCTTTTAAAGACTTTACATCACTTACCTGTATGTTTGGGCCTATTAGCTGCAAATAGTTTTCATTTCTTTGTAAAATCTAAGACTCTGCACTATCCATGGATTTTTCTTGTTGGACAATAGTAGTGTGAGCCCACTAATATTTCTACAGAAATTTAACTCAGGGCTCAGAAATTAAAGCGCTTAATTTGGGGTTTATGGTGATTAAGTTCCAGTGAGGTTACTGCTACTGAAACTTTAAAGGAAAAGAGTGCAAGTTATCTATGGGATAGACCAAATTAGTTCCAGTTGATTTTTATATCAGAAATGAATTTAGCTAATGTATCTTTTTGCATTTCTAAAGGGCAATAATAATTTTATCACTACAGTATATCATGACAACATAAAGCCAGGAAAATAAGGTGGATTTGTATCCCCTATGTGTTGCAGCTTGTATTACTTTTGTGACATGCTCTTTAACAGTAGAGAGGAAGACTCTATTGAACTGCTCCTTAAGTTAAAGCAAATAATAATAATTTTCTGCCAGAAAAAATATTTCTCCCCAGATGAAATTTGTGTATTAAGTTGTAACCTGGAGCTGAGTTTAGGCTTCTGCATGTCAGATTATTTAGACTTGTCAACAGAGATTTTGCAAAGTGTGCCAAACCCTAAATTTTTCTGTCAGAAATTTATGGTTTAAAAGTATTGTGAATGTCTGTTCTTCAGAATCCAATATATATCCACTCTTTCATATAAGTATATTAAAGATATTCCAGGTACCACATGGCACCTTAGCATCACCAGCTATACAACCTCTGAGATAGAAGTATTTCCTTACTTACTGAGTGTAAGATAACTGCTTTTGCACTCACAATCAAATGGAAAGAGTGTAGGGTTTTATATAGATGTAAACCTTTAAACAAAAGGTCAGCATATAATGCTGGAATAATGAGGAAAGAAAATGAAAAACTTTATCAACATTAACTGTTTTTGAAATGAGACCAAAAATACTTGGAAACTTGAAAGTTCATTTAGGATAGCAGTTCAGGAAAAATAGGTAATGACATTGGACTTTCCTGGAAATTGGATTTCAAAACTCATTTTTGTTGTCTCAGTTGAAGTATGGTATGTTTACTTACTAAACACGTGCTTCTCCACTTCAGTTTAAGGCCAGGAAATAGAAAGCTGTTTCAAAGGACAAATAAGTAAAGTAGATTTGTAGGTCAGTGTTCTGTTTGCACTGGATGAGAATCTAAGTGATTTCTTACCTTATTTGCTGCACAATTTTTTTACTGGAAAACACCCCTGGTTCTCCAGACCTAAAATTCTGCCTGGGGTGAATTCCTTCCTGCTAGTACATGTTTGAGGGTTGCTTACAAACAAAGATTGCTTTTTGAATGGAAATGAAGCTTTAGGTTCAGAGAATATGGACCACTATGGGTTTTGTCATCTTGTGATAAGTTTGACTTTACCAGAGGGTAAGATGGACATGTGTGGTAGCATCCACTGTTCTAAATCTGTGCCATCATAACTCATAAATGCTGTTAGTCAGGTCTTCCTGGCAGCACGCAGTAATGAAAAATGTCCAAGAAGTTATAGCAGAGGAGCTCCTTCTCAAAATTCTGCAGCAGACTATCTATAATGAATCATATCCAAGAGGATTTGAGATTAATATGACTTTTCCTTTTACTCTTACACTGATGAGATGTCTCATTATGCTCAGTCCTTTCTAATACATGAGCCACACTACCAGGTTTAATTTATTTATTTTGTGGGTGATTTCCATTTCCTTTTATTTACCCTTCAGGTGAGGCAGCTGACAACACAGCAGCCCCTGCTGTTTGGAAGGGACATGAATGGATGTCTAAAACTTAGTTTATTTGACATAAGAAATTGACTCCAACATAGCTTGATAAAAGAGAAGTAAATGACAGTAAGGTATTCCTATGATTCCATAGGATTCATTTCGTGGGGATTTGAATAGCACTTTTTTTATCAGCATATGCTTTTGCAATTTTTTCCCAATTCACTAGCACCCCAGATTCTAATTGGAAAGGAATTTGAACCTATACATTCTATTGAATATACTCGATCTGTGGTTATGTTTTTAACTGACATATAGAATTTTTAAAATATTTCAAGGCTTCACAACTTTGATAGCATAGGGCTTTTTAAATACAAGATTTTTGTTTTTAAAATATAAAAAGGATATCATC
>JAOXXN010000446.1:37419169-37430779 GCA_026770055.1 Myrmophylax atrothorax | reverse complement strand
TTAGGGAGTTTACAGAGAATTAGGGGTTTATGAGTGTTCCTCTAGAATCTCAGGTTTTCATTGCAGCAGTGGATTTGCTGGAGTGGACTAGAGGAAGAGAAGAAACTTAGTCCTGATTAGTCAGGTTGGAAAGAAGACAGTTGTTAAATCCTGGAGGTTCACTGTTGCCAAAAAGACTAGTGAAAATGAGAAAGGTGTTACTTCTGTGGTGAACTGAATGTGCTTTGGATCATTTTTATTTTAGCCAAGTTATAAAAAAGAACTTTCATTTCAGAGATGTAGGAAAATGGTCTACAACAGGGCTAATATTTCTTGATTTTTTTGCTTCTCAGTAGGTGCAGATATAATGGGATTATTTCAAGGGCTTTTTCATATGCTATGTTCTAGACATAGGCCTCAGAAACACAAATTGCTCTTTGCATTTCTGCATTCAACAGGAGCATGTATTTTGCCATGTGCATTCTGTGGCACTGCTAGCTCTTCACCTGTCCGAGGAGCTGGCAGGGACAGCTAACACAGCTCTTAGTTCATCGCTGCATGATCAGGTTATGCTTGCGAATCACAAAGCTGTTGGTTCCCTCAATGTGCAGGTCCCGTGTAGTGCCAGGTGCAGAATTACTGGTGTAGTTGCCCCATTCCAAAGTTTGTGTTATGATTTGTTCACGTGGAGTTGCCAAGAAGTTTGTGGCCCATGTGATACTGAAACAGGTGCCAAAAATGTGAAGTTTGTGCAGCACCCTATATGCTATGTTTGCACTCTGAATAATGAATGAAACAATAGCACTACAGTGCTGTATGTATTGTGAGTTTGAATACTACTAAATATACTTTTCTGCACCTATACCAAAAATTTTCTCTATCAACCCTGAAAATTCAATAATTAGCCTACAATGTGAAAATAAACATTATTTGGATGCCTTTTTATTTATTGTTGTTGCTGTTATAAGCTTCCTCATAGCATTTTATTCTTTCCCCTTCCATAAGATTCCTTCTATGGACTTTTCTGATCCTTGTGTTTCTTCCTGTGAAGATTCATGGTAATGACATTTACTGCAAGCAAAATTAAATACACAGTCTTCCAGAATATTTTTTAATTCTGTGTTATTTGATGAATAGTTAGGAAGTACCTGAGCTGAGACTGTTGAAATAATGAGACTGAGATGTTTGTGCTCAGAGTACTCCCCCCTTCCCTATTACATTATGCTCATCTTGAAAAGATTTTACTACTAAGGGCACACAAGTAAATACTTTTCTGCCAAAAATCGAGGTGTTAGCTACAAGAATGTGATGATACTCTCTGTAAACCTTTTTAATTTATCAGTGACTAACACAACTGTAGACCTGGAGCAAGGTTTTATTAAATAATTCTGAGTACAAATAATGAACGTAAGGTAGTTAATTCATCTGTGAACTGTGCTTCAATAATGAGTTAAGAACTAAAATCTAATAAATATAGAAGAATCTGAACAATTTGTTTGTGGAGCAATATAAAATTCATATGGAGTCACTTTTGTATTATGGAGTTACACTTTGCAAGTTTTTTTAATGTCCTTAAGTATATCTTGCAATGGCAAATTCAATTCAGGAGACACCTGTCAAAATTAGTTTATTTGAATGCATAAACTGAATTTGTGCACTTTTTATGAGCAAAAGGAACTATTACAATTAAACCAGTATGGAGTTTATATGTGCAATTAGCCACTGATTTCACATGCACATTTCTTTTCACAATGTATTTGGGAATCAACAGATTAGATCCTTTTGTATGAGGGAAATCGAGCATGCAAATATTATTTCTTTTGAAATGCAATAACAAACAAATAGCTAATTCGCTTGGGTAATGGTAATTGGTTATGTTAACCACATTCCTGAATGCACATTTTGTCTTTGCTACATGTTCCTATAATTCTTTATAGTCCTGCAAAAGTGTATAGCACATAATCCTAGACAAAGGGTCTTATCACCCTGCCTTATAATGCATCCATAAATAACATTGGGCCAGGCCTTAAAAATAGCTTCATAATGCTGCAGCTCCAAGTCAGGCATCTAGTACAGAGACAGATTTTTTCAAAAGCACTTGGCATCCAGTGATTCCCACTGAGAACAGTGAGAGCTGATGAGTAGTGAGCATTTTTGAAATTCTACGCTCTCGTTCATATCAACTGAATTCAAACTGTATTTGCCAAGAAAATTCAATGTTGTCTTCTGTGCATCTTATTCCTAGAGGTACATTATTCCAAGTATTACAGCTGCAAAATAACCTGATTCTATTCTGTTTGAAGAAGTAAGTAACTAGTATAACAGATGGGGCAGGAGGAGGTGAAGCAACTGTGGTATACCTAGCACAGAAAAATGAAAGAAAACTGATTATTTCACCAGAAGATGTTTCCTGTAATGTTCTGCTTTCAGCAGATGTGTGCTGCATCTCTTTTTAAATAAAGTTTTAATTGTACAAATGTCCTTCATTCTAAAGGAATTTTTATTCTTTTTTTTTACAGATATGCATAATTTAGCTCAGTGTATATACATCTACTTTTCAAAACCTTGCAACAGCGCTATAGGTCAGTGAAGTTAGGTATTTATCATGTAAATGTTGCATTAGAAAACAGGATGAGAAAACCTTGAGGATAAAGATTTGTATCTACTAACAAAAGAGAAAAAAAAATCTCAAAAAATTTCCTACATCAATCAGCCAATGTGTTTCAGCTCTGAACAAGAACTGTCTTCTGCAATAAATTAGTCTATTTACAGTCACTGGCTGGCTTCTTCACCGAGCTGGCAGACAGTAGGGTTGAAGAGATTTTCTTGGCTAATGAAAGATGAAGAATGCCTTCAGGAAACATAGTGAATCCAGCTCTCACGATCCAGTGATGGGAAATTTTGTTATATGGGTTTGAAATTCTGGCTTAAAATGACACTTCTGTTTTATTCTGAAAAATGACGGGAATACTTAGTCACATTAGAATTTGGCAAAAACTGTGCGGGAAAATTGGCATTTGTCGATTTTATTTTCAACTAAGGCACCAAAACCCTGATTTTGTCCTGCTCCTTCCTCCAGCTTCTGAGACTGAGCCATAGTAATGTAGGAAGCCTTTCTTGCAGTTAGTGTTCAGCCTGTATCTTTGCTAAGATGGTAGAAACAAGTAATTTCTGTTCCTGCTGGGTTCAGTCTACAATCAAATTCATTAAGAAAGCAATGAAAAAGAGCTAAAGAAAAGGAAAATATATCCCAATTTACTAGAGGTGACAGCAATTTCATTGTATGTGAAATAAGAAATAATTTATAAAACAAGAATTTGAGTTAAAAGGAACATAATTCTGTCCTCACATTGTGTAGCTACCTTTCAAAAGTTAAGAAAACTTTCTTTTCAAAATCATGGTTGAGATCATTTGGCTTTACCCTCTTGCACTCTTCTTTTAAGTAATTGCTCATTTTTGTTAATGTTATTCTGTACTATTTTTTATTAGAAGCATATTATTGAATTTGAATTAAATAAAACTCCCAAGGGACTACACTTTTCTTTCATGAAGGATTGCAACATACTCCTTTCAAAAATACAATTTTTTTCAAGAAACTGAAGTATGAATAATTTGTAAAGTTTAATTGCTCGCTGTTTAGCCATGAACTAACTCAAAAGGAAAGAAAATGCATATTTTATTTTAAATTAATTTAAATTCATTCTTTTTTTTTTAGTGTTTTATTTGTATGTGTTCACTTCTGTACTATGTAACAAGGAAAAACCAAACAGAGGAAAATGACATCAAGCTGGGGTCCAGTCACTACTGGGGTTCCTCAAGGCTCCATCCCTGGCTCAGTTCTCTTGAACATCTTCATTAACGACTTTGGCACAGGACTCAAAGGGATAGTAAGCAAGTTTGCTGACAGCCCTAAATGGGGAGGAGCTGTTGACTCCCCTTTAAAGCCCGAAAGGCTCTGAAAGCAGACCTTGACAAATTGTAGAAATGGGCGATTGCTAACCATGTGAAGTTCAGCAAGGGAAAGTGCTGGATTCTGCTCCTGGGATGAGGCAATCCTTGTTGTGTGCATAGACCAGGCAACAAGAGGCTGGAGAGCAGTGCCATGGAAAGGGACCTGGGGGTCCTGGTCGATGGCAAGTTGAAAATGAGTCAACAGTGCCCTGGCAGCCAGGAGGGCCAACCATGTCCTGGGGGGCATCAGGTACAGCATCACCAGCCAGTCAAGGGAGGGGATTGTCCCGCTCTGCTCTGTGCTGGGATTGCCTCACCTTGGATATTGTGTGCAGTTTTGGGCACCACAATGTAAGAAATACCTTAAGTTATCAGAGAGTGTCCGAAGGAGGGCAACGAAGGCGGCAAAGGGCCTTGAGAGGAAGCCATATGAGGAACAGCTGAGGGCGCTTGGTGTGTTCAGCCTGGAGAACACAAGATTGAGGGGAGACCTCACTGCAGTCACAACTTCTTTGTGAGGTGAAGAAGAGGGGCAGGCACTGATCTCTTCTCTGTGATGACCAGTGACAGGACTCCAGGAAACAGTATGAAGCTGAGTCAGGAGAGGCTAAGGTTGGATATCAGAAAAAGGTTCTTAACCCAGAGGGTGGTTGGGCACTGGAACAGGCTCCCCAGGTCACAGCACCAAGCCTGACAGAGTTCAAGAAGCATTTGGACAATACTGCCAGGCACACGGTGTGACACTTGGGGTGTCCTGTGCATGGCCAGGTGGACTTGATGACTTTGATGGGTCCCTTCCAACTCATCATATTCTATGGTTCTATGATTTTAAAAAAGAAATTTAAGAGCTTGAAAGGTTAAGTCATGTGTGGCAGAAAAAAATTTTGAGTGCTGGAGTAAAAACAGCAGCAGCAAATATATTTTAACAGAACTATTAAGTATTTTGATAAGTTTTGTGAATTTCGTTACTTTTGTTGCCATGTGTAAAAAAAAATCTTCAACTTTGATAGTAAATGAAAAAAGGAAGAACCAGATAATAAACAGCCTGTAATTTGGACAATTGCGTCTTCAGTCCACTTAACATATCCAAGCAATCAGCTGACATTTGGTACATTTGATCAAATAAGAATTAATTTGACAATTAACCAAAAGAATAACAAAAAATTTTAAGACTATTATTTACATGTGATGTATTTGATAAAGGAGGCTTTATCAAATGTGCAGTGGAAAAAGAAAGTGTGTAGTTCTCTAGCTTTATATTTAAATGTACCTGCAGCTTCAGCTGAACTTACTGTTATCTTGATTATAGCTTTACTTTTGAAGCAAGTAAACTTTTTTCTAGAGAAAATGAACTTGCAAAATGCTATTAGCATTTTATTTTTTACTTTATTCAGTGTGGATAAATAAAAAATCCAACAGTTCAATTTGAATACAGTATTGGAGTTTCTCTAAATTATATAGAAATTATCCCACCTGGCCCTCATCTTCAGACTGAGAGGCACTAAAGGTACTCCTTGAATATTAAGAGGTGTACAATTAAGTCTAAGATATTAATTGTATATCTAGTCAGGCATGACCCCAGCTACAGTGTAAATTTCATTTGAAGAGATTTATTTATTAACAACCTGCTCCAGAGCTGCTGGAGTCATTTAGATTGAAAAATTCAGTAAAGTGAAGAGACGAGAAGCTCTTTGTGTCCTCTAGTGATATTTCTCTACAAAAAGGGTCATTTTGTGTCTCACAAAGCAAATATTCTGACATGGTTCTGATCCGAAGTACTGTGTTTTATAGCCAGCTCAAGGTAACAGAGCTCTCGGCTTCTTTTTCCCTCTCTGTTGACGATGTCCTTCACAGAAATGCAAGGACTTTTAAAGTGATTTCTAGGCTTTCAATCCTCCTCTATCAGCAGCTTAGTGCCTCAAGCTAATCTAACTATGATATATGGTAAATATTTTCCCTTGCAGGAAAAGTGCTTATAGTTATTTCTATGCATTGATTGAGCACATTAGGCTAATATTTATTCATTTGAAACCTGGAGGTTTAGCAGTACATCACTTAATAGCTATGCACCGATTATAAGAAGTAATTATACGTAAGAATATCAAAGAATATTAAGTCCCTTGTGAAGGAACCATCATAGATGTTTTAATGGTGATTAAATCTGGGAAAGCTGGAGTAGTTTGAAACACTGCTTACTAATTTCAGAAGGTGCATGGCTCTCTGAGCATCACATATAAATAGGAGCACTAACAGTTATGGATTTAATGACATTTTTGAGCCGCAGGAATGTGGCCTTCAGGTTTCTTGATGCAATTGGGTGCATTTGTTTGTTGCAGAGGCTGCTCCCTGTGCATTAAATTTCACCATTTCAAAATTGTATCAGTATGTCGTAACTTCATAACAATAATGTTTATCCCTTTTGTTTGTGCTTGAAGGTGTTCTTCATTCAATGTGACCTCTGAGATCCCTTCTTGAAGTCTGTTTCCTTGCTCTCTTCCTTCCAAACAATTACCATGGCCTTTTGTCTTCACTGTTGCTGCACATGGTTTTCTTTTAATTGTTCAAGCCAAGGACCTAGTACAGGACTAGTTTGCGAGCTGCACCATTCCAATTTCCTCTCACCAAAAAAAAAACCCTAAAAAACCAACCAACCAACCAACCAACCAACCAAACACTAAACCAAAAACCCAAACAAAAACCAAAACGCAAACCAACAAACTGAAAACCACACCTAAAAAAAAAAAAATGAAGAAAGGAGAAATGCAGAGTTCCTGGGAATCTCTGGGAATAGTTGTTTGGGGTTTTCTGGGTTTTTTTTCTGATGGGCATCTTTCACAAATGGGCATGTTTTTATGAGAGATTCTATATTTGAAACTTTTTTTTTAAATCAAAGATTCAATTTCTGTTGCTCTCCATTAAATGAAAATTTGTTTTTGATATTATGAGTTTTCTTCAATCGTGGATGACAGGCAGTGCCTTGAAGTTCAGTGTCAAATATTAAGAAGACCTTTTTAATTTTCAGATTAGCTTTATTTACTGCCAGACACTATATTTTGAAAGAGTATAACAAAAACATATAGTATTTGTTTGCTGAAATATTGTTAAGTTTTTGTGGTAGCATGGAGTTAGTGTGATTTCACTGGTGCTGCTATAAAAACTATACATGCTGTTCAGAAGGGGAAAGCATAGACTAATCACCATGATTTTTGAGATCTGCTTGCACACTAGCCTTAAAACCTGACCTATTTTCTTTGTATGTGCTCTTTGGCCAAATGATCCTTGTCTAATTCCATAGAGTTACACCAGAGACTGGCATACATACAGTAAGTGTATGGTCTTTTAATTCCCTTATGGAATGGAGGACATATTAATTATATGTACAATGATGTCAGACAATAACAATGTTTTTTGCAATTGTATCTTGTTAGCCTTAGATGTAGATGGAATGCTAACCCTCAATTACCATCTTTGGATAGTGTATGATAGAGTGATCTATATTCCCATAATTGATTTTAATACTTTTTAGAGTCTAGACACTCTCCATGTTATTGTTTAAAGCGCAGCTCAGCTTTCCATTTTATTCTGAAAATGCTATAGAGTAGTTCTGTGCTTATCCTCTGCCCAGAACTACAAAATATAGTTTATGCAAATAAAATTTGAGTTTGGTTGTTATCAGTGGGGTTTTTGTAAGTTCAAGACTCTTTTATGCTGAAATATGAGTTGATTTATTATGAGTTGTTGTCTGCTGTCTTACTCCCATGCCTTTTCTCAAGCTGATAAAGAATGTCCCACCATCTTCAGTCACCATCACTATGGGATGCTAAGCCCACTGATGTGAGGAGTGATGTGCTGTTACTGGCATAGTTCATGTGAGGCAGAGATTAGAGACTCACATTTCTCTGGTCCCTTAAACCAGCTTGAAGGGCTGCAGTGTTGGAAAGGTCTCCCATTTCTGCTAAAAGGGGATTCTCTCTATTGACAATGTGGTTAAAGACCTAAAAAGTTTTGTTCTTACTCTGCAAAACTGGTTTAAGGATTCATGGGGATTGAAAAGGGACCACAGGGAAGAAAATGCTATGGAGAGTATGGAAAGCTCTTTAATTTGTGGGTTCCTGTAATTTAAAATGTAAATACTAGTTGATTATTTAAATACATCAACCTCAGTATTTTTCATTAATGCTAGAAATTATTGTCTAAAATAATTTGGCTGTACCTTCCAGCTTGGAGAGTAACCAACAATCAAGATATTACCAAAGATTTTATCAAGCTATCCCTCAATTTTGTTGCACTTTCTCTCTTGAATTGCTTCACATTCTCACTTCCCTGTAGGAAAACAGGGAATGTCACAAGACCTACATTTCCTTGGGCACGGAAAATGCAAAATAACCTTCACTTAGTATATGAGACTTCTTGCCTGTTGCTTCTTCTTGATTTAGTGCAATAAAATTTGTGGAAGATGAGGGAAACGAATGTGCAGATGTCTGTTTTATCTCATGGATTAAAAGATGCAACAGAATATGTTGACGGATTATAGGAGAAACTGGAAGCATATCCTGTGATATACCTGCAGTATACTTGGTAATTTTTCCCTGAAATAATTAGGTTTAGGTTTAGAAATCATCTATAAAGCCTGACAACTACATCACAGAGCACAGGGCTGTTATAACAGAGCAAACATGATGTACACCTGATGTGAATGCCAGGATCTCCAAGAGCCACCCTCAGTGCTTCAGGGAAGAACTGAGAAATATATTGCCATTTGCATTTCATAAAAAAAAATTGTAGGGACTTTATGAGCTCAAACTTCCTTTGGACAAGTTGTCTCACCTCTCTTAGTCCAGTTTGTCCCTGTCTTCCTGTAATACCTTGTGGCACTGAGTTCTAAGTCACATATGTTGTAAGAAAAAGGAGTAGAAACAGTTCTGATTCTCAGGGATTTCTATACAGTTAAAGACAATTTCTCACAGTTATGGGTTATTTTAAAGAAAGATAGATTAGGAATTTACAAAAGAAAGCAACAAATGTCCTGACATCAAAACTGCCTAATAACTTTTATAACTTAATAAAATAGAAATTAATAAAAATAATAATCTAAAAAATCCGTTAGTAGGGTCATCAAATAATCAATTTTGTGTAGAAAAGAGGTTTTTTCAGAGAAAGGACTATATGTTTATGATTTATATTAATATATATAATCAAAACTGGTCAGTGTTTAAATTATCAATATCACATAAAATCCTATAATACTGCAAAATCCTGAGCACAAGAATGTAATACATTACTCGACAGGAAAACATGAGCGATCATTTATGTTAATGGATCAGTATCTGTTTCTCTTGCAGTAATACTGGAAATACCCTCCTTTATGTTTGTGATTGACAGAAGAGTGGAGAATCTGTCATTTCCCCCCATAAATATAATCTGTGGATTTGTGCTTGGCTTAAGTAATATGCTAATTAAAAGCTCTGTGATAGGTTTTGATTAGAATTATTTGGGAAGTTTAGATAGAGGTCCACTTTTTTCCAGCTCTTTCACATAGTACTTTCACTGAACTACCAAATGAAAATATCTTCCATTTCTAGCTGCAGTCATGATACCTTCAAATCTACCACTTTCAAGTGATAACTTCCGTATCTCATTGTTCCTCAGCAACATAACTTGTCTTACTTGCCTGGTACTAGGAACTTTGAAGTGTAAAGTTTTCTAAACCATCATGCATTACAATAAACTGAGCTGTGTATTTCTGATACAGAACAGAATACCTGCATCATCTGTAAATGTGTAGAACAGTAGCTTTTGACTATAGAGCTTAGATGCAGATATGAAATTTCATGATGGTTTGCTTTTTCTCATCCTTGTTTTACCCTAGCATAAGGTCACCGCTTTTTCTGCCTTGGTCACTGAGGAAATAGCAACCTAATTATTCTCAGGGTCTTTCAACAAAGATTGATTATTTCAGTCTGCAAATCCTAGGCCAAAGTTAAGGTAAAAGTTGGTATTTTTGCTAGTCAGTCTGAAGATTCATAAAACCCTTTTCAGCAGGAATAAAATGCAAATGTATCTGAAAACAGAGTTTTAATTACACTTGTCATGGCACAGCAAAAAAGCTGTCACCAGCCAAAGGGTTGAAAAATA
The DNA here is from genome assembly GCA_026770055.1 of Myrmophylax atrothorax. NCBI lineage: Eukaryota > Metazoa > Chordata > Aves > Passeriformes > Thamnophilidae > Myrmophylax > Myrmophylax atrothorax. The sequence continues at coordinate 37,420,714 of JAOXXN010000446.1, read as the reverse complement.
TGTCATCTGACACTGATAGGTAGTGCTCCTATTGTAAGAGGCTGTAAACACATTTCCAACCTGTATGATACTGATTTGGCAATCAAGAAGAAAAGTTTAATATTTAAACAATACAATAAATATTTAAAGAGTAGAATATTGTATTTTTCTGTGATTCATCAACTAGTATTAAATCAGGATGGACACTTCTTAAAGTAGCTTATCTCTTGCAATTGTGTAGCTGGTGTCACAAGTTATACTACTTTTCAGGTAGATAGATGCCAGAAGAGGGTGACTCAGAAATTCTGCAGTAATTATCTTTATAATGAAATACCTTTTTTCAATTTATTCATGTTATAAGTCATGGGTTAGATTTTGCAACTTTCATTTTTTAAAAAATTAGGGTCTGTTTTTCTCTTAATGAGTGAAGCCAGTGATTGCAGTTGTTAGTTATAGAACATACAGAAACACATAAACATTTGTCATAATAAAGTTTAATCACCTCTCTGCAGTATAATGAATTCATTAGCCATTACAGTGAAAACTAGAGCTAAACAAGGAGCTTAGTCCATTGATCTATATGAAAATAGAGGTCTGTTCATACTATTTTGGCTTTTCTCTCAAGCTGAACTGAAGCTGTGGTGTCTCCTATGCACCCTTCATATTGCATGCTGTCCTGTTTGTAATGTGACATTGTATGGTTGCAACAAATGGGATAACTAGGAAAAATGCCCTGCTTTGTGAGAGACTGCTTCTGTACCCATCACAGTTTCAGTGAAAATACAGTTTTCCTTTTTATCTGACCCACAGATGTGATCTCTTCCCTTCCCCACTGAGGCAAAAGCAGAGAAAACAACTACTCTTCTTGAAAAGTAGGCACCAGAAGCAAACTACTGTTTCTAAGCAGAAAATACTTTGTAGAGAAAAGAGGAATTCATGTTGGGATGCCTGCAAAACTAGGTTTCAGGCAAAGAGGCCACGGCTTTTGTTTCCTCATTCCTAATGGCAGGAAGGTGAAAAAACCTTCGTTCTGTTGCCTTTTTCCTCATGCATGCCCTGTGACCCTAATTTGGATAGCACTTGAATATATCAAGGTTCTTTCATGCATTCCCACTTAAATGTTCTTATTTCTTAAAGTCTCTTCCAATTAGTCTAGTGTTTTTTCTACCTATCCTTGGAAATGACTACTGTAGTTAGTGTGGTTTTTTCCCCTGCAGTTTAAAGGCAATTTTGCCCTGTGTTTCGGGGGTCTTAGAGTCTGCTTATGACCAAAATGGCAATATTCATTAGGTACTGGACTTGGAGCAGCTCTCGGGAAAATCATCCTCACAGTGGAGGGTAGCAAATATGAGAGAAAAAGGCTAAAATTGCCTTTGTACAAAAGTTTACCTTAATGAATGGTTTTGAAAACTGAACAAAACATCCAGTCATTTTACTCTGTGTAACTATAGGTTTGGGGAACAGTAAATGATTATCATTCCCAGAGTGCTCTGATTTCTACTGAAGATTTTTATGATGTATGGTTGCCTTTAAATCATTTGTTAACCATCTGAATGCAGATACTAT
>JAOXXN010000446.1:37399170-37414585 GCA_026770055.1 Myrmophylax atrothorax | reverse complement strand
GTGGAATTACCAGTTTTATCTAATTTATACTCAAAGGACTTAAAACCAGACAAAAGATTCAGAAAAATAATTAGATATTTAAGTTAATGGTAATCACTGAGCCATTTAAAGCAATCATATTGCAGCCCTGATTCACACTTGCATTCTTACATCATCTTTACCTCCATGCCTACTTATAAAAAGAGCAGTACATTAGTTAGTACATTTAAAATCTCTTTTAAAAAGCAATAATGCTTAAAATATACTAAATTTGAATAAATAACTATTTTTAGTGCTACTTCAGGTAACTTTTAGACTTCTTCCTGTGAAATTAGGGTAATGATACCCTATGAGTCAAAAGCAGAAACCGAAGTTGAACTAAACACATGTTGGCAATGACAGATCAAACATATGTAGGAGGCTGTGAACAACAGACTGGAAAAAGCTTTTACATATAGCAAAACTAATCACAGACTTACAGAATATATGTAAATACACTGTGTAAGTTAGAATAGCCACATTAACCTACCATAGCTTGTGTCTGAGCTTTACAGCAGGTCAGGGGAAAAAAACAACTGTCAAAACAATTTTACAAGGGCACATACCTGGGTGCATTTCAAGCATCTGAGACTAAAGAAACATGTTCTGTGCCATGTGGCCTTACAATGTACAGGCCCAGGGTTTCCAGAGCCACACTCTTCTTGCTAAACTGATTTCACCAGATAGCACTCACCTACAATTTGCCATCCTCTTGCATTTCATTTACCTTCAACTCAGCATCTTTCATACCGTTTTTTTTCCACAAACTTATCTTTGGTTTTCACACTCTCAGAACATTACTACCAAAGATTTCTCTCTGCCCTTTACTAGCCAGCCCCTCCCATATAAATCTTCCCACCTTCTTAACTTTTCCCCATCATTTTTTCAGTAGTGAATGCTCATCCATTAGTCACACTTCCTATACCACAGCTCCCACGCAAGTCTTTACTCAAGCAGCACACAGGTGTTACCCAGGATATAATTCAAAGGATCCTTACCTTTCCAAAATCTCTCACGTCAAACAGATCAAATGCTTCAAAAAGTTCACTTTTCTTCATTCCAAATATTTCACAACATGCAGAAAGAAAAGTCCTTATATTCTTCAAGCAAAGAAACTAGGGGAAAGAAAACAAAAGTGTCCAATGTGTCAATTAGCAACTTAGGTGCTCACTTTGGTCACAAACATGTTATATAATTCACCAACACAATTATTTGTAAGTCAGCACTTCCACTGGTTCTAATTCAGCCAGAGAAGTTCCCTTCAGACTCAACTGTGTTAACCAAATTCCAAGTAGACACTCTGAGAACAGAAACTGTTTTCTCTCTTTTTACGCAAAGAGACACGACAATACGCTACTAGATACGTATTAGTCTAAATACAGACTTACTTTTCAGTTCCCCACAGACAGCATAGAACAAAACTATTTACCTTAATGAAACTATGTTAATATAGGAAAGTTATTCTTCATGTATAAGCCAAGTGTTTTCAGCTGTTAAAAGTCTAGTTCGCATGTTTAATGAACACATGTGCCCTGTTTTTAACACACTAAAGACATTATGGATACATATTCTCCATGTGGAGCACAGGAGCAGAAAAAATTTGCAGTTGAGAAGTCATTTACAATTTATCTAGTAGAGATTTAAGATACTCAGACCACCTGGATTTCTGTGCTGAATCAAGGCCTTTAAGTTACCCACATGCATCCATGATCACCTGAGTCAAGGGAGATCTGGAACCCTGTAGCAGGGCTCCCCATTAGAAGGACCCTCTGTCTCATTTCACTGACTAGAGAAGGAGTATCATAAAAATGCCTTTGGTTCCCAAACATCCTTATGAAGAGTATTTCACAGAAAGACCCAGGTCAGCTAATCCACTAAGGTTATTTAATGCTACCTGGTCCCTGTGGCATCAATACACATTCAGTAAACTTTAAAAGCTGCTTAGCTAGTTGAAAACAACAACCTAGATGTTTACTCAGACCTCTTGAGTTTACTAAATGACATTGGAAATCTCTCTACAAGAGGCTTTTGAGAGAAAGCCAATTATTCTCCAGTGTAGGAGCAAAGCATCATGAAAATAGCCTTTCTCACAAGAAAAATGTTTCAGAATATTTTCAAACCTCACCAAGGCTTCAGTTCCAAAATGGAAAGGGACTGGATCATAAAATTTTGTGAAACCCTTTTGTAAAAGCAGAGGATGCAAGAGAAGGTTTTTATAGAGTTTTCTTCTTGACTTTGTATTTTCTGCATCCAAAGGTTTTTCTTTAGTGAGCCGATATTTATAAAATCTAGAAGTAAGGTTGTAAAAAAAAAGTAAGCCCTGGCTTTGTGGATCTGGGTGCCTTTATTTTCCCATATAATCAAGGATAATAAGTGACACTGAGTACCAAATTTGGGCTTATGCTTTGAACTGGCCTCTGGAGAAATGAAACTCTCACCATCAAACTTTCTCACCACAGAAAAAGACTCAAAAGACTAATCTTGCATATTTAAAGTTATGAACATATTAAATCAAAACATGTTTGGTAACACCCTCTTTCACATTGAATTAAATAGTAAGAAGAGAAAATTGTTAGTTTGTGATTGTGAGAACAGCTCTAGGTCTTGGTTGATAGACAGTATCAGTTGGAGACATCACCATGTTTTCATCCACCCAACTGCAAGTGATACTTTCAGTTATGGAAGCAATTAAAGGGTCCCTCTTACCAGCACCTTGTACATTATCAACAAGTCAGCAAACAACTATTTTTATGGCATATTGACAGAAAAGGATATTTTTTTGTAGCAATAACAACTTGGAACTGAACCTCATTTCTACTTGCCATCTCTCCTTAAATCTCCACTTCGTGTAGAGGAGATTTTCCTTTAGAAATGGATTGATTTCTGTTGGGCTACCTGCCAGATAGTAATGCTTGAGATTTGGCATCTTTGTTCTTCAGCTGTTCCATGAAGTACAGTGCTTATAATTTAGTAACTTTATGTTTCCTGTTACCATTTTAAAAAATGATAGCATAAATGTTCGGGTGGTGTTCTGGAGGATGTTCCCGAGGCTTTTAGACATTCGTTGCCAAGCAGTGTCAGTGGTGAGTGTAGATTTTCTTCTGATCAGCAACTGAAGCAGAAGAAATGTTATGTCCTTTATTGTCTGTTGAGCAGTCACCGGTGCTTTCAAATGGAAAGTAGTCTCTTCTTTAGTCCATATTTTTCTTAATTACTACAATTACTTTGGAGAGGGATTGTCTCACACAGTATAATCATCAATATCAAAGCTTAATTTTACATTGTGTACCTCAATGAGAAAGCTCTCTATATCAGTCCTTAAATTTTATCAAATACACCTACAAAATAAGTGTAATTATCTCCCTTTTGTGATAAGTCAGGAGAAAAAGTAATTCTTCTATTCCCCACAGCTGTAAAATAGTGATGCAGTAAAGTTATTTGCAATAAAAACACCTGACATTCTATTTTCTCTTTGTATTTCAAGATATAAATTTTTTTCTTCATCTTCTACTGTTTGGATCTTTTCACAGAAACATATTCCTCTGACTGTTAAATATCATCATCCAGTTTCCAATCTAAGTTTATTCATAGTCAGTTTATACCCATTGTTTTTATAAGAAGATGATCATTGACTTAATTTTTTTTTCTTGCCAGGTATTGACTTGTATCAGGTCATATATCTGCACAAATTGTCAATCTTTCTGTCTACTTATCTGGACTCTGTGTTGATATTCATAGAATCATAGGATCATTTAGGCTGGAAAAAACATCTAAGATCACTGTGTCCAATCCTTAACCCAGCACTGCCAAGCCCACCACTAAACCATGTCCCCAAGGGCCACTTGTAGATGTCTTTTAAATACATCCAGGGATGGTGATTCTAATACTTTCCTGGGCAGCCTGTTCCAATCCTTTACAACTCTTTAGGTGAAGAAATTTTTCCTACTGTGCCCTCTGGCACAACTTGAGGCCATTTCCTCTTGTCCTATTGCTTGTTACCTGGCAGAAGGCACCAACCTCCAGCTCACTACAACATCCTTGCAAGTCATTGTAGAGAGTGATACACAAGCACTTTGGTCATTCCCCCTTGACCCCACTCAAAATACTAGTCTTATTCAGTGGAATCCTAATGTACCTCTTGTTACAGAGTTTTCTTTCAAAGTTCACTTGTAGGCAACAGGATAGTTTAGTTTAGTATTTTATAGTATAGTATAGTATTTTAGGATAGTATTTTTTTGAGGAATTGTAAAAGACTTTACTTTTATAAGATGCTTTTGTAGATCTGTTGAGCCATTTCAGTGAGACAGTGAAAGAAGCAGTCATGATAGATTTAAAAAAAAAAAAAAAAAAGCCAGAATGGGATACAGGATGGCTGTAATGCAACAAGGAGAAAGATAGACCAGCAGAGCACACAGCATGAGATCATATAACCAAATGACTAGTAGGTGAGGAAGATTCATGCTTGCTGCTCTGCACCATTACCTGTAAACCTTGCTCACCAGCACAGTGCAGTAAATTAGATGGCACTCTTGTCCATTTTTTTGCCAACTAGACTTATTAAATTATAAATTTTGTAACATTAAATATTATCCTTTTTGCAAATATTAACTTCTCATTGTCTTATAAGACATTTGTTATTCCAGTGTGAAGGTTGATGGTGAAGTAGCTTTTCTTTGTTTCCTTGGTGACTATGCCTGTGCCTGCTGTGATCATACTGTAAAATGCAGACTTGCAAGCAGGATGAGCAACTTATGCTTAATATTTGAACCTCTTTGTTAACAACAGTGGCCTGCTGCAAAAGAGGAAACAGAGATTCTGATAAATCTGCATTACAGGGACAAACTTTTCTAATTAACTGTGTGTTGATTTGGAAAATTGTTAAGGATACACATTAGCAATTTGCATTCTAAAGGTAACAAACAGGATGACTTATTTGATAAGAATATCAATAATAAGGGTGTTCTTTGGGCACTTTCAAGGAAAGATTTGCAAATCAAATTGTATTAGTGCTCTTCATCTTGTTTACATCTGTTTCATTAGCAAGTAGATAAAGAAATATGCATTGTGATAACAGGGTAATACATTATAGTTCCATAAGCCAATTAAGCTGCAATGATTACATGGAAATGAATCCATAAAGTATTCAGATTATATCATCTCAGTGTTGTTTACATTTGATTTTTAATCTCTTGTGTTCATTGTATATTGTTAACATCTTTGACATAGTAAGGTGCCTTGGTTTTGTTTGTTTCTAGTAAAATTCTGTATTGGCAAAGCAATGGATTTTTGTGTGTGTGTGTCACCTGCTCCTGTTTGCTCAGTAGTGTAGGAGTGTAAATGAGTCCTGTAAGCAAAAATAATATAAAATTGCCTATATGTTACTAAACTCACCCAGTGTCTATGAACCACAGGAAAAAAATAAAAATTGCATGTAGTGCTGCCAGAAATGTACATTGTTGTTTAGTGATATGCATTCAGCAGGGTCAGAAGCATCTAACCCTGCAGTTTCCAAAACTGAAACACATACTTGAAAGTCATGAGTTTATATTAAAATTATTAAACTACAGTTGAATTTGTTTTAAATTCAGCACTAGAAAAGAGCTCGTTATTTAAGGAAATATGTAAAAATCTAAACCAAGAACATATGAGTAGTATAAATTGTGCTATCTGGTTTAGTGATACCACCTTTGCTGCACTAGTGCTCCACTTTTAAAGTGTCTAGAGTTTCAGGGGGAAATGTTATCTTTTTATAGTATGATATGAAAATTTTAATGTCTAATATATTCTGTGAAAGACTGTAGTATGTTTTACTACTTTGATCTTTTCAGTGTTCAGTATTTTGATTGGCTGGACATTTTACTTCTTCCCCACAGGTTTCTGAGACTGTAAACAGGGGAAAAATTAGAGTAGCCAGTCAATGAAATTATGGAATATTGAAAAGGTCAAAGCCATACAGGACTGTACTTAACTTACAGAATATATGAAGCAATAAAATTCTGATCGCTTGTTCTTGTGTCATGGGTGCAACAAGAGAGAATAATGCTGTAGTTTGAATCTATATCTATGATGGTAATTATAATGAGAATGGAAAATGGTGCAACCATAGACTACTGTCATTCTGACAGTCTTTTAATTTTTAATATAAAGGCTTTTAAAAAAGTGTTCTGCATGTAGAGCTAGAAATATATTTGTAAGTTTATTGAAACTGAGGTCTCATACAAGCTCAAACTGTAACTTTCTTTCTTTATAATCAAAGAGAGACTGACTATAAAAGCAAAGAGAACAAAAGCAGAAATGTGCTATCTCTCATTTATAATGCTTTGTATAATGTAACAGACACAAAGCTGCGATCATGATTATAGAAATGAAATGCAGTAAAAATGTTTGATCTGATAGTTGGTTATAGTAACATTAGGAAATGCTGATATTCCAGGGAAAGGTAAACAATATCCAAAACCTGCATAGATTTGCCTTTGCAATGCAGACACTATTTTCCAAAGTAGTGGCAAGGGAAATGAGTGGTGGAAATACTTTACTTAAGAATTAAATTTAAAATATAATTCCATTGTTCTTTTATTAGCAGGAAGAATGTTTTCTTATTTTAAAGCTAACTAGTCCTTTTAAAAATCCACCTACACTCCTTTTTTCTTCTAGTTTCTTTGTAAGTGTGAATAGTGTGACTCTCTAATGTGTCTGTGTAGGCCCAGCTGCAATGGAAACATTGGGATACAGAGTTAAACTCTTCTAAGCACGGTTAAGTACTACTTTTTAAACTTTAGAAATGTGCAAATTCATTTGCTGGCTCAAAGAAGATATTTCATCAGTACTGGAAGCAGTTAGATACTAACTTGCTTTCCACTTATCAATTAGAAAATCCCAAACATTTAGATTTTACCTCCACATTCTTTCTTAAGACTGTCAAGATAGTTGGGAAAAGCAGAGAATGATGGGAAGTGTAAGAGATGAGGGAAAGTAGAAGAGTTAGGGAACTTTCTAGCCGTATCAGGTAGTCTTTTATACCAGTTCATCTGCCTTGTCATGAGGTTTAGTTTTTGCAAGGTAGAAAAAATTGATCACTACCATCTTTGTAGTGATTTCTCTTATTACAGTGCAAATACCTCTGGGCTAAACAAAATAATGATATATTTGAATTTATGTTTATGCTGCAGTATTACTTGATGAAGTATTTAATGATTGAAAAGAAGTAACTGACATCTTCTGGTTCAGACGTTGTTAATTAAGGTACAGATATATTTTCCACAATATTTGCATCTCTACCAATTTCAATGACATTAGTGCTCCAAACGGGAGGTATGTGTACCAAATGTTCGTGTTTATGTTGGCTGGCTAAATCTGTGAGTTGTGTGAGTGTTAAGGGCAAAATCTTAGGTTAATTAAAAGTTTATACACCCAGTAGGGCCATGGGCAGAGAAGGACATCTCATTAGGCACTGTATTTGGGAAGTCATTTAGTGTGGCCTGGCTTTTTATTAGAAATAGATAGTGGCATTATGTTATACTAGGAAATAGAAATGTAAAAGCATGTTTGCCTAGTGTCTGCCCAGCTAAACTGATAACTGGTGTCTCTAAAGTAAGATGTACTTGATTTCCTATTCCGTCTCAAAATATGTATTGATACTCTGAGAATAAAAATTTGCTACAAAATGAGCATTTTCTCCATATGGGAGTTTGAGAAAACCTACTGCCTCCTACTTACTAATTAAATACGCTCTTGTATGTTTCCATTTTGATAAACACTTTTTAGCATTGCCTTACTAAAGAATTTTAATAACAGCAATCCACGTCTATTCCCTGCCTTCCTTCTACCTTCGAGAATTAACATGTCAGTTGTTGCAAGGACATTGCTGATGCGCCTCTAAGAGAATGGGGTCACTTGTCAGGTGGCTGAGGGGCACTGCCCTAAAACTGATGTGTGTAAGTATGAAACCTTTCAATAATTCACAGCCTTACATGCAGAATTGTAACCTAAAATCTGGAAGACCTTCAAGAAGTATTTGTCCACCCACCTTCCCAAAGGCAAGTCAATCACACCATGCCATATCTAAAAGGTCATGATCAGGTTTGTTCTCAAAAAAAATTCCAATGTCATAAGCTTCACCTCTTATCCAGTGTTCACCTGTCCTTTACAGGGTTCTTGGAACAGATGAACTGAATCTCTTTGGCTATAATTCGTTCACATTGTTCTTCTGTTGGCTGTGGTCATGGACAAAAGTACCTTCTTGCCTCCCTTCAGTTTCTTTATCCATATTTGCAAGCTTCTACCTTAGTTTTCTTCAATCATTATATTTTCTAGGCAAAATTAAAAAGAAACAAAAAACAAATGAACAACTAAACACTAGTTGCTTCCTGTACTACCCCAGTCTGCTGTCTTGGACTGCATTATGTAAAGCATAGCATAGTCCATCTGAGTCAATCTTGTCCAGGCTAAGTAGACTGGAAGAACTACTTTGCATTCTCTATGCATGACATTTCTCTTCACATGAACTTATTCCATAATAACTTTTTCTGGCTGCAGTGTCGAATTGGTCTTCACAAATGCAGAACATCTCCTACTCCATGACTAAAATCATGTGGCACTGTGGATATTCAAACACGCTGAATGTTGGTTATTTAAATTTTCAAATGAAGTTGAAAAATTCAGGACAGAGAAAATCTCAAGCAACTCTGCTGGCTGCTAATACAGGTGGAGGATTAGGCAAATTAAATTCAACATGCCAAATACAAGGTTGTATACATACTGGAAGGAGGCTGACTCATACAAGCAGCAGGTTTCTGAATAGTGTCTTTATGTTTAATGTTGCTCTTAATGTGCAACAAGTATTGATATTTTAAATGTAGACATAGCTGTGTTAGAAAAAATTATATAGATAAACTAGCTTGCCATTTGGTGGCTGTTCTAGGTTTATTAGCTTCTTCCTCTTTCCTTCTCTTAAATCATCATATGCATATGGTTTTTTTAACTAAAATTTTAAATATAGAAATATATTCAGCAGTCCTTTAGAAATCACAGGGAACAACATAATTTAACACTTTCCATCACAATAATAGAGAGGTATGAAAATTCCAGTTTACTTTATTTAAGTATTATTCTCAACTGAAATAACAAGTTTTACAGTACAGAGATGACTTAATATGCTGGGTGGATATGTAATGTGGGTGTCTATACTAACCAACAGAGGAACAATTCATAGTATTCAGACAAAGAACCAGGAAACTGAGAAAACACAACTAATCTCCAAATTAGTAAACTAAGATGAAATTGCAAATTATATTTATGGAATTATTTGAAAGAAAAACTAATATAACTCTTGAGATACATCTTTGAGACAATTTCTGTCTGAGGGAGCAATAGTGTCCTCTAATCCAAGCACAATGAAAGTTCTGTTTGAGTACATCTGCATTTGTACAGACCTACATTTTTAATGCTAAAATGAAATGTGCTGTTCACTAACATGCCTCAGTGTTACTGTTTGTAGCAGGCAGTGTTACTGGACATTCATAGTACTGGCTTTGGGGCTAATGGGTTTAGTGGATTTTTTAAAGTTAGCCATATAGTCTCAGCAGATTTATGCTCCACTCTTTATATGTCAGTCACCATGTTATGCAAATTTAATGAGATCTTTTTGTGTAAAATTAGTCAGAATTATTTATGTTTACTGGATACTATTCTAGAGAACATAATAGCTGGTTCCATTCTTTGTGGTGCCAAAAGTATTAGATAAAACACAGGAATATCAAAATTCCCAGAAGAAGAAATTAGAAAAAACCCATTCTTTGAATGTTAGTGGCCTACCTCTTAAGATGTTTGTAATTTCTACAAATCAGTGTTTTAATATTAAGTATAAAGTGGTTGGTCACTTTACACTTTTATGATTCAAAGGGCTTGTTTAAAATAATGTTGATTTGAAGAGACCTTCAGTATTAAACATCCAAGTACAATACGATATATTAATCATACCTGCAGATGCAGTAGCACAAGGGGCAGATTCTTTTAAATCACACTTTCTTGGATCTTCTTCAGTGTATTGAATGCTTACAAGTTGAATTGTTTAGCCTTCGTTCCAAAACTTGCTTAGATTAACCCCTTAGAGGAGTATTAGAGTAGCTGCCTCTGACTAATTGGTGTTACTTTTACATACCACAAAAATATTATGCAATAGATATAATTTATGTCAATGTTGTTGCATGTTTGGATGTAATTTTCCCCTGATGTTTCACTGAATTATTTAACGTATCCTTGCAATTATGAACTTAATATTCTGTTACACCCCTGTCTAACTTAGCTAATTTTGATACAGTTAAGTAGATGGGAACAGACACTTCTGAGACAAGTAAAATGTTATGTTCATAGCTCCTTTGAAAATTAAGCTATTTTACTGCATTCTGGTGATTTTAATTTAGAAATTATTTTCCTTGTTCCTAGTATACTGAATAGCAATGTTCCATATAAAAAGTTAATTGCAATGGTGAAAAACAAAGATGCAGTCTTCTCCCAAAAGCAGCTGAGAGTTTATATCCCCAGGAGCAATGGTGGAACTTCTCTAGTGATAATAGATGAGAATGCTTCAGAGAAGAAAGCAAGTTAGCTATGATGATAAAGCAAATACTTGTGAACCGTACCGAGTGATCTAGAGGGATTTAGATGAGTGAAGTGTACCATAAATGAAATTAAATTTAGTGTGTGTAAAGCTTATAAACAAAAGGAGGGAAAATGCCGTGAAAACAAAGTATTCTGAACTGCTTCCTTCAGAGAGCATCCTGTACCTCTTCAAAGAGGAGAGAGAACGCTGAGTCCTGCCACACTGACACAACTGCAAGCACTTGCCTTCTCTTCCTGGAGATCTCTTCCAATACCCTCTCATGATAACAAACTGGATGCTGTCACTGGCTCCTATATAATTAGTAAATTCAGTGAGTCTCTGCAATGCAACTAGGAGTTCCTTGCCTGCAATTGGAAAGCATGTGAAGCAACTTTCAGTTGGTTGTCTCTGCCTCTGAATCTAGGGTTCCCCTTTACTGAAGGTAGTCCAGGCCCTTCTAAGTTGTTTTCTTACAGAATCATAGAGCAGTTTGGGTTGGAAGTGACATTAAAAATCATCCAGTTCCAGCCCCCCTGCCATGGGCAGGGATACCTTCAACTAGACTATGTTGCTCAAATCTGAATCTTGCCAGCCTTGAGTACTTTCAGGGATGGAGCTTCCACAACTTCTCTAAGCAACTTGTTCCCTTGTCTCACCACCCTCATATACAGAATTTCTTCCTAATATCTAATCTAAATCTACCCTAATTCATTTCAAAACTGTTACCTCTCGTCCCATCATGGCATTCCAGAACAGAGTCCCCCTCCATCTTTCCTGTAGGCCACCTTTGTGTCATCTTGAATTTCAGTAACTAAGAGGAAAGATGACCTGAAGCTCACACATTTTTAAAACCTCTAGAATAACATATTCCCTCATTTCTTGGAAATAAAATTATCAACTTGGAAAACAAGAATTAGGTAAAGACAAGCCAGCAACAGATGTAAAGACTATCTGCACTGTGGAAATTCTGGACAGGTTGAGTCTATTCTTACAAAACTGTTTTTCCATTAGTACAAGGTAATATACAGGAACAAGTGAAACTTCTGCTGGGCCATTTCACTGTGCTATAGATGTGTTTGGAGTAACCAAAAAATATAGTCCATAAAGTAGGTGGGAAGAGGCTTGCTCTTTGCTGTAAAAGATGAACTTGAGCTACAAAAGTGATGCTGACTTACAAATTTTTATTTTAGTTTAGTCAGAATTTCAAAGAATGCTTTTCAGTCAAGTAACATTGGCATTAAAATCCAGGGTATTGGTTTGTCTCTAAGGCACCATGTCCTATGTGACACATTGAAAATACTATTCTCTGTTGCTATTGTTATGCATACAGATTAGGTATAACATATTGTAAAATTTTTCCATGTTATCCAGGACACCTCTGTTCTGATCTGGAAAAAGGATCTGGCTGTCTCCCACCATCTTGTAATCCTTGGCCTTCCTCAACACTGCCAGAGAGGGATCAAGTGTGAAGTTCTTTGTAGGTAGCAGTTTGACTGAGCATGGTCTCAGTTTATTTGAACTGGTTCATGTCTAATAGCTTTTAATGAGATTAATTTGTTCTCAGCAAGGAGTGTATTCAGACAATCATTGTCAAAGAAGATACCACATTAGCATGCAGGGCTGAGGTCTGTTATTAAATTATAATTTTTTACAGATTTATGGATTTCTTATTTAAAGATTTATGTACAAATAAATTTAGTTTGTTTGTTTGTTATTATTACTATATCATAATTGTAAACCATGGACTGCAAGCAGTAACCACTGACTTTTTTGCTTGGCCCTAAGAGAAAAAATCTAATAAAATTCAAAGGAATTTTTGCCTTAAAAACATTTCACAAAACTGAGCTAAGTTTAAAAATTAGCATTATATTTGAAGGAAAATCAGTCCAAGAGAAATATACTTGATTATTTTTTTATGTATTTCAGCTGAATCTAGAGACAGAAATAGAATGGTTAGAAAATTAACACCTGAGAGTTTCAATTTGGGTAACTTTAATACTAACAGCTCCTAGGTTGCCTTCTATGAGGACACTCAGAACTATCAACACAGAGACAACATTATGACCTATACTTTGTGGAACTAAAGTGTTAAGAATAGCAAGAAGTTCTTTTTTAACTGGGGGCTGGGCAAGTAACACCATGGAGGAAGGTGGAGAGCAGGGAGAGCCTAAACACTTGAAACTGATGTCATGTCTCTCTATTTCTTTTGTCAGTGCATAGGCTTGCTTTAAAATTGTTCCTTCCATTTCTCTTCCTCTGTTTTCCACAAAATGGCCTAGGTTCCATTTTACCAGATCACATATAATTTAAGTGAGGGAGACAGCAACATTTTATAATATGACAGCTATGACAGTAAACTGGTGTCAAATGTTAGACAAAAAACTTTTGGGTTTTCCACGCATAATTTAGGGCTCCTGAAATACAAATATCTGGCAGTTTTTAAAGTAGAATACTGGTGCATATATACAGTTACATTTTGTATTTCAGTATCTTCATTTCAGCAATAGCAAGAGCATTAATGTCCTTTATACTGAAGCTATTTAGGAAGTACTTTAATGTGCACATGTATAATCTAGTAAAGTTCACTGTATTTTTTACAGTAAATTTCTCTTTTTTTTAAGTTAAAAGTCAGAAAAATGAGTACAGCTTTCTCAAATTTGTTCACTCTCTCAGTATAAGAGAGATTTGTTGTTATTGACTGGAATTTTTGTCAGCATTTTGCAGTCCTTGGGCATGAATCAAAAAGATACTGGGGATCCTAACAATGTGTTCAAGTCAGTGGTTATTTTAGGAGCCTAAATAAAAGGTAGGAATCTTAAGGCTTCCCTGATCTATGTGATTCTTCTGCTTAGATATCAATGGCTCTCTACCCTGTTTGCTTCCAGTTCAGAATTCCAGACTTATTTAGGTAAAAAAGAAGTTTAGATTTTGTGACTATGAATCAGACAATGTCACAGTATCAATTGGCTACAGCATCTCGGTTTTGTGTCCTTTTCTTGATCTGGCCAAGGACGTGCTCTGGCCCCGTTGTCCGTTTCATCCCGGAGAGGCACACACATCATTTTTTTTTTGCCTGAGAAAAACGCTAGCATCTTTATTACAGGGTGTTTTCTCAGGAAACTAATCCAGAACTAAGATGTAACTGTGAGGCTTGAAACAATTTTTTAAAATGTTTCTTAAAAATATACTCATTATTCTACCAAGTTAGCATATAGAGCTATAAGTCAGATCTGTTGAAAGGCAAATATTATCTTAAAGAAACAATAACATTTAGAAAAGGATTTCAATCTGAAAAATCAAACTAAGGTCTAATTCCACTGCCATGACTTATATAAAATATTTGAAGTGGTAATAGAAAATCCCTTTTATATTGTGCTAATGTCAGCTACAACATATGTGCAAGCTAGGCTGCAAATGCTGCCTGCCTGCCAACTGTAATGGCATAATAGATTTTCTCATGCTAAAACATTCTGCTTGTTTGGTATGGATGCATGTATTCAATATACCTGATTTTCTAAACTAGAAGAGAATCAATGACTGAAAAATTTTATTTGACTGGTTTGCTTACCAGATAGATCCATATTAATGAAAGACATCCTGAGAATGACTGCAGTTACAAGAATCTCAGCTTCAGTTTCATCCATGAGGTATCCTGAATATACTGAGTTGTGATAGTTGATACTTTCATAATTTCAGTCTTGCTATCTTTGAAAAAATTACGCATTTTTTAAATCTTTTAAGTGAAGCCTAATCAGTTTTCTGAGTGTACGACAAGGAAGCTTTTGTAATGAGATGTTTTAAGGATGGTATTTTCACTTACCAAGGTCTGTTCAACCTTTGAAATCCTTGGTTGTGAACTGCATGATATTTTACACTATTGTACAGTGTTTTATAAATCCCAAAATTCATGACAAAGAAAACTATTGCTTTTCTTCACATTTTACCAATGAGGGAAATTGATGTGTAGAGGAATCAAGAAATGTGTTCATGGCTGGGACAGCAACAATAGGGGCCAAGCTGCTGAGAGACAGTTCAGCGGCTTGCTTGTTAGTCCTTATCTGCTCTGTGTTGGTTAAGAGCACTGTTGATCTAGCAGTAGGCTGTTGAAGGCTTCCTTATGGCTGCAACTTGATCCCAGAAGTTCTTGTAAGCTTTGTCACCCATTCTACTAAATGTACTTTTTTGTCATGCTGCTGCAAGATTTTTTTTCTTCAGGCCTCATTCATTTGAACACATGCAACATAATATGTCTCCTCTGCTTCTGAATAGTTTTCTTTCCCATGCCATTGTTGTAGCAAAAGTTCTTTCAGTGGAATTCCTTCAACTATATAGAAGATCCTGTGGGGTGATAGCCCTGATAAGCCTTGATGAGTTGAGGGAAACTCAGCCCCTAGGAGGGATGCTCCCAGCAGAGGACAAAGAGCTTTCAAACTGATAAGATTAACAAAGGGATGAAGTGTTGTAAAGATGACAGGGCCCTCCTTTTCAATATCTTCTATTACCCAAAGAGCCACCCCTGAGGCATCTGTATCACCCCCAAAGTATTGACTTTAGTCACACAAACCACCTGAGGAAAAAAAAAGGTATAAAAAGAGATGGAGTATAAACCAAAACTGGGGAGAAATTCCGTCATCTCTGCGGGAATAACTGCTGGCAGCTTGTCCTGACTCCTCTCACCTCTTGGAACAATGTAGGGGTGAGAAACTGTGTGCTTTCTATACTTTATATTTCATATCTTATATTTTACTCTCTCACAAAGCTTATTACTTTACACATTCTATCTCACATCTTATGCTT
>JAOXXN010000446.1:37356929-37399070 GCA_026770055.1 Myrmophylax atrothorax | reverse complement strand
AAGCAGAAAAAGAGGCAGAGGAGGTTAGCAAAGAAGGACTTTGTAAAGCATATCGCCTGAGAAACTATGATTTCTTTCCTTTTTGTTTTAATTAATCTTTGATATAAAGAAAAAATACAAACAACACAACTGTTCACTGAGAGAAGAGTTCATTCAATTTATATAGTAATTCAATTACAATAGCTGTAGTAAAAGTAGAGATTTTTCAAGACTCCATAAGGACATTCCATGCCCTAATACATGAAATAAAGAAATATGAAACACAATATCATGAATTCATAAAATAACTGAACTAGTTTCAAGCTAAATATAAAAGAGAATTAAAAATTATGTCTGTGGAAACCTAGCACGTGGCGATTTTTTTTGACAGATGACCACCTTTCAAAATTACATTCTGCAGCCAGGACATATGTAAGCCTGCAGATTAACTAGCCTTGTATGTGATTTTTTTTCCAAAAATTGGTATATTTACATTTAAGTAATATAATTTCAGCCACTTAAGAATACCTTAATGTTTAAATGACATACTGTCCTGAACTTATTTCCAAACACTCTTAAAATCTAGATTTGCAAACAGTAACTTGCTCTGTACCATTCTTGTCCCTACTTTATTGTCCTAGCCTAACAAGCAAGTAAACATAAATCTGCTTTGTTCCTTCTACTCATTAATTTTAACTTATTTTAATTCATTTTAATTAATCTCACAAGACTGCAGCTTTGAAGCATTCATTTTTCTGTGTAGTAAGTTTATAGTTATTATTTCAGTTACATAAATGAAAAAACTGAAAGCCTGAAGCTAGCAAAAAATCTGTAGAAATGTAAAGTAAGTACTACAAGACAGAAAAAAAACTCCTGAAACATATTTTAGACTTGCTCAAAATCTATTTAATGTCAGCAGAAATGAAGAGCAAGATGAATGAGAAAATTTCTTTTATGATCTATCAAGTTCCAGAAAGTCTGCACAACAGATCTAGAGATGGGAAGGAGGGAAAACAAATACATTTTTTGATTATTAAAATACTAGTGAACCAAAATAAAGCACATCAGAATTCTGAGTACCTTGAAAATATTTCTATAATAATGATTTGAGTAAAGGATAAAAAGAGTTAGCAAATAGAATTTTCTGTACAAAAGCCACAGAAAATGCTATTAATTTACAGGACTTAAATTCTTTGTCTCCACCTCAGACATCAGCACTATTTGTGTTATAGCTGTGAATATTTGCTTGTACTAAAAAACAAACAAACAAACAAAAGCCCCACAAGTGTATTTATTGCATCAAATATCACAGTGTAAACACACATACAAGAAATAACAGTAGGCCATCTATGCTATAGTTTAGGGTAGTACCAATCTTCTCAACTATCTAAAAAAAATCCAAATTGTTCCTTCTAAGATAAGAACAGATGTATTCAATTGTGAGCATGAGCATTCAGTTTTAAAATGTTGACTTGATAAATTCTGAGGTGGAAGAATATCATGTGTGGTCATGCTGATCATGATGGGGAGGTGATTTGGTTTGTGCTTTGACAACAATTCAAGGCTCTCTTTTGCTAAAATGCAATGGACTGTCCTTTCGGTGAACATGTGGTCAGTCTGCCAGTTTAGTAAGTGATGTAGGAGATTTCCCTGCTTATTTTCTTCTGGCACCTGCTCATCCGTATACATTTTCCATGTTTTGTCTCTGAGCTTGTTCTTTCACATACTCATTAATTTCAGATACATGCATTTGATCCAAGATAAATCTCTGCCTATGTCTCTGGTTGAGAGCTTTAGTGACCATGGAGAAGTAGTAATGACTGGGATGGTACATAGGACCTCCAGCACCTGTTGGATAGAAAGAGGAGAATTTGGACAAGCTGTAATTCTCCACTTCTCTTAACATCTTAAGAGGAGTTGGGTAGGAGAGAGATCACAGTTTTATTGCTCTCTATTATCCAGCAAAGATGCATTTGGTGAATATTTTTTTGTGTGTGTGAGGTTTCCCACTAAGGGGAGAAAAGAGCTTGGCTAGTCTTACTGACCCACTCAAAATCCTGCTATGTCCAAAAGAGAGAACACACCAAACATGTGGAACCAAGTCAGTACAGTTGACATTTTGAAAAGATAGACTTTGCTCCAGACTCTGGCAGGCCACTGCTGCCATGGGGGCCATACTTCTCCAAGGGTGAAAGGCATGGCATCAGAAATCAGAATTATGTATTCTATTTACTGCAGGTGGAGAATAGGACTATGTCCTCTTATAGTGACACAGCTGTGCCCACAAATTTGGGATATTTACTTATATATCTATTTAACACTTGAGTTTAAATTATGATATTGCATTCAAGATGTCCTTTCTATTAAGTACCATGAAGATTAGACAAGTTACCTGCATTTTTAAAGAAAAAAATTGAATTTATTATGGCTCCACAAATTGGGCTGTATGGAGAATTGGAACAATGAGAATTTTCTGTCCTTGAAACTAGGGAGATTTTATTAATCATCTTTACTGTAAGAAACTATTTTAAAGAAACACTGTAAAATTTATAAGAAAATTTAATTGGCATAGCTGAGAACTTAGTATACATACTTGTCACTTTTTTTTCTGCCCTCTCCTGACCACTGAATGCTTAACCAAGCAAATTTAGCATTCTATTATCACACATTTGGTATGGAGTAGTACTATCATATACACAGAACCTTTCCTTGAAAAACTGGTTTCGATTTTGGTTCTCTCATAGGCTGTGACACTTGGAGACAGATATTAAGAGCAACAAGTGAGCATCTCAGGCTCCCTCCAGTGGAGTCTTCTGAGCTCCCCTTGCTCTGTTGCTAAGGAACAGTACAAGCATACTCTCTCTGAAAACCACAACACCTACAAATGTGATTAAGAACTATCTGTTTTCATGTTGAGGAGTCATAAGTTTTTTAAGCTTCAAGCTCAGGATTTTTTGAAGGGTAATGGAGAAAGAAATAAATTAAAGAGGGGGAGAAATATCTTACTAAAAATGTACCAAGCAAGCTACTGCTCTTTTTTAGTTAGAGCTATGTATAAATACAGCTATTTATAATCTGCTGCTGCAATCATTATGTCAGTATCCTCAGTGCAAAACTCTTTGCAAATAGTGCTGTGGCTCAGGAGGTACAGATTTCTTTTCAAGGGCAAGCACTGTACAGCTTGGATCTCCCTTCTATCTTTGAGAGTTTTGTGACTCTGAGTCATTGATCTCCAAGCTGGAAATTATGAGGGGCATAAATAATACTATGGCCTATTATTATTGATGCTTAGAATACTCGGAATACTTAGGATGCTTAATTGATACTTAGAGTACTTAATTGATAATTAGAATACTTAGGATAATTGAAAATTAGAATCTCCTCATACTATCGCAGTACTGATCCAGAACTTTCCTTGCCTCTTATAGCTCAGGATTATGAAAAGATGAAACAAGGCAGTTAGGTTGTTATACATGTGTTTGTAGCTGGAAAGAAAGGACACAGTAAAGCTGAAGTTTTTGCCTAAGTTCTAGTCTCGTACAACAAATGGACTTTTCTTACAAAGACAGCAACACATATGGCTTCAAAGTAACCTCAGCACTCCAAACATAACACCAAACAGCATTAAAAGCAGAGGCTACTGAAGATATAGAGTCCGTCATAGTTCTTACACTGGAGTGTGACAGTCGTTTTCATGTTGCCATATACAAAGTCTGAATTATTATGTATATAGTATATACAAATATATTAGACACAAATTATGTTGTCTATATAGTCACTATCAAACGTGTTTCTGGGCATGCGTAAGAAAATATATGCACATATGACTGTTATGCAGGGACCAATTAATAGTGAGCTAGACTTAAATTATTCAACACGGTACTTCCAGAAAGAAAAAAGCAAGTAAACAAACAACCCCCCCTAAGCATAAACAGTAAAGATAACGTGAATATGAAAGAACTATTGAAGTCCTAGAAATCTGCATCCAAGGTCAGATGCAAACACTCTAGATGCTGTTTGAAGAGAAAAGCAATGAGACTGGTTTTGTTAACTCCAGAATACGTCTCAGCAAAGCATCAAAGTTCACATGAACTCTAAATATGAAACACACCAGGAGTGACCATCCTTAAAGGACTATTGGGAGTGAAAGAAGCATAAACAAGCATTAAATCCTGGCAATGAGATTTATGCAAGCATGGTTACCACCATTTCATCTTGTTTGTTTTCTTTTTGTCAAAAAGTAGCTTCTTATTTTCCCAATTATTATCTAAAGGCAAATTTCATATCATGTTGGAGCTCCATTGACGAGCAGCTACAACCATCTATCACAGTGTTTTGGTAAATTCATATGAGTGTGGTTTTGAAAAAAAATCTCTGTATTGTACCGCTTACTGTGCTTGCATCATAAACTGAATGCTGTGCTCCTGAGCTGGATTTCTTCTGGATGTAATTGAGCTGAAAGATACAGGAGCATATCTAGACATAAGTGAGCATTGAGTATGTAGAATAGCCCAAGGTTATTTCTGATATAAATAAATTAATACCTATGTAAATAAATTAAATAAGAAAGGTATCTAGTGTAGACTTCTCAGGAGAGCGTAATACACTATATGTCTGCTCCTATGAATCTGTTTTACCTGCTACTGAAGGTGTAGTCTGTAAGGATCAAGTAACTTCCTCTGTAAAGTTACAGTAATTTTTATGGAAGATCAGTCTAGGTTTATATATACACATGGATTTTACAGTCATAAAACAAGTTAATGAGTTCATGTATTGCAATATATAAAGTTCAGTATTGTCTAACACCAACTAACGATCCGGTCCTATGTACGATTTTCTACATAAAAGATGCAGCAGTTTCCTTGAATCCATAAACTAACTAACTTTGAAAGTTGTTTTGTTTTCTTAACAATTTAAGCCAGAAGTTTTATGAAGATGAATGAAAGATCTTTTTTCCCTCCTGTTTCTGCAAATTTGTTCTTTCAAATATGAATTCTAATTAGTTCTTAAAATTTGAAAGTTATTTCTTCAGATATGGTTTTATACTCAACACATCTAAGAAATTACTGCCATTTAAAACAATCCTGCTAAAATGATAGATCAAAAGCCAACATGAAGAATACCAGCAGATTAAAAAACCCTCTCCTATACTAAATTTACTTGAAAAAAACAGTAAATGAAAGCATTCCTCTCGAGAACACAAATTTCTATTTCTTCTATTGTCCTAGTTCAGCAGGTGGGACCAGTTTATCACTGCGTGGGGGTGATGAAAGCTATGTATTCTACCCCCTCTATTTATTTCCCAAGAACAATGAACCATTTGCAATAGCTGCCCAGGGCACACCTGACCCCTCAGGTTGTGAGCTGGCTGTGAAAGACATCTGTGAGATAAGAGCTGTGATAACTCCCCTCCAGAAAGTCATTAGCACCTTCACACCCAGCCTGAGGGGGCGTGTCTGCTAAGGGGCCATCAACAATTCAAAATACCCCATGACTCACAGAGTGAGATCACCCATTGTGTGACTCCCTGCCCTGGGGAAGGTACTTGGCCATCCCACCTGGACCTGAGGGGATATAATCTTGGGGGTTTGGGACTTCTGGGACCACTTGGTGGATCCAGAGGAGGAGTAGAACCTTCACAGGACTGTGACCACCGCTCTCAACCAAACTGCGACTATCATCTGCACCAACAGGTTTTTCCCTTTCTTTTTTTTTGAACTCAGGGGAACCACGTGCAGCTCAGCACAGGGGCCAACAAATACCATTGTGTTTGTGCCCCAGGGTGCTGGGTTATACATCTGGGTTTTGTGGGTTAAAACCAATTTCTCTTTGTGCCGTTGCATTTATTATAATATTTTTATTAAATTGTAATATATATATAGTTATAATCTCTTTTGTGCAGTTTGCCTTTAAACCAGCACACTGAAGTAGTCCTACAATTGCAAAAGCTTGTGTGGACATCAGAAAGAGTCTGATCATACAGTGATCTGAAACAGAAATATTTTGTATTTGTGTACTGGACTGCTCTTGGATGTACATTCACTGAATGAATGACCTGGAGTGAATTGGTATTGAAAGGAAGCTGAGTTAACTGGAATTGGAAGGAAGTTCACAGGACTTAAACTATAATAAGGGTGTTGGTAGATGTTTGGTATGGTTTTCAGACATATTTGTAAAAGTTTGAAAGGTGCCTCCTCTTCGTCCTGCTGTGATATATTCAAAGTGAGATGGCCATGGAAAGTGTTTCTCTCGGATTCTACCCTCTGTTTTGCCTCCTGGCTTGTTATGGTTCATACACAACAGATTTCATTTGTATTGAGAAGCAAGTACCATGTGCCACTGCTTTCCAGTTTACTTCATTTTGAATTTTTTGTTCCTGTGTTGAGGAGGATGGGTTAATGAAAGCAGAGAGTGGAGAAGAAATTAAACTGATGGAATATAAATATTCTCTCCTGTGAATGCTGAGGCAGTTAGTACTGCATAATTATAGGACACGTAGAAAGGAGACCTTGACTTTATGAATATCCAGGTAAAATACTTTTCTTTGCCATGAAGTTGTTACAAATCTATTACATTAATTGGTGCCAGAATGACATATCTTATAACTCAGGAGAAACCTTTCTGGTGTTTTCTGTTTGTTTATTATCACAATATTTTGTTTCCTTTTCCACTTACAAAAGCATACCATTCACTTTTTATTGTACTGATGTCTGCCTTTTAACTGCTTAATCCTTTTATTACCACCATGGTACAGTCTGTCTGGAGCATATCGTAACATTCATTAGGAGCACTTGACTTCCAGAGGTCGTTGAGTACTGTAAGACACTGCCTGCAAGCTGCTTCTTTTTGAGTCCTGACCGTGTGATAGAAGGTATTAAAGCTTCAAGTTTCGCTCTCAGATTTGAGCACTCTGGCAAAACTCTTAGCCCTTGAGGTGATCCCTGTTATACATTGAACACCAAAGGGGTCAATCAATTAAATTCTACTCTACAAATAAATTTCATAATCTTAATAACATTAGAGATCCAGAACACAAAAAACACTGCTTTAGCTAATTGGTTTTGTTAATTCTTACAACAAAGGGAATCTGTGATTTGTACAAATGTATAACTATTATAATTAAAAATCTGACCTTTATCTTCTGCATGCACACTTAGAATTTCCTCTAAAGAGCAAATTTTCAGTTGTTATTGTTATTAAGGACATGTCCACAATTACCTTTTCAAGTGTACTTTCTGTTTTAAAAACTAATGTATTTATACCACTCTAAGCCAGTTGGTTGGGGTTAATGGTAGTTTTAGTTGAAGCAAAAATTTAAAGCAAAAAACCAAACAAAAAAACCCCAAACAATAAACAGAAGAGAACAACTCTATGGTGTACATGAAGATATAATATGCTGTAACTGGCCAAAGTTTCCAGTTAATATAATGCTTATCATACCGTTTGAGGTTTGTTGGTTTTTTTTAAATTTTCTTTGCCATTACAGCAGGGAGGAGGATTTTTAAGGAATATAATTTATATCATCTGATATCTAAAGTCTGCATACCTTGCTTTCATTTTAGACCAGCTGACTCAAGTTGAAGGGAGGAGAAAACACTTTTGCTGTAAGCTAATATTTTAAATCAGACAGCTGACCAACTACAGTTTCTGTTTCAGCAGAAGGGAGTTCTGAGATGTATTTTACTTGCAAGATATTTCACCTGGTTTAAACTTCTTTTCTGATCTTGGGGTGCTGGAGGGTATAGCTCTTTAAACCCTTTTGTTACAATAGCTGTGAAGGCTTTTTGTCTTTAACAAGATACTCAAAATGAAGATAAAGCATCCTAATATGGTTAGCTGAAATTCAGAACATTGCAGCTATCTTTATATTTAACTCTTACTTTAGATCTTATTAAATTTTTTAAAGTTAATTTGATATTTATTAACAAGGCTCAGCTGATGTCCTTAGGGATAGGGCATTTATTTATCTGTGGTTAGATACGTTGCTCCTACCAATGTAGTGCTATCAAGAACTAATATTCCTTCAAAAAACTCATATGTTCTTCAGCAAATGTGCACTGTGACTCTGTATCCCTGCTCTCTGCTGAAGAGGCTATTATTCATTTGTCATTTGCCAGACTTTGAGGAAGCACATGCACACCACTACAATTCGACTCTTCCTTGCTCCAAATACTCCACAGCTGCATCCAAACCAAAGTCTGATACAGAAGAATTCTCTGGGTAATTCTGCAGTGCACATGATTAACCAGGTTAGCTCTGAGCTCACACAATAGTTGAATGAACTAAGAGAAACACCCTTTCCTAGGGCATTAAAATACTGTTTTTGATTTATATTAAGCTGGAAATTATAGATAGACCTATAATTCTTTAAAAGATCAATTTAATGCTGCTTTTGTTTTGAGCAGTTTAAGGAAACCAAGAGACCAAAGGGGAAGTTCTACGACTTTTATAGTACTTATACTACTACTGTTGATACTGCATTTCTACAGAACAAAGCCATCAACAAGAACTATAAGAAAACCAAATCTCTATTACTGAATTTTAAGTTGCTCATGAAACCATCAAAAATTGTATTCCTGGAAAAATATCATCTTGTAGAAATGTTAACCAAACCCCCAAAATTCGTGGGGACATAGATACATATTAACAGAGTGAACACCTAGTGAGGCTGTGGACTAGCTGTTCTCTAGCTCAGAACAGCTTTGAATGGCCTCCTCTAAAGCCATTATTTTATGTTAATAAATTACCAGAAGGACCGTTTAGCAGTAATTTATTAAATTGAGATTAAATAAAGGATGAACTTAATTTACCGTTATGAATTAAAGCAGAGCTCGAGGCCATAGAGTCTTGACAAACAGGGGAAAGAATGATGGATGCAGGCAGATAGAATCTATTTTTAAATGGTTACTTCTCTAGTTTTGAGTTGTGAACAGTTTTTTTCCTGAGGAGATTTTGGGAGAGCAGAATGATTTTTTTCTCTCATTTTCATTCTTTTTTTCCTTTTTTTTTAGCAGTGCCATTTTCTTATTTTGGTATTTGAAATATTCCCTACTATATTTGTAAATTGATTGTGCAGTAACAAAAAGCTTAGAAGAATAAAAAAAAGTGTGAAAAGTTTTGTTCTACATAGTGCCTTCTGTCATTTGTTGTATCCTGATGAGTCAGAGTATGAGACAGAAAGAAATTATGTAGAGTAATAGATTCACTTGGGTTACAGGGTAAGCATCACCTTTCTTTTGTGCACCTAAATGTCAAATTCCAATGCCATGCACTACTGACTAGAGAGAAGTTGCAAGTACTTTCTGAAGAGGAGTCAATACCCAAAGTGCAATGAAGATATCATTTGGACATGGGAGGAGCCCACCTTCCTTGCATCAAGTTTTTCTGCAGGATTTCCTTTACATTTAGTAATTGAGTTATGCCACAGATACCTGCAGAGGACTTCAGAGTAAGAAGAGCTCTGTAGTCACATCTGGTAAAAGTGTCATGTCTCAGAAACCCCACAGAGAGGCAAGACCTACAAAATCTCTGTAGCAGAAGGCCCATTGGGGGGACTTGAAAGGAGAGTAGGCTATTATTGATGTGTATGTCCTTATGGAACTCATAAGTTAGTTCTGTGTGTTAGTGACCAAATTTTTGCCCCTGGGTTGACTTCCTTGTTAGTAAGGGCTAAAGGTGCTGGTCAGATTTGTTCACAGTGGTGTTCTTGGTAGGTTTTAGAACTCAGCTCTTTGCAGCAATTAGTCCTTACACAGTTCTTTCATTAACTTCCCTCTGTAATAAGTAAATGTAGCAGATTTTTTCAATGCGGCTGATAGAGATGTCTCTTTTTACATGCAGAAAAAAAATCAATATGCTTTTTATTACTCTTGCTTTCATTTCAGTAGTTTTTGACATGGTAAATCCTTAACAAGTTGCAATAGGTTATGGCAAGTGGGTAATTTAATCTTCTGAAATCAGAAATGAAAAGGAGGAGGAAGCAGCTGTTTCCATGCCAAAAGAAATGGCACTGATGTCACTGGCACTTGAAGTGAATATGCATTGTAGCACTGTTCAGCTTGTCTGTACAAGTGTTGTGCAAGATCACTGGCTATCATGCAAGTCAGTTTGACTTTCTGACACGGTTTATTCCCTTGTTGCTGTTCTTTTTTTGTGTTTTGGGTTTTCTTTACTTGGGGAGGTTTGGTTTGGTTTTGTTTTTTTTAAATTAGATTGCAAGCCCCATAGGATGTAGACTGTATTTTTGTTCAGTGTTCATACAGCATGTATCACCTGATCTGGAGCTAGATGTTGTGCTCATACTAATAGCAATAATATCAATAACAGTAATACCATGAATAATCATTAGCAGTGATGATGGATAATCTGCAGAAGAGCCATGTATTGCATGTTAGCCTTGATTTTTGCTTCAGGACAGAATGTTGCACTGCAAACTGTGCCAAAGGAGTCCTTGGCAGGGATTTGAAATTAAATATAAATAATTATGCCTTGCAACTAATGTAGTCATCTGAATCAAGGCTTGAAATGTAAATTGTACCTTACCAAATGAACATTTAAATGTCAGATCAGTGTTTGTTCTTTTGTGTAGGTCTTTATTACCTCTTCGTGAACATTTTCTCATCTACTGTTTTCCCTGAGGGGGTGCTGGAAATATTGATTCCCAGTAGCTGATATGCAGGTTCTTCTTGCATTATTCAAATCCTACTGAGGTCTTGGTTGGAAAGAGCATTGCAGAACCATCACATGGAGTTTGGCACAGCTGGTAGTCCACATAAGTGTAAAAAAAATTGAGTGAGTGAAACCTGACTGGCCATTTTGCTTCAGAAGTTATGGTACTGTTAGGTCAAATGTGAAGTGGATCTACATTGGTGGAATAGCTTTGCATTACTTCCACTTGAACTATTTGTGGCTGCTGTGTAAGTAGAGAACTCGAGGCTTCTGTGCTGTCATTTCTTCACCCATCATGAGAACCACACTGGTAATAAAAACAATGAATGGAGAAAAGCAAAACCTTATTGAATTTATTTTATTTCAGTGAGCTGCAGAGCATTTTAGATTTCTTAGGTGCATGAAAAGATTAGTATCTTTATCACTCAATTAAATTATCCTTTTTGCATGCTAACTTTGCTTTAAAAAAAAAAAGTACCAAAAGGCTAAAAGCACCAGACAGAAAATAGAGTTAAAATGTACAAAATTTGCAAGATGTGCTTCTATTTTAAAATGTGCTTAATACTCGAGTAAATAATCAAAACTGATTTGTTTGCTGTGGTTGAAAGATTAAAAGCATTAAGCAAGCCCCTCATCTAGAAGTTAATATCTATTCCTGGAAATGATAAAGAAGATGCCTGCATCAGCATTTCAAACCTTTTAAACCCTCCAATATTTATACTGATTTAAGGAAAAACCTATTTACTGCTGGCACTTCTTTTATCATCCTACTCCTCCCAAACCCATATTCAGTGTTATAAACTGAAGTGATTAATTCTCAAGGGAGGGGTGGATTTAATTACCTGGATTGTCTTTTTGGCTTTCATTGTCATCTGTATTCACTTTCTTTTCTTTCCAAATATTGATTGATTTTGTTCACTGCTAACAGATGATTGGTAAAACTATTCAGAACTAATTGATAAAACATTGTTTGCAATACCAAATAGAAAATAACAGCAGCTGGTAGGTAACTCAGTAGTACTCTGCAGTATTCTCATTAATACAACTAAAACACCTTAATTCTGTAAGGCCTAATGCTTAGAAAAGATTTTCAAGTTGTAACAAGTGGATCAGTCAAGGACTAGTTGAAAGTATTAAATAACTGTAAATTCCCTTTTTTTTATAAAAATCTCCTAACAAAGTAACACTATAATTAGTAAGAATGAGCTCTCAAACCTACTTTTCATTTCAAAGGTGTGATCTTATGCCTCTATTGGACTTTCTAAGGCAAAGTTTCAATCATTGCATGTCTTGCATGAACCCATGTTACAAGTTTGACGTCATTTCTCGAAGGAGTGCGTGGTTAGTTAGCATATGATTAAGATATTTTTAATTTGATTGTTTCATACAGATAGTACAGGGAGAAGGTTTTGTTGGGGTTTTATTTGCTTGGCTGATTTTGTTTGGGTTTTGTTTAATAAGCATTTTTCATTTGCACCAGGAATGCTATGACATTCTGCTTCTGGGCTGCACGCCTCATGGTATTTTATGCTATGCTTAGTGGTCTACCTGCCAAAAGTCAATATAATCCTGGGACTCGGGTGTTAAATTTAACAATTCTTATAATTCATTTTCTTTTAAGCCATCATCCTCTTTTTTTTTCTTTTTGTGGCAGGGGCAGGTTACTCCTATGCAGTAAGGAAAACATCAACAAGTGCTGAACAAGTGATGTGTTTTTCAGATGATGCATCTAAGCAGGCTGCTTCAGGCATATTTAAATTCACTCACTAGTTTTAGAAACACAGCAAGCAAAGTTCCTTTAAGGCAAAGAAAGAGAATGTAATAGTTTCTCTGAGTGTTTTTCTGTATGCATGTTCACACTGGCATATGCAGGTGCTGTTAGCCCGTGTTATGAGGGTCATGTGCTAAACCCCTTGTCTCTGCATGTCCTCCTGTAGTTTTAAAAAGCATTAGGTGTACTATTTCCTCTCCCTTTCTTCCAATGTTCTGCTGAGTGGAAATAATCCTTCTGTGCCTGCCTAAAGCAGAGTGCTCTCAACTTTCCATTATTGTAGAAACCCTCTTATTGCTTCCTTGAGGATGTATCTGTGCTCCTCATAGACCAGCACAACCACTGAAGTGGCCTATCTTTGGCAGTACTACAGATAAAATTCTAATTATGCCTTTTTACTGTGTACCGTGACCCCATTTTATTCGGATTGTCCTCTGAGTTTTTATCCTTTTCTGTCACGCTATGGCTCCCATGCTCCCTTCCTCCTCCTCTCAGTGCAGCAATACTAAAAAGGGAGTTCTGAACTATGTTGTCACTATAGCTTCGAAGCCCTCACATTCCTTTTTCCCGGAAAGCCTACTTTAATTACCAGTAAGGAACTGTAGTAATTCATAGAGTGGCATATGATACCTACTTCTCACTCCTGCAGCTTTTAAATAGATTAGCTTCCTCTTTGACTTTTCCCCTTGAATAAGCTTCTGCATAACGTATGTTCTTGAACCTCCACCATCATTCAGCTTCTAATTTTTTCGTGGCTGTTAGTGCAGGGCTTGAGATCCAGCATGTTTTATTTGACACAATTCAGTCTTGGGGAAAGATGGGCACTGCAGAATGTCTCGGCAAGGGGGAAAATTCCTACATTCCAGGATAATATATTAAATTTCTTGTAGCACTTCCTCTCTGGAAGCTGGTGCACCTGCTGAGAAGAGCAAGGAAACTAAGACTTCACATATTTGTTCCCTGGGAGGTGGGTGACACAGGGCATGGACAGGTTTCTGCAGCTGTGCTGCAATTTTGAGGTGTATATAATGAGCTGACTGTTATTTCTTAAAGTGTTTGCCCACTTTCTGTTTGTTCGTGGGGGTTCTACTGCAGGAATTTAGAAAAGTGCTCTAATATTCTTCTTACAATTGCAATTGCAGCTGTTTACCAAGATCCATAAATAGCTGTGGTTCTTAGAAGACATTCCTAGTAACAAATGCAAGGAATTCCAGAAGGTATAATCTTTGATTCCAGTTTTCAGTAGGAGATCAAAGACTTCTTCATTTCTTTCATGTTGAGACACTCCATTCACATGGAGAATTTTGAGCACTCTAGGAATCTTACCTATTTAAAACCATGTAGAAAGAGGAGATTTAACTATCCTTATTCCATTTGTGTCAGATCCCAATATTCTGCTCTATCATTTTTCTTGCAAATGACACACCAACAGTCTGCCAAATTCACAGATTGTTTTAGTTGTTGCTGCTCATGAGGAATGGATGGATACAGGAGCAATGCAGCCCTCAATGAGACACAACTTCTGAAGCCACATTGGAGTGGTACAGAATATGGTTCCCTTCCCCAATAAAATCCCTCTGTAAATCAAGCCAGTAACCTCTCGTGAACAGACTGCCTTATTTTTTAACCAAATTAGGTTATATATCATGTGAAACAGATGGAAAGTTCTGTGATATTTGTTGGCATTGCCACTGTCTGAACCTTCTTCCCTTCTTCAGTGGATGCTCTTAGAAGTGTCAGTTGTGTTTGCATCCCCAATATAAAAATACTGGTGCGAATTCACTTTTCAGGGGAAAGGGCTCCACAGCAAATATTTCTGTTTGCAGAAAAGAAGAGAGAGTGGAGAGCATCCTTAGGTACTGAAAATTTAGCTTTTTATTAGAAAAGAACTTTGATCTTTTAATTTCATTTAGATGCTGTTTGACTTTTGTACCCTGAAATTGTTCTCTTACCCATTTTATTCATTTTTCTGCTAGTGGTT
Organism: Myrmophylax atrothorax; assembly: GCA_026770055.1. Classification (NCBI taxonomy): domain Eukaryota; kingdom Metazoa; phylum Chordata; class Aves; order Passeriformes; family Thamnophilidae; genus Myrmophylax; species Myrmophylax atrothorax. The sequence goes on along the minus strand of JAOXXN010000446.1, from coordinate 37,384,671 downwards.
TTTGAGGTGTTTAATTAGAGTTATTTTACCTGTCAGGAACTCTGTCACTCAGTGAGGTCTTGATCTTATACTGTATTCCATAATTAAACAGCAAGCTGATCTACCAATAATATGTTCCTTTTTGGGTGTGAGAGTCTTATTCAACAAACATATTTGTTGCCAGAAAATGTGTCCTAAGAGTGGACATTCATCCCCATATGTATTCTTACTTCAAGTTCTCCCAGAGGGTTGTGACGTGGGGTTTTTTTAAGAAGGAAACAACTCTGTCATTGTTTTTCTCAAAATCAAATGCCTCCTGTGCTGAGACAGCATTGTTTACTGTGCTTGTTAGACATGTTTTATTTTTTTCTATCTGGTAGGAGTTTTTTCATCTTCCATGAAAGTTGATTGCCAAAGGTATCTGTGGTAAAATATTATCAATTGTGAATTGTCAATCTTCTCATGTCAATTACCTTACCCATTTTGTCACAGATACTTGCAGATAAATGAGTCTGTAAAGACATAACATGAATTACAACTTGAATTCTGACAGAATTATCTGCAGAAATTGTTAATTTCCTCCATTTATACTCAAGAGATGCAGCCTTTCTGGAAATCACTGAGGTTATATGTTTCTCTGCAACTGCTGGTCTGATAAAGTACATGTTTCCATGATCCCTCTTCTCATGTCTGTGTCCTGGAGAGTACTAACAAGGAGCACTGTCAGGGGAGTGCATTATGTGTTGGGTGAGCAGTGAGATCTGTTGCAAACATATGGTTTGGCTAATTGTAATAGCTATTCAGCATACAGGATTTTCCCTCAAGTCCAATAATTGTGTTTATATTCAAAGGCTGTCCACAGCTTCTTTCTCTTTGCTGCTGGACTGAATCTTGTCATTGCCCTCTTTGAACTACTATAAAAATACTGCTAAGTTTTGCAGTTCAATTAAAAAGCTCTTTCAGCAATGATGTAAGCGCCGCATTACACTGAACATGGAACATAGTTTTGTCACCTGGAATTTCATCCTAAATGTGTGAACTCTCAGGTCGTGCATGAGAGCATAACACTTTTGCACTGGGTAACAACACCGCAGGGAATGTCTCCAGACAGAAAGATGATGTCCTCCATGAAATGATGCCACGTATTCATCAGCCTCTGTACCCTCTGCCTGAGCTACACAGAAAGTTACTCAGCAATCGCGTGTTTTAGCCTAAGTTTCACACTGACCTCTTCATGGTTGGAAGAGTCTCGTGTAAAACAGAGCTTGGAATAGTTGATAAGAACATCATGACTTTGTGCTGTTTAGTAGCTGAAATAATTTATAGATGTGTTTATCTAAAATAAATTTCTCTTATGCTCCTAAAATATTCTTGAAATTTAAACAGAAATAAGAATTTACCATAAGAGGGTCTGTATTCTCTGTGTAAAAATATAAAAATGTATTTAAAGAAAAATATACAACTATGGACTTATACAAGAAATTCTTGCCTCAGACATAGATAACAGGTCTTGTGCAATCTTACTTTGCCACACACATCAATATCATATTCCAATACGAGGGCTTTACTAAAATAAGCATTATTAATCAGAAAGTACAATTGTCACATAATACTGAAAATTTGGCTCCTCCGTTTGAAATGGAGGATGAGAAATTTGAATAATTATGACAACTGTTTAATCACAAGAAAGCTGCTCTATTGCTAAAGGCTTTGGAGTTTTTAAGACCTCAAAAGAAGATCCTTAGAGTGTGGCAAACATTCAGTATTAATTTATGTGGATGTTAGAATGTGTATTTTTTTATTCAACAACTGAAAAGTGATATCATTAGACTGGTCAACACTTGCTCTTTACTTTCAAAATGGCATTGTCAAATTGGTACCAATAACCACATCTGGTTTTTCAGCATTGCATCACCTGCATATGTCTCTATTCCAATATATTCCTTTATAATCATATGCAATCAGAATGTGCCATGAAGACCTTCAGACTTTTATGTCAAATTTGTGAGCTGTATTTTTTCCTGAATGGTTTTGAGAAGCAGAAAAGGGGTTAAAGCTGTTAAAATGCAAGTTGTTCAAAGCACAATTGTTTATCTTACTTTGTGTTAACTTTTCATTGTCAAAAACTTAAAAAACTGATTTAGTAGTGTACTAAATCTGTAAACAGAAGGTTTGCCTTTAGTAATACACTAACTTTTAGTAATATTTTCTATTTTTTTCTGTTGTGTTTTTTTTTTTTTAAATCAATGTTTTCAGGAACATTGTAGTTTGTAATCAGTTGGGGTTTTTTAACCTACTTTCATTTCTTCCCCAGTTCTCTGATGTATGGCATATGCAGATAACTATGGCATTATGAAATTAGCCTTCAGAAACTAAATAGGTTGCACCATTTTCAGCTGTATTGGCAAACTTCTATGTTAATTCCTTGACAATAACAAAAAAGTGATGCAGTCTGATGTATGTAGCATCTATTCTTGCTACTCATTTTTCACTTGTCATAAATTCCACCTATAGAGAATGTGTAATAACTTGCCCTGAGGATATTTAATATTCATGAGACAAATGTGTTCTCAGCACTTACTGGTGGCATGTAAAGTTCATCCCAGCCCTTGGAGTTAGTACATATTTGTGCTATATTTTTTTCTGTTTTAAAAATTCCAACTTAATTTTCTAATATGCTTTAAGTTTTAACTACTGATACAATTCCTTTTTTTTTTAAACCAGGATTATGTTGAGTTTTGCCTTGATGAAAGTGTTTTAGCAAAATATGGTATTAGCAATGGTCAGTGGCAATAATAGTAACTGTAAGATTAGCTGGTTACTTAAGGGAAAGGATGGTTAATGTTTTTATTCCTCCAATCTGCACTTTTGGGATAGCCTTAGTTCTGAATTATTTCTTCAAGAAATTCCTTAGTGCTATTGAAAATTCAGTATTCTGTTTGTAAAATGAGCACAACAATCATTCTAATATAATATATCCCATTTTTAAATAATTTTGAAAATGTGCATCATAGCCTGTAAGAATTCATAAACTATTGTCTTTTCAGGACATACTACTAGGATGGGAATATATATACTTATGGGATTGCAAGAAGATTTCTCTTTTTTATTCAATCTTCATTGCACAGTTAGCCTCCTAGTCACTGAGGCACTAGACAGAGTGTCCCAAATGCTGGATGTGTGGCAAGATAAGCTGCAGACAGCATGGGAGATATCTGCATTTCTCTTCTCAGAGTACTGAATATCCAGTAGGACTTACAAGTTGAGATTCGTTGCCACACTTGACCAGGCCATGACCTGTTGTGGTGAGTTATCTTTGATTAACAGCCAAATTCTCACCCAGCTGCTTGCAGTTCTCCTCCTGTTCAACAGGAGCAGAAAATAGGATGAGAAATCTCCAAGGCTGATATAGAGAGATTGCTCACCAGGTACTATTGTGGGCAAAACAGACTCGGCTTTGGGAAAAATAATTTAATTTCTTGCCAATGAAAATGATCGGGGTAGTGAAAAACAAAGACAAACATTCCAATACATTTTCTCTCCACTTTCTCATGCTCATCTTCACTCCTTCGATTTGGACTTCTCTACCCCACATCTACGTCCCCAAGCAGCGGTATCAAGTGGGGGAGGCAGTTACGGTTATAGGGATAGTCACAGAGATTGTTCAAGACTGAGTCAGCAAGGTCAGCTAAGAGATGCTGAACAAATGGACAAGCTGCAGTTTGCTTTGAACAGAGCAAGAGATAGGACACTTTTTATTTCTTTTATTTTTCACATTTCCCTGTTCACATATACTTCTTTTAAAATGCCTCTATCAGTTTTCTCTTTCTTTTTCTTGTCTTTTTTTTTAAAAATGTGATAACTGTGCTATATTGATGATAGCGATTGCAGCAATCTTAAATACAAATAAAGCTTGCTTTTGCCTCTCCTGTACACTGTTACAGAACAGGCCTAATAGAGAAGAAATTTTGTTTTGCTCTTCCCTGCTGTTTGCTGTGCTGTATGTGGAGCACTGCTAGAGGCAGGTAGTGGATTGGCTAGGTGATTCATCAGCTTTCATGGGGCCAGTTTTTCATGCCACAGTTAAAAACTCCTTGTGCCTTATATTATACACAGTTGTTAACAGAGAGACAAGCGAACAGTAGGGACCGAGCACAAGATGAATAATAAAACAGGAAGCAAAGTAAAGATTGCAAACCCAAACTGGGAAATGACCTACAAGACACATCAGTAAAATCAATGCAGCCATATCGAATGATACTAAATCAAAAGTAAATCAGTGTCTACGTTAGTCTAGCAACTAAGCCAAATCCACATTCAGTTATGTTGAACGTTGTTTAAACTCAACCCAAAGTAAAGTTTATGCAAGAAGGAGCTAACTCTAACCTTGTGAAAGTTAGACAAATCAGGGAGTTGTGTAGCTGGGACAGGAAAGGTGCCTGGTCATGGATGACACAACTGTGAAAGCAGATTTTGGGAGTGTTCATTTTTATTGTCTTCACTCTCTTCAGCAGGCTGCCTTGGGCCCAAGATCACAAGTGAGAGCTGCTGTTCCTGCGGTTTACAAACCATGTCTTACCTTTCTAGTGTGGCATTATACCACTCTGTGTGTACAGTACCTGCCTGTACTGAGAACTGGTTGCTGTTTCTCTCCTTATGTTGATAGAGTGTAATACAACAGCAAGATAATCCAAGTCTGGCCACAGATCTTCCAAATCTGCACATTTTTAGCCTTTTCCTAATACTAAGTCCATAACATACAGGGTTGAGTTTGTTCCAAGAGTGTTTCCAAAACAACCTTTTTTAAAGTTTAGTTCTGAGATAGTAGATTGGAAATAACCCCAATTAACTGTATTTGTTGGTTTAATGTAGCTGTCCTTTGCCTTAGGCAATTTTGATTAAGAGAACATATAAATTAGTGATACTTTCAGTTTGAGGGGATGCATCTCCTTTAGGTAACACTTAGCTGTTATTTTCAATATATTTTCCTCTGACATTCTGTCAGTCCACCTTTTCTTATACATTATGCATGAGAAGAATATTTAAAGTATACTTATGTTTTGACAGTAATGAACAGTGCTCATAGTGTTTGTATTTTCTAGAAGCTAAAGCCACAGGAATGAATAACAGTTTGGAAACTACACATGTACAGGATATAAATGTCTAAGTCATAGGTGCTATATTGCTACTAGAAATCACATATCTGAATTTCTAGGAGACATTTCAAAATCAGCATTTCCACATAACCACATTCATCTGCAGTTCTTTATTTAATATATGTAAAGGTTAGTACTTGAAGGTGACTGTTTTGAAGTCCAAGTTTTTTTGAAAGGTGCTACTTTATGCTAAACCTGTGGACCTATAACATGTTACTAGAGGAAGGATTGTCATTCATTTGTGACTTCAGTCAAGAAAAGCAATCACTGACAACTGAGCCTGTTACTTCAAACTCCTTTACCCTCAAAGGTGAAAAATACATGTTTTTAGAGGTCTTCAAGGTATAAGGCATTAGGAAACAGTTGTCAAAAGTACTTTATCCACTTCTAGAAAGTGAATTCTTTGAGCAAGCAGAGTATGAAGACGTCAGAGTCCTCTATGTTCTATTTTGGATGGCTAGTAAAATGGAAACACCTGTATGTTCTCTTCATAAGCTGAGGGCACAAAAAACTTGAGACAGGATTTGGAGGTAGAGCAGTGTGATTCAAGCATTCAGATTTCTTTTTCTGCAAACAGACTTATTTAGTTACCAATGAAGTGGATTACTAGATCATTTATTTGGTTTTGGAAAGTATTGCTTCACTTTTTTATTGTGCAAAGATCACTCATAAGATACTAATTTTTTCTTCACTCTTCTTTCCCACTTTTTTACCGTAAGAGGTGTAAAACAAAGAAAAACTCTTCCTGCATGTTCTTGCCCTTGACAGTTTAATCAGAGAAAATGTATTTCAGCCGTTTGACATTTATTTATGATAATGAAATTGATTTAGATTATGTAACCTCCCAAAGCTCTTGGATGTAATGTGCTTTCAGCTTTTATATGTAGTAAATTTAAGTGGACAACTGGGGGGGACTAATATCGGCAAGATAAAAAGAATGTCATGGACCTAGTTTGGAAAAGTATAACTGCAAAATAGAAGTGATCAACCAACAGAACATGCTACAAAGTTGCAAGTTTATAAAACTCATTTGTGCTGTTATTCAATATCTCATTTGTTCTAGAAACCCATTTCAAATCCTCTTCTTGGTCATGCTCTATTAGCTCTTATGAGAGGTCTCATACTCCACCAGTTGCTATTTATTTCAGATAAGATGTTTATGTGATGACAGGGCATATTCAGTAAAGGCTGTTCATTCTGTGTGCAATGTAATCTAGAATCACAAAGATGATAAACATTCATATTTGAAGAGTTCAGTGTATTGATTAAAAATTCCTATGCCTCTCAATTTTGTTTGTTTAATTTCACTTCTGTATGGTGAGCATTACTGGAACTTTTCTGATACAAATCATCGCAGTCAAAAATACAGAGGCACATTCCACGTTTTCAGAATTTCCAGTTGCTGTCAGTTACCTCTGGCAGTTGTAGCATTGCTAATAACAGCCTGACAGACCAGCATCAGAATTGGTGTCTGACATTCAAATGCAAAAATACTTGATGCACAGGTGCATAGTTCTGCTCTGTTTTGGACTTTGTCCTCCTGACCTGATACCTTTGGCTCTTCTGCTTTATATTCTTTCTTCCTAGGTAACTGGGGACACTTTGAACAAAAACTATTTGTGAAATACCTGCCAAAAGCAGTGGTAGTTCTAACTTTAATGAAATTCTTTCAACAGCCCTTCAGCAAAGTAAGCTCTTTTCTTTTTCACCTTCCTTATGTGGGCTTGATTGTTCATGCAATGCTTAGCCATGACTATCCAGCACACTCAGTGAGGGATTTAGCATTCAGTGTGATGCCCTGTAGACTCTAATGTCTTTTAATGAAAAGAAAACTCAACTTCTTTCCAATACTGTCATTAGTTACGTTTATTGCAGTCCAGTGCAGTAGCCAATGAAAACTGGAACCTGTCATGCCAACCCCTACAGAGGAGAGTAGCAAACATGTTCTCCACATTCTGACCTAAACAGACCCAAACTGAGGCACTAAAGAAGGCTGCAGAACACATAAGCAGAGCAAATGGTGGATGGAAGAAAATAGCATATCTATTCTAGCATTTTACAGCTGTTTTTGAATGCAGGTGGATTTAAAGGGAATGAAAAAGCTAAATGAGAAGTCTGAAAGAAAAGTGGATGATGGGCAAAGAGGACTCCAATATTTTAAAACCAGCAGTCAAAATAGCATTGGAGGGGACAAGGGATATAGAAGCATATATGTGCCAGCACAGGGGAAATAATGCATACCTTAATATTATGATAGCTGAATAGAATTTGAGAGCAGCAATACACCGTCATAAGCATCTGATCTCCTACATAACACATTTGAATCTCCTTAAAAGAGAAATAGCAAGATAAATAGAAATAAAAGCTAGAGAGGAGAACAGTGAATACATAAAGTTGAGTTTTCATTTACCTTTTTCTGTCTTATTTCTTTATTTTTATTTTATTTACATAGAAAAACTTCTAAAAGAAATTCATTAACTCTGTTCCTTCCTAGTTTTTATTTTCCTTTTTTTTTTTTCTCATTAAGAGAGGGAGCAAGAATACAGGGACTTGCATGTGTCAGATTGAGAGAGGCCTTTCCTTACAGTACTTCTACCTATTTTTAAATTAGAAGAACTGGAAATTTCACAAGACATTTTGCTTGTGCATTTCACATTTGGCAAATATTTGCAGACAGACTGTAATTTTCGTTGCTGATACACATTGAATATGATGACATTTTAAAATTTCTTGTCACTGTTTGTCTTATCAGTATTAGATACCACATCTGAAACTTTTTGGGTTGAGAATTTGCATTACAAAGCACTCACTGAGTATAACTGCAATGTATGTATTTTTTATTTTAAGTCAAGGATGAGTGTGTCAGGTAGATATTCTCTACAACGGGATTGAAATAACATCACGCTGCTGTTTGTTCCATTGGCTGAATCATATAGCAGCACATCACAGTATTATGTGAGCCATTATGAGTGTCTGGGAACAGTGTGTCTCAGTCATTTATCATTATGCAATTATTTGACTTCCTCATTGACAGAGGAAGGTGCAGGAAGGACGGAAAGGCTTTTATTTTGCCAGTTATTTATTTGACGCGTATCTCAGCTCATGACATAGGACTTCCCTTTATCACTTTATGAACACATGTCAGCTGTAAGACCCTAAATGTGCTTTGCACCATGGAAACATATTTGCTGTGAATTCTTTGCCCCAGTACAGATTTGCTTGTTACTTCAATGCATGGTATTCAAATCAGCTCTTTTCATTCTCTGTTAAACCCCATCATACTAATTTGTTTGATTAATTTCAAAAGAGCCCTGCTAGATTATCCCATTAAATTAATGCTACTGATTTTTAACAGATGTTTAAAATAGAAAATGCTACTAAGGGAAATATTGCAAGAATTGCAATAGTCTTTTGGAAGCTGAATTTTAGTTACAAGAGTCTAAACGATTTTAAAGCTTCATTCTATAGGTACTCTAGTAAAGAGCTATGAACTGTGGATTTAGCTAAGATGATAATAGTTTGTCTTTAAATAATGTCTAGATGGTCTAATTTGTTTTGTAGCGTGAGCTGTTTAAGTCTCGGCACCTTCAAGGGAAGGGCTGAGACACCTACATCACTTGCTGCAAATGTCACTCTGAAAATGGCTGAGGACCTCTTTTTAAAGAGCTCCAAGTGCAAACCTTTCAAGGGCTGTGTGTGAGAAACTTGATACCTCCTGGAGGGAAAATGTGGGAATGGTATCAGAAAAAGCAGATCAGTTCAGAAGCACTTCATGTTCAGTAGCATCACAATTCTTTCTAATTGCAACGTAGTGTAAAGATTAAATCTACCCAAAATTTGTATCTGCACAGGTTAGAGTGCAGCTCTTTAAAAGACAGCTAGGGAGTTGAGAAGCATTGGAAGATAGTAAAATTAATCAAAGAGGAAGTAATTCACACCACACTGGTTAGGCTGATCAAACATGGACCTACTACAAAGAACATTTTAGTAAAATATATATGCACAAGCTATTTTTCATTATATGAAAAGTGGAGAATGTGAAATAAATATTGTTCAATTATTTCCTATTATTTTAATCCTTCTCCATTTTTTCTGTTTGAAACATCAAAACAGGGCACAGATTGGAGTTTTCTATCCCATTAAGCTGAAAAGCATGCAGTGCGGCAATTGAATAGTGAAGAATGGAGTTGAAATGGCAGGAGCTTTTCTCCCAGTCTTTGTATTAATTTATAACACAGAAATTTCTTAATGTACTGGCATTACATCTTAATGTATCTTCTTAATATACTGGCATTTCATGGTAGACACAGGAAAATATGCTGTATCTTTACCAACTCTTCTGATTGTACAAACACATGCATTCTCTGGCTTTGTTTCTCCTACTTTTAAGGACAAGATTACTTACATGAAAGTGAGTTTGAATTTTAAGTGTCCATCCTATTAAAAACAGGCAGGAGTAGGTGAACTCTTTAAAGTGTATCCTGTTTTCATGTGACTTCAAAAAATGATTACTAATAATAAAAGAGAAAAAATATACATTGTGTGTATCTTGCATCAAAACACTGCTTTGTAAAACAAATTTTATTTAAAATATTTTAATTTTCACTGTTTTATTGAACTGTTAGACCTCTTCATGAAGCATTAAAAACTCAGGTCTATTAATGATAATGTTGCTTATCTATAGGCTTCTAACTTTAAAAACATTGGTTTAGTCTCATGCAAGAGGATTGCCTCACTCCTTTAAGATAATAATCTGTTTGGCCAGTTTAAGTTTTAGCACTTGACTACAGAGGAGGCTGAGTAAGAAAACTGGGATATCCTTGGAAAAAATTGTAGAGGGCTTTCTATGCTACATATACCTTTGTGTGTCCCACCTAGCCATACAAAAAAACTGTCCTGTATAGCTTCTACTAGCTGACAAATTGATCCAAGAGTTAGAAGCAGAGAGATCCTCCATGACAAGTCATTACAGAGTATGTCTGGTCAACTGATGTGCATCTGAAAGTTAAAGAGCTTTTTGTATTTCTTTTTATATTTTTCAGCCCATATCACCCAGGCACAATCAAGTTTTAGTTCTTCCACAGCTTTCATAACTTTACCCCTCATCTGTATAATGACAAGATTGTATAAAGATAGAGAAGGATTGTTAAACTTAATCTGGTGGTTTTGTGGTTCTGTTTTTTTTTTTTTTAGTTCTAATGGTCTTCTCACTGTCAGCTTGTATGTTTGGTGTTGTGAAAGTGCATATATTTCTTTGAATTGGTAAACCATTCTTGTGCTTCTGTCTACACACACAGACTGCTTTGTTTTAATAGTCATCAAAGGTTCATGCCAGCAGCCTGGTGAGAATATTCTGTGTTTCTAAAGGAAAATATAATCATAGTTAACCATATTAGCCGTTGGCCTACAACAATTTTCAGAATCTTACCCAAGAGTAGCAGGTCTGGATTTTGCTGGGATAAGCTGCTTGAAAGTGGGGTCACCACTGCTACCTGGAGTTCTGCCAGAAGTGTGATCTCTACTCAAAAATCTGAAGAACAAAAATGGAGGAGCTTATAACACAGAGAAAAAAAATATGGAGTTTAATGATGCAAATTTAAATTTGTATAGACCAGGAAACCAGATGTATGCCTTCCTCACCGTGTCATCCTAAATCTCTCTCTGTATCTTCACACTTCTCAGTGATGAAGGAGGAGATTAGCTGGAGCTGCTGTAAAGATTTTGTTCTGATATGATAAACCGTGTGTGTACCTCTTGAAGGACAAAATATATCTAATTTCAGCCCTGAATTCTAGATAGTGTTTTAGGACTGGTGCACAGATGGGATTTCCCAACAGTCTGATGGCAACATGACTATCGTTTATGGGCCCTTGTGAGGGATGAGTGAAGATTGTCTCAAAATTAATTCTAATGGCAAAGGTAAGTCAAGTGATAGCTGTTAAAGTGACTTTCCCTTTCCTCTTGTTAGCAGACATATTTTTCTTTCCTTCAAGTAGGAAAGGTAATTAAAATTATTGACTTTAACAAGTATTCAAATATTTATTGATAATAATGATAACTTCCTAATGTGGAAAAATAGATCATTTTGCCATTTGCAATAACCCAGATGCTACTGTAGACCCCAGGAGTTCCTTGGCTCTTCCTTCTTTTCTAGTACTAATATCTTGTTTAGCAAAAGAATGTGAAGTTACTACTTTGCTTTCTTGGAGGTTCTCCCTAATCATCTGTTTGTATTAGATTATTGCAGTGTGTTTACTTATCAATTCTCTTCCTTTTCAAGAAATTCACATGCATTAAACAGTTCATTTAAGCAACAAAGAGATTTTGGTCTCATAAGAATTTTGACAGAGTGACATAATGATATATAATGTCATATACAGTACATAATAATACATTAAAAAGTAAGACTACCTAATATACTAAATATTATTGTGTTAATATGATTAAGATAAAATTCTAACATATGTAGTCCACGTTATCTATAAACTGGTAATCTGCATCAAATATTGGATTTTAACTGTAGCCTTCCCTTAGGCTTGTTGCTGTTTTGTAAGTTACTTCTCAGTACCAATATATAAACACATGAATTTAACAGTCATACTTCAGCTTCTGGGTAACAGTGTAACAGTTTTGTTAATATATTAGTAAGCAATGCAATTTCACAATGATAGGGGTATTTAACATGGGAAGACCAAAAAATGGTTGTTTTTTTTAACCCTGGAATGGCAAAAAAAACAAGACAGGCAAACAAAAATAGCCTTTCTGCTCTTCTCTAGTATTTTTCTTGAATTTTGGCTCTGCTACTTTTACTTGCTTTTATTTCTGCCCTTAGGACATTGTCTGCTGTCAAATTTGTTTTAACCATTTATCTGATTTCTTGATTATCTAAGATCTATTTGGGTTTTGTGGTTTTGGAAAGGCTGGTGAGACCAGGCTTTTCATTTTTTTTCTGTATCAGTGGAATAACATCGGGATAGGATCCTTCTCTCTGTTCTTTTCCTGACAATCTGCTGGCAGACTGGAGCTTGGCTTCTTCTAAGTGAATCTTTTCATTTGTCGTTGCTCTGAACAAACAGATCTGAAAGGATGTGTTGCAGATATTGCAGGTCTATATATTTAACTCTTCACATCTGGATTTATGGACACAGTTGATTTCCTTATAAAAGGCTGGAGATTTTACCAGGTGCACTTCTCTCTGACATTCACATTCTCATTTATTGTCTGGCTTCTTCACATTTACTGCAGACCCATTTTTCCCCATTTTTTCCAGGAGGTCCTTTGAACAATGGAAGAGCTATGTAGGTTAATTCATTATTACTTGCAAGATCTTTTTGTTTTCTTGCCAAAGGGTAAGTTATATGTGAAAGCCTCACTGGCTGAGTATCTTCAAAGAGAATAAAGAGGGAAAGGTTTTAATGGAGTAAACGGAATGATGGGTGCCCCTGTATGCTGGCTGGAACTCTGAGAAGGAGCCCACTCCATACCTCTTCTCTTTGTGGTTTCAAGCTGTTTTAAGACAGAAGAGTGGTTAGCCAGTTACTTGCTATTCCATGCCTGTAGTAAGCTTGGAAAGCATGCAGAACAGTGCTAAATGCAGTCATCAGCTGTGGACAAAGAGTAGGACATTAGATATCTGGTGTCCTGCCCCAAAGTTAGACCTGGTGTGTGCAGCATAGAATGAACAGAAGACATGAAGTGGCCATTTAATTATGCCTTGATGTTCCTAGCTGAAAACATCTAGTAGAGATAAATATGGTTTGAAACAAGGCTCCAGCAGCTGTGAATTGCTCAAGTCATCTCAGTGTTCTCCTTCTCTCTTTGAGTTCTACTGACCTACTGTACTGGCAAGTGTGTCTATTATTCAGTGTGAAATCTTTTACCTTACCTCTATTTAATGCTAGCATTCTAAACAGTACCAAAGCAAAATCTGTGTTATCCCCTGAGCTGAAGAGCTCTCTCACTCAAATGTGCCAGATCTTAAAACTAACTTGACCCTTTACACCCTGGGAGGCATAAAAACGTAATGATATGAGCCAGGATTTTCTGAATAATTCAAACTTGAAACCATCTTTTATACAATTAGCAAATCCCCTTAACTGTAGCAGCATCACTAATTCTTCCTATTAGATTCACTTCTACAAAACTATAGTATGGCTTTTACGCTCACTGAATATACAGAAAGCACAAGGGAAAATTTTCTGTGTCTCCCAAACCTCTACAGTGGAAACTATCAAGTTACTGGTGTCTCTCTCTCTTTTTATTTTTTCCCTTTTTTTTTTTTTTAACACACTGAGTCAAAACAAAATTCTTGTCTGTGATGATGCTTTCCTATACAACTGGGCACATTTTTTCCTTAAGGTACAGTAAGTGAAAGAGTATGATGAAATCATATCAGGATGCAATAGCAAGCCCATAGCAGCGCCTCCTCCTGTATAGCTTCCCAGCTGAGGCTAGGAGGTGGCTCTCCAGCTGTCTTCATCTTATGACACCCTGATTGGGAGACCTATTTTCCCTTCACTTTGCCTCCACCATTTGCATGTCTAGCAAACTGAAATCAGAATTGCACTGAATACGGAAGCTGGTTTTTTGCGGTTTGCTTTGGTTGGTTTTTTTTTTTTTTTAGCTTTCTGACCTCTTCTGAAGTAAGGTACTCCAGAAGTGTTAGCTAGGCTGGAAACCAGTAATTGGAAAACTGAGCATAGATATAGGGATCTTATTTAAGTGTTAGATCTCTGAACCAAAAATATGGTATCATCATGTAGTAATAGATTAAAATTGTAGTCTGATACTTCTGATGGTGATTTTCCTGTGGCAACAGCTTAGGTCATTAAACTGTGGGGGTTTCTTTAGTGTAGTGTCAGATTTAAATATGTCATTTTAAAAGTTAGTCATTTCCCCCTTGCTCTTTGCCTTTTGTCTTGCTATGGTAAAGGACAAATATCTCTCAAAGGGCAGAGTTGTAAACGATGAGATAGTGTCTGAAGCTGACAGCCTTCAGTCATTGTAATATGTGTAAAGAAATACTGCTATTGTCTTAAGTGCTGCTGTCATTTTCGGCTCCTGCTCCTGGAGGAATTTCTATTCCTTTCAGAGCAAGAGACTGACTCAAAGAGTCAGTTTTTTACTGTGAAAATAATGGTGAAGATGAGTTTGATCTGTGACATTCTGTGTTTGTCTTCAGTTTTTGTCTTGGGTCATTAAAAGCTGGAAAACTTGTTCTTTGCATCTTCCTCAAGTATGCTTTCAGTAGCCCACTCACTCAGTAGATGAAGGGCTGCCATTTTCCTGAACCCTGCTGGAGATTAGAAAATCTGCTCTTTTAACTGGATGGCATGGGGAACATTCTGGGCCTGTAATGATGCAACTTTATGAATATTCATGAAATATGGTTAAGCTGCCTTTGTCCTAAAGTAAAAGCAGATGGAGTAGGGAATTACCTGCCTGACAGATATCAGTATGTATGTTTCTTGTCAGCTTTTCCCGTGGAAACTTGTTGGCCCATGCCTAGAACTACATCTGCATGAGGCACATTACTGCAGTTTTCAAAAGGAGTAAGGTGCTTGGTGGCCAAAATGGACCAAGATTGTTTATAGATCTGCTGCAGCTTCATGCTCTGTCTTACTGGGCTTTATCCTCTTTGTGTTGATAGGCCCACACAGGTATTTTTAACATGCTGATGATTAGGAGAACTAAATTTGTCTGTTGTTTAATGGAGAAGAATTCCTGCACTAGAACCTGCTTCTAGTTATAACTATTTTTGATTGTATGCTGCAGATTGAATCTCTCAAGAGCGATAGAATGTTACTCTTCTTTATTTCCCTCGGGAAATAAAGTATCCCACCCACAGCCAAGAAGCAGTAGCCTAAGTGGCACATAAATTCGTGTGGTGGCTGGTTTTGCTAATGGCATGGTTCCACTGACTACACACATCATATCATTAGAGTGCTTTCTGTAACCCATAGTGTCTTGAATCATTTCCAGATAATGTGTGGAATGCAAAGCCATATGTCTTCTCACTAATGATATGTATCCAGCAGTGTCTCTGAGTCTGTTTCCAAGTCACCTGTCATGCTGTTTTCACCTGAGATCTAGTGAAAACAGGATAGTATGTTGCTTTCCTCATTCTGGGAAAAAAAACCCAAACCAATGGTGTGTAGTGTCTTATTTATAAATGAGGTTTTCTTATTCTGGTTTGAAGTGCTACTGATTATTGCATAGTCCTCTCCTCCTTCTGCAGTCCCTCCTTTTATTCATAAAGATCTGCAGACTTGTGTTTTCACAGTGGTGTCCTGAGCATTGTTCCTTAGGGTCTGTTAGGTAGTGATGCCACTCAAAGTACCTAATTTCAGAAAAAATTAAATATTCTCTTAAGGTCAAATGTCTCAAGGTATAGCTCTGTCTGGAAATGATTGAGAGAGAAAAAGAAAACAGTACAGAGAATCATGCTTATCAACAACATAGATTTCTTTTTTTTTTTTTTAAATTACACATCAATAGTTATTCCACCATTAAAAAGAAGAGAGAACTTGGAGCTGGATATAGACTCAGAACTATAGGGAAGTCTCAGTTTTTCTGGAGTGGTTTATTTTTCATGTTTGACTGTTATCAAAAGTCTTAAAAGCATTTTAAGTAAATAAATGTATAGAACCAAGGAAAATGAATGCAATTACTGCATTACCCTACTTGTATATATTGCTAAGTGTTTTAAAATTAAAAACATTGGAAAACAATATTGTTTCAGTTACTCTTATGATCACTTTAAATTTTCTTTCTTTTGTAGACATTTAAGGCTCCTTTTTATAAATTGCCTTTAGCCCTTTTTATTAGCTTTGGTTATAGCTTTTGGCTCTGTTAATGGATTTTATTTGTTTCTGCTGGTGTCCCAAACCCAAATTACTGTAACTAATGTACCACTGTAACTTTTCATAACTCTTCCTGAAAGCAAAAAGCAAGTTCATCAAGTCAAAATATTAACACTTTTATGTCCTATTAAATAACAACTCAGAGAAAATTGTGCTAGTGTCTACAGCACTCAGCATTAAACCTACAAAATTTAATGTACTGTAGCAGATTGAGATTTGACACAATTTCCCTCTGTGGAAATTGTCCTCACTATTATAATGCCCATACTAAGCAGCAGAACTGGGATAAAGCACAACAGAAATGAGTCCCATTTGGAACATATGTTACTATTCCAGCAAGTCAGGAAGTTTAGTAGCAATTGTTTAAAATAGTCTGGGTTGTGCCTAGAAAACTTTAGGGCTGTCTATGTGGGCATGGAAATATGGAAATTACGCCTTTTTTCGTGTTTAACAGGCTGTCTTGTGTATTTTTCATTTGTGAAGCTCTTTGGCTTTCTACACAAATAGGCTTACTGAAGTACTAGGGCAATAATGAATGGATGTTCCATCAGCTTTGAGTGAATATGCAGGTGTTACAGTAATTGATGAAGAAAGAAAATGGCTTTCCAGCTCATGCAGCAGTGAAATAATGTGGCATTGTACACAGGAGCATTGTAGAAATTAGAGTAAACACAGCAAATGTTAGATTTAAATTCCATTTTCTTCAACCAAATCAATATGTTCCGTGCTTTTTTTTTCTTTTTCTCAGTGAGTCTATTTCTTTAGCTCTGATTATGCTGGGCAGTATCACTGAGAGAATTAACCCAAAGACTTCTGACAAGCTAATAATCTAAGTCGCTGAAAGAGGTTATATTATTGTTTCTACAGTATCTAACCTTGGTTCTCACTATTTTCCCAATTAATTTTTAAGAAATGTGTTTTAGAAATATGTTCTTACATATCACTGCAATACAGACTGCAGCACAGGAGAAGCCAGAAGGCTTACACTCGCTGTAACATGCAAAGCAGGGAGAAATTGCTGCAGGTTTGAAAACAGTAAAAAGTAAACACAGTCCATGAATAGTGAAGGATGGGATTGCTTATTCATGAAGGCTACTGTGAATACTTCAAGTAAACTTGCCCAACTACTTCTGAATAGAAACAATTGTTTGGTATTTTGTCTTTCTTGCATTTTATCTTTCCTTACCTTTCGTTCAAATTCAGGCCTTTCAAATGTGGCAGATAAGTTTGGAGACAGTGGCTCCTTGCAGGGCCCATTTTTATTACTGCAAGCACATTAAAGAGAACAAATCCTAAACTTGAGTAAAAACAGGAAAGGGGAAATAAACTATAGTTTAAAGCTCAAATTGAATTTGTTAAAAGAAAAAAGTACCACCATTTAATAGCCTAAAGTTGGGCCTTTGCTCTATGGTTTTCAGAATAATATATGTGAATAATTTTGCACCATATTTTGTAATTTAAATTCTCCTTTTAATCTTATGCAAATATTTTTAAATTATTTCTTCTGTTTGCAAGTCTTCAGAGATGCCTGATTGCAGATGAACTATTAGCAGAAATGACAAATTATCCCATATAGATTGGCAGAATTAGGTGTCAGGAGCATGACTGATGTAAAGGAGATTTTTTTGTCCAGTATGGACATTAGTAAAATAGACTGCTTACCATCAGATTATCCTGAAGTTGGTAAAATGTTCACACTTGCTAATTTTGTAAGACTCAACTCCTGTTAGGCATAGTAAAATTAGTGCAGAGAGCCACGAAGGGGAAATCAGGAACTAGAGTTAATGTTCTCTACTTATAAGGCCCAAGAAGCATTATAAGGCCTAGGTAGCCAGATCTTGCTACTGATTTATTAACCCTTTCATATAGGGGTTTTTTTGACCTGGCAGAACAAGATAACCAATAACTGCTAAAATTACAATTTTTAAGAGCTATTTTTAAACGTGTCCTTCCAGAAACAGAACAGTCTAAATGAGAGATGCTTCAAAATACATTCTGTATGCTTTATTTCATAGGTTAAAGAGCAACATATTTACGTTTTCTTTCCTTCCGTATCTGTAACATCATTTAGTTCACAGTAACCTATTTAATTCAATATATTATTGAAATCCTCTGTGGTTACATTGACTGTACTTATATCTTATCAAAGCCTTTGTGTAAGAACATCCTAGCCTCCAAATAGCTTGTTCAAATAGCTTCACTACAATTTCCCAGCAGTTTAAAGTCTTTTCAGTCTGACAGATTAACACATAACAAGGCAGCATGTTTTATCGCCTTTTAGCCAATTAAAAATGCTTTCTTTTCTTTAAAGCACAAACCATGCACATATTTGTTATACCAGCAAACTAGACTCCCAATCAGCAGGGTATGGCAGGTCCTGCTTTTCTCTATCTCGTATTACTATAGTACAAAAACCTTTTATATAATCAATTGCATCAATTTATCCATGCTTATCAGAGAAATCTGCACTTCTTGTATCTTTTTGCTCCTTTGTGTAGCTGAGTCACAGTAGTTTCACAGCTAGGGAATCTTCTGTGCCCATCAGCTTCTGAATCACAATGTTTGAACTGTAGTCACACAGATCAGTATTCCGATTGAATAGATTTGTAATTTAGTGTGCATAAGTAAATATCTTAGCCTGATATCCTGCATGTCACATACCATCATATCTTGCACATTTGAATGTGTATTTCTGATGAAATCCCATAATCTGTAAAAGCATAACTATTTGTCAAAATCACACCTTCCAGATGACACTGGATTTGTATTGGAAAGTCGCAAAGGAACTTCCAGTTCTCTTGCCAGTTAGTTCTAAGAGATTAATCAGCCACTTTCTTACAAAATAAATTGTGCTTCATTGCTTCATCCACATTTGGATTTGACTGTCCTCAGTTTCCAGCAATAATTCTCATTATTTTTTTCTCCACTAGATTATAGTATCATGTACAATCCAGGGTGGGTTTTTTGTTGTTTTGGTTTGAGGTTTTTTTAAGATGAAGATACTTACCATTTGTAACCAAGTCAGTTCTCAATCTTCTTTTTCAGTAAGTGTAACAGATGAAGGTCTTCATCACTGTAAGACATTTTCTTCAGGCCTCAATCAGTCTTATAGATCTTTTCTCCCCCCTATTCAGCTTCTTAACTTCTTTTTAAGACTAGGGATAAAGATGTGAATTTTTCAGTGTTAGTTTTGTATCTGTTGTATACAAAGCTGAAATCACTGCTTTTTCCCCCAGGATCACTACCCTCATCCCTGTGAACTTAAATACCCATAGTAGTGCATTTTTGCATCTAAGAGCTCGTGTTTACCTTTTCTATACCACCTGGCTTTGGACTCACATGACCTTTCATTGCTGGAAAAGCAAAAGAACAATCTTCTCAGATTTTTGTTAATAGATGATCCACAAAGTTTATTATGATTCACTGAGGAGCCTCACTGAAACAAAACAGAGGACCTATACAGCTGTACTTTTTATCACATCCTGGTTTTTTTAACCCTGTTATCCAAACCAATGGCATAACAGAATAATGAACTCCTGAATAGAAAAGAAAAATTATTTAGGGGTTTAATGATAATGCCAAGAGAATGTCAGGGTGGATCTGCATAATTTTTGTATTGGGAAAGAAGAGACGCTCATAGTTCTAGATCCAAGCTAGCTGTCAAACTCGGAATTGTATTAACTAGTAAAGCCACCAGACTTAGGTCATTATGAATATTTAGTAAAACTGAGACCATCTTCTTAAAATGTAATTGTTTTCTGTTGGACTGGCATGCAAACGAATGTTCACATTTTCTTACTCTAATTACATCAGCAGGCATGCTGCCCCTAATGCTCCAAGGGGACCTTAAAATTCCTAAAAAATCCTCATTTCTTCTACTTCGTGGTATCCTTTCTTGTCTAAAGCTATATCTAAGATGCATTTCCATAAAACCCTTCTTAGATGTGTTTTTTCTTTACTAGAAATCTCATAGTTAAGCCACTGGAATGATGTATCTAGAGATGACTTGCTTAAATGTTGATAGGATTAGGCCAGAGATCAGATACACTGTGACATAGCACAAGGTAAATTATATTGTCTTTCCTTTACAAGCATTTATGGCACATTATGATTTTCTCTGATTTACAGTTATCCTATTCCATCTTTGACTCAGGAAGGTTAACAACTAAAAATTATAAAATAATAAGAATTATATAAAACAGCATCAAAAAAGGGAGTGAAGTTGAGAAACACAGCAGTATCTGCAATGGGGAAGAGTTTCAAAACCAAGGGGAAGGGAGTGAGATGACTACAGAAGTCTACAGAGAAGTAGGTGAAAGTATGGAAATCCTAATTCTAATTAATTTCCTATCTCCATGAACACATTGGGAAAGATTCTTTCCTGCATGAGGCTGTATGTTGGGAAGAGAAGAAATAAGGAACGTAACTACATAAAGCATGCTAATGGAATTCAGTGCCAGCTTTCATTTATTAGCTCTTCTACTAGAGTTTAGGGAATGAAGAGCTATATGTTGTACAGGTTATATTATGAAATGCTTAATCTCTTTGTTTGTCAGTATAGTTTGACCAATATTTTATCACACTTTCTGTGAAGTAAGAGAAAATAGGTCTGAAGAGCTGTAATTCCTTTTGAAATTGATGGAAACAAAAAAGAATATTATAGGCCAGGAAATGTATTAAAATTTTATTAACTTGCAATAAAAACTGTAAGAAAATTATAGAATTAAAAATTCTGTTTAATTCTTTTTTTGCACAATATTAATAGAAAAATCATCACAAAACATTAGCTATGTATTTCACATAGCTAATTTCATTTGATCTTTAGGTAGAGTTTTTGTTCAACAACCATTTCATCTGAAATATATCCACCTTTTTACTAGTAAAAGACAGTGTATTTTGTGTAAGTATTCATGGGTTTTTAACTTTCTTTTACATGTACTGAGATTTGAGGAGAGAGCCCTGTTGATTTGCATCCAGTTATCACTTGGTAGATTAACAAAGTAGGAATTTGAAGTATTAACATTAGTATAGTAAACAAGGCTAGAGAATAAATTAAATAAGGACAAGGCTTTTCAAATCTGCCAGCCTAATCCAGATAAAAGCTAGCTATGTCAAGATCACATTAAACAAAGTACCTAACTAAGTGCTTTTGCCAATTCTTGTGTGTTTGTTTCAGTCCCTGTAATCCTTTTGGCTTCAGAAGGATTTGGACACCTCTTTAAAATTTAGAAAATATTCAGAACAAATTCTTTTCAGAAAAGAAAGGTGATTTCTTGGATAAGGATCACAGCACTTTGTATGTTGGCCTTCTTCCTGGAATTATCACAGCTTTTCCTGAAGATTTTGTTTTAACTGTTTTTTACTGAAAAATGGATTCTTCAGTATTTCAGCTCAAACAACATGAATGAAATTTTCATCCTTACATTTTTCTGTTTTCCTGAGGTTTGTATCACACAAGTCATTTCCTTGTACATATATAACAGTTCTGCGTCAGAGAACCCAAAATAACAGCCAGGAGCTCAGAGTGCATTTTGCACGGGTTTATTAGAAACTGTTAATATTCAGTAGGGATTATTAGCATAGCAGTCCTTATCCCTTATGTCTTTTCACCAGTCAAGAGTATAGGCTTGATAGAAGAGGCTTTAAAATACCTTGTTACTGCTGAAGGAGCCGGTCCATTTGGCACTGGAATAAACCCTTTCCCAAGGAAGGTCATAAAAAATCCTGGGATCGTACAGAAGGGTGCTAGATCAAAGCTCTTCAGTTCCACATCCCACTTGACTGTGAGTAGCACTTTTGCTTTTGTCCTTTTATCCCAGCACTTCCCTGCACAGGCTTTTACTCTGTGCTGGTCTCTTGCTGACACAGCCAGTCTGGCTCACTCATTGTTTCAGCACTTTCCATCATCAGTCACAGTTGTGTAGGGTGAGTATGGGTGCTGCCTAATCAGAATGCAACTACAACAGTCATCAAAATGAATGCACAGGTTGCAGGGCAATGAATATTCAGCACTTCTGCCTCCCTTATTGGAACAGGCACTTCTCCTCATCCATAGTCCGATTTCCACATTACCTTCATCTAGACAATAAACACTTCTTGCTCAAAGAGGAAAGGCTAAATAAAAGAGAGAGTTAGTGAGCATAATGAATCAAAGCATTTTTTATCTTTCTTCTAATATCTGTTTTATAATTTAGGTTGAGGGCAATGTCTAACTCTTTGTTGCTTTAGAATCATTCCTCCAAACTAAAATATCTTAATTACACTTAGTGAAGGTAAGACACAAGTACTGCTTTAATGTTCTAGATGGTCTTATATTTGCATCGTAAAACTAATGCTGTGAAAGAAAGAAGTTTGAGTATGTAAGAAGTAATTATATTGTATGACTTGCCCTGGGCAACCCTGTTTGGGTCGAGCTCAGCACCAGCCATTATACCATTGGAGCATTTGGTATTTTTATGTAGCAGTGCAATAGAATTTAAATTTTATGCACAATTAGTTCTGTATTGATGTATAGTTTGTAGGTAGGGTTAAGCTATAAAGCTGAGTTTACATCTCTAATCCAGCTTTTTCTTTGGTCAAAGGAAAGGAAGCAAACAAAACAAAAAAAAAACCTAAGTTTGTGGAGACTGAAATTTCTAGGAATCCAGCATTAATACAATTCTATTTTTTTTCTCTCTGGTAGCCTGAATTACCAATCTTCCACACTGCCTTCCTAATACACTATTTCATGCACAAGAAGTTCAACATGAGTATTGACAAAACCTGTGACAGCTTTAATGACATCTCTTAAATTTGAGTTTTACCCCTGCTATTTGTCTTTACACACTACAATATTTGAGAGAAGAGCTGAAGCCGAGGTATTTACAAATGGAGTGCATAAAATAGAATGCTGTTGCTGCACACTGTGTTCTAATAAGCAAACAGTATTTCTTAATTTGCTCTAATATGGACAGCAATATTAGCAGTATCAATTTAAGAAATGGTTGTTAACAGTTTTCGACTTAACAAAGCAGAACACACAAATACAATGGAAGAAACTAAACCTCTCTTTCAAATTAAAAGAGAGTGGATTTAATCTAGATATAAGGAAGATATTTTTTGCAATTAGGGTGGTAAAACACAGGAATAAGTTGCCCAGGGAAGTGGTAGATTCCCCATCCCTGGAAATGTTCAAGATCAGGCTATACAGGGCTCTGAGCAACTTCATGTGTTTGAAGATGTCCCTGGTCATTGCAGGGGGGTAGGATGAGGTGATCTTCAAGCATCCCTTCCAATCCATACTGTTCTATGATTCTTTGATAAATTGAAGGTTCTCTTTGCCAGCAGTGACATCTCAGAATATTTTTAAATATTCTTTTGCAGCTGACATGACAATAGAATGCCCCAGTCAAGTGTGACACAATATTTTACAGAGTATTCAGATTTAAGGGCAAATATTCAGTTTCTTTATTCATTCTGATGAGTTTTAAGTAAATCAAATACCTGCTAAGAAGGCAGATATCCTTACAGCAGTCAAAGAATTTATAACATTCCCAGTCTCTCAAATGAATCTTTCATTCTGTGCAGGAGTGGGGCAGAGTCAGAATGCTAATGTACCTCTTTAGTCCCCGATTCATTCTTTTAAACTTACCCTCATTACTCAAATCAGCCTTCTCTTTGTGTACTGCCCTCCTGACATAACACCCACCACATCACTGGAGGTTTCTAGCTGTGTGCCAAAAAATTACAGGCAGGCAGAAGTTGCCTGCACATGCCTAATCTTGCACCTTTTATGCTTTCAAAATACCATTATTGAAATTAATGTATTTAATGTTCTGGACTTACGATCTTCATACTGCACACCCATACCTCTGATATTCCTTATTGTCTTGAGTAATTAAGTCTTTTCTCTGCTTCTTGCTTTTTTTAAACATTGTTTCGGGGGCGGGGAGGTTGTGGGGGGTTTGTTTGGTTTTTTTTTTTCCAAATGCACTGCTTCTGGAGTGAAGAATATTCTGTGATTAGATTTTAAATGCATGTGAAAATTCCTTTGGAAATGCAGGATTAAAAAGAATGTATGTGGAAGGAAAAGTTTGTTCTCCTAGCAGGGATGAGTCATATTTTCATTCTATATTAGGTTTATTGCATTTCTTGAATTAAACCAGACCTCTGTTGCTCTCCTGCTGCCTTCCTTCATCCATGATGACTTTTACAGTGACTCTTCACTTAAATCTTTAACTTTTACCTCTCCTGTGACCCCCTACTTTAAGGGTAAACTTGGATGGAGGGATGTGTTCAGTGGTAAATACATCTCAAGTCATTCATATGTACCCTTTCCCCTTTCTTAGCCTTGCACTTTTTTTTACTACCTCTTCAATTCTGATTGTACGATTCTTTCCAAGTTCATCCACTAAACCAAGTCACTATTTTATTTAAAAAGCAAAGCAGGCAAAGGTATGGGATCTGGATCTTTCAATAATCACGTTTACAAGTGGTTGGATTGACATGGCTGAGAGGATAATGGACAGGAGAAGCCAATTCATTTAGCAATGCTATTGCAGTTTATGCAGTCAGTCCCTTGAGAAATCTAGGACTACGTTATACACACCAGTTGTATTCATCCTCATCAGGATCAACTATTTCATGAGGTTTTTTTCTGTAATACATTTGTACAACATGGAAATTCTATTCAGTATTATCATTGAAAACATTTAATAGCACTTCACTGAAAAGCCAGTTGAAGAGCTCTCACCTTGCCTGCTCCTGTGAGTTTTCTGGATAGAAGAATGCTTAAAGCTTGTGGGGTGTGGGGGATGACAGTGTGTGTGTAGATCTCCTAATGCCTAAGGTAATTGATGAATGCACCCTTAAAGACCAGAGAGCCACGTGTAGAATTTGGGATACCTTGTAAGCGGTAGGATGTTTCCATGTATGCTAGCTGAACTGACTAACCAATAGTGTGCTGACATATTGTATACAGGAGTAGATAAAAGATGAAGCTGTAACTAAAAATAAACTCTAGCCTTCTAATCAAGCCTTCTGATGCTGCTGTGCCTGATCTCTTCTTACTGTCATTAGCACCCCCCCTTACCCCTACAAAGAGTGGCCCCAATAGCGGGGCTGTCTTGGGAGAGCTCGTCAATTTATTAAGAAATCCCTGTTTATTCAGACACAGCAGAGGATATCGTGTTTTCATTTGTTTTGTTTTCATAGTGCCTAGGCCTTTTGGGGAGCACTCATCCCAAAATATTCCTGCCTGGGAATATTCCTTTTCT
The DNA here is from genome assembly GCA_026770055.1 of Myrmophylax atrothorax. NCBI lineage: Eukaryota > Metazoa > Chordata > Aves > Passeriformes > Thamnophilidae > Myrmophylax > Myrmophylax atrothorax. Next base: position 37,359,420 of record JAOXXN010000446.1, on the reverse strand, counting down.
CAAAGCTGTGCTTTCTGTAGACTTACCTTGCTGCCCCTCTCTCACATCACAATTCCATTTACCAATTTTTTGACAGTAGTGCCAGTTTCAGGTATCCTTGAAATATTTACCTCTCATCCCAGGTTTGAACTCCTAGACATCACCCTAAGTGGAGCCACATAGAAATGTAAAGCAGAGGACTTAGCTGGGTTGACCAAAACAGGGTTGTGGTGAGAGGTTTGCAGTGTTCTTTTTAATGTGGACGGTTCTCTTATGTAATTCAAAATGTAGTTCACAACAATGAAAAGATGTTGTGTGTGATAGTATTTTCACTTTTCCTAGTTGTCTGTTCTACACCCAGCCTCTCACAGAACAGTAAGCAGTAAAGCTCCTCCGCTGGCACATGCTGTAGTTGCCTTTGCTTTGCACAGCCTCCTGAAACTTTGTTTGGGTGGGAAACCAGTGCTGTGTCAGCTGCTTCTTCAGAAATGAGCACATTTTTTTCCTGCATGTATTTTAAAATAAAAAGTGGATATTTCTACAATCTCTTGTGAGGATAACATAAAGGGGAGGAGGGGAGGGAAAATTTCTCTCAGATCTCTTTCAGACCATTAAGGATATGATGGAACCAAATTGTCCTTCAAATTTTGAAAGATCTTTAAAAACCCATCCTTTAGAAAAATGGCCAGAAGGAAGGGAATTTAATTTCATTTTATTGTGTATTTTGACAAGATAATGATGAACTTAATGGCACCCAATTTTAATTAGGTCCTCCAAACCCTAACTGCATTATAAATTCATTATTAATTATTATCTCCATTAAACTGAAATTTTCCAGTGGCTGATTTGAGGAATACAGGTTTTGAAGTGCTATTAACATTTAAGATGGTAAAAGAAAACATAGACTATTTGAAATAGCCATTGGAATATTTAGTATTTTGTGCTGATGGCATCGTTGGAAGTGATAACAATACAAGTGTGGCATGCAATGCCAAGCAAGATGTCTTCAGCTGTACACTGTATTCACTTTGAGAAGGGGTAATTATATTTGGTAAATATTAGCAAAACTGCTTTAATTTGCTATTCAGAGTTTTTTTTCTGAGGTTTATGTGCTGGATTACAATATTATCTGGTATTGTACAGAAAGGAAATTTAATGTATCTAATACCATGATTGCATAACCTGTCTGTAGGGTGCAGTAGGGGAAAAGGGAGGGGGACTACTGGGGAAAGAGGCAACATCTTCAAAGGCTCATTTCTGGGTTTTAATCTCATGGCTTAACCTATGGGGTTTATAGCAGAGAATTATTATTTTGCTATGGATAGCTGGAAGAGAGTTCAAGGTCATGATGCATGATGAGAACCTTCCCTCTAAAGATAGATTAAAAATGAGTCAAGTACCATTTTGAAATAATTGTCAAAATTTGGAAAACATACTGACATTTTGAACTATTTTGGTAGCATTCCAACATTTGATTAGGGAGCTTTGGAATGACAAATGAATGTTCTATAAAAACATCAGAGGAAGTATGTAGATAGTTTTGCTAAAGTGAAGGACTTTTTCACATGTGGGCATCTTGATTAATACTTGAAATGTAAATTAGGGTACTGCAGATTTTTAGCTAATCGGTAAACAAAGCTTTCTCAGTGAGATTCTAAGGATTATATTTCTATTTTAAATATCCTCAATTCTCAGACTTTTAAAATTTTAGTGTTATGATAATGGTAATGTATTTAACCTTTAATGCTGACTACACTGTTATGCATCCAATGACATTTCTAAGCCATCACAACACTATAGTTATTATAGTCAGTAGAGGTATGAATTTATGAAACTTGCTCCTAAGACAGAGTCAAATCTGTTTCTTTATTGATGCAGGCTAGCTCAATCTTTTGAATATATCAGTTTTGGGGTTTTTTTTCAGAAGTTTACCCATTCCATGTTTATGAATTGTTCAAAAACTACTAAGACCCTTTTTTTTTTTTTTTAAATTTTTGGACAGTGGCTTTTAGCAACTTGATTCTTTGTATGGCTTATAACCTGTATCATGAATGTATTATAATTTCAAGTTTTAAGTGTATTTATTGCTTGCATGATATATATCTTATCCAGTTATATAACAATAATTTAACAGTCAGACTACAAATCAAATTGCTTACATTTACAATTTAAAAGTAATTTTTTTCACTGTATATCTAAAATAATAATTTTAAAAGGACTAGTTTTGCAAGGTCCTTTACTAGTAAGTGCACTTTCCTGTGCTAGGGAGATGGTATGTTTTCTTCCTAAATCAAGCATTGCAAACCAAAAATTCAGCTGTAAATCTGTGTTTAAATCAAATAATGAGAAACACAACTAAGGCATTGAGAAGCCTTTATGTAGTTACTTGGTTTCATAGTGCATTGGCCATTCCAATCAAAATTTTCAAATAATACTTCAAAACATGCAGGTCTGTCTAGATCTTAAATAATTACATTAAAAATTCCATTGCCTCAACCGCTGGTCCCCACCC
>JAOXXN010000446.1:37343793-37354124 GCA_026770055.1 Myrmophylax atrothorax | reverse complement strand
CTGCGCACGCTGTGCCTCACCTAAAAAATCCACTGCGCAGGCTGGAAGGGCACGTGGGGAGAGCCCTGCCCAAATCTTCATTCAGGAAGTCTGGCCATACATACATTTATTTCATCCTAAGGGTTATGCCATTATTGCTTAGGGCGAGGACGTGGCGAGTCCAGCAGCCATTTGCTTCTGAAGCCATAAAATCACTTCTAAGTCCCAGACAGAATTTATGCTTAAAATTATTTCCAATTTCCATTTAATCCCTCTATTAGACCTGGACTTTTCTGTAGACTTCCTCCAGACTGGAACAGGCTGAAAAATAGATGACATCTGATCAGCAGAAATTTGCTTCCAATCTCAAAACATCTTCTATTTCCTTAAAAGTTCAGAAAGGAGAAGGAGAGAAACTGAACGTTACCGAGCCAGTGTCTAGCTGAAAAGACAATTGCAGTAACAGCTTTGTAGTCTCTTGAAATGTTTCAGATCTTTCACACTTGGCTGTATCCTGAACTTTTTTACATAAGGGTTTGAAAGGGCTTGGGGAGAATTTTCAGCCATGTGTTAAAATATTGAAAATATTAAGGTTCAGGGGAGAAGTTTTCAGTCCCAATTCTTTTTGCTTGGGTAGGTATTGATGCACATAAAATCGTTCCAGTGTTCTTCATAGATATGGTCTTCACTGAGATGATAAAACAGTATTGAAATAAATTATGCTTTGCTTCACACATTTCTTGCTTCAGAATTAATCTTTTAGGTATTGTTGACAAGGGAAAAAAAGAAAGGCAAACTTTCAAAATTATTTTAACTACTTTGCTCAAAACTTTGCAAAAACGCAGCATCCCTGTAGAAATTTCAAGCTTCCTCTGAGGATTGTGACAGGATTCTGCTGTATTTGGTCAATAGTTTGCCTCATCACTTCCAAGGCCTTCATACCCAGCTCAGCAAGGCCTTGATGTTACAAAGTCCTTTGAATTTTACCTAAAGGGAACTAAAGCCCTTTCACACTCCAGTCTTGCTTTTCTGTTTTATTTGACGTTACTCAATAGGTTTTGCTATGTCTAAATTAGAACAGTGTCTAATAGCTGTCTGATTGTATTCATCATTGCTACAGCTTGACAGGTCTGCAGCATGAAGGTCACATCAAATCCCAGTTCACATAAGGCAAAGTCCTGATTTATTTCTGTCTAGAACTCTTGCGAGGCAACCACAGCCCGCTGGACTTCTTTATGCATAAACGCTGTGGATTATTGAATAAGAGTTCAGGATGGGATAGAATTTACTTAGTTGAATTCTTGGGGTACTCACCCTGCTGTATATTGATGGGGGGGTTATTATTTTTTTGGGAGATGTATCTTCAATTTTCTTTTTGTTGTATGTGTTTTCATACCACACATTTATTTTAAATCCGTTATAAGTTTATCATTACTGATTGACCTTAAGGTCAGTGATATGCCTTTCCATATCACTGGAAATTTCCTTTTAAATGTTTATTAATCTGTTACCTTATGTGATTTCATTAAAAAATCATATATGATACACATCAAAGGGAATTCAGACTTAAAAAAAATTTTTACAAATCCTTTTCTGTGAAGACTCAAAAAGTGGTTTTCTCAGTGATAAGTAAACCTGTATGCTTTGTATAGATAAGAGATTCATGAATACTATGTGGTTCACATTTGTATTTGGTAATCTCCATTTACACTTTTCTACAGCAGCAGTGTTTTATCTTTTTAAATGTTGACATGCTGTCATGGAACACATCCAGGCCCTCATCAAAGTGAAAAATTGAGGTGACATCATTGTAGTCAGCTGATACTTCCTTTCCTGGCTGGTGGCACAGAGCTGTGGAACTGCCATTAGTGAGTCTAGAGAGGGATACATAGAAAAGGGGTGTCTGTTTTAGGTACACTTAGCAGTCTCTCCATGCCAAAACATCTTTGAAACACTGCAGTTGGCAAAAGTTAAAATACTCCATAGGCTGCTATGATTCATGCCATAAGCTGAATTAGCCTCTGTTTGACTCTGGAGGTTAGGGATGGGAGGGACAAGGAGTGTACTTCTTAACACTCTCCTATGCTATGTGTCTCTTCATTCAAACTCATCCTGAGCTCTTATACATTGTGTGATGCACAAATGTTAATATATGTCACTGTTAGAAAAATTGCATGTGAAATATGGAGAAATGAAAAACACTGAACACAGACCCTGCAGCTACCACCGTCAGTTGGATTTCACAGAGGATCTTGAGTGATAGGTCAGCCCAAAATTCTTCTTAGGGGCAAGGATCTTGTCAACATCAAGTGTACTGTCAGTCCAGCTATTTAAGTTTGTTATTCTTTCTTATAAGTCAAGGACTTGAGGACATTTTTCTCTTGTTTTACTTAGGCAAACCTGTTCTCCCTGAGTTCTCAAAGGACACTGCAGCAAGTTGTGGCTTTGCTTCATCCACTTCTTTAACTATCTGGAGAGGTTATTTGAGAAGCTGTGTTCCTGGAACACCATTCCATGCTTGAGAGACCTAATCATATTCCAGTCAAAACTGCCTATACTTACTTATACTTATTTGTGTTTATCTGATCTTTGATACTTCTCTAAAATGATTAATGGGAATAGCCCTATAACTGCCATCTCTTCATGTCTGCTCACATACCCTCCAACCACTTTTGATCTTCCCAAGATCGTTATATATTTTGTACAGTTCCTCTCCATGCACGCTAACATGGGCAAGAATTGATCTCGTTTTTATGTGATCTAGCAATTTTTTAGTAGTTTTATGCTTGTTAGAAGCAACACATTAGCTGTGTGCCTAGCATACATGGCAGGGGGCTGGTTTTGTCACCTTCATTCACCACCAATTCCTGGGTTAATTTTTGTTTGTTACTAGTTCCTTCCACATATCTATTCCTATTAGGGAGTATAACACTCTACTAGCAAAGTGGCCATATTTTTCCCTGCAGAGGGGCCGTTTACTCCTGGGGGATGTGCATTCATCTCTTCTGGTTTTGAACATCTCCCCCCATGCTGTATGAATGTTACTGTCTCAGTAAGGTCTCTCTAATTACAGCTGTCTCTTAGCACAGCCTTCTTGCTCTGCATCATTCGTTGTGTCAGTGAGGGACTGGTAACCACAGCTTCCCCAGTGCAACTCATCACTTTGTGGCCTTGTTGGTCAGGAAAATATAGACCACAGTCCTACAAATGTAGTCCAGTGCCCGGGTGAGGCACCACAATAAGTGCGCTAGTAGGTCTGGCACTGAGAGTTTGCAGTTGGAAAAAACCTGACATGAAAAATAGCTCTGCTGGTAATATGTGTCTTCAATGTTCTCTATTTTTTTCTGTATGCTGCAATCCCTGTCTCCTCATCTTGTACACCCACTTTCAAACTTCCTAGTGAAAAAACTACCCCCACTAGGTATTCTCTGCTCACTCACTACAAATGATTATATAGGCTGCCAGTTTTTTGATCTACCCTTCTGTTCAGCTAAGCCCTGCTTCCTTCAAAATTGAAGGTTTCTGAGCACTGAACTCAGACTCATCATAACTATCACAGGAGAATATTGCAGACTGAATAAACTGCAGATTGCATCCTGACAAAGAAGCAATTTATTAACAAAGTTTTCTTTAAAAATAGAGCTACTTCAGACCCTAAAGTTTGTTTTAAAAATATTTGTATTGCTAAACTAGAAGAATGGCATGAGAGCTGTTACTTAAATGGCATCCTCTGGCTTTTTGTGCAACCTTCAGGGCTAGTTATGAGTGGGCTCTAATAACGTTTTTCCAGGAAGCCAGATAAAAAGCCAGGTTAATTAAGGAAAACCGAAAAGAAACTGGCTGTACCTAGCACATGGAAATTGCTAATTGAAACTGTTCTGGTCTTTTGGACACAAAACCAAATGAAACCAAACCAAAAAACTTCTTTTAATTGTGGAGTTTCATTCTTCTTTTAAATTGTGCCTAAGTTTGCTTTTATGCAGAAGGCTAAAATGTCTTTGAGGATAAGGCTTCAGTCTCTTGAGTAACATGTACGTTAATATATTCCATAGCAGACTTGTGGGAACCAGATCTTGTATTTTTTAATCCTATGCAATACATGCAGTAATGTTAAGTGAGCCATATTTAAATATTATTGAGACTTCAAGAGAAAAGTCAGAAAATATGAAACTGATATTTTATCATTCAGCTAAGATTGTTCTTTCTCCACAAAGTCATCAAGTGAGGATTCAGAGCCAGATCTTACAACTTTCAATTATTGCCTTCAATGGAAGTTCCCAAGGTAATTGCATGGCAGTGTTGCCTTATCATTGTCAAACATAGCTTTGACTCGGCTACAGATTGCTGGTGCATATATTTCTTAAGTTCAAGACATGGAATTTATGGTTTTCTGTTTGTAAAGGTTAGTTGGAGAATTATTTTTGGCAGTGTAATATTTTTTATGTAACATCACCAAGTTAGGCCAAACTCACAGTTTACAATGCTGAGAGAGCAAATTAAAATCTCAGTTTTGCATTAGTCATTAAAGCCACAGCATGGAAAAATGTGCAGTTCCTTTGTGCTGCTTCAGCCTGCTCCCTTGGGGAATCTGCCATACATTCTGTATAGTTCTCGCACATGGCATCATGTGATAGATTTACAAGTGACTACATCATCTGTTTAATTTGACATGTTCACCCACTGTTTAACACAGTGGGGTTAATAGCACAAGGAAGGCTTTCAGCTCAACTGTATTATGAATAAAAATAAATGTATCACCTCTGTACAGATAAATGCAGCATACTTTATATAAACAGGCTTTGCAATCAAAAAAAGAGCTTGTCCTCAAAAAACAAGAGATGAAAATAAGCCCTCAAACCAAACCTGTAGAGGGATCTGAGATGAAAAACTAAGGTACAAATGGAGAATTCATTTTCCATTTATTCTGGGTCAGATGCTATCTAGGTTTGAGGTCCTTGTTTCTCCTAGCACAAACAAGAAAACTGAGTGTACCACAGAAATTGTCTCATCCTCAGGAATTTTCTACACGAATTCAGTACAGGCTCTACCTAAAGAGCAAGAGCTGTGTGCACAGCTTAGCTTACAACCAACTTTTTCTCTTTGTGAAGCTCCAGGTTTTCACATCTAGGGTATAGAGAGATCATTCTTCATAGTTTTGAAATTTAGGTGCATAAGGCACATATGCAAAAGTACTTTCTGTCTCCATTTCTCTTTGTAGTGATGAAAAGTCAAGAAGCTGACAGTATCATATACAGCATACAGCAGAACACAGTGCCTTTGCAAGTATTGTGTAGCTAAGGGTCCCTGATCTTACACTTTTCTTACATTACTTAATAAAATGATTTGGGGACAGTGGAGAAATTGCACTGAACATCAGTTATTATATAGTGTTGAATTTCCAGTCCTGTGCCACTTCATCTGTCAAAAAATAAAATGATCCTTGTAATTTTCTTGTTACTACATGATCTTCATAAGGAAAATAGCAAGGCTACTTAATACAGGGTAAATATAGTGCTCTTTGAGAAATATTTGTCCTTTAGAAGATGAAACAGAGGAGGCTGGTGGTAGTTTTCTTTGTTCTTTCTATTTGTTTTCTATCCTGATCTTTTGTTCCTCAGTTCCAACTTTCAGATAAAAGCTTTTTTCATGTTAGTTTTGGATTATCAGATTTATGTTCATTTTGTTTTCTGCCCTCATATCTCACACCTCAGCTCAGCTTCCACATCCTTAACTCCTTAGGCACCAAGTAAGGCATTTTGCAGTCTTTTATCATGACTACTTGTTGGCAGGACGTGGTGAAGCAAAGATTCTAGGGCAGTAGTGAGGTCTGCCATGCTGTGCCAGGCTGTGCCGTGCTGTGCCAAGGGGCCTCACCATGGGGGATTAGCCATAGTCCTGTGATCACTGGGTAAGTCCCAGTGCTGGGACAAGCTGAGTTGGATCCAGGAAGGCAAGTTAGGCTAATGGCCATATCCCATGTTGGCTGGAATGGTGCTGCAGCATTGTGCAGGTGCAAGGATGGAGTAACAAATGGATTCCTTTTGCAGAGCTGACTGTCAGTGTGATGCTGCTAGTGTTTTTGAACACCCTTGCCAGTAAGGCTTCATAAGAAGCATCATTTGGAGTGTCCAAGGGCAAAAGCAAACAGGGTAGCACTGGTCTGTCATCTGCTGCCTCGTTTGTTTGCTGTCCTCCTGGGTGGTTCACTGAAAGTATCATCTGAGCACTAAGTGAAAAATCAAAAAGGCAGTTAAGAGCTTAGAAACTACTAGGAATGACAACTGTTATTTCTTTGTGGCAAATCAAGAGTGCACCCTGCTGTGCACATACCAAGTGCAGTTTTGATTATTGCCTCTGAAAAAGAAAATACTATTGTTTAAACACAGAACAGTAAGGATGGCTGGAGCTAAGGAATATTTCGTGTGTGATGAAATCCTGAATTTTCTTTTCTCGTAAAAGACATCTGGATTAAGGTGTGATAATGTTTTCTAAAATCATAAGAGGAATGGAAAAGATTAATAGGAACATACCTGGTTTTAATATGTGAGAACTGGAGATAGCCATACCACTACAAGGGAGCATGGCTAAAGCAAACCGAGGAAGCTGACCCACTGCAAATTAAAATGGTGGAACTTGATACTTAAGGATTTTGAAGAGACCAAAAGTATTCAGGGTTCTCAAAGTGACTGGATACTAAATTGGAGAATTCACAAGATGGAGGAGGGGGATCTGATTGCATCCTCTATCATAGAACATCCTTAAATGGAGTATGCAGATAAGGATGGTATACAGAGAAATTTGATCCTTTTCTTGTTTCTTATGCTTTTCTCATGGCATCTGTTACTGACCTGTGCTACAGACGGTACTGAGAGATGGATTTTGTGTTAGGTTCAATATATTGTTTTATCTATAGTACTTTCAGTCAGCTCCAGCTTCTCCCAAGCCAAAGTTATCTCTCTTTCCTAGAAGAGGGATGAGCAGGAAGAGGAAGGAAGAAGAAGCAGGGCACCTTTTGTGTACCGTGGAGCTCAGCGATGCATCTCTGTCATAAGTGTGTGTTATGTCCAGCCAGTATTGTGGAGGTCCAATTCAACCTAGTCCTTTTTTTGCTCTTGCTGACCTTTCAAAGATTATTTTCCCAGCTTTTTCTAGCAGACAGTAATGCTAAGAACAAAGGCTCTACAATGTTTTCAAGCCTATTATTTTGTGGCCAATACAGGTGGATTACCAAGACCTAACTTGGAAGGTAGCTTTTCAACTATTTTGATGGAGGATTGGCTGAGCTGAGGGAAAAAATGCAGGCAATTACTTCTAACACTGGGTTTCTTCTTTATCTAATCTGCAATTTTCTGAAATACTGCTGTGTCTTTTATCAAGAAATAGAGGCTAGCTGGCTTGGAAAATCCAAGATAAGGAGTTTCTGAGGCAGGAGTAATTGGTTGTGGTAGATTGGGACAAATTAGAACAGTGCTCGGCAGAATTGTTTACTGTACTGTGTACGTACCACTTATTTCAGCCACTTCCATCGCATTTTCCTTTGTCTGCATTTTTTTATTTACTTATCTATTTAATATTGAGATAGTCGATGACATTAGCTTACTTTCCTAAATGAGATTGTCCTGAAGAAGAAAGACACAAAGCATTAGCCTGAAACATAATAATGTCGCATGTCCTCTTAGATTATGCACAGCCTGTCTTTAAATGTTAGCATTAACCTTCAATTCAGTAAGATCTGTAGGTACAAGGCTGAAAAAATGCAAACTGACACTGTGGTGTATTTTTTTATTGCAAATATTTGTTTGTCTTCAGATCATATTTTCCAGGTACAGAAAGATGTTAGGAAACTATTATTAGAGTTGTTGGAGTTTCTGTTGATTAAGCACCTGTCACGTGAGTCAGTTTTATATCACAGCTCATCTAATTCCGTGACCATTGCACAAAAAATATCATTATACCTTTCAGATGTTTGCTGCCTTGATTTGTTATTGTCCCAGTGAAGGAGGATACACTCCTAATGATCTCAGGTGTGCTGTGTTCCCAAAAGCCACTCTCCATCAACTTCCAGATGTTACAAAAATAAAAATAAAACTAGATAATGCTCTACAACCTTCAAAGGAGAACTATAAATATATAGTGAGAAATGGAGAGAGAGAAAAAGATGTGCATACACATTCCAAAGAATTTGTTGCAGCAAAGTTGACTTTTACATTCAGTGCCAGAGACTGCTCAATGGCATCCACGTTTTTGACTTTCATATAATGACTGTAAGAGGTGTGAGCAGAATTAAAGTGAGGAAATGGGCAAAAAAAACATGAATGCAGCACCACCCACTGAGGCTACATTCATGCAACCCCTGCAATGGATAGTAGCATAAATACATCAATGAGTCACAAGTTAGGCAAGGCATACTTCTTGGCACAACCAGTAAAGCGGGGAAAAGCTCTCTAAATGGAAAGTCACAGGTAGCTGTGAAAGCAGAGATAGGAAAATGATCAGTGACAGCAATCTGTAGCCAGACATCAAAAATCCTGCTTTGCTCTTTTTTTCCCTTTCCCCCTGTTTCCCTCAGCAGACATCCATCAAACTGCAATAGGATTTCTGCTGGCCAGTGTGTGTGTCTTGGAAACTGACAAGAGAGGGGAGAATCACTTTGCCCAGAATCCTTGCTAAATTACATGAAAACAGGATTTGTGCTGCATGTAAACTGTGTAAATCCAGTCAGCTTTTAACTGGAAACCAATTTCGTAGTGTGTAAGTATCATTGATTTGTTAATCTGACAGTTTTTTTAAACAAGCTGGTGTGGATTAGCCAATTCTGTTTGTATGTCTCTTACAAGTCATTTGAGTGCTGGCTAGCTTGGTGAGTAAAGCACTGAAAATCAACCTTTGAGGCCCCTGCTTATAAATAAATTATTGATCTTTAAAAAAGAATCAGATAATCTCATTAGATATAGTTTTCTGTAGCATGAGTCTAAATCCTGCCATACAGAATCATTTATCATAATTGGCAATCTTTTTTCTGAAGCAGACAGGAGGGAAGCTGCAATGGAAAGCAAATCCTGCAGGAACTGGTACAGAAGAGCAGTTTGAAGAATTTCCAACTGATTTGATGCTTAAGGGATGTTTTGTTTCCCCTCCAAGTATTTCTAAGGGCTTTTAGCTTTTATGTATGCTTTTATAGCTGTATATCCAATAATTCTCAGTCAGGAAAAGAAGCGTCTCTGAAATTTCATGCATGATGGTATTCTGGAGCCAGACAGAAGTACAAGGAATGAATTTCTGATCCATGAAACAGACACAAGTGGAAAATACATAGTAAGCAGTGTAATACTGAAAGGCAGAAGTGATACAGAGTTCAGTACTTAACATATAAATGACTGCTTAGAAATACTTTACGGAAAAAATAGTTAACATGGTGTCAAAAGGTAAATGTACAGGCAATGAGACCTAGTGTTGTTATCTTTTGCAACTGCATCTCAATGATCTCCTGAAATGAAACTAAGTCAAGTGGCCATTTTAATGATGTGAGGGGGAAAAAAAAAGGGAAAAAAAAAAGCTAAACCTTATCATTAGTTAGACTTTCCATTTTGTAAAATGAAAATAAAACCAGAGGATACTCATGTCAGAGCTCTGGTTCTCCGTTGCTGGGCAAAGATAAGACCATACATATGGGAGGGAGAGAGAACTGCTGAGGGGTCACCAGTTCTTACTCGGCTTTATCAACTTGCTTAAGTGTTGCCATCAAGGTCAGAAACATTCCAGTCTCGATTTCTAGTGTCCACATTAGCATTCATAATGCAAAACTATGTGGCTGTAGAATCCCACTACTATAAATTTTCAAAAATACTTCTCATTCTTGATTTTTCGAAATCACATAATTGGCTTATAAATCAAAATATAAACATGGTACCCACCTCAATTCCATGCTTGAAACTTGTCCAAAGCACCAATTTCTCCATTGCTTCCTTCTTTCCTCCAAATTAAAATTCCCTAAGCCAAAATCACCCAAATTCAACATCACATAAAGCATAATCACTAAAATTGAGCTTAGAAAACACAAACCCATATCAATTCCAAGGTATCTAAACCAAGAAACTTCCAAAATTTACAAACTAAAATTTCGTGTCTTACCTTAATCTTCACCATTTTCGAATTTTCTTGGCTTGGAAGGAAGCTCTTGTGCTCCTCCACCTTTTTCTCTCTTGAAACAACATCAAAATCACTCTTGAAGCTCACTAAATTTCGAAACCTAAGCTTTCCCTCTCTTCTTTCTTCTTCTCCCATCCGAAGCTTCACTCTTTCTTTTCTTCTTTCATTTCTTTCCTTTCTTTCTTCCCATTTCGTGCTTCTCA
>JAOXXN010000446.1:37318699-37343693 GCA_026770055.1 Myrmophylax atrothorax | reverse complement strand
ATGATTGATGCAGCTCTACTCAATACCAAAGGGAGGAGTGAAAAAATGTGTACTGCCCCACAACCCAGAGCTGAACTCTGTACCCTGTGGGGTTTCATATATGCAATTAGTAAGGCTGGAGATTTTGTCCTATACCTGTCTTTTCTGTCTTCAGGCTCACAGCTTAGAAACTCTGCACTGCTAAAGAATACAGAAAAAAAAGTGTAGATGAAGGGAAAAATGAGCACGGTCTAGATAGGAGAAATAATTCAAATATTAGAAGAAATAGTGTCATACAGAGTGTCTGATTTAAGGAAGATACATTAGACTTGTGCTAATGGAATTATTGTTAGTTTAAAAAAAACATAAGACCAACTCATTACAAGGCATAGCGTATCTCTCTGTAAGGCAGTAAAGATAAAGGATAGATTCTGTTGTTCTGGATTAATTTGGAAGTTATTTGTGGCCATGTAAGTAAAGACTAGAAGCAGAATCCTGTAGTGTGGTGTGGCAGCTGTTCTATACCAAATTACTAGTGTAATCTCATGAAATTGCTTGCACTAATTCACTTCAGTGTCCGGATGAGTCTGATGGCATAATGCTGAGCTGTGGGGGTTCTTTCCTGCCCTGTGCAGAGTAAAGTGTATCCATTTTCTGCAGTGTTCCTCGTCCTGTACAGCCACTGAGCTTCAGGTAAATTGTGACAGCCTTGGAAATTTATAATTACAATGCAAGCACAGCATCCTTCTCTGACTCATTGAAAGGGCCTGTCCACCTTGCAAAGGCTGTTTCCTCTTTTATGTGCAAGGGAAAAAATTAAGTCAGCTCTTGTATCATCATGGTGACTAACCAGAGCAGAATATTTTGCAGTAACCTGTGGGTATTTAAAAATAGATAGTCTTCCACCAGTAGAAATCATTATGTATTTCTTCACTGGTACTAGTATACCAGTTTTATCCCTTGTGATTTAAGTGTTATCCCCATTGATTAAAAAAAACCCACCCTGCACTGGACTTCAGCTGTAGAGTAAAAATGATCAGGAAATTTTTTTATTCTTCTCAGTTCTTTTTTTAATATAGTGTTGTGGAAAGAGAGATGAATATTAAAGTGTTTTGTTTATTTCATAGGCAAATGTAAAGTCGTGTACCATAAAACGGATGGACCATCTCATTGACAGATCCAAAGCAAAGCATTCTTTACGAGAAAACCCTGTATTGCTAATAAAGTGATCCCAACAGCCAAGCTTGTGCTGCTTAATTTGTTTCCTTGGAGTGATATTATAATTTTGACATACTGAAAAATCGCCTCACAGAGACTCATATTGCATTTGTTGCTGAGTGCATCTTTGATATAACATTTGTTATTGTAGTGCTTGGGGGTGTCTTCAGAGGAGTAATATTCTAAATGAACCTGGCTGTATTATCCCTTTAATGTAGAGGAGAATTTTGCATTAAATTCTCAGTTTATTTCAAATGTGTTTTGCCAGCTATTCGTCATGAGTGGCCTGTTCAAGAATAGGGGCAGTATATCAAGATAAAATCTGAAAAATCTTTAACACTTTCTCTTTGGGGAATCTCACAGGTCATTCCAATTCTTTTCTGTTAGATGAACAGACAGCATGATCTCTTGTATTTATGCCTGCCTGTCAGGTGTTTTCATAGTAGAAACACAAATCATTGTTTGTAATGCAGGATTAGCCTGTCTCACACAATGTTATTAGAATTAGACCTGACTAGAGAGTGACTTAATTTCTTTTTCTTCTGTATTTAACTTTATTTTTCGTCCCACCAGCTTTTACACTCCCAGGAGCACTCTGATTCTTATGTTACAGCAAATACTGAAGAACATATGTGTTCTTTTTGTGGATTTGCACAGAAAAAAATGAAAGCTGTATGTAGTCCCCCCTCAGTGGAATTCTGCATTCTGACCTGCCAGTAAAATGTAAAAAGATTATACAATGATGTCCTATTAGACCTCAAGACTGGAGGGACAGTTTGTATTGAACACAGGCATTTTTCATAATTATGTTTCCTGCAGGGTTGCCACCTGCCCTAATTTGATCTGATTAAGGTGAAAACCGTCCTTATTTCGTAAGTGGAACTTTGCCATGTTTCCTCACAGAGGACAGCAAGATATGCAGACGTATCGGTGCTGCAAAGTAGGAACAAAAATATTACAATTAGGTAACAATTAAGATCTGAACTCCATGATGAGAGTGCAGGTCACTTCTAGACAATCGCTTCATTCTTTACTGTTTTGGAAATGGCTTTCTGTCATAAAATCCCTGTGCAAACGAGAAAGTCATAGCCATTCATTCAGATAGGTCTGCACTATTTTGAGACACATAATATATTCTATGGCTTTTTAAAATTCTCTTTTGGTTGGATGGGCTTATTGTCCATGAACATTTATTTTTAGAGTAGCCTGGGCTTGCCTTGTAGTCTGAGTCACTTATGTAGCAATTTAAATATTTGTCTAAGCTCTCAGTGAAAGCTCATGTTGAAGTCTTATTAATGCTCTACAGATTAAAGGAATAGCATTATTTATATACTGTTTATACAGAACAACGTCATATCCCCCCAAAAAAAAGAAATGCAGAAGTAGAAAGAAAAGCACTGCTGTTTCTGGGTCACTGAATATTGTTTGCCATTGTCCTTTCTCCAACAGTAATTTTGTGCATGCTTATGCATGTGTGAGCAGGAGAGCAAAACATGTGTGCATCTTGGTGTTTCTGTCAGATTTTTTTAGCTCAGCATATTGATTTTCGTGTACTGGGGAAAGAAAATAACCTTTAAAGTTGCAATTGAATATCCTTAAGTGCTTCTTTTTTAATTAAAGAGATGGAAAGCTGTGTTTGTTCTCTGGCACCTGTCCACAACTTTCTTGATGATGCAATGGCTTATTCTACATTACATAGTCAGTGTAATAACCTCCCTTGGTAAAATACAAGTGAGATGAAATGTATTGAAATATGAATTAATGAAACTGTTCTTTCTATCTGTAATGTCCAAAATTATAGAAGGATATTTTCCTTAATTCAACACTTAAAAGTAAAGAAGAAATATTTACTGTCCAAATCTGATTCTCAGGATTTGGGCTTTACAATATACTTCTGTTATTGAGATATCAGCTGGAAAATGACTGTGTGAACTTTAGTTTAATTTCACCTTAGAAACCTTTTTGTGTTTTTTATATTGTACCTGCTTAGTTCTGGTATTCAGAAATTGCAGTCTTTTAAAGATATGCCCTTCAGTAACTAGCGAATGAAATTCATCTATAGTTATTTTTGCCTTGTGTTGACTTTTATTCAGGGATGGTTGTATTTTCCCTGAGAAGACAATCTCTTCTCTTATAAAGTCTCCACCACCTGCTGAAAGCTCCTGACCTCTCACTTCCCTTCTCAAAGGTACTGATCATCATCAAAGGCCAGTGCCAGCATGAAGGTGGGAATTTGAGAGAACAGAGTTTGCTTTAGAGATTTCAACTACTTTTTGAATAAAAGATGAGAAAACCTTTCATGAATTGAGCTGATTGAGCTAAAAACCTAGCAAACTGAGAGTGAAGAGCTCCTTTCAGTCCAGATCCCCGAAATGAGATTTTCTCTTCCAAGGTTTATATGGCAGAAGGTATGAGTCTTCCAAAAGAAGTTTGAAACAGCTCTGTTGTATGCCAAAGAAAAAAAATAATAAAATCATCTAGTTATGGTAGGAGCCTTAGACTTGTTGATTTTCTCTCTGATGTTATAAACTGTAGGAGTAACATCTGTTAATTAAGAAAAATTTAAAAAAAGTTTCTGTAACATTTAATTTAGCAATAATACTTGCATGGAAAGAAGGGACTTTATTTTTGCTTCTGGAGCTACTGTATTTGAGCAGTAAAGGTCATAGCTCAATTTCTCATTACAAATAGACAGCATGGAATTTGTTGTGTTGCATGAGTTTGGTATTCACTGACTTTACTGAGAATTGCATGAGTGAATTTACACCTATAATTTAAACTGGAATATTGAGAAACCAGATGGTACAGACTATTCATCAAATATGTTTGCACTGTTGCAGGGTTGCCCTGAAGTCTTAGTCTCTTGGGCAATATTGAATTTTTTATATTTCCTTTTTTAGAAAATTCACCCCCTCTGACAGACTCTTTCAACAGTTTGTCACATAGCAGTGCAGAATATACAGAAAACTGCCAAAAATAACAAGCAGTGGCTTGCTGGCATTGTGCAACTCAGTGTAATTCAGGGTTTGACTGCTGATGTGACTAAACAGTACTTGTTCAACTGTGGTTTAAATGTTGTTTTAAATATGCAAAAAGGAAGAAAGGAAGCAGGTTCTAAACTGAAATGGCAGGTCAGTATTCCTGCTGATATTTTCTGTGGTAAAGATTAAAAGAAAGACTTTAGTAGAAAATGGCTAATCTGGTTCATTACTTCTAGTCATTTGGCTTTAAAGCATCATTAAAACAAGCAGTGAGTAACAGCATAGTGAAGGCCAGAGCTGTGTGCAGTGCGAGAAATCCAGGCCAGCAGAATTTGCTACAATCACTTTATGTGATCCTTTCTCACTGTGTTGCAGTCTCTTTGTGGAATTCTTTCAGAAGAACTTCATGAGAGCAAAAAGTACGGTTTGGATTTAAGAGCACACTAAGATGTAACCTATTTAGCTGGGCAACTAACATCTCTGGTGCCTGGTTGGAACAGGACAAGCATTGTGTCCTGGCAATTGAGCTTTCACGAAATTTTCCTGACTATAAGCTTCAGTAGCCTTTTTGATAACAAAATAATGTATAGGTCTTTTTATTGCCTTCAGCTGTCAGAAGTCAATCAAGGCAAAAAGAAAAATAACATAATGGTGTTTGACAGGGTATTAATCAAGAGAAAATGTTACTTTGATTCTTGGTTTTGGAGGTGGGGGTGGGGAGGAAGGTTAAGAGGATAGGTTTCTTACTGCAGATTGACCTTTGAAAAAGGAGCAATTAAATATGTCCTTTACTGGCACATGGTCTTTTTTAACAAGCTAGTACATTTTGTGTACATAGCCAATTTGTTTGCTAGTATGCTACAGGTAAGCAACATTGACTTAATTATTGCTATGCCAGTTTGCTGGGACTGAGGAACTGCCCTGACATTTGTAGTTTCAGAGAGACTTTTAAAGGCTTAGAGAAGGACACCTTCACCATGTTGACCTCTGGGTACAGAAATAAGGTGCAATTATTGGTTGTCATCTGCTCTGGTTCAGTGCAGAGCTAAGCTTTGCAATCTAAATACATGCCTGATGACTTTGAAAGGACATAATTCAAAACATTTTGCTTTTGAAAACATTTTCTTTTTTATTTTTTTTCCCCAAGGAAATCTGCATTATTGAAGCATTCTAATGTGTCTCTTTTGGGGCATATATTTGTTTTACCTTGCTATCTAATTATCTAGATTACTATACAGAAAAATATCATCTGTGAACTGATGTTATCAAAATAGCATGAGTACAAGTGAACAATCCCATGAATTTTTTTACTTTACTTGTTTTGGTTTTACTGAATATGTAATTTGTTCAACCAGTTGTAAGGTGGCCAATACAAAATATTGGGTACTAAAAGTTTGACCCCCAATTTGCAAACATACTGCTGACTGTAGTCAACAGGATATTTACAAAAAATAAATCATCACATATTTTAGTCATGCAATCTGCTGAATGCTGGTTGCATTTTGAAATTGCTTGTAGCATTTTGAAATAGAACTATACCTGAGACATATCATACTCACTAAGGAAAGTTGTGATACCTATAGGTAAGACAAAGGTATAAACCCTGTGCATCTGTTGAACAAAAAGTTATTTGGTTTATTTTTTGTAGGTAAAATTTTTGATTACTTAACCTACCCCGATCACAGTAGACTCAAAATGGGTATTGGAAGCAGAAGAATGAGTTAATAGGTCAGAGAATTTCTGTTTGCAAATACAACTTGAATGCATGATCAGCATTAAGGATTCAGAAGGAAAATAAAGAAGGCCTTATTTAACCTAGTGATTACAAACTGATTTCATGAGAGGGTTTTGACTCTGATATGTGATTTTATGATTAATGGGGATTTATTTTCAGATAAAGTTGTAAGCCCATATGAATCCTCTGCATTTTCAGACCTGCAGATATAAGATTAGGGACTTGAGATGAAAAGTTATTCTTAGGACATTTTTATCACCTTTTTTTCTTTAAAAATTAAATCTTTTTATACAAAGGAAGATGTCTGTAAATACAAGTGTACATCTACAAATTAAAGTTCTAGGTTTGTCTACATTAGCAAATTATCTAGGTAGCAACAGAGAAAAAAACCCTCAATAATTTACTATTTATATAAGTATTGCTCATGAGTGTTGAAAAAAACATTGTGAAAATTCCTGCAGTAATACCCTTCTGTAGGATCTGTGAAAAAGTATTTCAACATCTTTTCACAATGCTCAAGCAGTATTGCAAAGATAGGCTTATATGCTTATATTCTGTAAATTGCATACTTGATATTCTTCATAATGTCTTTTCTCAATAAAATATTTATGCATTCTAGACACTCTTATTAGTTTTGTCTTTTTTCACATTCACATGGTCACCTGAAACATCCAAACATTTATTAACAAAAGCCCAGTGAAGTCAGTTCGTACTTTGAAATCATTGTCAGTTCCTGTAAGAAGGACTGAACTGTCACCAGCACGGGATTGCTTTTCACTGGAAGAGACACAGGCAGCAGAAAGATGTGGGTTTTTACAACAGTATTCCAATAAGCTGAACAAGTTGGATGAGACTGGGAAAATGAGGTAACACTATTCACGGGATTTTAAACCTGTTAAGTTTAGTGTGAAGGTTGAGTCTGACTCCATCTTCTTACTACCCTGTTACCATTGCCATTGTTATACACACTGCAGGGCTGTGCTGCCATCACTGCTCACTCAACAGAGTCATCTGGTTTGGGCTGTGCTGTGTAACTTGTACCTTGACTGTGGAGTCTCAGACACTGTGTCCCACTGTAGCTGGAGGTTGACTGTGCTCTGGATGGGTACCTGCTATAACAGACACCTCCAAGCTGCAGGATTCCCTTGCCACCATTCCTTGCTGCGCACTCATGACAGGCCAGCGTGCACATATATATATAGTCATTGCTGTTTTGCAAGTCCTGCCACTAAAATGCTGCATTTCCAGATTTTTAGGCTTCTGTTTTTGATTATGGAACATTTTTGATATCTATACTCAAGAAAGAAAAGACAACATGCCCCTTAACTTTCTAAGCAGATCAGCCCTGGTGCAGGAGTGTGAGGCAGGGGCTGACTGGGGTTCTAGGCTGGGAAAGTCAGGGCTCGGGGTGCCATCAGGGCCCTGACGCTCGTGTTAGTTCTCAGTTGGCTGTATTTGGAGCAGCAGTCATTTTTTGCTTTCATTCTGCCAGTTTAAGCAGTATTAAAGGATTGATTTATTTTTTTCCTTTGCCTTCTCTCTGAAGAACATAAGTTATACAAAGTGATAATTTTAAGCAAAAACAAAACAAGAAGCTAGTTCTGTCTGAGAAAAAATTATGTGAAGATTTGGGTAATTAAATTGGTAGTAGTTAGAATCACAGTTTAATTATAAGTGCGGCTGAAAATGTGTGTTCAGACCAGTTGAAATCATGGAATTTATGATGTTAGGAGACATTAAACTGCCCTTCTTTAATTTTGCTTCTTTATTCTTCTCTTGGAGATATATATACTCATATGAACAGATGAAAAGTATCTTTATGAAGAGAATACGAGAACATAAATTGTAAATTTACGGTTGCAAATTTCTGTAACTTAAGATGTACCTTTCATTCATAAATTAGGCATTTGGAATTAAATAGGAAAGCAATAGGGGAATTCAGCAATAACAAAATTATTCAAACAAGTAATCTGGGATATGATTAAACATTTAGAAGCAAATAATATGCTTAAATTTAATACAAGTAATAAATGCTTAAATAGAGGCCAAGAAATTTCTTGTGAGTTTATAAAGCTGCTGGTGCTTTGAACTATCATACCTTCATAATTTAGTTTCCTGCTTAGACTCAGGCTCATTTCTGAGACACCACATTAGTTTTATGGATCTGATTGCTTTGGGGTCAATGGAGCTATGGCAGAGGAAAAAGTGGTATAAAAATATTTAATATTTGCATCAGTTTTGGATTTCTTACATCTTACTCTGCATTCACAGTTAGCAAAAACCTCTAACAGCCACTGGAGCTGAGAACATATGAAACACATAGGTTTGAATGGAAGTTGAAAGAGGGAACTAATAAGCAGTTTAGCTGCCATTTTATCAGTCTGTAGATGTCCTCAATCCTGAGTTTTGGTTTCCAATTAAAGGCAATTGTCCATGCTTTTGCATTAGTTCCTTTTAACAGTCTTATGTGTAATTATTATTGATTGATTTTTTTAATATTGCTGTGGTTCAGGTCATGTCTGTAGAAATTTCATGAAGGCTTGTACTTTTGCAGTAATAATTAGGAAGAAGGAAAAGTTTTCATAATTGTTGAGACCATTGATTATAGAGGATTCTGTACTACAGGGTGCATAAAAACTAATCCTCAAAGTGTTATATACAAAATAGCAGAAATCTGTCAAGAGCAGATTATTTATGTCATTTGGCATGTACTAGTTGCACATCAGAGACTTAGAAAATTTTTCTACAGATGTTTGGTGTGTACAGTTTGCCAGCAAGCCCATTAGGTGCTGTGCTTAGCTAGCAATAATTTTCAAGTTGCCATGTGTGTTTTCATATACTTTAATATGTTGATGGATATGTGGATGATTTTGTGAGTGAGATGACATGTAGTTCTTAATGGTTTTGAGCAGATTCGGGGGCGGGGGGGTTAATCTCTTTACCTTTTATTTATGGGATGGTTATTTATCAACAACCTTTGTCTCTAGTCACAGTGAAGGAATTTAACATAATCCAAGACTTTTTCAAATTTCACGGATATTTGGTAAAAATAGCTTAAGTGTTAGAGCATGTTTTACAAAGATCTGCTTGCAGAACAGAAGAAATTAAACTAGATAGAGAAAACATCAGAAATACATCTAGGAATAATAAAAAAAAAAATAAAAAAAGAAAAGGGAAGATTTTTTCCCCTGAAATTATTGCTTTTGAAATGTGAAGATAGGAAATTACTTCTTACAGACAGCAGAATGTTAAGATGTGTCAGTATAATTCAATACTGCATACATTTGACATTTCTGAACTTTTTGCTGGAAAGAATCATGCCAACAGTAACATAGTTTTTAAACTCACTCTCCTTCTTTGCTAGTACCTTTAGGATCTGTTCTACAATCAGCTCAGCAGGATCCAGTGAAAGTCTGACCTTTGAAAAGACTGGAAACTAACCTGGGCAAATCTCTGAAAAACAGACTATTTTACTGGGAAGAGGATGCAGCAGTGGACAAGTAGTAACACTTAAACATGCATGTTTTTCATAGAATTATAGAATAGTTTGAGTTGGAGGGGACATTTAAAGGTCATTTAGTCCAGACCCCCTGCAATCTTCAACTAAGTCAGTTTGCTAAGAGCCCCGTCCAACCTGACCTTGAATGTTTCCAGCAATGGGGCATCCACCACCTCTCCAGGCAACCCATTCCGGTGATTCACCATCCTCATAATGAAAATGTCGTCTTTTATACATTAAGTTCT
Organism: Myrmophylax atrothorax; assembly: GCA_026770055.1. NCBI lineage: Eukaryota > Metazoa > Chordata > Aves > Passeriformes > Thamnophilidae > Myrmophylax > Myrmophylax atrothorax. Next base: position 37,334,036 of record JAOXXN010000446.1, on the reverse strand, counting down.
GATTTGAAACACAGAAAAGACAACAGCTCTGGACTACATGTCAAACCTCAGGTGAAGAAATTACTGAGACAGAGTTGATACGTTCAGGTTTTGGATGACCTGGAAGATGGAGATGCAAATCCCAGAAAACGGCTGTGTAGCAGTGATTCTGTGTAGGAGTAGCAAGAACAACTTTAAGTGCTTTAGAACAAGAAATAGAATGAACCTTAGTGAGAGACTAAGCATGGGGAAAATGAGAAGGGAAAAGTTAAAGGTGATACACAGATTGTGGTCCTAGAGATTGAGAAGAATAGAAATGTGTTAAGAAAGAATCACTTAAAGCTGAAACTCACACATTCAACTATGTGAATATCCTTGTGCATGAGAGGAGGGAAAAGGTGGGTGAAAAGAAGCCTATAAGAATATCCTAGGTTTTATTAAATGAGAAGAAATACTAGTATTTAATAAGAGACAATCCATTAATAGACAATTCTTACTATACGCTTAAACCTGGGCCACCTTAAACCTTGTCAAACTTTGCAAGGATTTGCTGATGAAGTTGTGTAGATCGTGCATTCTCCACTTGCACCTCTTCTGAATGGAGACAAAACATTTACCAGCAAGAAACTGATTTGAATATCAATTAACTCAGTTTCCCTAAGTAGAAAAAGTTATATACTAGGGCGAGTCTTGTACTAGTATAATTGTATCTATAGGATGGTTTTTTTGCCTTTTTAGTTATGTTGCTTTCAACTGTAAAGGCTTGTCCTTCTTACTCTTAAGACAGCCATGCCAAAAGAGGTTGTGAGTGTAGGCCACATCTCATTGCCTCTGAGTAAAGCCACAGTGCTGATGGAGATTTCGTGACAATTATGTCCAGATTAATTTGTACCCTTTTAATGGCTGCCATTAAGAGTGAAAGGTAACTATTTGTAGTTGCATCAGCAGAAAAGTGGGTTGTTAAAGATCATAATTCCTCCTATGTTCTGCAGAGAACTATGGTCTTAATTCCTTTTAAGTGTTCACAGTATGATGCTTCAGTTTATGGTAAAAAGAATAAAGCCCAGTTTGCTTTCACAGTCTGCACTTTCATCCTTTGTCAGAAATGAGTCCAGTAGCGTACAAAAGTGGTTTACGAAAGTAGTGTATGAAAGTAGTGTACAGCAACCTTGGATTTCATCACCAGGAGGGTAAACACAGTCTGAACAGGTCAGTAAAGCACATGGCAGATATTCTTTCTTACTGGCTGGTACAGATGGGAAAGTCTGTAATGACTGTGCGTTAATCTCATTGCAAAGTTCTGACAAATCACTCCCCTGCCTGTGTACTTGATTTGTGTATTAACACCTGTGGGTAACAACTACATATATGTGAAATGAGTTATATTTGTGACAGCTAAAATTAAAGTGGTCTGTGGGGCCTATGATATCCTTCAGGGAATCAAAGAAAATCTGTATTATGCTTAGAAATGATTCCAACTGTGATGTGTGAATCAGAATTCACCTTTGGGCGGCTCCAATATTTTGATGTGAGATACTCTTTTAACAGGCTCTTTGGCTTACACTAAGGGTTGGCGGTATCTGGCAGACAGTGCTGCCCTTTTCATCTTGCTTTTGTTTGCAGTCCTTTGGGAAAAGGGCTAAGATATTTGGAATATAACCTTTCTAAGTGTTCTTGGTAGCATGCTTAGAAATGTGGAAGGATTATTTGATAGATGGCTTTCAGTCTTCTGGTGTCTGCAGAACCATGGCTAATCTTTCTAATCTTCTTTATCTAAGGTAATCTGTATGTTCTATACTCTTGTCGCGTTTGTGTCTTATGCCAAGACCACACTGACAGGAAGCTCTAAAATGCCTATTTTTGTTTCTTTTCAACAGCTGGCTGTCCAGATTCCTTGATTAAAGAGCTTCATCACTTCAGGATTCTGGGAGAAGAACAGGTGAGTTAGCATCTCAAAGGCAGCATCTTATTGTCATGAAAGATAGACGCTAATGAGACAGTTTCATCTCTCTCCAGGGAGACAGAGTGTATCTCAAGACCCCCAATGACCTGAAATGCGGAGGAAAAAACACACGGGAGTTCTGTGTGAGAGTTGGGGTTTTTTTCATTCTATTCGTCAGCCTTGACAGGTTATTAATGGGTACATCTGCTACCTGCCACAGTTTTTTAGCTTTTGACTGTAGCAGTAAACAGGCTCTCTAAAGCAGCAGATAGACAAGCAATCTGACTGAGGGATTGGCACTTACAGCTACTCATGATATTATCCACCTCTTTTCATGGTCTTTTTTATGAGTGTTTCTCATAATTATAGCTGTGCTTTGCACTTAGGAAACTACTTCTGTAGAGGGACCTTAGGAAAGCATAAATGAAGTATGCTTTAAAACACTCACAAGGTGAACAGTTATTATTTTGTTAAAGATGAAATTAAATTAAAAAGATACTAACAGATGGCCTTAAATTTTGAGATACAAGTTGAATTTTCAAATGCTCAATGCCTCTGAAATTAAAGTTGTGTGTCTCCAAAGTATCCCTCCTAAGGGACCGGTTATAAAGCCTGACTGCCTGATCTAGAGGTGCGGGTGCTAGGGACTGAGGGGCTGAAAGCTCAGAATTAGTGTGCTGTACATGAGAATATCCACATCTTTTAATGAACCTGGCACCAAGGGACTTGCACAAGGTTGTGGGAGGGCTATGACAGAGACAGGAGCAACTCCTGAGATGTCTCTTTGGCTTTTCTTCTGCAAGAAGGCAGCATGAAGGAGAGTGTGGGAGGGTTTGTCTGACAAGAATCGAAAACAAAAAGATGGAAAACAGACTAGGGCAAAGTTGGTACTTGGAGCAGGAATCTGGTGACATTGAGGATTTGGGAAGAGGAAGTAAGAGAAGTTATGACCAGGACTGATGAGGCTAAGACACTGGTTAGAGCTACCTGAAAAATGTAGGGCAGAGCGAGATGAGACTTGGTTAGACCAAGAGGTGGGGTTGGCTCATGGAAGAGTCTAGGAGTAGAAACCAGAATGATAAGGGTCTGACGAGGAGCTCACCAAGGACTGGAAAGGAATGACCAAATGTGGAAACTTGCTCGGTAAATAAAGGAATATCTGCACTTAATAACCTGCATGGGGAGGTGAAGTGAAGCAGAGTAGGAGGAGTGGGACAAAAGGAGCAATTTGAAGGAAAAGTAGGAAACAGCTAAACCAAGAGACTGCAAGTGTGAGAGAGGGGGCTGAAGAAGTCAGACTTGACAGCTCCACTGGCAAAGCCCTGAGAATGGAGTTGTAGAACTTATCCCGACTAATGACCACTGACAAAGGAACATATTTTAATTGATGGACTTTGCAAGTGGTGAACATTGCCATGAGACTTGAATTATTCCATTAGCCCATAGCAGTATAAGGAATATTGCAGTTATACTCTGTCCCTATAAAAGCATTTTTATCATGAGTTTCCTGCAGACCACAGTAGCTTTTGTTTGAAGTTAGAGCACCTTTTGACAGTCAGGAAATGTCAGTGCAAAACCAAGATTAAAAAAATTAAAATACATCTAAATGAAGAAATAAAGGATTTTCAGGCAAAGTCCTTATTCACATGACTATCAATTTATTTGTTATATTTATTTAGTTAGATATTTGCTTTTTGAAAGGATCCAAAGTGTGTCTTTTTCTGTTATCATGCATACTATATAGAAAAAAATCATAATTAATTGTTTTACTCAGATTGCTTAAAATTTCAGTATTATAAAACATCATATACTTTCTTCCACTCAAAGCAACAGCCAGAGAATAACAGGGGCATGTTCCTGCTTCATGTCCAATCTTGATTTATTTTTAAAGTGCTTATGTATTTAAGGCCAGATTATAAAAGCAGAATGGACTATTGTGATAATCTGTTCTGATCTCCTTTAGAATACACGTTACATGACTTTCTTGGATTAGTTCTTGTTTAAACTGGAGTATATTGCCTAGAAAAACATCCATTCTTTGTTTACAAATCACTTGCAGACTTTAGATCCTATTATACCTCTCAGTAGTGAAAGACAAAAAATTCCCAACTTCTTTTCTTTTCACCGCTCTCCCAGCACCAGAATATTTCCTGTGTTGTATATCCCGTTCCTCAGTGTTCAGGTCCTTTGCATTCCCATTTCCATTTGTCCTGTCACAAGTTACCTCAACCTATGAATGCAGCTCAGAATAAGCCACCATAGCCCTGAAACATGAATAGAAAAAATTGCTTATGCACAAAAGGGATTCTATTTGTCAGACTGTCAGACTGTTCCTTCAGACAGAAGGAAGGAACCTTTTGATTTGAAGGGAATATTCCCACTGGAACTTGTGGGTTTCTGTTAAATCAGTGCTGCCCAATAAGAAATATGATTTCTCTTCTAGAGATTTCTATTTATTCATCTAAGAGGTGTAATGGGCACAGCTCAGATTCAGCTCAGAAGCCATCACACTGCTTCCAGACAGAAATCTCCCTATGCAATTGTAGGTAATAGTATGTTCCTAGAAAAATAACTTTACATGTGACTGTGCTGAAAAGTAATTTATTTGTTTAAACCCAGTTTGCCAACAGTTCAGATAGTCCTGCAGCATGAACTCCATGAACTCAATGACCCATATTATATGTTAATTACTTCCTTTTCTCAAATTGTTACAAGCTTCATCACTGATATTCTATGTTCTTACTTTTCTTCAAAGTTACTGATAAAAATCAAAACCTTCAGGACCTTTTTGGTACCACATCTGTTTGATAATTAGTGCCCATTTACCATTATATTTTAGACATTCCAGATAGCTAAGGTTTCATACTCCTAATATATAGCATTTTAATTTTGCATCACTGTAGATACTTAATTGAAATGCCAGGCAGCAGCAGCAAGGTAAATGCCTTTGTCTGCTTCATCAACTCTCTTACCTTTATCAACCAAATTTCTGTCAAATTAATATCAAGGAAAAAACTGCTGGTCTCTACCTTTTGTTCATTGAGTATTTGTTTCCTATAAATACTGAGCATATATAATGTTTGTTGATGTCATTAGGAGAGAAAGATTTTGAGTGGCTTTCAGGATCAAACCACTTGAAAATGGGTCTGCTTCTCTATCTGAAATACCTTTATAAAAATGTAAATATGATGGAAAACTAATGCTGAGAAAAAATGCTTTGCGTTTAACTAGAAATGCGAAGAGGTGCTGATTAATATTTCCTAAAAGGGGTTGTGTAGTAGTAAAACACTTATTCAAACAGTCAAACTTCTTGGTAATCTCCTGGGCATGTAAAATTTTCATGTCTTCTGTTCCCTCAGAAACATATGTTATCGGAAATTCATTCTCTTTGGAAAATCTATCTTTTATGGTTTAGTTTGTGGCAAAAGAGAAAAAATAGTTTTTAAAGAGGAAATTGTTTTTAGACTATAGTAATTGTAGTCTGTGTGGTGAAATAGAAGAGTGCAAGCTTCCCTGGTACATGATATCCATTGTGGATACCTAACTTGCAGCATAAAACCAACTTCCAGAGAAATTAATATGCAACATAAATAGAATTAGCAACAGGTTGCTACCCTACTTGATACTTGACCCTTTGAGAAGGTACCAGAGCGTCTGACCTAGGAAAAATCTCCAGAAGCAGCTTTGACTGGTTTCTTTTGGTCCCTCTTTTATAGACTCTCCCAATCCACAAAGGTCTGTACAAGACAAAGAGAGTCTCCTGGACATGCAGGCCCAGGAAGGGTAAAACCTGAAACTTTCTAAATACCCATAGCTCTGCTGCTCTTTCTCTTGCAACTTGATCTCACTGTTCATAAGCCATCATTTTCTTCCTGCATAATGAATGCAGCCCAACCTACTGGCTAACTGCTTCATTTCATAAGTACCTGAGATACACTCAGGGGCCGGATGAAAGATACATTAAGTTAGGAGCTATTTAGAAATAGGACCGTGTAAGAAAGTTAGTCTTCTGCAGTAGCCATTTGCCCTGTCAGGCTGGCTGTCTCTGCAAGTAAATATAAATGGTTCTACAAGTGATGATAGTACAAACTGCTTTAAAAATATGCTAAAGATGCACTAAATATGGGCTCTGTCCAAATATAGTGGAAGGCAGGTAATTCAATAAGCCGATGCCAGAGACAGCAGAGAGAACACTTTAATTCAAACTGAAACACTACGATACATAAACATAGCAAGATGACTTGCAGTGAACTGTTATGGAGTCTCCCTAATGACTCTGAGAAACTTCTCTCTCATCCCCAAAGTGATAAAAAAAATCTTGTTTAATTGTTTAAGTGTAATATTGCAATTCATGAATAAAATAGCAGCTACATCTGAAAGCTGGAAGGGAAAACCAGTAACACAGGAGCAAGCAATCTGCTGCTGTACCTGAGTGCCCCCAACAGGTCACAGCACGAATGAAGCAGATTACATGCTAGTGGCAGGAAAAGGAGCTGCTAAGTAATGTATAGTTGCACTTCTCTGCTATATCAACTGCTCTGACAACTTTGCAGAATGTATTGGCCAGTTCCTTGATATTTTGACAGGTGAATGATCAATTTTCACAGATCTCTTCTATCAGCTGCTACTGCAACTCATATCACTGCTCACTTTTTCTTTTGCATTTATGTCCCTGGAATCTGAGTATGCCTGAATGGGGACACCTCCCACTCCATTTCTTTGCTGCCTAGGGAAAAATTATGCAAAGGAATACGCTGTTTGGGAAGTATGCAGATGCACATCCCCATGCTCTTCGATGGTGGTGTTGACTTATGCTAATTTTTGCTGTAAGCAGTAACTTTAGGAAATATGAAAATCTAGTATTAAGACCACAAAGTGTGAACAGAGATCATTTAACATTATACAAGGTTTTGAAGGATTTTGTATGCAATATGTGTGTGTGACAAAGTTGAATTTTTTTTTTATTTTTTGCTTGCAATACTTGCTAGAGGAATTTTTTTTTCAAGTGTATGCTACAGAATATTAATGTAAAGTCAGTAATTGATATATATTTACCCATTCAGGCAAAAGTAATGTCATGTGACAATTCTAATTAATTAGCTGAGTTTAGTGAAGGAAACTGTCAAATATGATCAACAAAGCGCTTCTGAAGTATTTGTGGGTCAAGTTTTTTGATAACTACACGTGGAGAAAATGTAAGCTACATGTCAATAATTCACAACTGTTAAAGAACAGAATGAATTTTCACTGAATAATTTCTTCAGTTCATAATCAATAAACCAAAGCTATTTTGTTAGTATTCTCAAATATGTCTTTACAAGTGTACTGTCTTACAGCTCTCCTGCTTCCCACCCAGTCCCTTGACTTCAGCTACTACTCAATGTGAGTGATACCTACACACATCTCTCAGTTTCTTCCACTTTTCTGATTATCTGATTTCTCTGCATTTCTATTGGCTCATGTTTTGGATTTGTCATCGCCTTTCCATCACTCTCTCTCTAAAACTGAGCTACTGCATTTAACTCTTGATCCTCTTTATACCACATTTGTTTCATAGCTGGAACTACACAACAAGCTTTACAGTCTTGCAATTTCATGTGACTACTGATGTGCCTCTCTTTTTCTTCCTATGCTCGAGCTGCCTTGATTGTCTCCAAACCACCTTTTTCCCTTACTTCAGAGGTAATTGGGATCCATGTGAATTCCTCAGTTCTGTCTCTTCTGGATTATCAGAACTTCATTCTTTGGGTTCTTGTCATATGCAGGAGATCTCTACTTTCTTACTCTTTTTTCAACTTGTTGTCCATGCACTAGACTACAAAAATAATTTATTTTTGGTTCAATGGCTGAAATAAAGAATTAAGACAAAGAAAGGAAAAGGTGCTTGTGATCAAAAGTAATTTAAAGGATATTTTTTCTGTCAAAACTAAAAAATATGTCATTTTTAGTAGGGCTCAAATTTCTCTTCCATCCAGCTTTGATTAAATTCAGAGGGAAGATTTGAACCCCAGTCCTCAGGATCTCAGGTTCATGTGGAAGTTAGGACTTCTTCCATCTCTTGCATTGCTTTGATCGGCTTTCATGGAATATGCACATACTCATTCTTGTGGCCTGAGAACAGGAATTCCTGGGAGCCAGTATCTACTGCAGTGAATCTCAGTTCCACAATTTGCAACAGCATCAGCTGAAGAGGTTCCTTGCATCAGTTACAGCCCTTATGGTTGTTACTTGTGGGTGAAGAGGAATGTGGATTTGAGCTCCAAAAGGATCAGAAGAAGCTGAATGTTTATCTCTAGCATTCAATCTATTCAGATTGATCCCTCAAATATCTGCTGGAAGATCAAAATTCCCAGTGATTTGTAAATACAGTGCTAAGTCCACTTTCTTCATTCTATCATGTTGCCTCTCATATTTTGAGTTTGGTTTCCAATACAACCTGCTGCAGTGTCCTGTCTTCTGTATTTTCTGTTTTCATACTCCTTACCCTGTACTTGCCTTCATATCATTCTACAAGTTGCAGTCTTTCTGGTTTTTTGTCCCCCTCTCTGTTCCAGTTTAATTTTGTCTGTGAATTGTGGTGCATTGGCCCATCTAGGAGTTTCTTATCTACATATTTTTTTCAGATGACTGCCTTACCCAATTTTCCATGACTCTTCAGTCAGAAAAATTCCAGTCCTTTAGAAGTGCTTCTCTTTCTCTCCTTTGTGGTACTCCTGTGGGAGCAAGAAGAAGCTGGTGCTCTAAACTTGCTCTTCCAGTCTGACCACTGTTTAGCAAAGGAGTCCAGTAACTCAGAAAAAATAAATCAAGGGAACTCCATGGAGAGCCATGTCAGTCCATCACTTTTTAATCTATATTTTAGATTACGCTTTTGTAAGTATTTTTACTAGTCCAAGGGGTACTAAGGGTTTTGTATTTAAGTTGCCTAATTACATTACAGAACTAATTCTTGGAGATTTTGTATGTGAATAATACATATAAATAAAGTGCTTAGTCTACATTATGGACTAATAGCCTCCACAATCTAATTTTGAAACACACAGATGGTTATTTGATTTATAGGAGCAGTAAAAACAATCTGACTCCAGAAAGTAGATTTTCTTTCCTCTGAGACTGTTACATGCAGTTAAAAGAAACAAGTAATTGAATTACATTTCAGAGATGAGAAATTTTGGCTTTACAGCTAATGTGAAACTTTAGTCCAAAGTTCTCTGCAAGGCTACAACTGAGCAGATGCTTTTACTTGTGAAGAAAAAAAAGGAAAATAAAGAAAATTATACTCAAAGTGTAAAAACAAAATTAAAGTAGCTCAAGGCATATGTGTTGTGGCAGAGGAGTTGGAATACGTGATCTTTTGAGGTCTGTTCCAACCCAAAACATTCTATAAGTCTACAATACTAAAACATTATATGCAATGGCAAGGAATCACTGTATTCACAAACTATGTTTTGTGGGAATTTTGTGCACCCAGGTGCGTTTCAGTTTTTAGTATCTGAATCTCAATGTAACTGAAAAGACTGCAATCCACAGTTAAACCTCTTATTCCTGTATCAACCAAATTATTTCATTTATATTACCCTTCATTTTACAACATCAACTAATTGAATTTTCACTGGTTGAAAACCCAGTACTGTTCTAAGACTTGAGGGAAACCATTCCCATTGGGAAAGTGGAGAGCAAGGAATAAATGCTTACAATTGCCCAGTCTCCATATCTATGTCCTACTATAATTCATTGTCTAAAGACCTTGACAAGTCTTCACAGGCAAAGACCACACAAAAAAACTTCATTATATAGTTGAAATACTGTAAGTAGAGCTCGGATTTTTTTTTCCACTCAAAAGTTTATTCCCTGAAAAGATTAGACTTGGGCTGACTGGGACAATTCACAAATTGTGGGGAAGGTTCACAATCACATGCAGTTTTCAGAGAAAAACCAGAATGTTTTACAACTGCCTTGTCCATATACCTTTTGCTGTCTTAACACCAGTAATTTAGAGTAAATCATATTTTTGAAGTTGTTTTGTTGGGTTTTTTTTCAAATAAGTATTGTAATATATGGTTCTGTGGTGAATCCAGCAACTATCCGCCTACCTGTATTTCTGAGGACCTTATTTCAGTAGCACATAAATACCTGACATGCTTTGCTCAAAAGCCGCTTTCTAGCAGCAGCAGACGGCTAGTGATTTCTGTGTAATTTTATGCTGCTCATTACCATAGTATTTGATGTTCTCATGACTATTAATGGATTTTGCCTCTTAACACTACAGTGAAATCAGCGAGTATCATTCTTCCTCTTTACAAATGGGGAACTGATGAGAAGCATAGATTAAGTGACTTACGTGAAAGCCACAGGAAGGCTGTGTTGCTGCCAGGAATGAAATCAGCTGCCATGAATGCCAGTTCCATCAAGTTTCCCATATATTATACTTTGTGAGAGGTTTTTCCTAAAAATGATTGGAGATATTTTTCTTCCTTGCAGCACGCAAAACCATTTTGCACATGATGAGTGCATCTCTAAATAGGAGGCACATTGATAAAAATTGAGTAATAGATCCTGTGAAATACTTTGAATGTACAGAAGAGTTAGACTCGTCTTTTAATGGCAGCTCTTTACATGTTAGATATCTAGGCTAAATTAGTTTTCCTCACCTTTAACTATAGCAATTCCACAGGGTGATTCTTCCTACCTATCTTAGACATTACATGTAAGTCAGGATAAATTCCCTTCTTGATATCTTGTTTCTTCTCATTCATTTGAAGCCTGTATGACTTGTTTAGGTTAGATGTTTTATTTTTGATGACCTGAAGTTCTGTGAGGTGGTTCACAGTTCAAGCTGTTTAGATACCTAGACCTTGATTTTAAGAATAACTTAGGCCAGGTGAGTTGGGATTAGCATTATTGGAACTGAAGCAGCTATTGTGAGAGTCACCTAATTTCAGGTGTCATTATCTAGCAAATTTTCCCATCTCTCTTTATTGTTAATAGAATAGGGCACTTTAGGGCTCAGTTCTGCTCATCTTGATGTACAAATCTAAGAGAAAAGATGAATGGCATCCTCTCTTTCCTGCTAATTATAAAAGTCTGTGCAACCAGTGTAACTATAGGCATCATCACTGCGGAAATCCAAACTAAATTAAGTGAATCTTACTTTAGATCTCCAGTTAAGAGGTGAGTAAACCAGCGGTGGTTTTCTGCTGTAGTATCCTCAAATATCTCACCCAGACATATGATGAAAAATGTGTCATGGGTTCCAAAGACATTTAAGGGCTCTTGAAAAATGACTTGCTTAGTGCATGTTGATTACATCAGTCCTGCATGATATGTATGGCTGTGATATATAGGAAAAATGCCTCTAATAGCTATAATGTCACTATATGCAAGTAATAATAGTTCATTAGTAAGTGTTTTTGTCCTTTACAAGTCTTATAAATGCACCCCTAATGTAAAGTGATTAATTTTGCTTCAGGTCACTGAATAAAGGATATAAATCCACATGTGTAGTGTATGACTGGGTTATGGCAGCAAACATGTATCCGTTCTGGGACTGAGTTTCACTTGGTTGTTGGGTTTTAATTGAGCAAGACACAAGGAAAAAGAAATTGTAAAATGACATCTCATGGTTGTGTCTGGACCTTGAAGTTAGAAAACAGGCTCGTAACTAGATGTCAAGATGCACAAATGCATTTAGTAGGATCTTTTCTGTCTTCAAACTGGACCTTTTTTTGGTTTTTATAGTGTGAAAATCACTGGTGAGGGTGCCATACTGCTTTGGCATGAGTCCTATGCTGAACCAGTGTAAAATGTCAGATCTGTTGGATAGAATACGATAGCTTTGTCTATCTTGCCAGAAGGTAAACTGGATGTTTCCTTTCTGTAATCTTTCTCTAACAAGACAAATTGATTTCCTTTTTACCTATACTCCACTTTTGTGTATCCCTCAAAAAAAGTAGAGGGGATTGGAGGAATCTCTCTCTCCATGCCCTTTTATGCTAAGCTAATGGCTGGAAAGAATATTCTTTCTTTAGCTGAGAATTTTTAATGGAAATGCTGACAGAATCTCAGCTACAGTGTCACTGGTGTTTGCCTTCATAATGAGAAGCTGCTAACAATCCCACAGCCAGCACAAAGTTCCTTCTTAGCAGGGTAAGATAATCACCAGCCTCACCTTCAGGCCCAGTCTGTTCCCTGAAGAAAAATTAGGTCACCAGAGAGTTTTGCATCTGTGGTTACCTATCTTTCTGTTCAAGGCCAGCTGAACAACTCAGAGCACTCAGCAAGGAGTGCAAGGATCACAAACTGCTGAAAGTTCAGAGCATCCAACATTAAACATTTATGCCATTATTCTGGGGTCGAGCATAGTAATAGCCTAGAAAAACACCAGTTGACTTCTTGAGCCCCCGCATTCAAGGAGACTTTGCAGGCAAGTCTTGTACCTTTCTCAAAACACTATTATTTTCCAAATCCAAGATTCTTAATTCAGAATTTCTGGCTGTCATTGGTACACTGAGTGAGTGATGTTCTGAACTCTTTTTCTCCTTTTTGATTTTGATTTTCTTTTGAGAGGAGGTTTGTTTGGATTTTTGTTAATTAACAATGCTTTAGGTTTGCTATTTCTTTTTCTGTGATACAAGCTTTTGTGGCTAATACATTATAGTTTTTTAGGTACTCTCATATTAGTTTTAAAAAGCCAGTGTAACAAGACACGTTATGGCAACATTTGGAGAAGAATCTTCTTAAATGTACCCAGAATATATGTAGTAGAGCCATCTTTGTAATTAATTTCTTCTTTTTTTGTTTTTGTATGAGGTGTTGGTCCTAAAGCTTTCATTTTCTTTGTGGGATTTCTTTGGAGAGGAATGTGGATTTGAGAAAGTCTTCTCGCAGAGAAAATTCATACCTATTCCCTTCCTCTTTGGCCCTTTGGCTTTGCCTGTTTTCTTTGGGGGTGTTAGAACCAAATGCTTTCATTTATTTCCCTCAACAATAGACCAACCTTATTCGTGAGTCTGACGCTTGGTTTACAGTGGTTTCATAGCCGCTAGTGTGGAACTACACCAACACAGCACCCTAGAGCGGATGTGATTTACCTATATGCAGCATGATTTGTACTTGTTCAGCTTCTCTCTGGCTGAAAGCAGGATAAATGAGACATGGGAAAGTTATTGCAGTGGCATCAGTAATTTTGGAATAGGTATTTTTGTCAGTGAGTGTACGCTGAGCATGTTACTTCTTATTGTTGTGTGTCAGTGCCTCTGTCATTAAAATGAAGGCATTTCCATGGCCTTTGAGGCTATTTGGATGGAATTAGATGAAAAATGAAAAAATACTAAGAAAATGTCATGGGACACTCTGGAAAAAAAGGAAATATATATATAGCATTGAAAGAAAGGTACATCGGAGAATTATTTTGTTTAATCATCAGTTTAATGGTCAACATACTTTTAAAATAAAGTTGACTATGTGAATTTTTACAGCCCTTTACCTCTAAAACATTGCACTGTACTTCTAGCTACAGATCCTTGAGGGGCTTTTTATGTGTTCTTTTCATTCTGTATGCAACATTTATCAGTAATCTGTTGGACTATTTTTATAATGTTTACAACAACTTTTTATAGTAATCTAAGAGTACTTGAAGTTACTTAGAGACAGTCTTCTGTTTTTTGGGTTTAATATCCCACACAATTTTCTTGTGGTGAAAATGACAGCTGTGAGCCAGAAAACGACGTGTATTTTGTGAGTTGGAGCAAAGGGGCACCCCATTTAATGACACCATAAAGTTTCACACTTTGAACAGCTAACCTGAGCTTAGAATGTGAGACTTGATTATATGGACCAGAGTCAAGCTCAAACCTTTTGGGGTTCTTTTGTGTGCTGTTAGAAGTTTAATGCCAGTCTGTTTTCTCGTAGTACAACCGCTACCAGCGCTATGGCGCCGAGGAGTGTGTGCTGCAGATGGGAGGAGTGCTGTGTCCAACTCCCGGCTGTGGAGCGGGTTTGCTTCCTGAACCAGGGTTGAGAAGAATTGTCTGTGAACCAGGCAACGGAATAGGCTGTGGGGTAAGAACCTTTATTGTCCTTCTAGCAGTGTGGTAAATAATTGGTACCGTACAATGCTAAGATAAGGGGGGAAATGTGGTTGGTTTTTCTTCTTTTCCATCAGTGACTATGCATTGTCCTTCATACCAGAGTGGGATACTGTAGCTTAATAAACAATTTAAATATAGGACTATGGCTTAGGAATGATGAATTCATCATGTGGAATATTTCCATTCCATAATTCTTTGCTTTATTTGGTTTAAGAAGTTACTGAGTAGTTACAGAAGAAATTGAACTGTGCAAAAAAAAAATCCAAATGCACTTTGACTCTTTTCTCATTGTACTCAGCAAAAATGAATAGGATTTTGAGCAAGCTATTCATTATCATATTAATATTTTCTTTATAGAAAAATAAGAGAGAGAATAGCCAGTTTGTGACACTGAAATGACAGTTTGTGTGTGTTAAGATACATGATGAAAAGAAATATAGAAATATTCTCATTTCCTCATAAAAAATACTTTTAAGCAAGGAGAATGCACAATTAATGGTGGATTAACAGAAACCAAGAGCAGACACTTGAAAATATTTTTGCTAAGAGATCAGATCTTGGAGGACTCGCGATTTTTTTGGCAGTCGAAAAAGCAAGTACTTTACAAGAATCAAGCTCTGTGGGAAATAGATGTACATAGAGATGAATCTATATATGAAAGAACCTATTAAATGTTAAGTCAGAATGACTAACTGGTGGCTGTACTATGTGACTCCTTCCATGGTTGGCACTATCGCTGAATTCTGTGAAGACTACAAGACAAGAGAAAATATCTATATTTATAAAATATTACTATGCTCTTTCTCTTGTCTTTCTTGTGGTAAATGCACTTTTTATTGCAGTTTTGATGTTGCTCAAACTGATACCGTGGAATAATAGCAGTTTGCTGAACTAGGAAGTTGCAGTAACTTGTCTTCTTTGAGTAGGCTAGCATCTGTCGACCTTGGTAAAACTTCCTATCTATCCATGCAGTGGTGCATGTAAAACAGGGTACAACCCAAATTCACTGAGCAGACATAGGGCTATAAAATGATGCAGAACAGAATCTAGGAAAGTAATAAGAAACAAGGCTGAATAAACAAAAAGGAATGCCTCTGAATTAACTACTAGGGATTGGTTAAAAGAGACAAAATCACAAATAATCTTTATTCTGCTCTCTGCCTTGAAGTGATGAAAGTCATACTGTGTTTTGCAGCTTCATTCATCATCATTCAGAATCTGCAAATGCCCTGTAAATAAAGCGTACATAGCGTAAAGGATTGATATATTGCCTACTTTAGCAAACTGCTCTCTTTCCTTTTACAGACTCTGTGCTGTGCTTGCTAGT
>JAOXXN010000446.1:37266625-37318669 GCA_026770055.1 Myrmophylax atrothorax | reverse complement strand
CTGTGCTTGCTAGTGATCAGATCTGCAGCCTTGAGTTTAACCTCACCCTTTGTTTTGAATTATGTAATGTCTTGAATGTTATGGGGTACAATTCACTGAGGCTGAAATGAGAAGCAGAAGGTTGGTCTGTAAGCCAAATATTGGTAAGATTGAGGCCCTTCTTCAGAAACTATAATGGAACAGAGTGAAAATATGTGCCTTTGAATCCTTCTTTGTACCCTGACAAATGATAACCTCAAGGAAGATTTGTCACAGAAGACTTGTTGTGGTGTAGGTCCTAGCGCTGGAATCAGCTGCTGATGGTAAAGCTGGCTGAAGGTAAAGATCCGCTTGCAAGGACATCAAGACAGTTAGGAAAGCTATTTGGTTTTACTCCATTTTATGTAGTCACTTTGAGTGTTTTCTGATCTTAAACTACGATGTCATTTTTTCCATGCAAAACTTTGCCTTTTTTAGTGTGAAGGCCTTCCACTAATTTTTATGGAATGTGGAAACATCCATTTCAGAACTCAGCATTCTCTCATGAGTTCATGCAATGATTTACAAGCTCAAACAAAAGGCACAGGATGAAGACCATCCCTATTGCCCATGCAAATAAAGGCTGCAAAAGATGTCTTGCAGTACGTACCTGTACAGCTTAGATTAGAGATACATTCCTTGTTGAAAGCAGTAAGCAAAGAAATAAGGAAGGTTAATGCTGATCTGGAGATTCTCCGTGAAGATCTATGTCATTCTTTAAACAGTATTTTGGTTATATATAGTCTCCTTTGGGGTATTTGAACCTCTGTCTTTGTGTAAAGCTCATATTACTAACAACAGAGGTTACATCTAACATCAACAGTCTGTTATGTGTTATATTTGTTAACAGAACAAATTGATTGTTCATGTCTGAGTTGGCATATAAGGGTAGCTAACAACTGTCAAGTAGATGAGGATTTTGATTAGCTGATGAGATGATTCAAGGGAGGGAAGAAGGATGGGTTTTCAAGAGAAAGTCAAGATAATAAATATAAAAAGAGTTTTCAGCAGCCATTTTAGAAAAGGAGAGGCTGAAGAAAGCACATAGAGAATAAGCTGGCCACCAGGGACTAGAGCAATATAAATATTCCATTATTCAGGAAGAGAACTGTGGAAGCAAGTCCCAAACATATAAGGACTATGACAAAATCTGAAGGAACATGGAAAAATTAACAGGTGACTGAGCCACAGTGCAGACTTTTTGACTTCCTCAGTTTCTTTAAATATTATGTGAAATGAGAACCTAGAATTTCTTTCTGAAAAGTCATGGCTATTAGTATCAAAGCTAAATGTGCATCTTCAGAAGAGTGCTGGTAATTTGTTGAAAGGTCCTTTGGGAAAGCTTAAAGATGATGGATTTTGCTTTGTCTCAGGAAATTTGGAAACACCTACATGTGGGGCCCAAAACCAGCCTACTAAACACCTGTATAGAACTATATCTAAAAGGTGAGAAGAGAGGTTTAAATTTAAGCATCCCCATATGTACCCTCTGCAGTCAGGCGCTGCTGTCTATAGGGGCTTTGAGGCAGAAAAATAGAATAAGAAGAGAGGTATATTTTCACTGAAAAGTAGCCTGCAGATATCCTTCCAATGATTATGAATAGTCGTCACTTACAATCATGTTGTGGTATCACTGACTGACCTCACTCTTGTCTAGTCTTTCATATTTCTTATCATTAGCCATAAACATATTAATTGATTTGCTAAGACATTGCCATTATACACTGTTCTGCCTTCATTACTATGCACCAGACCTATGTTACTAACATCTATTGCTCAGCTATAAAATTTTGACTTATTTAATACTAGAAAACAGAAACAAAACATAGAAGATGGTACATATTGTACCAGCTGGACTGGGTACAGGAAAAGCTGTAGTAAACAAAATGTACAAAAGCTCTATGAATAAAACATTTTTGGCTTGTTTTATATTATGCTGGTATGTTATTTACTAGATATTAAAGAAGTTTGTTGTTAAAAACAGATTAAAATGGATTTTCAAAAGGGACTATACTACTTGTGCATTAAGAAGTCTGCCTAGGTTTCTCCACATACAGCTCAGCTGCCTTGCAGAACATTCCCTGTCACTATCTTTCAGTGGGATGATAATTGACTGATGTGGAACTGCATCCTACCTTTCCCTTCACAACAGTATGAATTTTTTGCAGCATGCAATATCAATTGGCCCATCTCTTGGAATGGGGTGAGATGGGAGATTACAGATAGTGGACACAGAGCCTATGTTAGTCTTTTCCCTTTGCATTTGTTCATTCATAGCATAGTCTATATAGCAAGAAAAATGTATTTACAGAGAGTATCTCTTGTTTGATAATCCCTTGCTAGAGGACCTGACTCCTGAATGTTTATTAAGGTCCTGAGACCATGCTAAGATATGCTGAGGTCTATGTGACAATGTAAATGGTCTTAGGAATAAGCAATAATAATTGATGTTTTTGTCATTCTTCATTTGAATCCCCTAATCTGAAACTCCAGTCTGTAAGTGAGTACTCAAACTTTGTAGTCTTGCAAAGGGAGCACAAAATCTGGGGTTATTTCAAAGACTGCAACCAAGTTTAACCAACTGAGCTAATCTCAGGGTCAATTTCACCTCCTTTACACCATATTTACTGTTCTGATAGCATAGTGCGTTGAAGAACATCAAGATTTCACTAAAGATGTGCTCCCTTCTAAGACAGGTGAAATTTTAAGGCTTCAGACTGCAAGAGGTCCCTGAAAAATGAATAGATATAAATACCATGTCTTCCTTATAAATAGAATTCCTAGGCTGTTTTATTACATAAAGCAAAATCCCTAAGGCAATTTCACTCTACCCAGCAATTTTTTCTCATTGATTTCTTCTTGCGTTCTTCTTCCATGGCTAAGGAAGCACGTCAAAAGCAATTGCAGCATATTTGTAGAATTAATAATTGTCTACCTTTTCAGAAAGCTTAATAGAATAGGGGACACTCTAAAATAGTTACAGAAGTGCATTTCTGTTGTTTGAAAAGTTCTTTTCTGTGATTCATCATCTCCTGTTCATGCATTTCCTAGCATGCATGTTTCATGTTCACTAATGTCTTTGCCCAATAATATGCATGTAGTCAAATCCTGAATAATGGGAGAAAATCTTTTGTTTTGAAGAGACGGATTTGAATTATAAAAATTCCATGCAACAAGTTCCCAACAACTTAATTCTGATAAATAAAAATGATGATTTTGTTAGCTGTGTATGTCCTTCTAAACTTCTGTAGCAGAGTTGTTTAATTTAGGGTTTTGTATCTCAGTTGGAGTGCTATGTGAATACACCTATACTCCCTCTGGAATCTGAACTAGTTTGCAAATACTGTTTCGGAGCTGTATTATGTATGTGAAAGTACATAAGAGTTTGCACAAGTACCCTACACTAGAGGTGAAGAGCAGTTTCCACATCTGGCAGTTAAGTCTTTCATTGTGAATTTCTGTTTTAATGCAATGCATTGTCATCATCAGCATGGGCTTTCTTTTTGCAATTTCTGTCCCTCAAATCTGGTTTTATTGTGTTATTGTTTGAAAATCTGACTAACCTCAAAGACTTTATTTCCAAACAAAGGTATAGGGATAAATGTATGATTCAGGACATGTACTTTTTTTCTACTTTAGTAGTACCAGGAGAATCTTCAGTGTATGTAAAGAGAAAATAGGCAGCTTTTAAAATACTTGGAGATACAAAGATAGTCAAGATGAGTAGTGGTAATTCAAGACAACCTTTGAAGATACTTGCACTGAAAAAGATCTTTTAAATTTTATAATCTGATGAATAAAAGGTCATGGATGAAGAAAGGCTGTGTGCACAATGATTTGAATTTTTCTCCTAGTTTTAAGATGGGAATGAAAGTTGAAGCAGAAGTAGAAATAAGAGGCTCCAATGTTCTGAAAAACAGACAAATAATTCAGAAAAAAGGGGACCTTGAGACCTTTGTGTCATTTGCAAAACACTAAAATGGAAATAAGAGATTGCTGCTATCTAGTACCCACAGCAAAATTGAAGGGTTACTCTTTTTTATTACATTTCGGGTATCTGTCCTTGTTCTGTATGTCATTAAATTTTTGCTTTAAAGACAATTTGCCAGAAAGGTATCAGCATGGATAAGGTAATAGCTGAAGATATTGCTGTGATTAAGAAAACAACTCACAGCAGGAGTGTTTCATAGTATTGTATAGGAAGTTTTTTCTAGGGGAATGAAAATGAGACAGACATTTTCTATTATTGCTAAATGCAGAGCTGCTAGCATTGCGCCACAAGCTCTAAGCAGTAATCATGTGTTGCTTTCTTCTATTAAGTGGGCACTCTAGCCTTTAGAAAGTAGAATTCCATCTTGTTGACACATTATGCTTCAGTAGCTAAGCAAGTTGTTTCATCGCTAAAATATGACAGACTTTCTCAGGCTGACCAAAATTTGCTTTGGATTTGTAGCAGGTTTTTACTGGTACTGTTTTACGTGGGTTAAAATGAACTGCAAAAGCCTGGGACTTTTTAAGATGTAGTAAAATGTTAATGTTTTAGTAAAGTGTTTACTCCAGAATTGCAGTGTACAATTAACAAGTTATGTATTGCAGTCAATGTGCATTATTTCCATTTCCCATATCTTGCAGTGCTGCAATTCATTGATCTCGTGACTGATAAGAAACTCAACTGTCAGCAGGGAGTGGATAAAGCAATCTAGAGAATGTTTCCATTTTTAATAATATGGATCACATCAGTTCCTAAGACTAGCAGAAGCACAATAAATACCTTTTATACAGAGAATGAATCAATTACTTGCACTTGGTTCAACAGTAGAAGAATTACTGCTTTTTCCTTTACATCCCAAATCATGGAGAACTAGCTAGAAAAATACTGTTAGAAAACATGGGATTCTCTTCCACTATAACTGAGGAAAAACTGAAACCTCAATAGTTTCGTCTTGCTAGATGTCTGGAATATTATGGGATGACCCATATCCTGTGATAAAATTCTATGTCCCTTGATTTATGCAGAATATCATGCAGGCATCTGGAAAATGGTTCTTGTACATACACATTACAAGTTGTGTGCAGTGTCTTCAGTGTTTTGGCTTGATTTATTATTCCGTGGCCTACCTAGTAGTTCCCCATTTAAAACCTGTCATATGTGTTCTGAGACAGAAGCAAGGAAGTAAAGAGAAGAGGTAGTTACCTGATAAAGGGTGGAGGCTGCTGGTCTCTGTAATCTAGTCTGAGAACACAGATAGAATAATTTTGTATTTGAGTCAGGGGAATTTTTTTAGAGAAAACTAGGATAAAATCAAGTTCTTGCTTGTAAAGATAAGTCTAAACTGGACACACGGACCTAGGAACTAGAGATGATAAAACTGGTCTCTGTGAATGTAAACCAGCTCAGACTGGGATTTGTAAACAAATGTCTTGCAGAAGACAAATGGTCCCACTTTAACTGATTTGTCTGAAATAGGAATGAGCTAAAGTTGCAAGCATGTGAGACCCATTTTAAATTGAGGGTTTAAAATCCCATCAATAGTTGATTTTAGAATTTATCAACTAAATCTTAGTCCTTGTAAACTGCTAGATCAAACAGTCCCCTGGAAGGGTGCTAGGGATTTTCCTGTTAGAGATACCAAACACTTGACTTTGTCACTCATTTAGTATGCAGATTCCAGAGCCAAAGGTGCCTGGACTTCAAATTTCTTCACCTGTGGAAAGATAAAACCATTTTACAGTAGATGCAATGTGAAAATGTGCATAATTTAAAATATCCACAGCTTACTGCAAATTGATTTTAACAATATGAAGAAACAGCTCCAAAAAAAAAGTACATTCTCTGGAGAGGTTCCTGTTCATAGATACCCATTGACTGTATCATACTCTGATGCTCAGGTCAGGTTTAAATTGCTCACCAAATCTGAAGGAAAGTCAAAATTTTCTCTCAGGGCTTATTGCTAGGGACTTGATATTAAGTGCCAGAGTTGGTGGATGAGCTACATACCATCTCCAGGAATTTGGGGGGCATTCCTCCCCTAGAAATTCCTTGTTATTGCAAGAGCCTCAGGCTTTGATGGCATCTTTGTCTATTTTGGTCTATGCATGTGGCACACTACAGTTTAGTCTCTTGACGACTGAAGTGCTCTTGTCTAATTAAAATAATTGGGCTCCATGTAGCAATATCTGGGTGATATTTAATGGCTTATGATGCTCAGGAGATTATATTAGACGAACTCATAATTCTATCAAGTCTTAAATATAATGGAAGTTTGTGACTGGAGAGAACTTGCAACTAATTTTGGCTTACTACTCCTCTCCTCTCAACAAAGTGTCTAGAAATATGTCTGGCAGTCAGGGGACAAAGTATATCATGTGACCAATCAGGAAAAACATGGGATACAAAAATCAAAGAGAAAGAAAAATAACCTGTTTATAGGAATTGCCGGTTAATCCCACACGTATGGAAAACAGAGTTCTGTCTTCTGACTTCATATCTCACTCACATACAGTGTAAGATTATTCTCCCTTATTTGATGGAAATAAAGAAAAACTCTTCATGGAAAAGTGCCGTCATTCTAAATCAACCTGTATTTCCTTCAGCTAATAAATTAAAAAGTCTTGGTTGTAGCAGCCACAAGAGGTGCCTGAGCTTCCTTGCTTATACAGTTCATATGCTGACTGCAGTTTTATAATCAATGAATGCAAATGAATTTGTAAATTAGCAGAACTAGGTGTTAGTGGAATATTTGGTATGAGTAAGCAGATCTATCACTGAGTCACTGGAGAGGGAACAATGATGCAATCAGAACAGGATGTGCTGCTTGAGAATGGCAGCCACTGGGGCAGGATTCTAATTGTGTAAGAGGCTTATTTGAGCTATCTTCTAAAAACTGTCTGTATTTGAGCAGGAAAGTGAAACATGGGCTGAATGCAGGAAATCATTTATAAATGAAAAGGAAAATAAATGTGAATCAAAGTAAGCCTATTTATTGCCTTTCATATGATGTTTCATATGAAGGCCTCCTGAGGTACTTTGGATTGTATTATTACATTATTGCAAAATGCAAGAGGGACTTAATCGATGAGAAATGATGGAGTAAAAAGATATGACCAGAACAATAAGACTATAGATTAGAATGAACCTTTTGACTGGCATTTGTAGGTTAGCAAGGGAGAAAAAACTTAAAGTTCTGAATGCTAAAGAAAAATTATCCTCATTATATGTCTGGTATAATTCTAGCCTGTGGCCCAACTCAGAAGTAAATCACAAAAGTCAAAAAGTGAGCAGCTCACATAGATCCCAGAAAAAGCATTTCCTTCTACAGCTTTTGTGGCACTTGTAGTCTTCATGTTGTTTGATGTCAGAGTGAAAAAGTGTAGTAGAGATTTGGGGTATAAGTCTAACCTATGTAAGTACAAATATGAAAAACTGTAATTTGTGGCAGTTTGGAACTTAAAAGTAGTGACACATGTTTTTATCCCCAATAACAAATGTTTGCAAGTTTTTATATTTCCTCATTAGCTGATTGAAGAAATGGCCTAAGAGTGCGATTCTCAGCTTTAGATTGACTCTGTGAAAGACATAAAATCTTCGTTGGTCACCCAGGCTCTTGGTTCATTCTTTCAAGGCAACACCTTTTTTCATGTGGAGGGCATGAATTGATTACTTATTGAGACTATAAAACTCTTTGTGATGAAAAAAAAGAATAGCACAAAATATAGAGCACAAGCATACCATAGGGAGGAGCCATAAAAAAGCTAAGGGCAGTGTGCATTGACACTTTTCCTGAAAAATATCTTTTCTTTGAAGACAAACAAGATATTGTCTAAAGCTTCCTAGTGCTGCTCCTGGGTTTACATGGAATTTCTTATTGGGCCTTTAAGAAAAAGCTCTTTCAGACACTTTGCAATTACAATTGCAATATGTCTGTGGAATTAAGCTTATCTTTTCACCAGTACAAGAGAAATGTTTTTCATTGCACACGTTGCTATATAGAACCCAGACTGACTGGATAATCTGTAATGCATGTGTTTGGGCTATGCTTCTTGAAGAGTGGGAGGAAACTGGCATTAAAAATATTTAAAGTATAGCTAAATGTAGTTCTACAGAATATGAACAGCTTTTAAAAATAATATTAAATGGAACAGAGTAATTCTGAGCTTGACTTTCCTCACCACTAGTATTTCAGTAAGTAATTTTAATAATGATGTCACGTGCAGAACTTTATTATTTCAAAACCATTTCAAAGAGATAGCAAAATCACCATTCCACAATCAAAGCTGATTTTGAAGTGCTGAAACAAAGCTAATTTTCAATTATCAGAGTCAAAAAAAGCATCTGAAAACTCTTGATTGCTGCAAGACTGCTGTCTTTTCATGTTGGATAACTCAAAACAAATAGATGATGCTTATGAAGGTTCAAACAAAAATCCACTTCTAACAAAGTATAAGCATAAAAACCACTCAGACTGAAAGAGAATATCTGGGAAAAGTGATAAGCTTATTAAGTGAGCTTAGAATAGAAGTTGCATCTCAACCTTAACAATTATATTAAGGTCACTAACCTGTAATAAAGGAAGTAAAGAAAATGTTGCAAAGTCAAGGGCGAACTATGAAAATAAAATAAAATAAAATGAAAATATAATGACCAAATTAAATAAAAGACATCCCTTACACAGTAACAATATTCTGAATGAAAAGCAAGGACATAGATTTGGAGAACTGTGACCAACTGTAATTCAGTGGGAAATAATAGAAAACCAGAATGCAGTGTGTGCTCATAAACTATCATCAGAGAGAAGAAAAGGAAGAATTCTTATAAGGATAATGTAATATATCTGTGAACGAAGGCCTTGACTGGGGACAGACGATTATGAGTGGATAGCCAAGTCTCAGTTAACTCAAATTTAGCCCTTTACTTCTCAAAAGTTGAGTTTTTTTCTAAAAGCTCTCACATTAAATTGGCTGACAATCACTATCATGATAGTAAATTTATTTCCACTGACACTTAAGAAACATAAATGAAAAGATAAAGAGTGAGATTTAAAGGTACTAGTGAGTTACTTGTTCAGACTAAATGAGCAATAAAACAGGCTGGTAGAACAGGGCATTGTTTGCATTTAGAAATATCAAATAGCAATAGTATGTTTTATACTTATTGTTGTCATTTTTATGCCAGTGAAAATGCTGACATGTAAAATCAAGTAATGACATAAGTCTCTTATGCACACTTGAAATAGTTATATTAAAAAAGACTTTTAGACCACCAATCTAAAGCTAGTATTAAAGATTAAATATAGTCTAAAAATAAAAAATAGGCATGAGTAATATTCCACAACATTAACATGTATAAAGAAAGCTTGACAAGACTTTGTTTTCTACTTAGTTTTCCTTTCAAACTGAAATTAGTTTAGAGAACTTCTTGTATGTCTCTTCAACATGTTTTTGGAAATTCCTTAATCTTTATGGTAAGGATGTTTATGTCAAAATCTTACTGAGCAGCATCAAATTCGGGCGGTGGGGGTGGGGGGTGTATTAGTTGAACATATCTGTTGGTGGCATAGTCTTTCACTGAAATTTGAGCTAAATCAGAAAACTGAAATCTTAAAAACCTCCAGGAGATCAAACATAAAATCCACAGTTTCTCACTGGGGATGCAGGAGGCCTAAACAGGAAAATGCGGACAACAAGCCATACAGTGAGGTCCGAGAAGACCTGGTGGGCGCTTACTGATTATTCAAAACTCTCTCTGAAGCACCAATATCTCTACTCCCTCTTGAGACTTGAAAAGTGAGAAACTGCTCTGCATTTTGTAGGAACAGCCCAGAAGGAGACAACAGGAACATGAACTTGCCTCCTCTGCTGAGACCTATGACTCTGTGAGGTGGTATTACACCTCTGGTTGGTGTCTTGCTTGATCCCTACTGAGCAGGTGGAGACAGAGAATAAGAAGCTAATATGTGGGAAGGTGAGAGTGCAGGGTGTTCTCTGGAGATCCCTAGCTGAGTCTGAAAATGCATGTTCTATAGGAAAACCTGTAGTTTATTAAATCCTTTGATGGGTGCATCTGACATAAAGGAATAAGTGTAGATGAGATAATACCTGCCTTGGCTGTGTGTATTCAGAATTCTAGGAAACTACCTGCCACGTCTTTGTATGGGGCAACTGTAAGTGTGTACAGAGTGGTTTTACAAAGATGTATAAGCATCAAATGTATAAAGAACAGCCTGACCATGTGACTGTGACATTTTACATGAGTTCCTGGTCATTGGAGAACTTTTACATGAATGCATATTGATTAGATACCAAATTTTGTGTTTTCAAGTATCTACAGGCATCATATTTTAAAATCCTTTATGCTGATAGGAAACTTTTTCTGGACATGAAGTAGTTACCTAAAGTTATTGGGGAAAATGTTTGGGATTTGGAGATGAAGAAAAAGGAGGATGCTAAACAGTAGCATTGCTCTGAGCTAGAAACTCACCATATCCTCCTATGAGAGGCATGACAGCAACTCATAATTGGTGAGTTAAATAAATCAAAGAAGAAATAAACTTAGCAATAAATGTACAGTACAATAATAGTTTTTATATGCTGCTGTGGTTCTCACCAGTGGTGTTTTCATAAAATGCATCACAAGCTTTCGGTGTTCAGGGAAACACATTAGTGGTTTTGAATTGTTTTTATTATAAGCCATGCAAATAGTGTTTGTCTCAGTGGGGTGTGACATTAATTATTAGCAAAGGATCTCTTACATGATTTCATTCAACAGAGAATGAACAGTTCAATTTTTATTTTCAGAGTGTGACATATAACTATTCAAAACTGCATTAAAAAACATTTAACCCATGCAGAGTATTCCTGCTGAAGAGATGACACATGGCAGAAATAAATTGCCCTAATAACATTTGCAACTCTTTTGTGGTGGCAAAAATGTTTTCAGAGGAAAACAGTGAAGTCTGGAAAGTAGGAATAAACACTCATTGGTAACCAATAAGAAATCAGTTCTAAGCAGAAAAAGGGAGCTAAGTCAGTAAAGGAATCATAAGGGTGCAATGGTAAATTTTCTCAATGTAAAGGAAGACTAGGAAGGGTAAGAGAAGACCAACTTGTTTGAACAATGACCTTTTTATGACCTGAAATTTAAGAAAGAAGTGAATACAAAATTTAAGTAGGTTGTATCACTTTGAACTGCTAGAAAAACAGAAAACACACAGGAACAGTCAGAAAGTGCAAGATGTGAAATAAAGTATTTTTAATATAAAGTGTACCCAACCCTATGAAGAAAGCTTTCCATAAATAAGAGAAACAGTAACATTAAAGATCAAGGAAGCTGTTGGTTGGCTTCTCATTGAGAGAAATACATATCTTTAAACTGTGCAAAGAAGACACAAGTGTTTACTTAGAGTTTATTACATCAATCTGCCTTTGTTATGCCAGAATAACAGGACTTATGGGTAGAAGAGAAGTAGAGCTTCTTATATTGTTTCATATAAAATTCACATAGACCAACTCAGACATACAAACCAGAGGATAATTTCATTAGGTGAATACATAATTAGTTGGAAAGCTGTGTATAGACTATTTATCAGCATTTCACAATCAAAGTTGAGGGTTGTTTCAAATCTGTCCTAAGGTATATTGTTTTTTATATTTTCTGTGATGCCTTGATGAATGATTATAGTGTAAGGCTATTATATTTACATAGGATATGTACTGGGGGGACAGCAAAGAGTTTGGAACTTGGTAACAATTCAGTAAGGATAAATGCAATGTTTCTATATGTAGACAAGTACAAGCAGCTGTATGCCAAGAGAAAAAAAATGTTTAGAGAGACAGCAACATGGCAAAGAATCATCTGGGAACACAATCCCATCCCGAGTCAAAAATGGGGAAATGTGGAAAAGGCAAATGCTGGAGTGAGGTATATAAATTATAGTATTTGTTTGTCCTAATCCAAAATATCAGGTTAAATGCACAGTGAGGGAACACAAACAATGGCTCTGTTTTCTTTTCTGATGTTATTACTCAGTTAAAGAAGGAAGATGTCCATTTAAACATGCTTCTTATCAAAGAAAAGGGTCTTTTTTTCCTAGCCTCTTCCCATCCCACTTGGTTTGGAAGATAAATTAATGAGATATGCCATCAACAATTTCCCCATAGCTGCTTGACTCTCTGCTCATTCCAAGCTGTAGCAGACTTTGCTCTAGAAATACTGCTTCCCAAATAAAAGCCAGGTGATACAGATAAAATCTAATAAGTGCAACATTGCAGAATGCTTATATGCTGTGAGTAACTAACATACATAAACCTAAGGGGAGCTCATACCCATGGAGTCTTTCTAAATACTGCTTTACAGAAAGCCAGTCCTAGTTTAGAGTGACATTAGTTCTTCCACCTCTCCTGTGAGTTCCCACTGACAGGATTTGATTAGATAATCTTTTTTTTTCCTTCAAATAGCCAGCTGCTTATGAAATAGCACTGCTGATACTTCATGATAGCAAAGAATAAACTAGCCACCATGTCAGAATCACTGTGGACATTTTATGAGGAAAGAAACATTTAACTTAAACTTTAAGGAAGAAATCTGTCTAGTTCATACAGTCCACAGTTTCACCGCTCCCAATTGTTCGATCCACCTCGCAGTACTTTGGACAGTCTGGAAATTACATAGGAAAGTCCACACTGTAACTGGCCCCATTCATCAATTGATGTGCTTGAAAATGTTCATGGAAATTGTGGAATTTGAGGCATAGCATTGTGTAAAAGGAAGGAAATCATTCATCTGTCTTTTTTCTCTTAGCAAAGGTTGTTCACATTTTATGCACCATAAATCATGTGATTATTTTATTGTATTTCTCCTTGAATGCATATTAAAGTATGGAAACAGGTCACCATCACCAAGCACTAGAAATCTTTTTATGCAGGCTAGTTTCTCAGTGCTGTTTTCTCCTCTGTCCCTTGGATCAACTTATTCTTTGTAGGAATCTTTCTAAGATTTAAAGATGTGTAGCCATGCTCTGGTGTGTTTGTAGGCATGGGGGTTTTCCATGCCTTTTTGTCCTACTTCAATTCTACCGTTTGTCTTGTAGTTTCACTCTTTCACCTCTTCCTTACCACATTTTTTAAAAAACACATTTTGAAGTAAAGCCTTCAGAGCTGTTATGAAACAAGTGAAGAAGTGTTTGTCAGGTATTTTCAACTAATTCTGCTTTAAAACAGAAAAAGACCCTCAATTTCACATTTATCTTAAATCTTTGGAGTACAGTTAGATTCGTTAGATTCACTAAATTCCCTCCATATTTTATTTGTAGTATATTTGTAGTAGATTAGTTCTTCAGCACTTAGCTATTCATGTAGCATTTCTATTTCTTGGGTGTAGGGAGTTCCCTTTTTG
Organism: Myrmophylax atrothorax; assembly: GCA_026770055.1. Classification (NCBI taxonomy): domain Eukaryota; kingdom Metazoa; phylum Chordata; class Aves; order Passeriformes; family Thamnophilidae; genus Myrmophylax; species Myrmophylax atrothorax. The sequence goes on along the minus strand of JAOXXN010000446.1, from coordinate 37,305,261 downwards.
CCCTAGTGTCACTTTTAGAAATGGCTATTTTCATTCTTCAGCCTGCTTTGATTTTTTTTATATTCCTGGTAGTTCCAAGTTCTTAATAATGATCCGACCTCCTAGCATGTTATGAAGTTTTGATTCAGTTGAGCAGCATCTTTTCTGGAGAATGATTCACTGTTCATGTATGTTCATATATGGCAGTTTTTAGATCTGATCTCTCACCACTAGTCTTGGAAAGCTTTCTTCCTTTGTACTCCTTTAAATTTGAAAACATGATATAGTGAAGAAAAATGAAAATGGACAGTGAAAAGCCAAAGATTCGTCTTTATAGCTTCCCTCTTGATTTATAGCTAATCGATTTTTAAAAAGCAAGAAAGGCTACCCTTTCTGACCATGATAGGTAGAGTCAGATCAAGCAGGTAGGTTATCTAGTTCAGTTATACTGTCATGTAGCACAATTTAACTACAGCTGTCATGTCTTTAGAACTTGTACTCAGCTGTTTAGCATTTAATCATGGATCAAGGAATTGAAAATAGGGACCAATTAAGTTGACAGTCAGTAAGATGAAAGGATAGGGCTAGAAAAATTTAACATGTTAACATTGTGGTTTTTTACTCATACAAGTGAAATCTGTAAACAGCTACAGAGATAAGAACGGTACAAGATCATTCCAGTAAAATATTATTACTGAAATTTACAATTACTGATTTTCATCATTAAAAATATTCAGTAAAGTTGATTAAAAATGTTCTGAATTATTTAATTTTTCAATGTGGGCCAGTCAGCAAAGGAAATTGGAAGATTTTGTCTGATATCTTGATTTGATTCACCATATGTCCTGTGCAGGGCTGAGAGTTGGATTCAGCGATCCTTGTGGATCCCCTCCAACTCAACATCATCTGTGAATCTGTGATATCTGGAGTAAATGAGTACCACTTTGATTTGTTTTCTCAGAGAGCTGTTTCATTCCATGTGCTTTGAAGCTGTGGGAGAAAAAACCTGGCAGTATCAGCAGCATAGAGAGCTGTGTGTTGTTTTCTGTCATATATAGTGTAATTTTGAATGTGAAGATTAGTCAAGATTGAGGAAAGTGGTGGTTGCTGCTTATCCTAGAATGTTTTAACAAGCATCTCATTAGTTTTCTTACACAAAAAGACAATTTCAAGAAGAGCTGAGCAGAGCTCAGAGAATATAAAGCCAATGTCTAGACATTTCCCTATCAAGAAGGAAGTTGTTAAGTTTTATGGCATAATTTCACAGGTGGTTAACTGTGTGGCTTCTAATATTTGGATGGCGGCAGGTTTATTATTATTACTCTCATATTCTTAGTAATGCTTTAGAGCTTGAGGGGGTCTTCCAAACAATTACTACTTCCACAGACCTGTATTCTTCACTTTACCCAACATCAATTTAAAACTATAGAGCCTTGAATGGCACTTCACCCAACATCTATTTAAAGTTTTATAGCCCTGAATGATACCATCTGACTAACACATGTGACACGGGAGACACCAGAAAGAAGCTTCCAGCAGCAGAGCTACCAGTAGAGCCAGAGAATCACATTTTTGGCATTGCAGTTAACAATTATCTAGATTTCTTTCTTCTCAAATGATGCCACAGATCTCTTGCATCATACATTGGCCATGCAACGGGCTTGCAATGTATGAAGCCACCAGAACATCCAGCTTTCTATTTCCTTGTTATTTTGAATAAGAAAATTGTGAAGACAATTGGAAATTGTAGGCAAAAAGACCTCCTGTCAAATTACACTCATACAGTCTGCAAATAGTGTGCAGATGCAGCAGTCAGAGGAGGAACCTTTGAGCAGGTTCCTTGAAGACATAGCACAAAACTTACCATCAGCACTTCTGTGAAACCCTATGCTCACTGAGAAAATTTGAGGTGATATATCTAGTGTTGGTCATGTCCTTCTTGGCAAGCAAATCTCCCTGTAATGTGTTCAGATGACTGATCAGTCATCTGAACACATGATGTAACTCTACACTTGTGCCAAGGGGCACACACTGTCATGCACAAGGTGAACATCTTCAGAACATTGGGCCTGCACTGCTGATGGAAATGTTTTGAACAACAGCGCACTTGCGATAGACAGCTGATTGGGAAGTACTGTTTCTAAAGCATCCTTGCTCAAGATATTCAGATAAAGGGTCATAACTTTGGTTTATCATAGATAAAGACACCCGTCTTCCAGTTTTGACAACAGTTTGCTGACTCCCGTTTTCTCATAGCCATGTCCAAGACCCTTCCAAGAGCTGTAACTTTTCAACTTCTTTTCAAAGTTGCCTTTCAAGGCAGTCTATATGCAATGCCACTTAATGCTGAAACAATTTCCTTCCAAGAGGTTTTCTTCCTAAAGAGACAGTCTGACTTGGAAAAGGTCTTGTTATTCCCTTCATCAGACGATTCAATCATTCATCCATCTTCTCTTACCAAATACAATCAAAAAATCATTGTCTCGCAAAACTAATTAAGGCTTGCAGAAACGCGGGTGCTGGTAACCCAGGAAATCCCCAATCACTGCCTCACTGTAACAATCACTGTTTTCAAAGGATGACATTTACTTTATTTTCCTGTTTAGTCTTATCTGGTGGTTACAATGAAGAGTATATTGTGCAAAACTAAAAGCATGATTACTGAAAACAGCTACAGATTTAAGAGCATTCACTATCAGAAAGCACATATTAAAAGTTTCTATGTCCTTCCTGTTACTTAGCAGTGTTGTGCTGTTATGCTAGACAGCTGTCTGAACTGACTAAATTTTCGTTCTGAAATTTACCTACACCTGGTAGTGAAATGCCTGCAATGTATTGTTGTTTCTTCTCCTCAAGGTTTTTCTCTTTTCCCTCCCTTCAAATTTTGCTGCAGTTCTCTAGAGAAATGAAAGGCCTTTGAATTGAAACTGATGCTCCTAGACAGTACAATGCTGTTGTCATCTATGCATTTACATTTTCCATTCTCCTTGGCTTGGCTATTTACTAGAAATACCAGCTCTCTATAGCCTTAAGACAGAAAGAATGTCTTACACTATGTACTTCTAGAAGCTGTTGCAATGCCCTGTAGGGCATCCTAACTGTTGTCCTAAATTGAGATGACAGTGTTGCTCATATTAAATTGCCTTCTTGCTTGGCTTGGCATGCTGGGATCCATATCTATTAATGCAGGAGTGTCCAAATGTCCTGCTAGGAAAGCAATTTGTTCCTCAGTGGGGTGTCAGGAAAGCAGCTGGTCTAAGAAACTATCAGAGGTGATGTTAGGGGCAAGTTGTGTTTTTCTTGATTTAATGGAAATTTTTACTGGTCCATCTCCTTGCCTGTCCCCAGGACTTGTCAACAGGGCAGCACATATCCATCTTCAGCCATCTCCTATCCCTCCCGACAAGCCTGTCATATCTCTCTTGTGGAGAGACAGGCTTTCAAACAGCCTAAGCTTCGTAATAGACACTTCAACAACAGCAAACATGTTATTAATGGAATTTTTTAAATGCCCTACAGAGGCACAATTTCAGAACATTCTTGCTAAGTATCAGTTTTTAAACCTCCACTTGTAGAGAGAGACTCTTACAAAATGAGGTTTATTTTTGTCTATCTTCTCCTTTTGCACGCATATCAGAAAGTACTTTTAACCCCTTGAGTAACTTTTATCAGTTTGCCTTTTTTCCATTTATATTATAAATTAGATTTTAAGTCAAACAATGAAAGAGAAATCTGATGTTTTTGGAGTCTCATTCAAAGGTTTATTAATGTTAATTTATGTTAGCTGTTGTTTGAGAGAACCATTATGGGAGTGACTACATTAATGAAGCTAGACTATGATTTATGGAAATAATTTTCTGGTGATTTTAAGAGGAAGCAATGTACAAGTAGGATGTGACAGTCTCTAGCTTAATGTCTGTGGTTACATCACAGTATAGGTAAGTACAACATAAGGAGTGTGATACAACTTACAATAAAGAGCATGGATGTTAAAGCATACTTCCTAACTAGGTCTGCTTGAAAAATGCATGAGGGCTCCACGTATTTAATGATACTGTCTATACAGGTTGAGTGGTAGCAAATTTCTTTACTTAGAGACCGTGATGTTTATGTCATAGAATAAATCAGAAGTCCTGTCAATAAATTCTGGAATAAGTAGCATGTAAATGTTTGGTTAGAGTTAAACTCGTTTTCTTTCTAAGATGCAACAAAATAAATTGAACTCTCAGTGTAATGAAATTCAGAAAAGAAGACAGCCCTAACCTTAGCTTACTTAGTTGTTCCTCAGTGCTTCTGGATGTCTCTTAGGACTGCAAAAACTACATCATTTTTCAGAAGGTAGCTGCTGAGAAATAGTTTTTTAACCTAAAATGGGTTGTCAGAGTTTAGTCTGAATTAACCCCAGTAGGATATGTTAGCTATATTTTTCTTACTACTTTAAACAGCCACTTACACTATATGTATTATGAAATACACCTGTGAGGCTTCTAAATGCTTTCCTCCTGCTTGTTTTCATTTTCCATGTCTTTCTGGAATTACACATTATAAAAGACTTTTGAAATTGAAAGCTCAAGAATGAATAAGTTTTAACTTGCAGAATTGACATGCTTCATTAAAAATGTAAATGCTCATATGGACCTGGCCACCCTCTTTCCTGATATCAGTTACAAGGGTTTGCTTGATTTTACATAGATTATAACTAGTATCATAGTATGGAATTGTAATAAACCGTCAGCCTGTAGTTTAGCAAAATGGACAATGTGATGCAAGATATAAAGGACCTTTATTTTGGCAAGGAAGAAAGTAAAGTTAATTTTAAAATTTATTCTGATCAGATGGAGACACTCTTAAAAAAGAACTATGTAGACTCCCAAAAGTCTATTGCTTTTGGGATGCTATCTCATCATGTATTTAATCTATAAAATACATTTGTTGTATATGGAAGACTGATGGTTCATTTTTGCAACAGTAATGAGGAATTTATTTCCTGCACAGCAAAATGGACTTTGAGGTGATATTTTTGATTTCTAAATTTTTAATCAGATAATTTTAAGATTAGTTAATCCATTTTCACAGCCAGTTTTTCATAGCATTATCCTTTTTGTTTTTTAGTTTGTCACATATTTTCCATAGTACAGTCATTATAAAAATACTAAACATACAATTTAATCTACAGGTTGCTGTATTTTTAAAACACTTTATTTTGGAGATATATTGATATGGACATGATAAATTTGAGGGTTTGCCAGCATTAATACATTTACCTGCTGTCTCTTGAGGGGGTTCTGTCATCTTAATGGTCTGTATCTACGCTTAGTATTTTGACAGGGCTTGATTTTAGATTTAGCTGAGTTACAGCTATCTCAAAATCATTGTTTACAGGTACACTGTTGGAGTTTTTTTCCAAATACTGACAGACAGGGTTTTTTTCCTTCTCTAAGCCTGTAGACGTGATATAATACTGTTTACTATGTAATTTATCCTACCATTACCAATTTTCATCTCTGCTTTTTAGCTAGGAGTTTTCTTTGTGTCATTAACTTGAATAATGCTTAGTACACTGTGCCTTCTAACCCACAAAGTTGTGCTTAAAGAATTAAGAAGAATTATGTGTATATGTGAATATGTAACGGAATATATGTAAATAAGTATTTTTACATGAGGGACTTTACAGTAATAAAACAACAAACTTTACAGAAAAAAAGAAAAGAAAACACAAAAAATAACTTACTTTTTAAATGTGACAAAAATATCACGGAGGCTTGGGCTTTTACCCACTAGGCCATAGGTGATTTTACTTATAGGCCAAATAAGCAAAGTACAACACAAAAGAAATAGTTTAGTGCAAATATTATGAGGGATTTTTTTCTTTTCATGAACCAAGGTGTACAGTGAATTGCAGATATATTTGCCTATGACAGTCAGAAGTGAAGGAAAGAAAAATGAAAACTATGTCTCCAGCAGGTTTCTAGTTTCAGTTCTACTGTGAAGGACACTACATTATATAATTGATGCTCCTGCACCACAAAATATTGCAGATTTGTCTTTCTTTTTGTGTTTTCTTGAAAAGATTATTCAAGTTCTAAATATATGAGACTTTCTAACACACAGTCCATTATTTAGATCTTATATCTTATTGGAATATATGATAAACAATTCCATTCTGTGCCACTGTGCCATATAAACATGAGAAACCATGTACCGTAATTTTAAAAAAAATACTTTCTCCTGTGTCTTTTCTTCTGTGGCAATTATGGTTTTTTATTCATTTTTCATTAAATGTCTTGGCATTGAAACTCTGTTATGAAGGATCACAAAGAGATTGATTTGAAGGTGTCAAGGTGACAGTAACCTAAAAAGGAAGTCCTTGGAAATATAACTCGAGGGGGTAGAATGCATAAGTCTGTAGATATCTCCTACATGCATGCTCTTATTTATATGCTGTTGTGTTTAGATAAAGCTCTAGGTACCCCATAAACAAAAAAAAATCAGCACAATAGAAAGAACTCAAAAACTGCATATGAATACTTTGACTTTGCATACTTTCATGGCTTTTATTGGAAAGTGCTCCTGATTTGATTTTATGTTTGCATATACAAATTAATGGAATAGAAGAGAATTTGAAATAATCCAGGCCATCTTCTTAACTCCCCTGTTTATCTCTTTATCCTAATCCATTGGTTTGCAGCAGTAAAACTGGTTTAATCAGATTAGTGCTAGGGAAAGTCAATTTAAGATAAAGCAACCTCACTGAAACTTTGATATGTCTGAGATTGGCCCTAAAGTGTCTGGGTTATGACTAGGTGGAACATGAAATCACCTTTTCTCCTCATCCACAGCTGTATCAACCCAGTTCAGAATCTGCGTAAGATTAAAAAACAATGTTCTCTTCCAAATTGCACCTCCAATGGAGCTTGCTCTTGTTGTCTTTGGAAATACCTAAGGTGAAGGCAATATGGAGCTGGGCATAGACTTGTTATTCATTACACACAAGAAAAACTTTAAGTTGTCTTTAAGACATTTTATTTCTGAAGTGATGAATTAGAGAATAATGAAAGTAGGAAATCTTAATTTATCTGGAAACAATTGAGTTTCCATACTAAAATGATGTGAGAATGTACATGAAAAGAAGTGACATACAGACATTTGTCAAAAAATTCTAGTTTTATAGTCCAAAATGAAAAAATTGTGAAACAATTGAGAATTTTTTCAGTTCTTTGAAAACTGGTCTGCATGTATTCTTGTATGCAAAAGGTACCTTCCACAGAAGGATGCAAAAGGCTTTGTTTCTGGCTATCTCATTTTCAGCAGATCTACTGATGGTGATAGTTCTGCTATTTCATACATTTTATATACGGGACAGATTTTTTGTCTGTTAGGGTTTTTTTCCTTTTTGAATGTTTTCAATTTTTCCATTTGGTTTTTCAGAGTTTAAATGTTGCCCTTTTTCAACATGCCTACTCATTATGAACATATTGTATGGTATTATTAATCTCAGTATTCTCAGATTAACCTCCTTTCCCCTCTTTCTCTCTTAGCTCTTTCTTATTGTTCTTTCCAATTTTCTTTATAGCAATGGGTAGTATGGGCTATGTTTAATCTGGGATCCAGACATAAGCAGGTGTGTAGAATAAGAATATTAGTGTCTGAGCTTTGTGACATTTCCTTACGTAAGCCTTTATTGTTGAAAGTCAACGATAGTTACCACAATAAATGTAGTAACGTATGTACCTTTTGTCCCCATTCATTGTCATATGTAAATTCTCATTGACATAACCATAAAATGCTCTCCTGAAAATGTTGAATTTGGAGCAGTGAATCTCATCACTGGCCACACTTAGAACACGGCACATGTCCTGATCGTTTAAAGGTACCTATTTGTTAAACTTCATTTAAGAACCTGCAATTGGAAGGTTTGGTAGAGATTTGATAAACTCTGAGTCTGTAAGCAAATTCATCTTAGAATTTGATTTAATATTAGAGATTTTTCATAGTGCCATTCAGGATGTGTGTGTGTCTGTGTGTGCATGAGAAAAAAAGGGTGAATTAAAAAAATTCATGCCTGTACTGCAGCTGAAAGCTCACAGTGAGATGAAGTCCATTTTGTGATAAAAATAAATGCCACTGAAGAAGCTGCCTCTGCAAAACTGATATTGTTTTCTCAGTATAACATTTCTCCTTCTAGTTGGCTTTTTTTTTTTTTGAAAGCAACCCATTTGCTGCTTTAACCACACAGTAACTTTGCAACTCACTGCTTGCCCTGTTGTTTCTCATCTTGCCCTGTGATCAAAAGATATTTGTGGTTCAGTGACATTGCTGCTAAGCAATAAAGTCAGAGTATTTTAAGCAAACACAATGCAGGAAATAATTGCATATATTTATTTTCAGAGCAGGGTGTGTGGCAACTGATGACACTAGTAGACAATAGAGGTTTCAGGGGCTCCTAGTAATTAGTGTTCCCACCAAAACTGTTCACTGTTAGCACAGCTTATCCTTTATTCTCTCTAATGGCAATTCCCACAGAACTTCTGTAGAAATTTTAAAGGAATGGGTATCAAAAATGTTCATTGCTTTACCCTGGAAGATGGATCACTGAAACTAAAAAGATTATTGAGATTGCTTTTGAGATAACTGAGATTATTTTCCATTTAAAGTAGATTATATTTTTTTTGGTGATACTATTTCTTAGCAATAGATGATTTTCACTGTTTCTCAGTCCTTGCTGGTAAGTGTATTTCCGTTTGCATAAAGTTTAAATACTACTGAACTGAAAACACAATAGAGTCAAATCTGACCTTTATAGGCTTTTGTGTTCTTTGCTATTTATAAAAATGGCTATTTTCCCCTTTGAGTCAAGGTGTTCAGTTTGCATGAGAGAAATTTAATCAATGGATCCTGTTAATTGTGTTACAGAGAACAGGAATGGGTCATCTTTTTAAACTGTGCTCTGAGTCTGGATTAATTTCTTACTCCTTTCCTCTGCTTAGTAAAGGGAACACATCAATGACTGATCTTTTGGTTCAGCCATCTAATGAGAGAGACTTCAAGTCACTAAAGGAAAGCAACATAATATCCTATAAAAAAAAAAGTTGTATTTAGCCAAAACCTGCATTTCACTTCTGTGGCAAGAAATACTTCTGTTATAAACAAAGCAACAAAAATTCTGGGATAAATTTAAGTCAAATCAATAGAGGAGGAAAAGGAACTACAGCTTCTCTTCTCTCCAGGAAGCAGGAATCACTGTTCCAATGTTGTTCACCTTATGGTCCCTGAAGTACTTTCAAGGAGAGTTTTCATGCAGTGGTGTTCAGGGTGTTTCCTCTGAGAGATGAGGCTCCTCAGGCAGAAGAGGGAACTGCTGTCTCCTTGTCATCTGCTCATGTGCTTGCTTGATCTTTGTGACTATAACCTGAGAAAGGTGAATCCACTCAACCAATCTGCGCAGCCCATGCCAAATGTTGCTTAGCCCAAGCCGTGGTGGTGGGGCTGGATCAAATTTTTAAGTGAATAATAGCTCATACTGCTAAATTTGCCTAATTAGCATGTCAGAAAGGATTTTGGCTTTGGTTATATTATAAAGTAAAACAGAATGGCAAAAGTATTTTGCCCCAACCCCCCAAAACAAACAAAAAAAGCAAACACCACCACCCCTCCAAACAAAACAACCAAAAAAACCAACAACCACAAACTAAAAACCTTTCAGACAGTTCTGTCTACCCAGTAAATATCCCAAAGGTGTCTAAGAAACTTAAAAGAGCAGCAAATGAGAGAGACCATGCTGAATTTGTTAAAACAGACAGATGGCTTGAACAGAAAGATAGCTGATTCTCTCCCTCAACTATAATGTTCTCAGCAAGGGTCTCTGTTGAAAGGATAAGCATGAGAAGAGATAATAGGGTCTTAAGATAACTAGGAGCATATCAAAAAAGCCAGTCTGGCACAGAGTTATAAACAAGAATTATCTTGGTATTAGTTGAAGGCCATCCACATGCTGGAAACTACAGCCCCCCTTTTTTGTTTGGAGTAAGTATTCTTCACATTGTTGGATAAAATCTATCAGGAAATAAAACCTGCTTGGTTCATGTTAGTCAGCTGGCTGGGCACTATTCTAAATATTTTTGGAGAAATTTGGCATAAGTGTTAAACACCCACTTCTGTGAAGCATATGGTTTGGTATAATGGGTTTGTTTAACTGACTTTTAAGATTGTCAGATAAAAGAGAGCGTAACATCAGCCTTTTTTTTTTCTTCTACGAAAAGGAAAGCAAAGAATATTATGTGGTGAAGAATAGAGTAAAAGACCATTTAAAATCACATACCCTTGGGAAAGACAAATTAAGTGTCACTGAGACATTAAGAACTAATAAATCTAGTAATTTTTGATGTATCTTGGGGACTGCAGAGAAAGTCTTGTGTTGACAATTATTTAGTTTGCAGAATGCCAGAAAGTCTTGCAGTAGATTTCCATGTCATTCCTTTACTAAGTAGGAACTTTTAAAAGTTGCTATGATTTAATAAAGAAAAGCATAGCTCAAGGTAGTAACAATCAGTTGTAGACTGTCAGTGTTACTGAACAGGTGGAATAGATTATTTCCCTGATGCTCAGTGAGTGGGCTGTGGTACACAAGAATGTTGGCAGTTACTACAGCTGGTCTGCAGACTCAAAAGAAATGCCATCCTAGTGCTTGCCTCTTATTTTAAGGGCTGCTGGTCATCTGTGGCCTCAAAGGTTTGAGACCCCGTGGTTTTCAGATATTTTTACATACTAATAATTTTTGAGTTTACATGGGATTAAAGTGACATAAACAGGTTGAGCTGAGTGTTTTCAAAGGGATAATTATATTCCCAAGAGTATGGTAGCATTATTTACTGCAATGACAGCTTGAGCCATCCTTTTACTTATAATTGTTTAATGTGTGGCGTGTTTTGTGTTGGTTCATTGGCTGCTACATCATGTACCTGTTTGTGAATGTGGTTCCTTGACTTTACTACCATAAATTATTTTATGTTATCAGTAACATACAATAACAGGAACTGTGTTGACTCTAGTAGATATACTTCTGTTACAGAATGCTATTTAGTCTGTGAAGATGGCCAAAACTCTCCCTTCACTAGAATTGCTAAGATTTCTCTCAATTTAAATTGTCTTTAATACTGTTGTACTGACGTATCTGACCAAGATTAGAAACCCTCCTGAAAAATGTCAAATCTTCAAAGATAAAACAAAAAAGTCGCTGCTCAATATTTAATCAGTAGTTATTCCTATTTATTTCATTAGGAATTTGCTTTTGTTAAAAAATAGATAAGTACTTGAAGGTTTTGGTACTACTACATTTTTTTTCATTGATATTTCAAAATGGTGACAGTAACAGAATATCATCATTTCTTATGTTTCATGAGCAGAGTCAATTAACCTGACTGGAGTGGATAGTCACTGCTCAGCAATCTAGAGGTAGAAAACACCAACAAAGTCATTAAGTTGCTCTTTCCTGAATCTCATGCAGGGCAACAAATTGAACCCTTTGCATTTGAACAAGAATCATCATTATTAGAGAATATATTTAGTAACATCCTGAGGTGCTATTAATGTTGAATTAAAGATCTCTTAATCTGTCAATGAGTTAATATATCAGAACATTGCACTTTCTATCTAGTAGTCAATGAAGTAAAACCTATTGTGAGAGCTAAATAGTTAAATATTTTTTTTTCTGAAGTCTGTCTTGCACCACCAAGTTAAAATACTAAAAATTGTTAGGTCTTCCAAATTACAGAGCAGTGTCTGTCTAATGCACCTGGCAATTTTAACTTGTTACTGGAAAAGTGCTGTCTGGTTGACACAGTTTGTGCCATAGAGTATTAACTGTTCACGGGCTTGGTCTTCCAATTTTTTGCCTACCCCTGCCACTCAATTGCATTTGAAAAAAATATCCACATCAAAACCAGAAACAAGATGAGCTGGGAGCACAGCTGCCAGAATTATACAGTCCCTGAATTACACAGTTCCTGCATCAACTTTTCCCAAGGCTACATTTCAGCAGGGTCTCATAAGAAGCTTTTTAACTATTTGAATTTGTTGGTTTGTATCTGTTCACAGCAACTTCTAAAGCAGCCTCACTTACAGGGGATACTCATTCACATGGTATGGTGATAATACTCTTCCTAATTCAGATAAAACAGTGTGATAAAGCAACCATTAGTTTCTATGGGCCTAATTTGTTGTTCAATGAATATACATAATCTAAATAGAGATCTTGTATCACAAGTAGCATCAGACTGTCTGCTTTCATTAAATAAATGTTATAAAGCACTTATCAGTACAAAAAAAAACCCATTCTGATAAAACATACGAACATACAAGGGATGGAGTAATAATTTTTTTTTAGATAGTTCATTATCTAATCTGGCCAACATTTACATAGGTACAATATATGCCTCACTGGTGAAGCTTCAGTTTCACTGCACATAATTGGAACTGAATTGAGGTTAGACAGGGTGGTTTAGAGGGTGAGTGAACATCATCAGGCCTCTGTCACTCTGCAGGTGTTGGAGTTGCATAGTCATAATTCCAGCGTGCAATTCTATACTTCTTGCATTGGAATTGCCACCATTTTACCTGCTACATTTATCATCAATACCATAGAAATGTTAGAATCCTTGTCTCAGAGCTGAAACTTCTGAAGTAGCGTGATGAAAGGAAGCAATGACCAGAAAAGAGGGAGTAAGGGAAGGAAGCTAGAGGGTTACAGTAACATGTTATTCCAATTATCTAGGTTAATTTGATTTCTGCTTAGTTAATTCCTTTTTTTTCAAGACTTACACTGTGAAAGTAGGTTTCCTATGGGATTTACTCTGACAAATGTTGTAACTGTCATATCACATACAGAAATATTTTAGGAGATCAATTTTTTAATAGTTAAAAACCAGATCCTCGACTTTTCACTGCTTTGCAGTATTTGGGCAAAACAACTGGGAAATGCCCTGAGGAAGACCTTTGACATGCTTCTGCATTTTGATTTGTTCTTGCTTATATAATGGTCCCTGGTGGATTATTATGGTTCATTTTGAGCCAGGTCAACCCTATTTTGCTCCTACGATACTCAAAAAATTCTAGAGAGTGATTTGAAAATGTTTTCTTCATTCTAATATAAGAAATTAGTTTCAAAGACTAATAAATGTTTCATGAAAAGCTGCTTAATGAATAGAGTGTGGTAGCAGGGAAGAACTCAAAAGAGGAGAGTAGATATCTTTATCTATCTATAAAGATAGATACTATCCATTCCCAAGATAATAACTGATGCTATCTATAAAAAGCATTATCTATAACTGTCTTTCTTTCAATATTTAATTTAGAGATCATAATTGAATCCGCAGTATACATAGTAGAATATACAGACTTGACAAGCTGGCTGAACTAACACTGCTATCAGATCCTTAATTGGGAATTTCAGAGATTTTGCTATTTTAACTACTTGCTTCTTATTCATACATGCTGCAGAAATGCTGCATATAGAACTTAGCAAGTTGCAAAGCCACAGCTATTAGCTTATCAGATAAATGAAAGTTTACAAAATAAAAAAAAGCCTCTGAATATAGAAGAATATGTAGAAATAATATAATAATAATCAAGGATCAGAAAAAGAAATCTCCGTACTGATTCCTTCCTTCTCTGGGGGGGGGCAGAAATGAGGAGTAATAAATTTTAGCCTTTAATGTAACATCATTCAGAAACAAATCAGCCATAGGAATGGCTGTCACAGTCAGCATACTTTAAACCATGATAAAAGAATAGTAAATTGATAATGTTACTGTATTCCAAGGGAGTTACCTGTGGTTTCCAAGGTAAGAAGATTAATGAAACCCCAACTGCTAATGGCTAAGAGTAGGTGTATGACCTCAGTGCAATCTAAGTCAATCAGAAGCTTGCAGAGAATACCCTTAGGCTATTTTTCCGTTGTTGGATGACCTGTCTCTGTGTACTAATAAAACATTCCTCTTTCAGGCTGGCAGCCTGGTACAGGTATACAGAGAATGGCTGTAAGGCTGTCTTTAAAAAGCCCTTTGTAAATCTCACAAGAAAGGAGGAGATTGTTAAAGAGACAGTCACAACCTGCAGTGCCACTGATATTCTGGACAGGGCCATAGGTCATGGAAAAACTTCTGTCCTTATGCTGTAGCACACTGCATCATGACATAATTAATTGTAAAATCAAGATAATTAAATCACTAAGTCACTGTAAACTTGCTTGGATTTCCCTGAATATTTGGGTCTTGCAATTGTCACCCTCTATGAGACGGGGGAAACACTCCAGTTGTCAGCACTGCACTCAGTGGTACAGCAGAGAGGGATAAACTAGCATACACTTTGCCTTCTGAAAGTTTTCACAACCCAGATGCTCTACCTTCTGTAGAGCAAATATTCTCTGCCTCTAAAAAACTAAATGAAAAGATATTTCAGTCATGAGAACTTGCACTCCTTAATGCTTTAATTATTTATATGTGAGAAACTCTTTATAAAGTTTTTGGGGATCTGGTTTTTTTGTGTTTTATAATCTTAAGCAGATTCCCATTTTATGTGGTCAGGAGAAGAACAGGTTTAAGTGCCCTAAAATTGTTTTTCAGCTTGCAGGAGGTCCTGAAAGCAATTAACTTCAATCAACAAGAAGTGTCAGAAGTCCAGGGGAAATTATGCAAGTATGTTTCTCAAGATTTAGTGATAATTGTCTACTCATCATGCAGCAGTTCTTTAAGGAGCTTCTGAAGATAATTGGGAAAAAAATCTTGCCTGTTGAAAAATAGCTTTATTATTCCAGATATGACTTAGTACAATTTTCAGCAGTTAATTCACTTTTAATTAGTAAGTTAGCATTATGTTGCTGAATAGCCTAAAAGAATATTGTCTACTTTGATGATGGCATTTTATTAATGAGGGGTCAGGTACTTCTATTGGCAGCCTGATTTTTGAACCATTAGGGTACAGGTAAGTCATGTTCTCAGGCTTTTCAAAGACATATTTAACCCAAAACTAGTCAGGTGGTTCCTGGTGATAATGCATCTAGATAAACTTTATTATTAGATTCCAAGTTAGTAAGACATTTGGCAGTCCTAAATAGAATCACAAAAATGATTCAAAACCCTTTGGAAATTCAAAAGTAATACCCAAGTAGAACACTCTGCTCTGAGTTGTTACACTCACACTAGTCCTTGTTCCATTTTCTATTAAAGATCTGCACTTACAAAGCAGCCTGAGCTCTTTGGCAATCAGCTTTACTGAAGCCTCCTGTCCTGTCCTGTAGTCACTTTAGGCACTGGAATTTAATTAATTTGAATGATCTGCTTTTTGTCTCCACCAAGATTTTCAGGACTGTGTAAAAAAAGTATGCATAATGTTCTGTGCTTTTAAAAGGTAAATTAACAATAGAGCTCCTTACACTGTAGATAAAACCTGAAATAACAATTTGCAAAAATGGCACTGTGGGAGTCCATGCTTTGTACTGCATTAAGCTTACTTAAGCCAGGGACTACCTTTCTATTTTTTGTTTGTAGGTTGCCTAGTATTATGCAAGCCTGACCACTCACTGTTACTGTTCATTCCACTGCCACACAACTGATTCTCACCCATGAAGCAAACACTTTGAACTGAATAATCTGTGTGTGTTGCTGACTCAACCTGGACTCAAAACATCAACATGAACACACTATTCTTGGGCCATTCCTTGTGACGAAGTTTCTGTTGGAAAGACCAAACATCTCCCTCATGCAAACCTTTCCGTCAAATGTCATTTAATGATGTAGTTGGTAGGAAGTCAGTGAACAGCTTTGTTTATGATGCACCAGGACAATTAGTACCAGGATCACCACAGCTGTTGTCTATTATAGAGCTATTGTCACCAACAGCTATGTTGTCTTCTAAAAATCTGACAGCAGTAAGTAATAGCTGTTACTTTTTTCCATTGAAGACAGTTAGTATGACTGAACATCCACAGAGAGGGGTTCAATTGAATGAGGTGTCTCTGTCTTAGAGATTCACTCTTAGTACAAACACAGAATTAGAGTTAAAGGATTTATTCAATATACAAACTCAAAACATACAGAGTAGAAGACAAAATATAAAAAATAGAACAGGTTTGTACAAAGAGCACATGATGAGAACTAGCGTGGAATGCCATGGAGATACATCAATAAGCTGACAAGGCAAAATTTACTTTGGAGTTTTTAGTATGTATTAAAATATTCAAACTTTTAGCCACTTAGCTTCAATTTTGACATAGAATAAGAAGGAGCTTGTTCCCACTTGTATTAACATAAAATATTGGCTTATTATTTTGGAGCCTTAACTGGACATCTTTTAATGATCCTCATATTTTGATGTGGAGAATCAAAAATAAATTATCTAGGGGGTATTATTAATGGACTTTTAGACCCCACATTTTAAAAGAGTAAAGATTGGTTATATGTTCCTGCTATTTGCATAAAGAATTGCTCTCAAAGTACTTCTGTGTTAAATGAGTATTGATTTACTGGAATTTCCATGTTAAAAAAAATATTTTTGTCAGACCACCTTCTTCTCTTTTATGTCAAAGTTTCTCTGACATATTTATAGCCCAGAAAATTAATCACTATTTTGTAGTATAATTACAGTAATTCTGTGAGTTGCTTACACCTTGTGTGTGTCTGGGGGTGAAGGTATACTTATCCATACTTCTTTTCAGGAAAATGGGCAGAGAGATGGGACAAGCAGAAGCACAGGCTAGAAATAAATTCTGTCATCCCTCAACCAACTAGGAACAAAGACATGCAGATGCATGAATGCATATTAATTTGCCGGAAATTTTGCTCCCTAGAATTGCTGTAGGAAAAGATTATTGAGATACGCTTAGACAGAATTCTGACGTTACATGCCTGTGTGAAGATTAACACTACTATCACTGGGAGCATATGAAAAGGAAGTTAGGTGAACAGCAGAAAATGCAATGTCATCAAATGCATCTTTTTATAAAATAACATAGAATCTGATCTTTGGTCTTTGATCCATTAAGAAAAAGGCTGCTCCTTTTTTGTTGCTAAAGAATAAGAAACCAAGCTGCTCTTCTTTTAAAGGTAAACTGAAGAAAGTTAAAAAAAAAAATCATGATTTGTATGGTTAATAATGCATTAAAGACCACAAAGTCCGGGTAGAGCAATAAAAATGTTTTTTAAGCAGCCTCTAAATATACTGAGAGCCAGTAAAACAGATATAAATGGAGAAAAGAAAATAAATATGCAAGACTGAAATTTTAATTATCATAATGGAAAAAAGCTAGTTAAGTTGTGAAACAAGTATGCATTTTATAAGGCAGTTTTCTCACTGGAAGAAATAGGGAAGTAAATTAAAATACCTAGTATTTTTCACTAGCCTGTCACTGAACAGAAGTACAAAATTAAAAGGACTGGAGGGGATACTGAGTAAGTTTGCAGATGACACAAAACTCAGAGGAGCTGTTGACTCCCTGGAAGGCAGGGAGGTCCTGCAGAGAGACCTCGACAAATTAGAGAGCAGTGCAATCACCATCATAGGAAGTTCAACAAGGGGAAGTTCCAGATTCTGCATCTGGAATGGGGCAACCCTGGCTGTTTGTACAGACTGGGGAATGAGATGCTGGAAATCAGGGCCAAAGAAAGGGACCTGGGGGTCCTGGTCGATGGCAAGTTGCATATGAGCTAGGAGCAGCCAGGCAGCCAGGAGGGCCAACCATGTCCTGGGGGGCATCAGGCACTGCATCACCAGCCAGTTGAGGGAGGGGATTGTCCTGCTCTGCTCTGCACTGGGGCAGCCTCACCTGGAATATTGTGTGCAGGTTTGGGGCACCACAATATGAGAAAGATGTTAAGATCTTGGAGAGTGTCCAAAGGAGGGCAACAAAGATGGTGAAGGGCCTTGAGGGGAAGCCATATGGGGAGTGGCTGAGGCCACTTGGTCTGTTCAGCCTGGAGGAGACTGAGGGGAGACCTCATTGCAGTCTACAACTTCCTCATGAGGGGAAGAGAAAGGGCAGGAACTGATCTCTTCTCTGTGGTCATTAGTGGCAGGACTGGAGGGAATGAGCTGAAGTTGTGTCAGGGAAGGTTTAGGTTGGATATTAGAAAGAGGTTCTTCACCCAGAGGATGGTTGGGCACTGGAACAGACTCCTCAGGGAAGTGGTCAGAGCACCAAGCCTGACAGAGGTCAAGAAGCACATGGTGTGACTCGGGGATGGTCCTGAGCAGGGCTAAGGGTTGAACTCAATGATCCTTGTGGGTCCCTTCCAACTCAGCATCATAATTCTGAAATGTTGTTACAGGGACTAATTCAAGGCATACCCATTTGAATTAAAACCATTAAAGAAACTGTCTTTTGATCCTAATATAAATATACTATTGAGACCTATGGTGTTTATATTAGTCTTCTACATACTGGATAGCAATATCCAGACTTCCTTATGAAATGATCTACTGACAGTAATATTTTCATGGATTTTCTGCTTTCAGGGAAGGGAAAAAAATGCAGGAAAGGATACAAATCATAAGCTAATCTGAGTTACTGATTTGTAACAAATCATGATATATTGTATAGGGGTAAGGTTTTAATTAGTAAAGAGTGTGCGTTGCTTTTCATGATGTTTAGATGTTGATGAACAAAAGTGAATACTGGGGTCTTTTGCCCTCCTTTAGAAACAATCTTGTAATAAATAACAGTCAATAAGGAGTGGAATTTGAATCAAATGTATTTTAGTAGTAGTAGTGAGAAATAGTGTTTTTGATTTGTTTTTAATAGTAGATAAATGCCATCTCATGACTGAAACTTGTATTTCTTTTTATTTAAATTAAAAGTGAATCCTAGTCCCTTTTTAAATATCTTGTTTAAAGGTTGCTGTCTCTTAAAATAAGCTAGTTGCAACCATTGTAATCACTGTCAATGGATGGATATGGAAAACAGGAGTTGTGCCCAAAATAGTAGGCTGTCCCTGATCAACATGCTAGTGCTTTGACCTGAAGGCCATCTCTAGGATGAAAAAATAAGCTGATTCACAAATCTCTTTTTTCTCAGTCTCTCTGCTGTGTGCTAAAGTTGGTACCTGCAATATAAACCCTTGTCCTCTGGAAACTAATTCAGGGTAGTAGTTCATTCCATGCGACCTCCTGAGAAAAAAATCACATGGTAATGGTTTGGGTAGAAGTGAACCAAAGACCTAATTGTGAGAAGATGGTTCCCTGAACCATCTAGGTCCAATACCTCTAGGCCACAAGTTTCTGTAATTCAAAATATATTTATTGCACAATATAGGACAAAAGAAGTGGGTTTGTATTTTTTCCTAGAAATTTCTGTTTGCAGGCTGTAGGGTGTCATTCTACTGTACTTATGCAGCATATAGAAAATATCTTTGCTTTTTTTGCTGAATTATTACTAAGCCCTTCTAAATGAAAGTGTTTTTCTTATTCCATGTTTACTTATAGTTATTAATGATTGGTCGTTAATCCATCAATGATACTGGATTTAGCAGCCTGGCATTATATTATACCACATTATCTCAGTGCATAAGCGAAGGTTCTTCTAAAAAATTATTTTGAATTCCTTGCTTGTGGGAAGAGTAATGTGTATGAAGGCAAGTAATGACAGTTTTCAGCCTAAGCAATTCTTTCATGGTCTGGTTGTAAATTGGTGGGAGAGAGTGTGAATTCTGAATGCATTTTGCTATCAGTAGCTGGCCAGAAGTTTGCCGATTTTCCTTTCAGATGTGGAAGTAATATGATTGTGCCTGATATTCTTACTTAAATATACCTGATATTCTTATTTAAGGTTCATGAAGTCTGTAAGGGGAGGTGTCTAGACAGATCAATGTACTAGGCATTCAAATGTTCATGAAGCAGAGGATACTTAGAACCTTAAATCATAATCTTTGGAGAGGAATTTCCTAAAAATGCTGTTTGGTGTGTTCTGAGATGACTGCGTGTTGTTGGGGTTTCAGTTAGTTCTACTCAAGTTTAATAGGAGCTCTGTGAAATGGTCTATAAGGATTGCATTGAAATGCACTTTAATAGTTGAACCCCTGCCCCACTGATGTCATTGGCAAAATTCTCAGGTTGAGTGGGGTCAAGATTTTATTCCTCATTTCATGCAGGACTGGAAATTGTTTGAAAGACGAGATAGGACTCCAAGACAAACATGTAAATCCAGACTTCCAACTCACATCTAAACTTCTTCATGTGGCAGCATTATGATTCAATCTCAAGTAAATTGTATTTGCAGATTCTGTAAAAGTTTTTGTACACAAAACTGAAGTTTGATCTGCAGACTGCAACACAATTTGAGGTCTGTATCTCTTCAAGACAGACAGAGGGTCATTCCCTACTTGAATACTTTATTGTTCACAGTCTTGTCAGTATAGGCTTTGTCTGCATTAGCAAATGGACTTGCAACAGTGGATTTGCAAAGTGAAATAGTAGGTACCAGAGACACAGTGACCACACTATTAACATGGTAGGTTAGTTCTAAACCATCCTGTAGATGTAATGTCTGGTAGGAGCATATGGCATTAAGTAAGCTCTTTGAGTACATTTTTCAGTTTAGTTTAATAAGAAAATCAAAATGTGGACGAAAGCATTGTAGGTGAAGGTGGCTACGAGTTCCTCTCAAAAGTGCATTTTTGCTCCAAACTGCAGTGCTCATGTTAATGCATTCTGGCTTTTTTTTTTTCCTCCATTTGTAGATTCAGATTTGTCTGTGGCATCATTTGTAAAAAAGCTTCAAGATTTCAGTGTCAAGAATTCATTTGCATATCTGTTTATTCATTGTCAGATTGTAGCATATACTGAAGCTGAGCTTTCCTCTGTGCAAAGAGAGGCTCCTGGAGTTGTTGATCTTTAAATACACTGAAAACATGTTGGGAAATGGGTTTGAATTATCTAGTATTGTTTATGTTACCTGTTTGAACTATTTTCACTAAACTGTCACATGCAAAGAGAATCCTTCAACAAGGATTCAGCAAGTCTGGTAATTTGCACACCATAAAACAGGTAGACAGTGATTGCAATGATGGAACAGCTTAAATGAGTAAAAGCTTCCAGTTCATGATTGCAAAGTATTTAGCTTTTTCCCTGAAGAGTTGGCTGTTCTAGTCAAAGCAGAAGTCTTTAGCAGTCATAAACAGTGAAAAATTGCACAAGGATGAAATGGTCTTGAAAAATTTCTTTTCTCTATCAAGTAAACACACTTTTTTTCAGAATTAGGCATTCCAAACATTCCAATTTTTAACATTATTTAACAGTCACATATTTTTTCAAGGTTCATCTCTTTGGTTTTGTATTTAAATTCCCGTAAGAACCTACTGCAGCTCCCCAGAGCATTAATGAAGTATGATTTTTTCACCCTTGCCTGTACCTCAGCCTACAGAAAATTTTTCTGACCATTATTTATGGCATTATAGAGCAAACATGACACAGGCATTAGTTTCTTCTACCAGGTCTTTGAAGAATACAAGAATCCTTGAAAGAGTTGAGTTTTACTAGTTGAACCATAAAGAGTTTGTTCAGCAATTTCTCCAGATTTTCTTGGAAATTTGGGTTTTGGTCATGAATCAATTTAGTTTAATTCTATAGTTTCTTTGATAAACAAGATTAGTTTTAAGTTTTATTTTCCAAAAAGTATTGAAAGTCATATTATTAAAAAAAAAAAAGAAAAAGCCACTCTCCCTGTACATATTATATTTTAGCTACTTCATCAATATTCCCTTTATTTACAGATTATTAATAACCATAGGAACATGCACAAGCTAGACATCAAAGACCTGCTACAAGTAGCAAGATAAACTGGAAAAGTGGTGGTACGACCATGGCCCAACTTCCCCATTCACAGGAACAGTGGGGCACACTGGAGTTGGATCATTGGAAAGGAAGGAAAAAGTCAGGAAAGAAGAAAAGTGATCAGATAAAATTTATAGGGCTTTTGAGGACATAGGTTGTACAGTAGGAAGGTACTCTTTAACAACGGTTTCACTATGCTAACTCAGAAGTTTAGAGAATTTCTTTATCACTCCAACAATACCGTTTTTGTAGGAGTTCTTGTTTCTTGCCCTAGAACTCTGGGGGAGACCACCATTCCTCCACTGCCATTATATTCCAGAAGAGCAGAGGAAACTAGGTGCAATTTCTGTGTCACATCCTGTAGCTGCATGCTGGATTTGGCAGTGCAGCAAAAATTTCTTGCATGGTGTTTCTTTTTAAAAAGCTAAATTAAAAAAAAAAAAAAAAGACTGCCTTCTATCAGTAGAAGACAGAGCCAAAAGAAATACTACGTTATTTTCTGCTCAATTTGCTAAAGTAGTAGTATCCAACTCTACTGCAGTACTCAAGGGAACATATTACAAACAATATTCAGCTGAAGTGTACAGTAGGTTATTGCAGTTTAACAAATACAAGCTCTGCTTGATTTCAAGGATTGCTCCATTTTCTTTCTATCCAATTTAATATAGACTTCTCAGCATTATTATCATAAAAGTGGTCTGTAGGGACTAGGAATGAAGCCTTACAGATAGATTTAAAATGAAAGGAGAACTTTGATAGGATTTCGTGACTACAGAAGAATTTAATAAATAACAGAATCATGATTCACTGATGTAGTGAAAGTTATTGAATAATAAGATTAACTTGAAGGGTTCCCAAAGAAAGGTTGCAGCTTTTGCTGATAGACTGACTTTCTGCTGTTATTTCTCCTCATACTTCATGACTTCATTTGCATCCAAACATGAAACTTATTTCCTCATTTTTAAAATTTGAATTCAGGACTATAAGATTTTGAAAACATCTGAGTTTCAAAATATCTTCCATTCTGTTATCTTGAGCCTTGGTAGGAAGTCTGCAAAAGTTTTTGAATAACCAAGATATGAAGTTTCAAATTCATCAAGCTCTGTGTGATAATTGGTAGAGATGGGAATTTGGGCAGCCTTTATGCATGCACTGCTAAGAAGGTGTTATTTCTCAAGTGTTTCAGTCATTGAGAAATAATGAATTGCTTTGTGATAGTGATAATTTTATGTCATGGCTTTGTCCTACACAGTCTGAGAACAAATTAAACTTAAATCAGTTGCTTTGTCAAGATCCCTGCTTATTTCTGAAAATTTCTTGGCAACTTAAATACAAGGAGGGGAAAAATAACATAAATTCTAAACTAAATGGTGAGACAACACATTAGCATATCGTGTTTATGTTGGTATTTAATACCATGATGGGCTTGCTCAGCAAGGTTTTGGTAGTGAGGGGGACTACAGTGGTGGCTTCTGTGAGAATGTAGACGCTTCCCTATGTTTGATAGAGCCTATGCCATTTGGCTCCAAGATGGACCTGCTGCTGGCCAAGGCTGAGCCCATCAGTGATGGTGGCAGCACTGCTGGCATAACATATTTAAGAAAGAGGAGGAAAAGTGTGGAATAGCAATTGCAGCTGGGTAAGGATTCACATTGGAGAGTTGCCTCTGGGGAGGAGGAGGTAGGGAAACTGGGGTTAAGCCTGGGGAGAACAGAGCAGAGGGGGGGAGGTGTTTTTAAGATTTAGGTTTATATTTCTCATTATCCTACTCAGATTTGACTGGTAATGAATTAATTTCTTTTTTCCATCAAGTTGGGTCTGTTTGCCCATGGCAGTAACTGGTGAGTGATCTATGCCCGCCCTTATCTTGACCCACCAGCCTTTTGTTATATTTTCCCTCCTGTGTCCAGCTGAGGAGGGGAGTGATAGAGCCGCATCCAGCCAGGGTCAATCTACAATAAGTACAAAAGTCAATGAATGTGTTTCACCACACTGAGGATTTTCCAAAGTGCCACAAGTTTCAGTGCAGGCACACAGCTATTATCAGTAGGCTTTATTTCAATAATGTAGGTAGTAATGTAGCATACTTCCTTTATGCTAGAAGGCTACTGGATTTACCTTACTGTTTCTTCTGCCTCTGGGAGGGAGATACATGGCAGGGAGTACTTAAGGCTTCTACTCTTGTGATGTTGCTAGACATGCAGGAAAGTCTCTTCCTTGTCAGAGGCAATGACCTGTGTTTACCACTCTGGAAGAAAGAGTACTGTGAAGAGAGCTGATCCAAATACTCAGCTTCTTGACATTGCTACTGAACTAATAGCACTTTTATGCGATGCTTTGCATCTTTAGGTTATACATTGTTTATGATATTTAAGTAGAAATCTCACTCAGGAATGGGTCAATGAGACAATGCTAGGGAGTGATACAAGCTGCAATGCAAACAGGTCAAAAGCCAACCCAACGTGCCCACCAAGGCATAGTGCCACAATAGTTTTTGCTGAATGTAGTGTAGGAGATGAACTGTGAGACCTATCACATTACTTCAACATCTCAAAGGAACACAAGAATCTAGTTTGGGTTAGGAGCTGATAAATGCATTTCCCACCGGCGCAGGCCAGGTATAATTCAGTACGAATATAAGTAACACTTACAGGACAAATATGAAAAGATACATGTCCCCCAAAACTTTAAGAACTGGAAAATTATACTAAACTCAAGTGTCAGTTAATGCAGAGGTTTTACACCCCCAAAGCAGTACTATTCAACCCACATTTTGAATACATTGCATATTTGAATTACAGAATGGCATTTGTTGTAGGCATTATGAGCAAAAGCGTTGGTAAGAAATCCCTTTTCTTTTCTTGGCTCAGGCATTAAGACACCTGTCCCATGGCAGGAGAGAGCAGGCAGTCTCATTAATGTCTCTCTCTTACAGTGAGAGAAAGTATTACTCCCATTTGTACACATGGAGAGCCTGGAATTGCAAGATTAAGAAACTTGTTTGAGGCCTCAGGGGTTCCATACTCCCATTTCCGAGTCTGACCATTTAAATTACAAACTCTCCCTTGCAAAAAAAAGGAAGTTCTTTTGTCATGTAGAGATGAAGGGTATGATATTCCTCTTATGTACTCCACTGTGAATCACAAATTATTCCATTACAGTGAGTGCAATTGCCTGGGTAACTCTGAGGCAATAAAACCAAAACAGCAGGAGATTTTTAAAAGCATCAAAGAGATTTAGGAGCGCAGATCCTTCTGACTCTGAATGTGTCTTTTGTTTCTAAATTATTTTGTGCTACAGAAGCTGCCATCCCACGTTGCATTATCTCTTTCTAAGTTGCCAGTTTGTCTTTCTGGTGGTTATTATTTGATTCAGGGCAAAACAGAGTCCAGGCAGAAGCAAAGCTGGTTCTTTACCTTCCTATTAAAGTTCCTTTCTGTACAACATAATAGAAATTTACAATATTGAGGTGATAAGATGAAGATGTTTAAAGTATCCTCATCTTGGGAAATCATTCTACTGCAGCTGTTTCAAAGGTGGCAATTTTTCACACATAAAATATGTGTCTGTGTAACTGTGTTCATGTGTGTAAACAGCTTAAGACATTTTTCTCTTCATCAATTCTAAAAATTTTCCTTTGCTTCTGCTCATTTTAGAAGGAATAAGCAGCTACCATAATGCTTACCATTCCTCTAGAGGGACAGTTCTCTGACCTTGTTTCCCTGGCAAATATATAAATTTCTGTTAATGCAAGCAGCAAAACAAAAATTCCTACTGGAGCAATACCACACATCCAGTTCCCTGTGGAGATACCACAGGAAAACAAATACATACAAAACATTAGCTGCATTGTGCCCCGAATTCTTGAAAGGTAAAAGACTGTGTTGTTGAGCAGTGAATAAAAATAGCAAAATGGAACAGAATTTCTTGAAACTGTAGTGTTATAAATTGATAATAATATATATTTAAATGCAGTAATATTTATGCTCCATCAATAAGCAGAAAATAAAATTCTAGTGACTTTTTAGTGGAGAATGGAATATCTGATAATCATTCCTTTAACTGCCTTTAAGTCTCTAGATGTAAACAATGTTAAGTCAGTAAGTATGACATGCATACGTAAAGTTTCTTCCAGCAAATCTGCAACTGAGTATAGCCACAACATACACAACCTCAGTAACAAAGTGATAAGTAACCTTAAGTAAACCTAAGTAACCACACTAGTTAGCTTTGTTGTGTCCTCACTGGAAGCCAGGGTTTGGTATTTGATTGCCTTCCAGTAAGTGATTTAATAAGCTAATTATTTTGTAGAGCAGAAAATTCCCATAACTGTGCCTGCATAAGCAATTTGGCCAGTGTTTCTTCCCATCAGCATTCTGTGCAGTCAAACATTTTCTGAATTTTTGGCAATTTTGCATCTCTTCTGGACAGCTTATCCACAAATGAAACATAATTTTGATAGTTGTCCAGATTTTAAAGGGAGTGTGGATACAAACACAGGTAGGCAGCACATTAGGTGTGGCTCCCTGAATTGTGTGCTGATACCATACTCTGAAGCATTTCTAAAATATCTTTAATTTAATTGGATTTGCCACAGTGAGAGGGCATACCAAGAGAGGCTTTGTGATTTTATTGAGGAGTCCCTGAAGACCTTTCAGTTTTGAATATACCTGCTTATTTTTCTAATATGTAAATAAAGGAGGGTTTAATTTCCTAGGTGGATGAGGACCTTCCTTGCCTAACAACATTTGAATGGTCATTTATTGCTACAAGGATTTGGCTGAAGAGGGAGGATTTCTGTAAGCACCAACAGGTGCAATCACGTTGGATAGAAAGTAAAGCAAATTTTTCAGCATTGTCAGAGAGAATAGGATTTTTTCAAAGGAAACAGCACTTATAATATTAGGTATGCTGCCTGTCTAAACCTACAGTCACTTGGCACTGACTCTCTAGTGATACTGTCCAAGTAATTTAGGTGGCACATGTGTTCAGATGGCACAGCTCCACCCAGAGTCAGAGTTAGCCAAGAGATTATCCATCTAGGAGCATCAAGTGTGCTGTAGATAATAGAGGTTCAAGCCAAAAAGAAGTATCCAAACAGCTGTCTGTTCCTGTGTCTTATACTGAAAGCTAAAATGGTATGTGATTGATAATCTGCTTTTTTACTTGGATTACTTTTCAAAGTATAGCCCCTCTTTAGATGTAGATACCTTGACCCTGAAGTGCAGAGCTGGTGCTTTGATGGGTCGAGAGAATCACTTTCTGATGCCTTTTCATTTTCAGACAGCTGAGAAAGCAGAATCATCCCTGTCCTTCTGTTCTAGAACAAGGGACATAGAGGATTTCTGCTGAAAACATTCCCATTGTTATCTGTCAAAGAAGTTAGTGAGAATAAGAAATGTGTGACGTAGTTTAGAGATCTGAGTATCAAAGCAAAGTCCAAAGGTGCTTTAGGCATCTCTGGTACACAGTCAGGGAGATCAACATTTCAGTAGTAAAATTCATGCTCGTGACATCCATGCTCATTCTTGAGAAAGAAAAGCTTTTAATACACACTGGTGAGTTGCCCTTGCTGTACAACTTGGATGCCTAGCTCTTTGTCCTGATTATAAGGACTTGTCGCATGCCTGATTCTGAAAAGGTAAAAACAGAGCTGAATAGACTTCAATGAAACTGCCAGCATAGACGAGACAGCATCCTGATGCTTTAACAAGCAATAGGAGAGGAAAAAAAAATTAAAATAGCTGTAGAAAACATGACCGGTGCACAAACATACAGATATACACGAAGAGACAACTGTGTCTGCCAGAAAGATTTCACTTTTTCTCTGAAGAAGAATGCTGTCATTCACGAAAGTTTGATCTGTGGTTGCTTTGAAAATTTTTCTAAGATTAAAAAATGCAATAAGAAGCCAAAGGAGAAATTGCCAAGCAGAACATAGATAGGTCAGAGCCACAGAAAAATGGCTTATGGGGAGTCTCTTCTCTCTTAGGAAGCTACCGATGCTGGCCATTACTGGACACCTCCTTGCACAGTTCCTAGGTGAGCCATTTCACAAAATGTCTGTGCAAGAGTATGAGTCCCTTTGCAGCTTTCTCATTTTAGTAGAACAGTGGACATACAGTCTCATATAACAACTGTGGAAAAAAGCAGACAATAAATTGAACACAACTGGAAAGGACTAAGTGAATATTAACCTCTAACTTAATCTCATGGGATGTCTATGTAAGTCAGTGTACCTGGAACCAGCTAACTGGAAGCTCTAACTAGAAAAGTTGGGTAGAATTTAATCAGCACAGTTATGATGCTAAATGGAGTTTGATCTCATTAGAATATAGGCATCACTATCTGTTTTATCATTGATGATAGTGTAGTAAGTAATGAGAAAATTATGCATCTGAATGGGTTCATATTCTAAATTTTTGCTGGTATATGTACTACCAGCTAATCCTTCATAGTTTTCCAGGTGTTCTGGACAGCACTTAGCGACCAAAGGCCAGGCACAACTATACCACCATAATGTAAGTCCCCTGGTTCATGCACATGAATTTCAAGCAGTCTTGGGAATCTGGAGAGGTCCCAGGTGACTGGAAACAGGCAAATGTTGCCTGGATTTTCAAGAAAGACAAGAAGGAGGACCCCAGAAACTACAGCCTATCAGCCTCACTTCAGTGCCTGGTAAAGTTATGGAGATTATTCTGGATGGTGTTGAAAAACACCTGAAAGATAATGTTGTCACCAATCACAGCCAGCACAGCTTCATGAGAGGAAAGTTCTGCTTATCAGACCTGATTTCATTTTATGATAAGGTAATAACCCACCTAGTTGATCAAGGGAATCCTGTTGATGTAATCTTTTCAGATTTTAGTGAGGCTTTCAATACTGTCTCTCACAGGATCCTGCTGGACACCATGTCCAGCACAGCTGGATAAACACATCATGCACTGGATGAGCAATTGGCTCACGGGTCAAGCGCACAGGGTGATAGTGAATGAAGTGACATCAGACAGGCGACCTGTCACTGGTGGGGCTCCACAGAGGTCCATCTTAGGCCCTGTGCTCTTCAACATCTTCATAAATGATTTGGATGCAGGACAGGAAGGGATACTGAGCAAATTTGCGGATGGCACAAAACTCAGAGATGCTGTTGACTCCCTCAGAGGCAGGAGGCCCTGCAGAGAGACCTGAACAAATGAGAGGGCTGAGCAATCACCAGCTGTAGGAAGTTCAGCAATGGGAAAGTGCCGGATTCTGTACCTGGGATGGGGCAACCCCGGTATGTTCATACAGACTAGAGAATGAGATACTGGAGAGCAGTGCCATGGAAAGAGCCCTGAGGGTCCTGGTCGAAGGCAAGTTGAATGAGTCAGCAGTGCCCTGGCAGCCAGGAGGGTATCAGGCAAAGCATTGCCAGATGGTTGAGGGAGAGGATTGTTCCACTTTGCTCTGCACTGGAGCAGCCTCACCTTGGATATTGGGTGCAGTTTTGGGTGCCACAATGTAAGAAAGACATCAAGATCTTAGAGACCATCCACATGAGGGCAACAAAGATGTTGAAGGGCCTTGAGGGGAAGCCGTATGAGGAGCAGCTGAGGGCACTTGTTCTGTTCAGCCTGAAGAAAAGGAGGCTGAGGGGAGACCTCATTTTAGTTACAACTTCCTTGTGAGGGGAAGAAGAGCAGACACTGATCTCTTCTCTGTGGTGACCAGTGACATAACCTGTGGGAATGGCCTGAAATTGTGTCAGGGGAGGTTTAGATTGGATATTACAAAAAGGTTCTTCACCCAGAGGGTGGTTGGACACTGGAACAGGCTCCCCAGGAAGTAGTCACAGCACTAAGCCTGACAGAGTTCAAGAAGCTTTTGGATTATACTCTCAGGCACATGATGTGACTCTTGGGGATGCTCCTGTGCAGGACTAAGAGTTGGAGTCAATGATCCTTGTGGTTCCCTTCCAACTCAGTGTAATCTGTGATTGTGTGAACTATTTGAACAAACAGATTTAATCTGTAATCAGAAGATAAGAATTAGACTGTTTTCCTTTCAGATTTTGAGATGTTTTGTGCCAAATAGTTTCATAATTTTCTATGCTCTCTCCTATTTTTTGGTATCCTTAAAGAAGGTACTGTTTAGAATACCACACTAATAAAAAAAATGTATTTTCTTTCTTTTATTTAGTTAAATATTTGGTCAATTCGAAACTCTCCATGCCAGGATGAATAGTGGTGGAAAGGAGCAAGGGGGAGAACATTCTTTTTTTCCATTAAAGAGTTACAAACTTTAGAGTAGGAATAATATTGTTTAAAATTCATAATATCTCAGAATATTATAATATGTGTTGGCCTTAGCATTTTCATCTCAGAAGAGCTCATTTGAAGCAAATTTCTTGATTTTTCCTACTCACTGCACTTTGATTCACATCATAGCATGATCTTAGGGCACATCAACTGACCTTTTGTCCTGAAGAAATTAAACTGAAGGATGAGGTCCAGGAGCTTATATCATGCATTCCTGCTGCTAATGAGCACTCAGTCCGCAAGACAGGCTAAAGCTGGTTTTAAATAAAACCCTTGAAACATTAATAGTATGGACATTCTGTCTCCCATACCAACTGTTGAACTTTTCAAATCAAACTTTTCAGATTGCACTACCAAAGAAGGCTGCAGAGAAAAAAAGTAAAAAGTGTTGTGATTTTGAGCTTATTCTATTGAATTAAAATGGTGACTTTTTTTTTTTTAATGACTGTCAAGAACCTCTATCTACAGAAAATAGGACTAGCTGCTTTTGTACTGGAAACATCCGTAGCAGTCCTTAGCATACATTTTGGATTTCAAGATGTGTGTGTCACCGTCTTGCAGCAAAGGGAAAAGAGGATGTCCCACCTCCTCCAATTTTTACAGCATTATTCAAAAGCTACTTATTACATAAAACCTTTGGCATAGGGGTTGGATAGCCTGCTAATGTAAGACCCGAGTATCATTTTGGCTTAGAGGGTTTTCTTCTTTTCATCAAGAGACACTTTAATGACTGGTCAAATGTACTAACCATCCACTCCTTGCCTTAGGCCTTCAAACTAATTTAGAAAGTCATTAAGCATTCAGTAATAGGAAAGCATAGGAAAGCATATGCCATGCTATCCATGCAGTGCATACAAAATCACATAAGAACTTCTACTGTACCAAAAAAATAAATAAATAAACAAACAAACAAATAAATAAAATAGCTTATAGTCCTGAAAGAACTCTGTTTTCTGTGAATGTGAAGCTGCAGCATCTGTGATAAAACAAAAATGTGTATTTCTCCATTTGGTTCATATATATATATATATAACTAATTGTGAGACATGCTCAGTCATGCTGATGATTTGATCCATTCAGCAAGAATGCACTTTTCACAGTACCTTACACATTGCCAACTCACAGAGACTGTCCCTTTTTCTTACTTTCAATGCTGTGAATTAAAAAATGTATACATTTGCATCTTGCTTATGAGTTTGAACCAGTTGTTCCATTCTGTTGTTGCCTGCAAACCTTATCAGATTCAGTGCTCTGTCTTTTAGTGTTGCTTGCAATACAACTTGGAGTTTCCTGTGGACTGAATGAGAAAGCGATAGCATTTGATCTTTCTATTTATTTCATCAGGCTGCACTCACTCCAACCTCAGCATGTTTTGTGAAAAATGTCAACAACCATATAGTGAAAGAGGGGTACACATGTGCAAAAAGAAGAAAACTTATATTAAAAATCATCTACCACTTAGTACTTTAATGTACCCTTCTAGGTCTCATTTAGTAGAGCATTTTCAAAAGAATTTTCAAAGAATGTTAGGAAAAATAAATGAAGATATTTATTCAAGGAGAAATATTGTTCATTTGAAAATCGTTGCATATTTGGTATAGAACTGAAATGGATTGACAAATGAAAAATGAGTGTTTCAGTTATCAATTATCTACAATAACTATTTTTTGAATGAGTATTAATGTTTATTATGTATCCAAGATCCAAGAATGCTTTACCAGATGTAGTTTCAATTCCCAGTTGAAATAAATTGGCTTGCTTCACTGAAAACAAAACATCTATATCAATTTACACCAGCTGAAGATCTGGCTCCAGAAATGCAGGACAGCGCTGAGATTTCAGACCCGCTGAGCAGCATGCAGCTCTCCACATAAAAATATTTTAAATACTAAATATTCAAAACAAAAATAAAAGCAAACAAAAATAAAACCAAACCAAACAAAACAAAAAAAAACCCACACCCACAGAAAAAGCCTTGTTTTCTGCAGTAAAAATCTCAAAGTTATGTGCCTCTGAGAACTCAATACCTCCTGAATGCTGAACCCTCAAGTTATCATGAAGGGATGGGGGAGTGTGTTATAGTAAAGATGGTATCCCCTGCTGCAGTGTCCCAAACACTTCTTTGCTCCTAATAACTCACTCAAAAGTGGCACACCACAACTTTAAGAAAAACATGACACATGAATTTGATCAACTTAAGGCTAATGATAGTTTGTGAATCCAAGAGTAACAAGTGGTTGTAACTTACCAGCTCCAGCATGGATATTGCTCTCCTCCTCTTTTATACCTTTTTTTTTCCTAAACTCTTATTATCATAGCTGATAGATCTACTTAAGAAACTAGTCTAAGATCCTGATTTTGTAATTTCATCTGTGAATTGTCATTTCAAATATAATTTGGATCTCTGAATGGAGAGGGACTGATGTTCTTATTGTACCTGTCCTATAGCTGCTGCCTTAGAGCTAAAAGAGAGAACTGAACTGGAAATAATTTTCTAAAGGTTATTTGGTGGAAACAAAGAAAGTACAAACTCATATAGGCTTTTCTCTGCCACTAAAACAAATTGTAGAACTGTAATAGGTCTGACTTTTTTTCTCCATTCCTTTTCTGGTGCTTGTTCAGTCTTCATGGTTCAAAAGAGACTTACAGAGAGTGCCTCAAAAAACTTCAAAATATGTGGGCCGCTACTGAAATGACAGCATGGCTTTGTCACAATGCTTTGTAGAGACAATTTTGCTGTACTACTGAGAAACTGTGACTTAAATTTAAAAGGGACAAAGTCCCCAGTCACATTGTGGAGCCGTAACAGTCTTGTTCCTTATGTTACCTGTCACTAGGTCTAGTCAATGTGATTTAAGTCAAATGCAGGAGAATAAAACAAGTAATTTCTTCTGATTTAGATATTGTGAAGTGCTAGGGCAACTTACATGTTTTTAAGAAGATGCTGTGGGTAGTAGATAGGCAGGCTACTGCTCTGTGATACGTAAGTTTTATCACCCTGGTAACAAGCCAGGATCACAAAGACCGTAGAAAGCACAACAAGACAATATCTTGTGGACTAATTTTAGTGAGGAAAGATTGTTTTACATTTCTTTTTAGTCTACTTATTAAAAGATCAGTCTTCATTTTTCACAGAGATGACAAAAATGAAAGGACATTTCTAAATTCTGAAGACATTATCAGAAGTTTCCAACACTTAGCCAGACTCCCATGACTTTCTATGAATGGCTGATATTGTTTGTCACCTGAGCATCTGAGTGCTTGGTACACCATGGAGCTAAGTGCAGCTTTTTCTAGTAGAATGGTACTGTACATACAAAATTTTTTTTGAAAGCTTAGGAATAAGAAAAAAATGTTTCTCATTTTTCTATAGAGCATTTCAAGCATTCAAGGTAATACTGAAGGTAGTAATTTTCCATATGATAGTTCTCCGTGTGTCAGATAATGATTTTGCAGCCTTTGAATTCCTGACTCAAAATTGCTCTATATGTTTTTATTATTATCATTTTTTCCAAAAAGCTTTACAAAGGAAAGACAACATGAGCACACCGCTTTTATTGTGTGGGCATGTGGTTGCCTCTGTATAATAGACTCCCTAATGTTCTTGGTTATAATGTGTAGCATCACACATCTAGCACTCTGGATTTCCAAACTCCATTTTCAGGCTCAATAATAGCCTTTCATTCAGCCAAAGGATTTACACCTAATTATAGTTCTGTGTGCTTTTTGTTCTGTTGTCTGGTTGGAGAGTATCTTGGGCATTTCATTGCTGTCATTTAGGGCAAAGAAATAGTGTGTGTCAAGATACTTTTGAAAGTTTTTGGGTTTTCTAAGAATAATGCTATAGATTTTAAATAATGTCTCCTATAGGCTTACTAAGGATAGCAATAGGCAACTGCCAAGACACGACTATTGGAATAATCTTTTTTTTTAATTGCTGATAATTACTTTGTATCACTGTGATAGTTTTGGCTTTAGTTTTAGCTAGGTCTCAGTTTAGCAGGCCCAGAGAGTCTAACATAGATTAGTGGGGACAAGCATCACCTCACTTGAGGAACCAAACACGTATTTCCTATCATCTGATGTCACTGCAAGCATAAAAACAAGTGTAGGAGGGGCCTCAGTGCCCTTCATGACCAATGCTGAGTGAACATGTTATCACCATGCCAGTAGTGTTAAGTCTTGCCAGCACTTCACAGTTGTTTGGGTTTTTTTGTTGTTGGTTTTTCTCCTCTCTTTCCAAGCGTCCTTTGGTGGGACTATGTTGGGGTGTTTTTGTGGGCTGAGGTGGTGGAGGTCTGTGTTGTTTGGGTGGGCAACTTGGTGGTTGAGTTTTCCACATTTGTATATGTATGTGTTATATTCTGTTTTAAATTGTCTCTCTTTTGTATAAAAATAAGAAACTTGCTGTTTTGGGGTTTGGGGGTGGGTTTTTTCCCCTCTTTGGGTTTTTTTTTCCCTCCTTCCTTTTTCCTTGGATTCTCTCTCTGTGTTGGGCAATTGACATTTTGCCAGCTCAACCTAACACAATCATCAGTAGGATTTTGCAAGAATGGATAGGAAAGGGAACAGAGAAATTTTTTTGTTGTTTTTAATCCCATCATGTGTCTCTCTCTCTCTAAAACTGAAGCTTAATTTGTTGAATGCAGTTTATATCTCAATGTAAACATTTGTTTCTGTGCATTTTATAATAAATCTGTCTTTCTGCAGTGTTTGCAGTTTTAAACTGTTTTGAAAGGAGCTTTAAAGATTAAGTAACAATAATAAAAACTTAAGGGTAATATAGAGTTTGA
Source organism: Myrmophylax atrothorax (assembly GCA_026770055.1). Classification (NCBI taxonomy): domain Eukaryota; kingdom Metazoa; phylum Chordata; class Aves; order Passeriformes; family Thamnophilidae; genus Myrmophylax; species Myrmophylax atrothorax. The sequence goes on along the minus strand of JAOXXN010000446.1, from coordinate 37,270,376 downwards.
AACAGTTAACCTCATTAATCCAATTCTGTTCCCCCTCTGACCTCAAATATGGTGTTGTTACCAACTCATACCCGTATTCAGACATGCAGGGGTTCCTTTGTGCTGTACAATTCATACAGACCAGCCAAGAAACAAAGCCCACTGCGAAAGGTACCAAAAAAGACAGTATCAAAAATAAAAAGATAAGGCAAAAGATAGAGGGTATATGGGAAATAATATGGCAGGACAGCAAGCAGGAATCTCAGAAGATGAGTGTCCTAATTGTTCTCAACTTTTTTGTAGGTAGACATTAAAGCAAACAGGTGCTTTAACAGGTGCTTCTGAGCTGGAAGTGCACTAAGGTAGAAAGCAATACAGTTAGATGGTTGAGACTGACAGCACAGGGAACTGATAAGGATGGGAATCAATATTTTGTGTTGGTGAATGACAAATGGTATGTAAAGAAACAATAGTCTGTGAAAGGTCCTTCAAAGACAACAAGTAGCTTTTGCTTAAATATGTAAAGGGGAAAAAGATGAAGAAGAATGCAAAGGGAGAGTGACAACTAAAGTTACTGGTTAGATAGATGATCTCTGCAATAGCAATCTGAATGCAAGCAAGAAAAGAGGGTTTTTTTATTAACCAGAACACAAACTAGCACAGCTCTCACCAAACACCTTCAAATACGTGTATGAATAGGAGAAACACTTTAAAGCATCCCAAAGAAATGAAAGAGGTAAAAATGAATGGTGAGTACGAAGTTATGCATCTAAAGATAGTTCTCTTGCCCACAGAAATCAAAAAATACAGTAGGAGAAAAATAAAGAGTTCTAATTTAAACATATTTAGTTTTATGTCATGGCTAGGAATCTATGAGAAGACATTGGAGGTATACAAAAAATGTGGATGGAAAAGGAAAGCATGGGATAGAGAAGGAGGCCTGTGAATTGTCAGGTTAATTTACATCTACAGATCAAATCACCCCAAAATATATTATACAAAGAGAAGAAAATAAAGTTAAGGACTAAGTCCTTAGAACTGTTACACACAAAACCAGTAAAAAAGGGTGAAGAGTTTGCTCAAGATGTTGCTTAAGCTGAAAGAGTAGCTTTAGCTTTTATAGATAGCATGAAGAGGACAGAATTGTGGAAAAAAATGAAGGACAGTAGTTTTGAGAAGAGTCAGAAAATCGAAAGTCCAAACAGGCCAAAGAGAATAAAAATAGAAAGAGGGAAAAGAATGAGTATGGCAGCAGTCAGGAGGAAGACTAAGGCAAAGATTTAATGAAGGCTCAAAAGAGGACAACATCCTAGAAATGCCTTGGTTTGACAGGGGAAGAGAAAGAAGGTGTATGATGGTGAAAGTGAGGGGAAGGCACATAGCATTTTTCATAACAAGGAAGGATGAGTGAACAGCCTTTCTGTGGGAGAAAATATTAAATAAGTATTACAGTATTACTACTGATAGCAATCCAGCAAATGGGTAAGAAATAGAAGTATTAGTAATAGTATATTCTTGCCCAACATAGAAAGCAGGATTAAGATGTGATTTTCTGTGTGATGACATAAAGAGATAAAACACATTAATCTTCTTTACTGCTTTTGGTAATGTAACTGTGTCCTGCTTTGTGTACTGCCATGCTAATACTGATGCCAGGTACTTAATACATGCAAGTCAATATATTTAGATCTAGTATCACTTATGTCTATCACATACTTTATTTTACATTATTGATAGTTACCTAAGAGACTCAAACACCCTTACCCTGCTTATTGTAGGAATTGCCAAAGTAAGGCAGTTCAACATGCAAAAGTGATAGTAATAAGTAACTATAAGTCAAGTACCAGTAGAAATATGTGACACAGTAAAAAGGTGAAAATGAATATTTAATTGCAATATGAAATAGAAAATTACCATTCAGAGGCTGATCATGACTGAAATCTCACAAAAAAAAAAAAAAAGAAAAAAAAGAGACATTTATTTTGGAATTTACATGCCCAAAAGACAAGAATAGAAACCCAAAAGAAATTCATGGCTCATGGCAACGGTGATGACTAGGATAATCTTTTTACAATCAGTTTCTAAATTCTGACTGATGCTGAGGATTATCTCTTTTCATGGGAACCTGAGAGCATTTTTACTTTCTTGTTATCATTTTTTCTCTGTTTTAATTGTGTGGGATGAGAGCCTCAGAAAGCATCGGCACAGGATTGACAAGAATGAGTGTTCAGTTTCAGGTCTTCTGTCCCTGAAAAGAATTGATTCAGGGCAATAGGTTGGCTTCTGTGCAAGACAGTTAGCTTAGCAGGGGTGACATTGCCTATAAGTGATGTGTATTAACCTGTCAAAGTGGATCAGGAGTCTATGCCACAGAAAAGTGAAAGACTATAAAAGCACAAAGACAGTTCTATGCCTCTGACCATTTTCCCTACTGGAAATAGAGATGATGTGTTTTAGGACCCTATTGAGGCAGTGGAAGTCCTCACAATTTCATCACAGGTGAATCATTCAACTTTAAAGAAGGGAATGAAAGAGCAAATACCATTGCACTGAAAGGATTTCTTTTTATCAAATATCTGTAGGCTTTTTTGCAGGTCATACATTTAATAAAAAGTAACTGAGTTAGTACCTTCCACAAAGTCTGCTCATTTGTTCCAGAGATGAACTGCAACCCAGAAGCTTCAGTCCTTTGGTGAAGTGATTTCACACTATAGAGGCGAACATGTAGGTCTGAACAGAGGACAGTAACCTGAGGCAGCAAGCAAGGCCATGTGGATACCTGTACAGCAGCTCAGCAGTTCTCAGTGAAGGAAGTTGAATCAGGCCTTTCATTAAGTACATTACTGTCCACCATTAACTTTAGTCATGCTAAACCATTATGAATAATAAAGAAATGCATTTCAGATTTTCTGGGGATTTCCTTCTGAATTACTCAGTCGCTTTCTTTTGCTTTTGCTAACATGTTTCATGTAATTCACCTCTGAGTAGGAAGACTAGCATGAAGATCTAAGGAGGATTCAGGTAGCACATAGACCTTGTGCTGGACCCTCCATAAGCAGCAGATGTTGTCATTTTTCTCATTTCATAATACTTGCTTTTTTGCATTACTGGGCAAATTGTTTTGCCACTGGAAGTATGCTGCCTCCTGTGAGGATAAAGCTGAACCAGCCAAACTAGGAAAGGAATTAGATTTGGCCTTAGCATGAGTGACCAAAGGACAATGCTTTTGAGATGTATCTGGTTCAGCACTCCCAGGTGAGGCTAACCACCACCATCTGTCAGGTTTCAATAGCACGCACATTGCCATTGTTTGATGTGATAGACCTTAGTGTTTCTTGAGTACACACGGCTGCATGACCTTGCTGTTTCAAGAACATTTTTCTTTGGGGCTTCTGGGAATGTGTTTTCTTTTTCACTGCTGACCTCTAATGATAGATGTGTCTGAGCTTATGTGACAAATGTTCCCATGCCTCACGTAGGCTTCTAAACTGTTTTTGCTGGGGTTTTCATTACTTTCTTCCAGATCACAAAAAGGATTTTAATATAAATGGGTAAGCTTTTATGGTACCATTTGTTTGATACTTATTACCATACGTGATTTCTTTTTCATACCCCAGTTAGAGCTGCCTGGGGATAGAACGAATATAGCTATACATTTTTTATGCGCAAATTATAACTGAAAAATATTTATATATAATTTTTAAACTTGATTTTCACTCTAAATTTTCTCTGAATATGAGGTGCATTCAATAAGTCTCCAGACTTTTTTCGT
>JAOXXN010000446.1:37255094-37266525 GCA_026770055.1 Myrmophylax atrothorax | reverse complement strand
CCATTGTATTCCTTCAGAATGCATGAATACTAAGCTACATTATGTATGCCTTTGATGGTTTTAGATTATTAATGCAAATAACTGAATCATTAATTATTTTAAAATCATGAGTACATATTAGTCCTTCTCTTCTGTGCTTCTTTTAAACTTTTAAATCTTGAATTTATTGAGCAAAAGATGAACATTACTAAAGAGTGAATGTGCTCTAGTTTTCCAGACAAAGGTTCTGGTGTAAAGGTGTTGGCTTGTGCTACTACTACAGTCAACTTATAAAACTGACAAGTAGCTAAGGGATATACTTTCACATGAGTGTCTAAAACAGTTGCTAAAATCCAAATGGTGGCACAAAAAATGATAGACTATTATTCACTATTGTAATAGGTACGTATTTGTCAATAGCTTCTTGGTGGCATTTGTCACTGTGGCATATAGATGCATTTTTCACATTAGCCAGCTTTTCCCCAACCTGTATGGTAAAGCAGTACCACTGGGAGCTGTAGCATAGCAAAAAAATTCTCTGAGAGAAATGGAAACCAAAATAAGACATTCAGTATTTCAGCGAATCACTTAATTGCAAGAACATCTTCTTTTGGGAATTATTAATTCACATGGCCCTGAAATTTAAATGTGGAAACAGATGTGCAATCTCAGGTGCCTGTGTTTAAATAATTAGCCTTAGATAACCTATACCTCATTTTATGTGCCTTTAAGTAGAGCTTAGAATACTTTTAAGGGCTATGAAGTTTCTGAAGAGGTTTTTTCTAATTGTCTTTATCTATTACATTCTTTTAAATACACATATAATGTATAAGCAAAACTATTTTCAAATACCTTAATGTTACCTATTTTAAATGCAACATATTTATGCCATGAATTATGAAAAAACTATCTTATCTTAAAACCTTATTGGGAAGTAGCTCTGGATCCGTGAAAAAGAAATGTCAATAAATTAATAGCATAAGTCTTAGATAACTTCAGAATGTTTAGAAAGCCTTCAATGTTCATCCATCACTAGTGCAGTGAATCATTAGTGCAAAAAGTACAGTCTGATTATAAAACACGCTGCCCAAGTTAAGTATAAGTGAGATTAGTTTAGGGCATAGTCTGTCCTGGAAGGAAAAAAAAAGTTCAGTCTTTCTATTAACAGTCTTCTTATTGCCTTATATATTTGACAAAGGTTTATTACAAACACATCTGATTGTATTAATAGATACAAAATGAGGTTTAAAACTCCAACTGTGGTATGAGTAAAGAAAGTGCCTTAGTGGATTACATGTAGGATGACTAAGAACAAAAAAATGTGGAGAATTCAGATTGCAATGCCACACAGATATTACAATCAACTAGCACTGTGTTCAAAATAAGCAGCAAGTAGGAATAAGAAGTAGTCATTTATTGTTAGAAAAGATATTTATGTTTTAATGCTCTGCCATGTTAGCAGAATATTCTGGTAAAACATTGAAGTACCTGTAATTCTTTGTTACTTATCCAGTATGATAAGTTTTACAGGTTTTGTCCTTAAGCTGTCATCTATGCTCTCTTCCATTAGATGAGCAATCTAGAAGGAAAAAAGTTGTTGCTCCTTTATTAATTCAGATAGGAATGCCACAGGTTATCATCACTGTCCATGAATGTGCTCTGCTCTCAGTCTGTGAGCTCAGGATCATGCAGCATCTTAGCAGTGGCCAGTGTTGCCACAGCACAAAATGGAGCACATTTCCCACTTGGTCCCCACACCCTCAAATATCTTCCTTCCTATTCTAGGGCACATTCTCTCCAGATTAAATATTCATAGGTCTATGTATGTGATTTATTTTCTTCTGATTGTCTTGTTTGTGTTCACCTGAAATATAAACTCCTAACGTATCCCAGACATGAGTTTTTCCTGCAGTAGTGTATTTATTCTCAGAACAGAATGTATAATTCTGTCTCCCTCAATCTATCTCTCAAGCTGGTCAAGCAAAACAAAAGAGGGAAATGTACACCTTGGTGCCTGTTTACTACATCTTCAAAATACAGTTTCAAAATACACTTTTTTAAATATATTTTTAAATTGTATTCTTAAATTATCTAAAGCATTACAGCCATCAAAACTCCATCAAGTATTACATTTTCCTAGGCATTCTCTGTGTGTGGTCCTCTAAAAGCAAGCCACAGAAAAAAAAAAGAACCCCCTGTGATTCTACTTCAATTCCATTAATACAGGTGAAATTTAGCTTAGAGCTCTTTTTCCATGTCTTCCCATTTACTGATCTCCCAGAGCTTTGTTGCTCTACCCAGCCCTCTTTGCTCCTCATTTCTTTACAGGTCCTCCAAGGGTGCCTTTCCAAGCCATAATATTTTAAAATATGTGTGGATAGTTTGAAGTGTGGGCTAGACATACAGTGTAACCATTTTTAAAGTTACTGCAGCACCTCTGTAGCACCTTTGCAAAAATGCTATTTGAGCTGATCACAGATTAGGTGTCCAAAGAAAAAAAGGCCAACAACTGGAAACCAAACTTAGTTAAAAAAGAGAAAGTCAAAGAAGGAACTTGCAGAGAAAAGAAAACAAAAAAGGACAGTTAGAGATGATGCAGACCAAAAAAATACAAAACTGCAGTCTGCACTGTCCATTAATTATAGCACACAAAATAAATGTTGCTTTATTGCTTGTTATCCACAAAACACTCTCACAATGAAATTATATTTCTTTTCCTTTTCTATATCTTTATCAGGATTGCACCATTTTATCTCTGTAATAGGCTGTTGTACAATACTGAGTGTTTTATTTCTTTGTGTAATGCCTAGACAAGCTAGATCACATCTGTTTAGATTCCAGCAGTAGAAAAAGTTTAATTTCTCAGCCGTAATGCAATGGGCACAATAGGTTATTCTAGATAGAATAACATTGTTCCTATCAAAATGGTGGAATTGTATCAGGAGGAAGCATTAACTGGAAATAACAATTGAGTCCCTGCTACCCCTACCAAGAGCTTCTTTTGCTAGGCTATATAGAGATGTCATATTTTTTTAAGATATTATTGTGATAAAGAGACAAAGAAAAACATTTTCTACTTAGGTATTCTAAGCAACTCAAAAAACACTGAGAGTGTTTGCTTTTAATCTAGCAATGCCACGAAGAAGTTGGATTAAAAAAGATAATCCAAATAAAATAGATATTTCACTCAAACATGATGCTTTAAAATAAGTTATGTGGAATAATATATATACAGATAAAAAGTAAGTCTATTTAATTGGTTCAATTTAAGCTTAAAATGGCTTTTTAAGCATCTTAAGATATAGTATAAATTTATTTATTCTCAGTTAATCTGTCAACAAAGCCAGTCACTGATGCCCCAAATTCATTTCAATGCCTGAAGGAAATGCAGACTTTCCCTCTAAGGAAACTCTAAAAAAGGAGCTGTAAAAGATGAGATGTTTTGTAGTTTAGGAAATTCTTACTCCTCTTTACAGGTTTCAGCTCAGCATATGTATGAATTTATAGATACAGTTTTGAAACTATATAGGCACACACTTCCTAAATGAGCAAGGTGGTATCTTTAGGCTAAGCTGCAACTTCTGCTAGTAGTACCTGCGGTGTTCGCATACTCATTCAATTTTTAGCAAGAAAACATAGACAGTAACTTCATGAGTAGGTCTTTTAACATTCAAGAGTTGTACTGAAACGATTTCCATCAGCCCTTATAGGAGAAAAGGTCCTTTGGTGGATGTAATACATATTCCTTTGAGAAAGAAGACTATGAGAATGCTACTATCCTTTTGCCACCAACTGTACCTCAGAAAAAGAATAGTCAGGAGAGTTGATTCTGGTGGGAACAAATGAGAAGCTCACTTCATTATCCAGCTAATGACTTGAAAATGACTTCAAAGTTATTCTACATACAACTGGTGAAGATCAAGGAAGACATTATTTTTAGCACTAATGGACTAGTCTGGGATTTTTTTGTGCTCTCAGCAGCATGAAAAAGAACCTGATAAACCTCTCAAGGAAAAGTACTGCTGTATTTATTTTTCTTTTAGTAGTAGAAATAGTGATGTTGCTGTGTTTTAGTCCATTAGAGCACCAATCTGAATAGCTACCTAATTATCTCTCGGATAAGGTATCAAACACAAAAAAGAGATCCTTATGTTTAAAAGAGTATTCTGAGCAATGTGACTAAGATGAAGGAAAATGTTTCATGCCTTGGAATAATCATGCTAAATGTTGTTTTGTTTTGTTTTGTTTGTGTTTGGTTGGGTTTTTTACCTTATAGAAGAATCCAACTTTATTGTTGCTTTTGCACAGCTTGGGGTGAAACATTATTTTTATATTCCCAGGATTTAATAATTAGACATATGTCAATGCAGATATGACAAATATTTCATGAATGGAAATAGTCTGTCATTTTCAGAGGCAAAGTATGTAATTGTTGCAATAATCAGAGAGTCCAAATGCCCACAGACATGTGACCATATATATCAGAGCTACACCACTTTTTACATGTTCCTTATCAGATTCTCAGTCAATGTTAACAGAAGTAGTGTTTTGCATGTCATTATATGTACATCAGGCATGAAGAATACTGCTCCATCACTAATCTTTGGGGACATTGCAAGCACTTGTAGAGGAAACCAAATGCCTCCTTTATCTCTGCTAGGTTGGATGTCTTAAACCAAGTTTGGAGGAAGCAAGAGCTTTACATTTTGGAAGAGAACTCTTTAAATTATGTAGGAAAAGTGCCAGACCCACAGAATGGCTCCTTTTTTGTTTATCACCTTTTAAGGACTCTACCTGTGGTAGGAGGCTTTGATGACTAAATGTAGCATGAGTAGTAATTGCATGGTGTTCTTTAGGCTTTGAAAGAGAGGGGGGTGTTGCAGCGCATCTTCAGAAAAATATTATTATTATTACTACTGCTATTTATTATAGCACATGCTGAGCTTGTGACTAGAAAAATAACTGTTGGAAATTACAAGACAGCCCTTCAGACCTATAGAAAAATACCACTAAACTGTCAAATGGAGTTATAGTTCAACACACTTAGAAAAATACAGTAAATTAAAGACCTTTAAGGCTACAGAAGAAGCGTATTCTTTCACAATTGATGCTGAACAATAGAAACATCTTGTGATATGGAGCCCCATCTGCTAGATATTAAAGTCAGTCAGAGTCACACAGGGTATGTCTGCTCCACCCAAACCCTTCAGCTATTTTTTCTGTCTACTTTTCTTAGATATGCTGGTGAAAGTGTCAGGCTCTTACGCTTTTCATTCTTGACATGTCAGATGCTAAAAACTTAGTGCGCTATTTGGGAAGAAAATAACTAGATAGCTTTGAGAAAGTCTTAGTTGCTTTTAATACATTTGATTTAAAAGGAGAGAGAAGAAGAAATAGTCTGTTCTCTATTGTGGTGTGACAAAGGTCATGACACTTAGGAAGTGCTGCCCGGTCAACCATGCATGACTGCAGTGATTGCAAAGCATCACTCATGGTTTCAAGCCCCTGTCAAAACACTGAATTTGAAAGAGAGGAACTGGAACTTGGAGCTTCCAGAAGTGATGCCTTAGAATGATGGATGCATTTTGCTGCTTGTTGTGATCTGTAAAGCCTCTATGAAACTGGGAATCTACTAGCAAAAATCCCAAACTCAGTTGAGAGGAGCCTTTACTTAGAAGTGCCTTAGAGAGAAAACATTTCAAAAATTCTTCAAGAAATTTTGGGACTTCAGTTAGTCAATATTTGAAGTAGGTAAACTCTATATAAAAGTTACAGCTATCCTTGCAGCCTTATAAGATTCTAAGTTTATGGTATGTGTATGAAGGGAAAATCAGTGAAGTCCTGTTGGTACAGAAAAATCAAGAGTGAGCAATTCAGATCAATATAAGACCCTGTGAGACTGAAAGCAGCTGAGAATAACAAGGCCACAGCTGCACCAGACCATTGGAGGAGTTAGCAGCTCCCTAGAGGTTTCTCATGAGAACTCCTCAGGTTTCTCACAGCACACCAGAGATGTTCTTGAAAACAGTCAGGATAAGTTCACCAAAACATTGGACTTGTGAGATATCCATTAGAACCAATGGGGATTTGCAGTTATATAGTGTGAGGTTCAATTTAACCAATAGAATGTAGCTTTAACTCTATATAAACCATGTGTAGTGTGAAATAAATGGCATTCTCTTGATCACAATGGTCTGTGTGTGGTGTCCAGTTCCTCCACCATTTATTTATAGGTTACGCTAAAGTCCAATGCGAGCAAACCTGCAAAATGAAAAGGAGCAGTGATAAACTTTTACAGGTTTTGGTAGGACACCCTTTGTTACCTGTTTCTGTATAGCAGAATGGTATCAGCAAACCCATCAACTGGAAAATTGGCATTCCCTTGGAATAAGTGGCAGATATGGATCCATTTTGCTAGAAATAGTAAATAAATAGCTCAGGTCAGTGCTTGTGCCAGAACTCTAGTTTCGTTTAGTTCATCCCATTTTTACTATAATTAAGAAATAATAATTGAATAGCTTGACCATGTGGGAGCATGTACACAATAGAACATGAAACAAAAAGCATTTAAATTGTTAAGACTGTTCTTATGAAAGTTGTATGACTTTTAATTCCTAGTGTGTTATGCAGCTTTACTGTGCTCACTTTAACTTTTTACTCCTTCTCTTCTTTCTCAGTGGAAACAACTTTCAAAGAAAGGTCCACCCTATAAAACATACAAATAAATCACTTTAAACCATGAAAAGGTCTTTATTAAGCCCCGTTATAGCTAAGGGAAAAATTATGAAACCAATGTTGAATTTATTCTTATCTACCCACACACATTTCTGGACTAGGCTAAGAGGAAGACAATTTTACCTTTCAACAAAGGAAGGCCAGAATAGAGGGAGGGATCTCAAACTAGTGTTCTGATATTTTGCAAAGAAAGTATTCTTAAGTGGCCCTAGAAAGTGAGGAAACTGCAAAACCAACACATCTGTATCTCTTCCATTAGGAAAGAAACAAAAATGAGACTGAAGATAAACCTGGGAGAAAATAGTTCTGAGAATAATTGAAAGGCATCCTTGGCTTGCAACTCATTTTTAGAACAAACAAAAAAAAAAACCTAGCCAATTTTCATACTATAATATGTCTTCCCAAAGTTGTTTCCAATACTGTGTATATCTGCAGCAATACAGATCAACTTTAAGGACCATTTCAAAGGATAAATTTTCACATTCTTTGTAATGGAGACAGAGTACTACTTTTATTGCATATTTAAGCAGAATCTTTCTTAAAGTAGCTTTAGGATGGACATCTTAGTATGTAGGACAGTACAACAAGACTAAGATAATACATTTGATGTTAGTGTTCAGATCTTTTGAGAAATTCCTAGCATGGCACTGAACTCTGAAAACTTTGAATATAATAAAACAAGATTGCAATTTGGGGGCTGTCTTTGCTTAATTGAGAGCATCAAACCAAACCAAACCTAAGCAAGGTGGCTGTAAATTAAAGATTCTCATATTCCCATAAACATTAGTGCTGTCAACTCTTCATGGTATGCCACTACTTCTGATGTGTCAAGGGCTTTCTAGCTGTCACTTCATCACTCAGAGACTTAATTTAGTAAGATGCTAAATTTAAATAGCATCATGGGTGAAATCCTGTAGTTCAAGTAACTGGGGAAAGCATTAATCTCTCCTATGCCTTCAAAATGGATACAAGAAATTGATAGTGCACTAAAGTCTAGTGGCGTAAGTGTTGGGACAGTGGCTATGTAAGAATGTTTGCTCCCAAGGCACATGGTCAGAATCTTTAAGTGCTTTTACTGTTGTTTCTTACAAAGTGACAAATGTGTGTATTTAGTTTAAGTGGAGATATGGTCTCATCCAAACAAAGCCCCAAAATTGAGAATTTTAAAATTTTGATACCACACATGAAAGTACCTTCCATGTAGTTTGAAGTTGTTCAAAACAGAAACAAGCAAAACCTTCTTGTTTTGATTCTTCTTGTTTTGTTTTTCACCTGTTTAATGTCTTTTATACCGGTCAAATTGTCATTGATCTCAGATGTATTTTACAGCTCCAAGCAGGTCAATTTGTTTTCATCTTTAGATCTTGTTAAAACCAAAGGAAGATTTCTTTGTTCACCTCACTTGCATATGCTGTGGATAATTATAATCCTTGAAATTCGTAAGTGCATATGTTTTTCATCCTTCAGAAAGCTTTAATTTCCTTTAAACACAGTGTGTGCAGAAAGATTATTGTCTGTCCTCTGTGCCATTCCAGTTGATTAAAAGAGAAATAACCTGCCCTGCTTGATTCTCTTTGGTTGCTGTGCAGACCTTGCATAGCAAGGGGAGGAGGAAATCCATGTTGCTGGATCACATTCTGCCTCTAAAGCCGCAGTGCTAGATAGCAGCACAAATTGCTCGCTACACAGATTAGCCCAGATTGTGGAAAACAATCACCCTCAGGGCTTAGTTCAGTGTGGATAAAGATATGGGATAGGTTAATGAAGTTCAGCAACACAGTCCCTTTGTAAGTATCTTCACTCATACGTGGGACTGTGGTAGAGCCATGGCAAGCACTTTTTCTTTATAAATTAACAGTTAATTTTACACTATGCTGTGACACTCCAGACTAACAATTTTGACACTTCATTGAAATATACTGTCATGAACTACCTCTCACGGTACATGATACCTCAAGCAGCAAAAATGTAAGTGAAATTGTTCTGAAGCTGAATTGATTATGAGAGAGCTGGCTTTTGGTTGTGAGTAAGTATGACTATAAACCCTGCACATCAAAATGCCTCACAAAATCAAGAAAAAAGTTTCTCATTTCGTGGTAGATGTGTCCTGTTAGGTATAAATAAGGACTCATGAGCTCTCACACTCACTGATTTCTTTAATCCACTGATTGTTTTATAAATTTCTGGGCCTCTAAAGTGGCATAGTTGGGAAATGCCACCCATTTCACCCCTCTGCCAGTTCAGACTTTCCCTTACTGATCCCCATACTTCATGCAGCCTCAGTTCAAATAGCTTCAGAAGCTACGGTTACATTATTGCATAGTTCTTTGTAGTCTGTTCAAGGACAGTTTTGAAAAATGGGACTTAGTCACCAGGGACCTGCAAGGATTTTGGTGAGGAGTTGTAATCCTGTCTCATTGATTTCTGTATCAATGGGACAGCTGGAGAGATGACCAATGAGAACACAATTTTGCTGAAGACCATAAGCCACCTGCAGACATAGGGAAATGCTTCAATATCTGGCCCTATTGTCATCCATAGAATTAATGGAAGTATTTTAGCAGAATTCCTATTTGGTAGCCATGTAAGAAATAGTATACCCAGAAGGAAATATGCAGTTTCACTTTTTCTCTTCACTAGAGGGTAGGGTTTAGCACAGGGGAGTAATGGCAGCCACATTTCCCTATGCTAAACATTAGCTATAAACTCAGTTCTGAAGGTACCAAGTTATGTGTGTGCTCTGTCTAATCTCAGGAAAGTCAAACTCAGTGTGACTGTCCTCGATTCAAATCTAGCTGCATGTCTAGCTCAAATCCTGACCATCTCCAGTGAAGATACAGTTGCAGTCCTTTATAAATTATTTTATCTATACAGATATAAACTATATCTCAGCAGCTATAATAGATAACTTTAGCTTCTCAGCATTCTTAATAAATTCCACGTATTTTCATTAATTGGGAATAAGGTATTAGCTAAATTCCTCGGTCTGATGATAACTGATATAGAGCTTAAATTCTTCATGGAAGTTACAAAAAGGCTGAATTAGGAAGACACAGAAAAATAAAATGATTTTAACTGAATTGTAAGAGATTTTAGTAAGGAAACTGGTTTATGAATATTTTGAAAATGACAGCAGGCAGTCATAAAGTGATCATAATATTGAAATGCACAGGCCAAAACCAACAGGCTTGTTTCTGCCTTCTAAAGCAATTTATTCTGTAGGTTTTGCAAGTGTGACTGCTTACATAAATATTAAATGGTACAAAATGTATCATGTGTTCACTTCAGCACAATGAAAAAGGAATATTTTTACAAAATGTGATTGCTAAATTTGCATCACAGGTGTTACATGTTTTCAAATATAAGTATAAATATTGCATAAACTGTTCTTGAAATGAAAAATGAATTCTTAGAAATGGATTAATAGATAGTAATGACTGATTATTCAAGAACATAATTCATTATTGACCATAGTAGACACAGGGTAAAAGGCAGTTTGGGCTTATAATTCATCTAAAGCAGACATAGAACAGAGATAAAGAGCAGTATATGACAAATAGGATGAAGAAAAAGAAATTGTTAATATCAATTAGAATTTGTCAAGTATAGAAAATCAATAGAAGAAATTGGAGCTGAATAAATATGCATGGTTTCTAGAGATATGGAAAATTAAAAAGATAAGAATAACAAAGATATATACATCCAATGTTAAAGAAAAACTAAATTTAGTAGTCCCATATGTAGATCCAGGCAGCAAAATTATTTGTAGTGCACCATAAATATTTTAGCTCTGTATTTGGAAGAAAATATCATGAGTTATTTTATTTCGCATGCAGACTTTCCAGTCTTTTACTGATTTGGAAGGACTGCAGAAACATGTGCTTAATGTAAATATTTCTAAATAGGTAGATTTGATAACATATATTCAGAAGTACTAGATAAGGAGATCTAAATTCTGCTGATGCTCTTTCTAGTAAGTCTTGGAACAGGGTAAATTGTGGTAAAATGAAATAACAACAGTGATGAAGTACCAGTTGTTGTTGCAGTATATTGTGTCTTTTCCCTATTAAAAATGTCAAGCAGAATGTCCCAAGTAACTATATGATGGTTAGGCTAACGCCTATCCCTGACAAGACCAGGAAAGTACCAATGAAATTAAATTAATAAAGACTTAAAGGACAAGAAAGTAATCAATTTCAAACAGCACACTTTATAAAGATAACTCTTGTCAACAAACTTGATTTAAACCTCAGACATCATGACAGATTTGGTTGATGAATATAATTGGGTAGAAATAATTTATTGCTAAGAGTTTGACTTTATGACTTATGACATTCTAATGTACTGAACAGATGTCAAAAAGCTGTTGCCAATGAGAAATTGTCCTAGATAGGAGTGATTTCGTTGGACTTTCATAGACATTGGTACAAAGCCACATTTTAATCAGCGATTTGGAGAGGAATGGAAATGACCCATCGTGGAACTTGTGGATGGCACAAAGACTGGTGGGAACTGTAAACAAAGGTGCACCCATTTTCAGCAACTGAGATCAGAAGTAAAAGGTACTTTAATATACATGCACAGCTGTACAACTACCTCCCAAATATAGAATCATAGAATCGATTGGGTTGGAAAAGACCTCCGAGATCATCAAGTCCAATCCTTGGTCCAACTCCAGTCCCTTTACTAGATCATGGCACTCAGTGCCACATCCAAT
>JAOXXN010000446.1:37234566-37254994 GCA_026770055.1 Myrmophylax atrothorax | reverse complement strand
GTCCCTTTCTGCCTGGCTGCTTTCCAGCCACTCTGTGCCCAGCCTGTAGCGCTGCATGGGGTTGTTGTGGCCAAAGTATATTACATTTAAGAAAGTGGTGGCCTTAACAAGGATCTCTGGGTTGTAAGAGACACGCAATTATGCAAGCACTCCCAGGATCATGCACCAGAAACAGGTGAGTCTCGGATCTGAGAACATCTAAGGGAACAGTTGACTGGGAACAGCTGAATATTTGAGGAGGATCATGTAAGAGCTACAGAACTTATTTTAGGACTGAGAAAATACTTTAAAAATTGGAAGTACTTGATTCATTTAAGTAAACAGAAGATACTGAGGGATGACTGATCCCCTTCGTGGAGACAGCACTAAGGCATAGTCTAATCCCTCAGAGAATTTTAAAACTAATAATGTAAGAGTTTAATAAGAAACAGTGTATGAAAACTTAAGCCAGACAAAACCAAATTGGACTAAGATTGGATGATCTTGTGCACACTATAGCTTTTCAAAAGCACAGTTATTAAATCTGCACAATTAGCGAATCAAATGTATTCATAAATGATAATACAAATATTAGACTTCCATAACCAGCAGTATTAAACACAATACTCTGAGCTTAGCAAAGCAATGCATGTGTAGTCTCATTGCTTTCTCTTCTACCTTATTCCCTCTGAATGAATGCTAAGTTGCGTAAGAGCATTAAAACTATTGCAAATATTCCACATCTGACTTTGTCAATTATTGCTGAATTTGGAAGACAAATTTTTTTGGTAGTGGTGATGTTTCATATTGGAACTGTAATATATAATACTTCTTCTCCAGAATAGTAAGCAATTTAAAAATAATATGGTTTGATCTTAACTATATTCAGGTTTGCTCACTTCCCATTACAAACATATAATTCCATCAAGTTTGTTGGTTTTTTGCTATTGTTCACAAGAACACATTGCATGTCATATTTTACAGAAATATTTGCAGAACACATTAAACTCCTTGGCCAAAAAGAATCCCAAATAACAATTCCTGTTCCCTTGTAAATAAAAGTGACTTCTAATAGAAAAGTCAGAATTTAGAAACTCATGACTATTTCTGTTCTGGAGTACATATTTGCTGTGATGCAATAAATATTTTTGCTTTCTATCTCTCTTCTCCCCCATTGTCTGTAAGAACAAAATAATTCTACTCGTAAAGCATGTAACAGTACTCAGTTTTTATGACTGAACACTGCTGTAATTGTTAATGTCTTAATTACAAATGGAAACAAATTATGTTGTACTTGAAAAAGACAGTAAACAGGAAATTGCCATTGTGGGCAGGAAAGAGATTTATAAAAAGAAAACCCAGATAAGTCAAATTATACAAAGAACACCCAACTACACTTTGCTTGTCAAAACGATTACAGTTTTCATCTATAAAAAGATGCTTCTGGGTGGTGACTCAAAACCCCTACGTTTGCTATTTCAGATGTAATTTCCCTCATTCAATTCTCCTCTGGTGTCAGGAGTATAAAAAGAGACACACAGATTGCACACTCCCTCAGCAGACATTCTGTGAGCCAACACAATTTTTCAAAATAAGGTCTTCAATTTAGTCATCCTTGGAATTGTATTGGCACAGGATTTTCCTTTGTGTGTAGGTAAAGGTGTGCTACAAAGGGAAGAAGGGAATTGAATTTGGACATTCTTATAGTAAGTTTTGTCACACAAGGATACCTGGACTTTGTCTTTAGTTGGGTGGGGAGGCAAGGCTGCAACATCTCTCTTGAGTAGCAAGGGAAAAACCACATCCCCTCCATTTTATTCTTATTTTTCCTCTTGCTCTTGGTAGGGGAAGCATTGTTTTGTTATTTGCAGTGAAGAGGGAGACAGGGGTCTGGTAGTTAAGTTGGAGACCTTCCCTCTGGGTCCAGAGTTCCAGAAGGGAAACTGAAATCCTGGTATTTCAAATTTGTGACCTAGACATATGCTCAGCAACATGTCTGTTCCGCAGTGTGCCCAGGGCTGCATTCGCCTACTGGGGAGATTCTTTATTCAGCTCTGCCTCTCTGTAAGCCATTCTAGCAGCTGGTGCCCTTGTAAATTCAAGGGCTGCCCTAGGCCAAGAAAAGCCAGAGGCTAAAAAAAAAAGTTTGTCATCTGCTTTCACCCTTATTAAATGTCTTGTAAGGGAGTTTGACCAAGTCTTGTGGGAAGACGGCAGCTCCTTGCTGCTCAACAGCCCGGTCTAGACAGGGTCACCTTGATGTTTCCCTGCCAGGCAGAACTGGCATAGGAAGTGCTTCAGAATCAGTCCAGCATGTGGACAAATGCATTGCTCAGAACAGAAACAGAAACTGATATGCAGAAATAGAAATGGGTTTCATGAAGGAGCATCTCTTCCTCTTCAGTCAGATAAACTGCTATTATTTATTCTTCAATCTGGAATTTGCATAATCTACCATTTAACAGAATGGAATTTTTCTATGAAAGCTGACCCACATTTAGAGCATTGGAAGGTGAGGACATTCCCTGCTGCCAGTGGCTGACATGTCAGGTTTTGCACTTAAGTTGCAAGCAGTCTGAAATATCCATTGTAAAAGATGTGTGAATTTTACAAAGCTAAGCAGGAAGTTTCCACCTACATTCTTACTTTCTTAATTTGTTTTGTATTTTGCATTTTGTTTTATATCTGGCTGTAACAATGGAAAGACATGGACATTTTAGGAAGTGACCATGTCTGTACTGCATTTCTTCAAAGCCTTTGGTAAAACTATAGGTGAAAAACACTTGTGATAAATGTATCTGGTTCATGGCACTGAATAGAGTATGTGTTGAATCCATGAGGCACTTCTAGTTGTAAATACAGCTTGATAAACTAACAACTGTTTTCTTTGTATGTAGAAGAAAATTCATTTTAGAGATTATTCCTACATATTATTTTATCTGTGATCCTCAACACTTACAGCTAAACACTCTTGATACTGTTTAGCCTCAGAAGAGTGAGTAATCATAACCAAGACCCTGAAAGAACATTCATTTATCTGTAGATAAATAAGTTCCTTTTTAAAATCTGTTACAAAAACATTATGGATGAAGAGCTTGGGAGTCAAAAGTTAAGCAAATGTCATATTAGCATATACAGCCTTGACTCAGCTGCACAGGCATAGTTAATATGTACTCTTATCTTCTTAGTCACAGTCATTGGCAATGTATCATAAATGAGCAGGATGCAAGGTCTTGTGTATGCTTATGTTATTTCTGGTAGGGCCTGTCCATCCCTATGATTTCATTAATTATGTGAATGGTGTATTAGTAAAATTCAGGTGATACAGCAGCTGTGGCTTTCATGGAATTTCAGAGGAATGATGGGCTGTATGTCATTAAACAGTGAAGCTGTCAGATAATTTTAGAACGAAAGTGAATCCTCGATATGTCTCCCTTTCAGAATAAGTTTAATTTTCTGTGAATGGAGTGTCTGAATTTAGAATTGAATCCATTCATTTATAGCCCTTGTAGAATGTAGTCTTTGACAACTAAAGGATTTTACCACTGTCCTCTGTTTATTTTCTGATCTGCAGAGACCATCCTCTGCTGGTTGAGAGAACAATTTGCTTTTCATACATAATTAGCTTTGAGCTTCATCTGAAAAAAAAAAAATCCCAGGATGCTATATATGTATATAAAATCCTTATTCAAACAATTCCCTGTTCTCTTATATTACAGTATGAAAGCAATTTAAGGAAATAGTCTTAAAAACTCAACTCCTTTTGCCTGTTGTTTGATCTGTTTTCCTACCACTGTTCCAAAAGTTTAGCAAGTACAGTAATTAAATGCACCATGTGTCCCAGAAACATGTATTCCTGACAGTTTTAGTGTGTCACGTTCATATGTACTTTGTAATCCTAAAAATATTCAGCATAGAATAGACATGGGCCTTTGGAGTGAAATTTCACAGTTTATTGTATCACATAATATTAAAATCTGGAGGAAGAAGTTTAAAAATAGATCTAGACCACTAAATTTCTCTTGTTTTTACTTAGAGTGTTATAAAAGCCTATGCATTACTTGGTTGTACAAAATCTTCAATGTCTGATTTTCTGGTTGCAGTCATTTTAACTCCAAATTTCTGTGTTTCATGTATTGCAAATAAATATATACACAGTGAGGACACTGGTATTTTCCACTTTGAGAAGGGGAAAGGGACTGACAATAATATTAAAGAAATAGTTTTTCAAATAAAAATACGGATTCTGGTTCTCTATCATTGTGTGATAGGCAATCATAAATTCTGTTCCTGGTGATTGAATAGGAGAAATAATCACTTTCATAAGTGAAGTTGCTAGAATTCTGTGTATTTACAAAAGGCTTTTGCTGGTTAGGAAATGTAGGAGTCAGATAAAGATTAACTATGGAATGGAGGTTGCATGTGGCAAAGGTATATAAGTTCAGAATTGCTTGATGACATTGAACAATTTACAGGTTCTCTGATCTCTAGAATTATCTTTGGGACAATTCTATCCAAAAGGTACTGACTCCTTCTGAGTGCTAGGAAATGCTTTCCAATTCTTTAAACCTTCTGTTTAGGTTAACAGGATTCCCGAGACAAGTAGTAGGTGAGGGAGTCTGTCAAATCCAGAAACTGGGGGGTGAGCATGGTTTAAAAAAGTAAAACAAACAAACAAAAAAAAAAAAACAACCAAAAAACCCCCACCAAACAAAAACCCAGCTATCTGAAAGTGAGGAAATCTGCTTAAACTTGTACAAATTGTATTACAAACCTGTCTTTTTCATAGTCTGTACATACCATCCTTTCTCTTACAGCTATTTTGTTTAACAGGTTCTTCCTGGGTCAAGGGCTTTTTCTAAAGTTTTATGGAGTGCATACCTGGTAATATAAATTTTGAACAACTTCTTGTAAACCTCACAGGTAATCTGAAAATTCGTCCAAGGCCATGAATTAGAGCTGCTGTTATGTTTTCACATAAGCCCCACTTTTGGAAGATAGTGAGGCTGCATCTTTCTGGCGTACATAGAACACCTCCTGCTCTCTGCTGCACAGCCATGGGCCAAGCTCCTAGCTCTTAAACAGCCTCTTTAACAGCTCATTAGTGAGAAGCCCTGGGTTTTGGGTAGCTTAAAGGGCAGTTTCCAGATGTTGGCATCTGTGCTGATATGTGGCAGTTGGCTCAGTTGGTCTGTAGTTATTTCACAGCAGTTTCCTGGGTCACAGTTAGCTCCAATTTTGTTGCTAGTTACAGTGTTCTCATAAAAGCTGGCAAGTAATTGCACCTTCCATGTCACCTCCACCAGAAGAAGTCTGCCTGTGTGCCCCTTTCCTGGGTGCCTCAGGCAGCCCCGGTGCCACTGAGCTGTGCCTTGGGGAGGGAGGTTCTGCCCCCTCTGCTCCCAGCAGGGCTCAGATGCTCGGCTGTGCTTCCCAATGTCTGCAGTGCTCCACTCCCATCTCACAGGCGTTAGGAGGTGCTTCAGTACATCGGTCCTTTGCCGGAATATCCAAATTTTCATGGGCAGAATGGTAGAAATTCCTGGAAAAAGGAGATTGAGTGCCAATCCCATGAGTAGAAATTAAAGAGATCTATCTTCTGACCCTGGCACATGAGGGATTTCAGTTTGCTTGTTTCTGAAGTTTCTGAAGTACTTCCCACATTCATTGAGAAATGCAAGGGATAAGATCCAGGAGTCGTGACTTCTGGAGATAGCAGTCAGTTAAAAGCAGAACCAGAATCAGTAATCTGTGTTGCTCCGTTTTTCATTTCTTAGATAGCAATAATATGGGTGTTTCAGACTACTGTTAGCTACCTTGGAGATTATTATCAAGGTACTAGTTCAATAACTGTGCTTAGAGCACTATTATTTTAACAGAAATAATGATGGTGATGATGATGATAATAATAATAACAGCAATAACAATAATATTTTATGGATGTGTTACTTGCAGAAGCAAACATACAGCTCCAAAAATAGATGTAGCAGTCATGATGGCTTCTACACATAAAAGAAGCCCTGTTAGTCCAAATTTAATTGCAAATCTGTTTGTGTTTGCTGACTGCTTCAGCAACTTGTCAAAAACTCCTCTATTGTCTTCGGAAAGATATGCTGGATTTTTGTAGTGTTCCTAGTAAAAGGAAACCAAAGTATTGCATTTGTTTTCTTGTCATCATCCAACAAGTAATCAAGTTGTAAATTATTTGGAAGCAACTTGCATTTTTACTTAATTATCTGAGCAGTTAAACACATTTAGCTGAAGTACATTTACCTCTATTTCTAGTGAATTATGTATACAACTGTTAGCTACCTTGGAAAACAGGCTTTTTATTATTCTATCCACTGTGACAAAATTCTGCAACATCCTTAAAAAGATGAGAGGGGAATTCATGCAAAACTAGTCTGGTTTCCTCCATTTGAGAAATATACTTAGAATGGATATACTCAGAAGTATACACAGAAAATACTAATATAAAATATAATTGAATTTTAAAAATGAATTATCAGATTAAATTTGCTCAGATTGTAAGTGTTGCAAAATCAATCTGGAAAGAAATTTAAAATCTAGATAGATAGATAGATAGATAGATAGATAGATAGATAGATAGATAGATAGATAGACAGATAGACAGACAGATAGATTTTTTTTTAATATTCACTGATCAGTGAAAAATCTGTTTTAACGTCCGTGAGTCCTTACAGCACAGAAAGAAAAGCTCAATGCTGCTATAAAAGATCTTGAATTAAAATTTGGTTTGAAACTTACTGGATGGGAGAGGAGATGTGGATTATCTCATTTAATTACCCAGACTATTTATTTAAAAATAAACTGCAAAATGTAAAAACAATGTCAGTTTTATAAAGTAAAGGGGACTATTTTTTTAATAGGATATGAAATACAGGCACCTTTTAACCTAGTTGGTGCACATTAAAAAACTTTCAGGGTTGCAAAAAGCAATGTAAAAAGAAATGACAAAAATAACTGTGATCTGAAGTTCAAGGGTAAGAAATGTACCAAGTTATGTAGCATTCTGTCTTGCCTTTTGTTCATGGTATAACTAAGAGAGAATTTAATCTCCCTATTTCAAATATCCATTAAAATACTTTTTTATTCTACTTTTCAGCAGAAAAGCAGATGGGGTCAACTTCTGCTACTCAGATTTATAAAGATACATAGGAGTGCTATTGATCGGAAGGAACTGGAAGAGCCCCAGTAATGAAAAAAGAGGTTAACTGCTGTCAAGAACTACTGTTTCTTTAAGCTTATACTGAAGGCTATATAATTTGTAACAGACTGGGGAGAAGAATTGGTTTTGATGCCCTGCATTTTAAATTTGGTTTTAAATTCTCATTCCATATATAGTTTTGCATTGTTTAATGTAGTGCCAGATCTGTTTTTATATAGTCAGCATATCCTATATGAAGAATGAGTTTCTGGGTTGTTCCTCAAGCAGAGGCATCACAGAAAATGCAGTTTAGTGTAAATGAAGTTGTAAAGGAGTGAGGAATGCTTTCCATTTTGAGGTTCTGGCATTGACATGACCCTCAACACAGGTTAATAAGCTGCAGGATAGATCAGCTTACTGTGGCTCCTGCTGTCAGCTGGTATAGCTGTCATGGTGTGCACTAGGGCCTCATTTTTGGCTCTAGTCCCCAACAAGTTCCTACTGCTGGAGCTTGTTGGCAGCAGTAGTGGTTAGTGCCAGTGCCAGCATCATTGCCATGATACCAATACCACAATAATGCCCAATTCTAAATCTGTGTGACAGTGAATTGAAGCCAGTATTACTGTGCTCCTGCCTGTGCCACCCTGGGCAGCCTATCTGGCTTTACTGAGTCCTGCCTGGCCCGGCAGCACCTCTAGCCCCTGCCCCAGAGCCAGGCACAGACGCACACCTGGACCCTGCACTCAGGCAGAGGCAGAACGGCCTTGCTGCACTGGGTTTGGGGTCCACCATGGCTGTGTGGTGTCACCAGCAGTAGCCATATGCAGGTCCCCAGGAAAGAGTAAGATCAGACCAAGCAACTGTGATATTATCTCTCACACCTTCTCAAACTCCAGTTAGCTGAGACCAATGTGTCTGTAATTATTTTCATTGGATTTGTCTTCCATCCACTTGACCAGGCTCTCTTGAAAGAATATAGATTTTCAGCTTGCATAATAAGCTTTGGCAATAAGGTCCACAAAAGTATTGTACGTGGCATGACGAACAACTCCCTTCCAATCAACAGCTTTGAATTTCATTCCTGCTATCTTCATTTGATGCCTCCTAAATCTTGTACTGAATCATGGTAAACAGCCAGAGAATACACAATGAATTTAATCTTCTACTTTATCATCCAGTCTTGTAAGGTTCTTCTACAGGTCTTTACAATCAGCCTTCATCTTTGCCTCTAAACAGCATATTGTCATTTGCAAAATTTTCACCTCACTGCAAACTCCCAGCAGGGTGTGACAAACAGCAGCTCCTGGCAAGCATCCCTGGGGAGCTCCACTCATGTTTCACTTGCACTGAAAAAAATGGCTGCTTAATCTCTCCTTTGTGTCTGCTTGCAAGATACCACCTCTTCATTTCTGTGTAGGCCTAAGCCCTCATAGTCCGTCTACCTAGTCCCTTTGTGGACACTCTACTGTCCCTGTGAGCAAACAACACATCTATCTGCCAGCAGCTCTGTGCTGCTCTGAAACACCTAAATCAGATTACTGTATGTGTGGAAGTGTCTGGTTTTCATTCTAGGACATTAAATACTGCAGTATTTAACTTCTGTGCACCCACGTCCCTTATTGGATCTAGCCTGAAGTACAAACCAACACTGTGCCTTTGTATAGAAACAGTAGACTAGGAAAGCAGTTGAAGGTACTACCTTTTTACCTTCACTACCTTTTTTTCCCTTTACTGGGATTCTCAGCTACACTTCTGAAAGACTGATAAATGTTGGGCTGAGGATGTCTGCACAGTCAGGAGGCTGAAGCCTTTCTTTTGCCTGATCTTCCTCTCGTACTTCTCTCTCATCAGTAAGCCTTTGGATCTCTGAAGTCATCTATCACTGAAATGGGGAAGCTTGTGTGGGAGACAGAACCAGACGTGTTTGGACCCTGGGTGAGATCTGCTGCAGGGCATTTCTCAGTTTTTTGCAGGTGGATCTCAGCTGTGTCTGCTGCACTTGAAGCTGCAGAATTCCCTTCACAAACCTTTTCACAAACACACACTAAAGGGAATTGCATAATCCTAGAGGTTAAGTCAGTTTTAATAAATGGCTTCACATTGTTCAGAAGATATGAAAACCTCTCCCCAGTAATTAGAATTGATTTCAATAGAGTTCATTTATTTACTTAAGCATGATTCTCATAAGGAGATTGAAAGACAAACATAATGAAGATTAACCATTATAAAATAGTAATTACAGGAAAGAGTCCTAATTGACTTGTCTTTTGAACCCAAGAGGTATTTTCCCCATATGGACAGTAATGCATTCTTACTGTATATTACAGCTGGACCTCCAAATATCTAGAAGCTTTAAAGCTGAACTGGCCCATTTTTTCTTAAAAAGAAAGGAACACTGAAAAAAAATAATTAAGAAAGAATTTTCCACCTCTGGAGGCAGACTTTATTAAAAACATACCAAACTAGATACTACATATACCTTCTCTATATATATGTATGCACACATGTACACTCAGAACTATATATATAAATTTATCTGATAAATCTTTTCACTACAGGTGCACCACGCCATTACTTCCGTGTTGCTTTCCAGCCCATCAGCTGTTAGTGTCTCTGTAAGAAGCCACAAACTTCCAGAGAGCCCTCCACATTTTAAAGAGCTCATGGGCTTTCTGTCACGACTTAGCTGTGGATTTGCTCCCTTCTTCTTACAAGTTCCCTGTGCTTCCTGGAAGATTCCCACCCTTTATTCATGGCCTAGCTACCAGGTCTCATTCCCTGTTCCAGTCTGTACTCCCATGGTTTCCCCACATCCATACATGCTGGAAGAACAAGCAAGTTCCTGCTGCCCTAGGATCCAGAGGGCAGCAGCCATAACAAGGCAAAATGTAGCTTTCCTTTCCTCCATTCAAAATTGCTTAACAAAACCATGATACTGTTGTGACTACAGAGTCAAGTACGAATGAAGTATGTGATTGTACCCTCTGTTACACACATAACATCGAAGTAGTTCAAAAGCTCTCTTCTTAGATATTTATTTGCTATGCATTCTACTATTTAATGCATAGCATTAAATAGACACAGATAATTTTTGGATTACCACTTGTTAATAAGGGCAGGAGAATGAACCTATATTTAGCTTTCTTCTTTGTAACTGCCTTTTTCTTGATAGGTTTTGTCTATAAGCTCATGTTTGTTTATGACATAAAATTTTTCTTTGTTGGAAATAGCAGTGGTGTCACAAGCACTGCGTTGGGGTCTTACTATGCATGAATCAGTAGGAAGGTTGAAAGGAAACAACTTCTGCTCAGCTACCTTGTTAATCAGAACTCAGAGGAAAAAAAAATACCTCCCAGAACAGAATGAGGATTGTTAGATGGGAGAAAGATTTGGGAGTTGTTTATAGAAAAGTCCCTAAAGCCTTCAGACTAAAACACAGCTGCAGTGCTGAAAGCAAATCAGATGCTGGATTGTATTGCTGGGGTAAACAAAGTGAAGCAAAGCCTAGGAGGGGGTGCTCTTGTTACATAAGACACCACTTACATTGCATCAAAAATGTTATAACTCCTATTGTGTCCTGCGCCTCAGGGTGTAATTGCTCTTGAAACAAAGGAACAGAGCAGAACAACCAAAATGATGACAAGTTTCAAATAGTTAAGCCCTAAAATGTTGGAAAATATTAAGTTTTGTTTCCATGGAGAAAAAAAAAAACAGGGAAAAAAAAGAAAATAGTATCTTTATAGCAACCTATTGAAAGTGTTTGCGTTCAGCATAAAAAAAGCTAACCTGGATGTAGGTGCATTTCTTTTTTCAGAGTTACATAGAGCAAAAAATGAAGCTAAGTAATTCAAAAATCAGGAGATGGAAACATAATGAAGGCTAATGATCACATAAAATAGGTTACCAAAAACCTATTGAGGGCCTTTAAAAGATATCTCTCTGCCTTTCAGAACACACAGCAGAAAAAAGGATAGAGAGTTACAGGATCACAAAAGAAAATGATATAGAGAGCACAAAGAGGAGTAGATTTAACAATGGGACATGTCACTCTGTTCTCTACTTTGTAAGTCCTTACTCTGTGTTCATCACTATGTATCTGCTCCATGTTCCTGTTCCCTCTTTATCAGCTGGCTTTGCCTGTCAGAGTGTGTGATGAGCTAACAGTTTTTTATCCTGTTTTTGTATGGAAATAAGTCTCATGCAACAGCACTGTTTCTGTGTCTTTGCTGATCTTTCACACCCCTGTGGGAACTTGGTAACCTGTGGGGCCAATTTTAACCTCATATTATCAGATATATTTCCATAAATTTCAATAATAGGCAGTGGGATAGAAGAGCAAGAGTAAGAGAGACTTTTCAAATATCCTGAGCTGCATTATGAGCTCAAGCCTGATCAAACATCAGAAAATCCATATCGTCTCTCAAAGTCATTATACAAATGTCTGTAAAACTGTCTCCTTGATTGCTAAAGCTCACAGAAAAGCTTTCTTAATTTCTTTCATTCTATGTAACTCCTAAAAGGGAGGTTTTGCTTTTGGATAAAAACGAAGACAGTATATATGTCACAGCCCTGCTCAATATTTTAGCTGTACCAACTAGTCCAGCAAAAGATACTGTCTCCAGAGATCTTGCCCTTGAACAAGCTACTGCATCTCAGCATATACACTATGATATAAATAATATATGAAATAACTACAGAAATATCAGGTTTTGGTTTATAATGTATCTTTACAGCTAAAATAAGATTTTAAGATGTTCTTACAATGTGCAGTCTTGATGTTACTCTGTTTGAATGTTGAGGTATTTGTTCATTCATCTGCTTTTGTATCAAGGCTATATTTTAGTCTTTCATATGGATTTTATATGGCCATTAGAGAAAAAACAAACAAACAAACAAACCAAACCCACAAGAGAAACTCCCTCTTGAGTACAAAGTACTTCACTAGTGTGGAACCCAGTGCTTCAAGAGGACATTAAGACAAGTCATCTCGTGAGATATTTTTAAAAGTTGATTTGCAATCCAAATTTGGATAGTTGTGCCAGCCAAAACCAATATTTATTCACAGGACAAAGAGGACAGGTATTAGCTCACATTGCAATGGTCTGGACAAGCTTCCCACCTACCTTATCTGTAATTGATTGCCTAACAAAATTAGGAAGTATTTTCTGTTTTCAAAGAATATGATTGAGAAATTTACTTAACAGCATTCTTTAAAGGTTTCTGCAAAAGAGAACTGGAATTTGTTGGTTTAGTATCTCCTGGTTTTTAATCCTATATAACTGAACTGAGTTCTTTTTCTTTTTTTCCGTAGTTGCAAAAGACTAAACACTGTAAATCCAGAGTAGTCCCTGATTCTTGCTAAAAATCATGCAGGGCTGCAAGATTTCCAAGCAAATTGATACATTCCCTACTTTTGTTTGAAAAATGACTAGTGATGTTTATTGGTCTGTAAGAATCCCTTAGAAAAAAGATTCCGTATTTTCTAGAAAACATGAACCCACTAAATTTTGTTGAATTGGAAACATTGGATTGCTCCAGTTACAGATATCTATATGAACTAAATTTCAGGCTGCAAAATTCATGTCTATACAGGGTTGTGGTATGGTACTGGTGGAGTAACTTTGGCATTTCAAGTGCAAATGGGAATTACAAATAGAAATGTGGTTTGAGAAATATTAAAAATCATTTTAAAAAGTAAAAATTTTTCCAAACTATCTCTTCCATCATTTCATTTTTGTTTTAATGAAGAACCTTTTGGGGAAATTGCTGTGCTTGAATAGCATGAAGAATGTACAAGACATTTTATTTCATTTACCCATGTCCCTGCCTATTGTTCTCCTCAGCAGTCCAGAAATGAAACATTTCATAAGCTATTTGCTCTTTACTGGCCATTTAATTATTATGCACCTCATTTTGTTTGTTTAGTTATTAAATTTTAAAAAAAATATTTTCTGTTAGTTTGAGGCTATTTTATAATTTCATAGGATATTCCAAGGTATGTATGTTGCTGTAAGATAACACTGGCAGGTCACTAAAGCATTTGCCTCTGCCTCATACCTCACAACACCCACGAGGCATATGTTATCTCAGAGTACCACACATCATGTTAAGCCTTACAGTTTCTGTGACTGATGGACAAGTACACTGTAAGGGTCTTAACAGAAGTGCCACTTTTATATGTTTATAGCTCTTCCATTGTCTACAGTTCAGTGCTAAGATGCACATCCATCATGTATTGGATGTGAATAATGGGAAGGCACTTAGACCAAAATTTCCTTTGCAAATCTGTAGAAGTGTGGACACATTTTGAGTCAGAGCCACTAGTAGGCTGAGATGGCCCAACAGAAACACCAAGAACACTGCCAATATGTCAAATTATTTTGTTTTTAAAGAAAGAAATTCAGTAAAGAAGGCATTAATAAAACCAGATTTACAATGACTTTCTGTAGGTTGACTTGTCAATTATCAGGTGAAAAAAAATAATGTATTGGGAAGGCTTCATATAAGTAATCAGGTGTGTTTTAGTTGCTTGGCTTTATATATTTCTAATACAAGCTCTTAGATAATCTGGATGAAATAAATTTGCTGGGTGCTTGGATTAAAGACCTAATGAAAAATTTTACTTAAGCATCTGCTTATTTTGAGATCAATTTGAGTGAGACTCTTTAAATGTTTTAAATTAAGCTTATTCTTAATGGGGACCTAATGTCTAGCCTGCTACACTCAGACATTAGACATTGCTCTCATTAAGAGTTATACATCTAAATTCATTGTGTAATGCCATGTGTATGTGTTCTTACCAGTCATTACGTAATTATACAGCTTAATCCTGTATATATCCTTAGCAGTCATTATGCAAGACAAAAACATCTAATTGGATACCACAGTGATGGTGGCATCTGTCAAAAATGAGAGAAATTCCTTTTTTTAGAGGAAGGCTTTTCAAAAAATAGCAAATGTGTACTTTATTCCTTGACTTCAAGGGTAATTCCTTTTTTTTTCCTTTTCAATCTATTGTCATATTAGTAATTTCGGTGGTATAAACTTATCATAAATACAGAAAATCATGGATTTGCATCTTATAAAGTTGTTTCTCTTTGGAAGCTTGTCTGTGACTCATCAAGACAAGGTGCTGTCACATAATTCTGCTTGTCTGTATGTGTGTGTGTGTACTGAGCAGATAACTAGATAGTTAGTTCAAGCATCCAGGGTGGCGGACAAGCTAGAGCAAATAGTTTTTAATTCTGAATTTTTAATCTCATCTTAACAAGTGATGAGCATTTAACAAACTCCTGGAAGTGGACACTGATTCCTCAAGGGCTAGAGTCTATGACCAGAGGCTGTATAAAATGAGCTGGACCTAAGCATGGGATTAATTTCCAACTTGTTCCCTGAACATAAGATTGAATAAAATGTTGATACAAACCTTGAATTTTATAGCTTTGGACCATTTTTAATTTGAAAACATAACACTTTCTGTTAATGAAGAAACAAGATAACTTGAACTGTAAGTCAAATTGCATCCTTTTTCCATTAGTACCTACCAGGTTTTTGTGAACTACAATTTTCTCATAAAGCAGCTGAGAAAAGTGATGCACACTTGATTCTCCAGTGGGAAAATAACACATCACAACTTACAGGGGCAAATTAAAGTCCATCTCTATTTGACAAATGCGATTTTGCCACTTCAATGCAAGCAGGCATGCTTCTCCTCTTTTTGTTTTGCTGTTTACAGAAAAATTCCAGCCTCCTATGTATCCAAAAATGAAATTGAAATCAGGAAGTGCTGGTGGCACTCAGTTGTGGCACACAGTCGAAGTAAACGTACTACATACAGATAAGGCATCATAAGACTCCAAACAAGGTTTGCTAATGATCCTTATCTATCAAAAAGCTACAGTAATAGCCCCCAAATACTGCAATAAGACAACTGGGAGCTATAGTGGTTTGGAGCCATTATTGTTGAGTGTTTTTAAGATGGTTTGCAAAAATAACCTTTCTTTGTTTTCTGTGTGAGCTGGCAGGTTCCCTTTGAAGGCAAAGAACAAAAATACAGCTGGGTCATACAGTAACAGTGGCTATTCTTTTTTTCTTCTCATGAAGTTCTCAGGAGCGAAGGACTTTGAATTTTGAGGGGAAAAGTAAAAAAGATACATTTTTCCACCAGATTATAATTATTTCAAGGAAAATTTAGCATTTCTACTTTTCAGTTACCTATTGGTATGTTTCTTTCTCATTTGATTTATGAAAAAAAAAGCAAAAGTATTGTGATTAGCAACAGAATAGAACCACAGACATGTATGCTCAACTAGTGGGGATTAGACACACATTAATAATTTCCTTGAGCTCAGTTATATCTGAAAAAAAAGGAAAGTTTCATCTTTCTTTTTTTCCCCCTTGATTAATTATCTGCTTTCTGTTCGGGTCCTGAATACAGAATTTAGCTCATGCTACCCTAATTACCATTGACTCATTTGCATAGAATGCCTTAAGGATATACCTTGGGAGATAAAAAAGGTGAGTGTCTCCAAACACATAACTTTTTGTTCCTATCCTGAGAATACACCAAAGTCACATGGCTTCATAGCTGGAAGGCTGCCAGGTGTGGCTGCTTCTGAGTCTTCTGAGAGCAGGGAAGGGGATGAGAGAAAGAGATGATCCACCTTGTGTTTGACAGTAGTGTTGTTCTTAGTGGTTGGTATAGTGATATTGTTGGCATTGTTATAATCATATTATTGCTTTTATTAAGTTTTAACAGCAATTATATTGTTATTATGTTGTTTTACTGTATTCAGAAACAATGTAAAAAGATTAACATTTCCAGGTCTGAACAAAAGGAAAATTAAGGAATTGAGAGAGAGGGAGGACTTAAAAAAAATTTAAAAAAAAAATAAAAAAAAGAGAGACTTTTCAATCTTTTTTTTTAAGACCAAAAATTTTTAAAGACATGGAGGAAAATATTAAAAAATAAAGATAGCAAGTAGCTTGAATTTTATTTCAGGAAAGCAATGAAGAGAATCAAGGTGTAAATGTAGCTAGAGAACTGCAAAGAAAAAGGGAATTTAGATGGAATGCACTGGACCAGTAGTGAGAGGGGTGGAGCCCAGGAGAAGGTGTATTACTGCATCAGAACATCTCAAATTACAAATATTTAGGTGTGTGCTGTGCTTGTCTAGTGACTCTTGATGCCATACAGCCATATGAATTCATATTCTAGATGTCAGAAACTGGTGGGTAGGCTCTGATGCTGAGCAGCTGTGAATTAATGTAGCTCTACTGGAGAAAATGGAGTAATGCTTTTTCCATAAACTGAGGAACTGGTCATGACAGCAAGAAATTTCACATGTAATCAGATCAGAACACAATCTAATTATCATATAAGATAAAATCTTGTATTTTCTTTCTTTTTAAAAGCAAAAAGTAAGCCGTATCACATTGGTTTCTTAGAAACAGTAAATAAATGAGGTATTCTTCAGCCATGCATGCTTATTCTGAAGATGTAGATAATTTGTATTGCAGTCATTAATTCCAGAAACTGAAAAAGAGTAAAGAGTTATTCTGAGAACAAGACCTGTCAGCAGGTGCAGGGAGCTCCTAGAAGTACTTAGAAGGACCTGGATCATGTTTTCCTGGATTTCAGGCAAACTTTGTTTCAACCAGCACTGGTACTATGTTTGATTTGTCTTCTTGCAGTGGATCTTTTGAACTAAAACTGTTTCATGAGTATTTTTTAGTCAAGCATAAACCGTTTTTATCCAGAGGTATAGTCTAATCCCATGTTACTCACAAGTTCCAGCTTAAGCGGCCCTTCTGTACACATGCAGGTATGTTTTCTTGGGATTTAAGGACTGGACCTCCTTTGCTGACTGTGCTGAGATAAGGGTAAACATCTGGGCATTGGCTTGTTGTAATCTGATGTACCATCCAGAGTGTAATTTCATGTTTAGTAGCAGTGAAATTTACGCTGATTGTGGGTCCTAGGACTGCACTGTACATCTATTCCTATGTGTGTGGAGAAGATTTCTATACAGTCACCCAAGATTTTCTTGTCTTTATGTATAAATCCCATAGTTATAAAGAGAGAGCAAGCAGCTAGAGGAGATGGCAGAGCTTTCAATCTATCACTTTCAGGATGACAGAGCACTGAAACAGGCTGCCCAGAGAGGTTGTGGGGACTCCTTCAACACTCACCTGAATATGGTCCTGCTTGACCTGCTCCAGGTGAAACAGCAGAGGAGTTGGACTAAGATGGTCTCCAGAGGTCCCTCCCAACCCCAACCATGCTGTGATTCTGTGATTCTTTGGCTTGAAGAATCTCTGCTTGAAGTAACATGTCTTTGAGGGTGCCCTGTTGCATGACTTCACCACTGGTAAAACCAGGCAGAAAGTGCACCTGAGAAGAGCCTTTGCAGCACATTAACCCACGAATGCTGACATATACAAAGAATTCTCAGAATCATGCAGAATCAGGTCTTAATACACCAAAATGAAAGATAAATAAAATGTTGCACAGATTCATACCTGATAAAAATGTACTAGTCACATTTTGCAGTTTTCACTAAGCAACTGGAAAACAGAAGCACCAAATAATTGGGATTGGGAGGGATGTCAAGGTAATCTAGTTCAAGCCAACACCTACTCAAAGCAGGGTCAGCTGGAGCAGGCTCCTCAGGTCAGTTCAAGAGAGGGTTTCAATGTCTCCAAGAATGGAGACTCCACAACCTTTCTGGGCAATGTGTGTCTGGGTTCTTCTAAGATCTACTGCTCTGCCTTTATTCATCCAAGGCAGTCACCTCATTGTAAAATTTACAAGTTTCATCAGTAATGATTTTGCTTTCATAACTCTGTGCTGACTACTCCCAATCACCTTCATGTTCCTAATATGTCTGGAAATGGCTTCCATGATTAATTCCTCCATCAGCTTCCCAAAGGACCTAGCTGAGGCTGAGTAGACTGTAATTCCCTGGACCATCTTTCTTGCTCTTCTTGAAGACAGAAATAACACTGTTTTTTTCTAGTCCTTGGGATCCTCCCCTAGTTGCCAGGACCACTCAAAAGTAATCAAAAGTGGCCTTGTAAAGATGATGACCATCTCCCTCACCACTCATGGGTGCATACCACAAGGGCCTATAGACTTGGTATGTCCAGTTTGTTTAAATATTCTCTGACTTGGTCTTTCTTCCACAAGGCCAAGTCTTTCTTACTCCAGACATCCTCTTTGGTCATAGGAATCTGGGATTCCTGAAGGAAAATCTTGCCACTAAAGACCAAAGTGAAGAAGGCATTGAATACCTTCACCTTTTCCATGTACTTTGTCACCAGATCCCTGCCCCATTCATCAGCACTTTCCTTGGTCTTCCTTTTGTTGCTGGTGTACTTGCAAAAGTACTTGATGCCTTTTGTGTCCCTTATCAGATCCATGTCCAGGTGAGTTTTGGCTTTCCTAACCCCATCCCTGCACATTTGAATAGTGCCTCTACAGTCCTGTTGGATCCTTGGTCCCATCTCTTGCATGCTGCATTATTATGTCTGAATTTAGTCAGGAGCTTCTTATTCAACATGCAGGTCTCCTACTGCTTTTAACTAACTTTCTGATGGTCAGGATGGACGATTGTTGAGCTAGAGGAGGTGATCCTTGAACATCAGCCACTGTCCCAGACCTTTGTTTTCTCCAGGGATGGCTACCCTGGCCTTCTATGGCCCTGAACAGGCCAAAGTATGTTCTCCTGAAGTCCAGATTTGTGGTCATCTTTTTTGCCTTGTCCCCTCCTCTCAAGATCCCAAACTCCATCAGCTCAAGGCTGCTACAACCTAGGCTGCTTCTAGTCTTACCATATGCAACCACTTCTTCCTTGATGGAAGTATGAGGTACAGCAGACCATGTTCCCCGGGTTGGCTCCTCCATCACTTGTATCAAGGAATTGTCATCAATACACTCCGGAAAACTTACAGATTACTCACGCCCTGCTGTGTTGCTTCCCAGGCAACTAGAAAAATGTAGTGCATGTTGAGTGATTTGTAGATCTCTCAGAAATCCAAAGAAAAGTAAGAAAATTGCTGAGTTTTAAAATGATCTTGATAAACATGAAATATTTATGGACCTTTTTCTTTATAAGCGTGGATCTTGCTACCTGTCAGTATATGCTGATACAGGACAATATTTGTTGTGTTTATACACGTATATATATTCAGACTCTGAATAGAGTTTCTTTCGCTAAAATGTTTAATGTGCAGTTCATCAAAATGATGCTAAGACAAGTGCCAAATTCTTTGTATTTCCTGTAAACCAGATAATGTTCTGAGCTCACATTTCAGGGTCCATTTTTTGTAGCTTTTGTAATTACTTTACAGAAAATGTCTAGGATCAACAAACCAGTAAAGGATCAGTTTGAAAGGTCAGACAAGAAGTCACATTATTGACTTGGTATATACACTGTGAATACAATTAGCACAAACTCTGTCAGTTTAAAAAAAAAATCTTGTTTCAAAAGAAAATTACTTGTAGCGGTACAACTAGCCTTTGTACCAAAAAGAAGATATAGAAAATGAGGTATTCTTAATGGGAACTCTGCGTTGTGACAAAGTATTCCTGGCATAAACCAGTCCAGATATCATTGATTTTTGATCAGACATGTGCTTTTCAGAAACCATCTGCTTTTCTTTCTTGAAAGATGAAGCATGGTATTTTCATCATTATTCCAATGCTTTCTCCAGGAGTGTTTGTAGAACATTTTGCAAAGATGATGCCCCATTCAGGTTTAAAAAAATTACTGCAATTTCTTTCCCTTCTAAATGATTTTTATTTTAGTTTATTGTCCTCTCAGATTACTTGGAATTGTAGATCCTTGGTCTCAATCCATCCTTTAGAGCTTGGAGTTGATGTAGTTCCAAGGTCTGACTGCATCTAATTTTAGACTGAGGCTTAACACCAAGTTTTCATCTGTTTTTGAAATTTGTCCAGAGTTTCTCAGTGTTGGTCAGTGTCAATATTCAGGCTTAGAAACACTTCTAATTAGAATCATCTAATGCAGGGGAGGGGTCATTTTGTTTTGGTTTGTTATTTCCAGGAAGGTACCATTCACACTCAAAATTTGAATCAAGTCACGTATTCCTCTTTAGGCTTTTTCACCTGAAATAACATTTAAGAAGATAATATATACTAAATAAGAAATAAAAGTAAAATACTATTGCATTATCTTTATATATGCAAATTCTTATCTCCCATAACAAGAGAATAACATCTATTTTGGGTTAAAAATGGGTCGACTTAGGTCGAATCAA
>JAOXXN010000446.1:37220018-37234482 GCA_026770055.1 Myrmophylax atrothorax | reverse complement strand
GATCTAACCAAGCAAAACAAGCTCTCCAAAAAAACCAATTTCTCTCAGAGAAATATCCTACTGCCTTGCTTAATCTGGTCACTAAGAGGAAAGGCACACTCACTGGACCCTTGTGCGGCAGCTAGACATTTCCTGAGAACAGAGAGACTTGCAGAAATCTGTTCATTATTTTGTGCTCTCCCTAGCACATAAACTAGATGTGTGTTTACAGTTCTAGAAAGCAAGTGCTACAAATGGGGGATAGCATGAACCCAATAAAACACTTAAAACAGCACTGCAGTTATCCAAGTTACATTATTTATGCTATTTTATTTGCTCAATGGTCATATTTAGCAGGATGTTCTTTTTACAGGGTTTCAGCTGTTACTGGATTCAAGAGAAGGAAGATGCAATGCCCTTGAAACAAGGAGCATCCCTTGCTCCTTTTTATGTGTTTCAGTGCATCTGAATACCATTTCTTCTTTATGAGACTGTCTTGTCAGGACTGGTTTTGCATGTATCAGCTGTTAGTAACCCTGGACTGGATCTTGGCTGTTAACTATGGGGTTTTTTTAGAATATTTTGCAGTTGCAAAAGCTTAGCAAAGCCAACTTGTGTCGATTCCTGTGTCGCTGCTGCCATCTTCAGGAAGTTTTCAATCTTGGTGGGTGAGCTTTTTAATATACAGAAATTTCAGCAACCAGGAGGTGAACAAAATGTGTGCGTCTCGTACATGGTTACAGGAACACAGTCCAAATGGCACAGAATAAAACTTTGTATGTGGGGTGCCTTGATTCTGTTAGGGGTATTTTAAAAAAATTGAAGGAAAGGAATGTCCTGATTGCTCTTGCTATTCAGTGTGAATTTAGCACTGAGTTAATTGCTTAGCACCCATCAGCTTCCCAGCCTGTGTGTTCAGTAGTTCATTTCAAGAACAACGTTAATGAACCCATCAGATTTCCAGGTCTGTTTGCTCATATAAATGTGCAGCTAGATGCTCAAATGCCCAGGGCATGCATGTATAGCAGCAGTATTATCATATGGAAGTAGGTTTGTTGTACTGTTTAAGGGCATATTAATTGAACTCCAAAGCTGCTAGAACAGAAGCTAAAGCCACAGGCAGTAAAATTCATTCCTCATGACATTCCTCGTGAACTGATATACGCGTTCAGCAACAAAATGTCTTTTTCAAGACTGGGAGAAGTGGTATTTTAATGAAGTTTTCAATCACTTTATTGCAAAAAAACTCCAACTTTTTATGTCACAGTTTTAAAGTGATGCATGTTCTGCAGGAAAAATATTTTCAAAAGGTATGCTGTTATACTTGTTACAAAATGCTTTGTCTCACACTTTCTAAAGGCATCTCAAGGTAACTATAATTTTCCCTCTTTCCATCCCAATTCCTTAAAAATATTTTCTTCCATGTAAAATTTTATTGCTTCTTTGTATCCATTTTAGTGGTGACAATATACACTTGAGCTTTATCTTCTTTATAGTGTAACTCATACTGTAACTTTATTTGTTCTAGGGTAAATAAGATATTGTTCCACTTGAGTTACAGTGGATTTCTACCACTGTAAACAGGAAGGACAAATAGTTTATGCTTTAATTCGTGCCTATATATTACTTATTTAATGTTTGTTTCTCTGTTTTTATCAGATGTAAGTGGAATGCTGCGCTCTTTTGTGACATACTCAGAAAAGAGTATTATAGGCACTAAATTACAAAACATCTTTTAAAAATCACAGTTTAGATACCTTTTACATCTTCAACTGATTTAAAATTGCTCCTTATAAATTACTAATCTCCTTATCCCTTGCATCCAATTAAATTATATGGTGGCAATGGTATTGGGGGTTTTTTCAATGTTTCCTCATACAAATACTTTGTAATTTATTATGGAAATCATTTGTAGAAATCTTACATTAACCTGCATACACTTTACATTTTATTAGTCATCCAGGCATGAAATTGCTAAACATTATACACTAGATAGATGTGATTAGACGTCTGTACCGCTTACTATAGTTACTTAAATGGGAACAGATTTAAGCCAATACTCAGTTGGTTTTTTCTCTCCAGTGGTGCCAGCAAGAACCTAATAATTAAATTTCTTTGTCATGTCTGTCCTGCAGAGTAATGTAAGGGATCTCAGTAGTTCTGCATCCCCAAGCTAGCTCCAAGCAGTGCTGAAACATCTAACCAGCACAGTACAGCACCATGCAGAGACCGTAGCCCAGGTCCTGCCTATGCTACAGCTGCGCGAACTACAGATTTCTGATATGGCTGTAAGGCTTCCAGCAGGGCCACCTGAAAGCTTCACAGCAGTGTAAGCTGCAAGTAAAACACAGGTTTGCCACTTGAAGAAGGGAAAGGGTCTGGGCTACTGCTGCTTAGAAATGAGGAGGCAGAGAGGAGAAGCGGGTACAAAGGAATTAAGAGCAAAGGAAGATGAGCAGCTGTGACAGCTGGTCCTGAAAGAGGGGTCAGAGTCTGCGGTAGCTGCTGCTTCTGGGGTTAGGGAGAGCTCCTCGAAGCATCAATGTTTAACATCTGAGGTCTTGTCGTAGTCCCTGTAGCATGACAAGCTAGAAGCCTTGCTCTCTCTGCTTGCTGTCCGCAGCTCTGGCACAGGTGAGGTAAGTGAGCAGGACATGAATATCTTGCAGGGTTTAGCAGCCTGCTGCTGTAGGCAGCTGCCTACTTTATTTAAGCTTGTTTGGCTTCCTTTTCCAGAGGTAGCTTATGGGCATCAATCTAGGCATCCCTTCCTGGTGCTTCAGGGCACAATATTTTTCTGCTTCCAGTTAAAGCTGTGGAACTCTGCCAGGGCCATTTATGCCTGTTCTGACAACCAAAACCATAGTCTGCTTTGAAAATTTTGCAGTGTTTGAACTCATACTTGCTTGGGTAGTCAGCTATCAGGTAGGATTCTTCAGTGATAACAAGACATGACTCTATATACACTTAATAGCACAACTAATAACAGGTTTTCATACTTTCAGTACACCACATAATCTTGTTGCTAACTCTGCTTTGTAGGCTTTTCCTTCTTATGTTCTGGAATGGGCTAATAAATCTCACATCCCAGTCAACATGCTAAGAACATAATTGTGTAATACCCTTGTGTGTAGATATGGTAGAGGAATCTGGAAGGAGCATTATCTCTTCTCCCACAGAGGCCTGAAGTCACATCATCTAAGAGAAGTAGCTGGGTCCCACTCCACTTTTTCCTTCTGTTCAATCCCTTGCAGCACTTGGACTACAGGCAATTCAGAAGGGGGCTGGAAAGCAGAAGTAAGATTGCCAACCCACATAAATCATTAAATGAGGTTTGGGAGGTCTGGGCTAGGTTTACCGTGTTTATGCTGTCTGTTTTACCAATCCATCTTTTAGGTTAGCGCTGCCCGATGTAAGGCAAACTCCGGGACAGTATGTCTGGCTGCAGACACAAAATCACCAGCACTTCAATGAAGAGGCTTTGGATGTAAATGTCATCGTCTAGATATTAGGGGATGAGCCCATGAGTTGTTTTGCAGGTCAGGAAGGAAACTTTCACTTTCAGATTCAAAAGGAAAACATTGAAATCTTGATGCAGTCCTACACTTACAGCTTTTAATGTTTATAGAAAATTGCCTCTTACAGTATTGATGGCAAATTGTCCTTAGATTGCAAAAGCTGCACAGAAAATGCAGGTATATTTTTGACACCATGTTTTGACAGATTGTCATGCTTCTCACAAAAGTTTGATTTTAGCTGAAATATGCATAGTAAATGTGTGTATTCTATTATAAAAGACTAAAATTGCTCTGCAATTACTACCATGCTTTCAATTGCCTTATATCTGGTAAAACTGGTACCATTAAAAACGGATGCTTTCTGTACCATGGCATTTATCTTCACTGCAGTATTTGCAGGTTTTTCTGTAACTGACAATTGGCAAAGCCACAAATCCTAAGTAAACATAGCTACTGCAGATGGTAAATATTCTGCTTTTAAAGTTTCTTCCAGTAAGGACAAGAAATACCAAAAGGCAGGGTGTGTGGAGGTTGGTCTTACACTTGGTGCTAGATATGACAAAGTGCCAAAGGCAAAGTCAACCCAATACCCAAGATGTGTGGTTCACAGGAGGAGCACGACATGGACTGTGCTCTTCGGGGAGGGTGCGGGGTGGTTTTAATTGATTTTGGATGGAAATAAGTAACAAAGTTCATAGCTTCAAAGTAAAAAATGCTTAGTCTGTGTTTATGGAGGTCTGAACTGTAGCCAAGAATCCAACTGCTCTCTTAATCAAAAGACATACTACATAGTAAAACCTTTTCCTTTGAAATCTGGGGTCTGGGGGGTTTTCTAAAAGAAAATTAAAAAATTCTGTGGGTCTTTATCATTCACTATAATGTTATAATTTGTACTTTGGAAAGTACATTTAGAAGCTGTGTTTTTCTAAATGGAAACATTATAGAGATAACTTTGGCTCATTCTGTATGTCACTTCCTCATTGCTTTGATTTCCTGTAAGGCATGCTCATTTAAAAAAAAACCTGGTTGAAAAATCTTGCTAGTCTGATAAAAACCAAACAGCTGTACATTTGCTCTATACTATGTAGATGGTAACAACTCATGGGAGATTCTGTGTGGTTGGTGACTACTTATTTACATTCCTCCATTATACTTTCATTTACAAAAAGAAAAAAAAAACATGGAAATACTTTACTGATTATCTCTATTAGGCTAAGTTTTGACCTTACTTTAGAGAAATAATCTGAGATGATTAGTGGGGAGTCCAATGTCTAAAACCTGGAAATCTCCTTTATGTGCTGCCATGTGATCTTGGACAAGTATTTTTGGTGTAGATCCTCAGTGGCATTTGGATAG
Source organism: Myrmophylax atrothorax (assembly GCA_026770055.1). Lineage (NCBI taxonomy): Eukaryota > Metazoa > Chordata > Aves > Passeriformes > Thamnophilidae > Myrmophylax > Myrmophylax atrothorax. The sequence goes on along the minus strand of JAOXXN010000446.1, from coordinate 37,229,629 downwards.
TCACATCAATTGAATTAAGATCCTCAAATTTTAGAGATCTATGGCCAAGGTTTTCTACAAATTAGTTTTCAGTCACTAAAACAGTAATAGCAGTATTCTTCTGCTTCACTGCAGTACAATGAAAGAGGTTTTCTTACAGTTCCAAGATTTTCCGATGCTGTGGTGATCAAAGCTGTGCAAGTATCTTAGAATGCTGCTTATTTTGCTTTGATATGTAATATATAACCAAACTGGTTTTGAAGACATAAAAATAGGTCTATTTAGTTATAAATGTGTCTTACATTATACATGGTTTCCCTGGGATTCTCTTTAGAATATGCTACAGCCTTTTCACATTATAAAAGCACTTAATGTACATTTTCTGGCAGCTCAATAAATAATAGAATTAACACTGTGGTTTATTTCAGTCTTAGCATAAATAATAATGTAGTACTCTCCTGGTTTGGTTTTGAACTTGATTTTAGTAGAAAGAGTGAGTAGATTAATTGAAGGTTGATTTCTTCACTTGTTTTTGTGAGAAGGAAAATAAAATTTGTGTGTTCTGCATTTTAAATTAATGGTGACGAGATGTGTTTGGTTTGTTTGTTCATACAGTTACAATTTTGAGGAACTTTTGCATTTCTTGCATACTAGTTTTTCTCCAGTACTGATGGAGATGTTGATTTGCCTGCATTCAGTAGCTTTAATTTTCATAATTCCTGTCATTATTGAAGGGTCCAGACAGACAACTCTGAATGAGGGATGATCAAACAAGTAGAAGGTAGAACAACAGAGAAGATAAAGCAATTTTTGTGAGACTGCAGACCTATATATTCTCAGTGTCAACAGGTCATAAGAGAAGAAACTGATTTTATTCTATTATGAGATTACAAGTTTGGTAAGAAAAATTAATTGCACAAAATCAATTTCACTTTTAAGACTTCAAACTACAGAATATTTTGCTAGGGAAATCACCATAATGTATCAATTAGAGGCTTTAGAGTGCTGGGTTCCAACTGACTGGGTTATGGTCTGAGCAGCAGCGTTGTCTCATCACTGTCAAAGGATGCAGTATGGGCAGCTCACTGTGCTTTGGTCATGAGTATTAAGAAACCTGCAGATCACAGAAAGTAGTGTTTTCTGTGGAGAATCTATGCCTAGCTGGGTATTGCTAGCAGCATTTCACAGGAACTGTCAGCAAACCTGTCAAATTCAGTACTCGACAGGGATTCTGAAGTAAATAAAAAAATTTGCTGATGCAGTGCAGCAATGATACAAATATTACTCAAATATAATTAATGCCAAAAAACAATACAATCCCCAGAAAAGTGGCATGAATATAATTTGGGCCTGGAGGAGGAGGCTTAACCACTGAGAAATTCAGGAGTTTCTGTGTTTAGGTTAAACAAGATTCAGAGGTATCTGGATTACAGTACATAAGTACCTTCACAGGAAGAAAGTATGGGATACAGAAAGTCTTCATTTTAGCAGAGAAATGCAAAGCAAAAAGCAGTGGCTGGAAGCCTAAACTATAAAGGATCAAAGTAGCCGTTAGATAAAATTTCTAAAAGGGATTTTGAAGGGCCCTTAAAGTACTGTACCAGAGGTATGAATGCATCTTTCCTCACCAAATATCTTTAATCTGGATGTAAATGTTTGTTTTAGGAGACACACTTTGGCCAAACCGTAGTCTGTCTTCAGTACAACTCACAACTGTGGTAGTGAAGACATGACAGTTCACATGCCAACAGGTATTGCAGAAGGCTGGTAAGAACTCTGGGTATGTGTTTGAGTTGTTAGCTCACACAGAAGGCCCTAGCACTGCACCTACAGTGCTGCAGATTAAACCATTTCTATGGCTATCTTACTGCAACCTTGCCTGCGTTCTGCTGTGTAGACACATGGGAGGAGGTAAGGTTGGAAGAGAAAAGGAATATCTGAGGTGGAAAAGTAGCTTTAAAATAACAGTAGGGAGCTCAAACTTGAAGCTTTGTGTAGGGAATGGGAGTATTTTATTGAAGTTGGAAGAAAGATAATTTTAGCAGTAATATTTTATAAGCACTATAGGGAGATATTATCAGAGACCAAAGAAAAGGCATTTGCAGTAGGCAAGGGAGAGAATGAGAGCTGTGGTTCTTAATCCAAGGGAAAGCAGATCTTTGAAATGTTGTGAAACAGGAAATGCAAAATCTCATTTCCAAAAAGCCAACCAGCATAGCATGTAAGTGACAAACCCATTTTCTTTTCATTAAAAAAAAAAAAAAGCTCCACATTCTGCTCCCACTTCCAAACTTAAAACACTATAAATGGGCCAGTCAGGAATAACTGAGTCTGCAGTTTGGTTTTACGACCTTAGTTTTTATTCAGCAGCACTGCAGATGTCATATGTGGAGCCTGAATGCCATAGAACTGACCAGAGTTTGGTCTGATTTTACCTTTTGTTTGAATAATCATAAAGATAGAAGGATTTTAAAAACAGGATCTGAATCCCTGTTGAGGTTTTTAATGCCTCCTATTGTGAGGTCACTTGGATTTAGGATTTCTGCTTGGGCCTATCTCATACATTTTTACAGATATTCAAAAGCCTGTAATAGCCCACACACAGGTTATATTAATTTTCAGTGCCTAAATCCCTTAAGTGCTTTGGGGATTTCCCTGATAATCCTCTTTAATGCATAAACCTAGAGGGTAGGTTTGAACCTTTGGGATTTATTCTTTGTGTTGGTTGTTTTCCAACTGAAGAATCTTTCAAGGGTAACAACAGTAAGTGCTAAATACACGAAGGCATAGAAAGTTTATATGCTGTTTATATTATCACAGCAATCTGCCAGTCTTTTTTTGGCACAAGAAGGAAAAGAAAGTGTGACTATTATTAGTAATTACACTACTTATAGTAATTTTAAACACTTATTAATATTAAATTTATGCAAAATAGTAAATCCTGACTGAACAACTCAAATCCTTTCCTTTCCAAGGGCAAAATAACTGTATTAATATTAATGAAGCCACAAAATAGAGGCTAACTGACAGCATTTTTGCAGTTGCTGTATTTTGTTATGGAAAATTTATTTTTTTTTTTATGTCTGAATGTAAAAAACAAGTAAAACTATCACAAACTGCTCTTTGTTGTAAGTGACATGCCTTTTCTTTATGATGCATGCTTTGCCATAAAAAGGGAGTGCTTAATGTGTTTCTGTTGGGAGATGCCTATTTAGTCTGACAAACCGATCAGCCTCCGGGGTGTTCTTTTGCCACAGAACTGATTCTACATCTCATCCATTATCTAATAAGATGTGAAAAGAGTATCCTGTCTCACAAAAAAAAAAATCAGGCTTTGTTTCATTATAAGGATGTGGCAGGCTCACTCACAGACTTACTTGCAGGATATACAATTGTTAGTGAAAGGTACTCATGAATGTTTCCATCAAGCCTGTGGGGCAAACATTGGTAGCATTGGTCCTGAGGATAATTTATTTCAAAGGTAAGTATAAAATGTGGACTCTGTAATGAGAAAGCAGATTTCACATCCTAAATAGTACTTACTGCATGAGTTTATGAATTTTATTATTATAATAAAAAGCAATGCCACATAAACTCCATTGTGAAGCAGCCAGAATGTCTTTGCAAAATATATGCCCTGGTTTGGTTTTTTTTCTTTCTTCATTATTTCCCCCTTTTCAATGTTTATGAAGGGTGTAAAATTGCACTTGCATGGGAAAAGTGAAAGAAATTGGAGTGAGGAAAGCAAGCTGAGGTATTGTGTGATAAGGCAGTGATAAAGCAAGTGTATACCAAAGCCTATCAGACAAATGTTGCCAGTCAGACGTGCTCATAAGGAAATAAAGTCACAAAGGAAAAAGACAATAGGAATAGGATACACAGAGGGAAATACAGTTAAACCCTGGCATAATCTTAAATGTTAAGGGATAATGAGTCTGTAAGATCTTAGATATCCAGGCAGAGACTACCTCTCTATAGGTGTCTGAGCAGTGTTTAACATGCCCAAAACTTTTGACAACTAATGCACTGCAAATCTTTGTTGTATTTAAATGATGTTCTAATACAATAATGCAGCCTCTCATACAAGATATGTTGCAGAAAAGCACCTCCATCATGAAGCTGTTTGCTAACAACCACAAGTGAATTAACAAATCAGTGTTAGCTGAAGTAGACCAAAACATTTTAGATCATTCACAGAACAGTGGGCAGAAGGGACAAGAAAGCAAACAAGTGATTAGGTTTGATATCTCTGGAAGTTAGAACCCTCACTCTGCTCCTCCATTCTAAATTTCCCTGACTTTCTGAATAACAGGATCAGTCCTTTTGGACTTGTACAATACTTCTTTTTATAAAGTCCAGTTTCTTAACATGACAATGAAATATGATTTTCAGTGCTTCTTAGGAAAGTGAAAATACAGCTTGAAAGAATTCCAAATGAAATTGCAAAAGCTGGAATTTGTGGCAGACAAATGTTCTAGTGTGATATCCTCCTGATATGCTTTATTCAGTACATGTGAATGCAGCTCTGTATGTAAAAATCAAGGCTATTTTATCAGTCTTGCTTATAATGCCAGTCAGTATGACTTACCACTGAGAGATCTTTCAGAGTTTGGAGTTGCATCAAGACAGCACAGCTTTAAAACAGCATAAGAGAGACCCATTTTACATTATTGACTTTCCCCTTACCTCCAAGGACATAGAATTTAATGTAGCATTGATGGGTCAAAGATTTTGACACATGTCAAGACAGATATCTTCATTGTAGAGTTTAAAAAAGGCATTAAACCTGATAAATATGAACCACTTTAGGTGGCAGAGGCAGCTCAGACTGAAGTAGGGACAATTGTTTCACTCATCTGCAAAAGACATTACTTTTCAATGCAGCCTTATGTAAAGAACAATGTTATTTAAGGAAGATGAAACCAGAACAATTGCCAGAAATTCAATAAGTGTCTAGAGGTTGAATCCTAAACCCCATGTTCAGTAACCTATCATTGTGTTCTTTCTATGGATTTTTTAACCATTCTATAAAAGTCTATGGCAAGGATATAATTTCCTAGAAAATGGTATTTCATATGGCCTTTATAAGATGGTCATCCCCTGCTAAAGTCAGCAGTAGTTTTCCGTAGAGAATGCCTTTTATTGAGAACAATGAATAGATTATTTCCATTAGCAAACCCTATAAGCAGAACTGCTTGTTTCATCTGCTATATGACTCTTTATGATTGTAACCTGCTGTCTATATTCCTGGTATCTTCTCATGCCTGGTGTGCTTTGGTTTGTTTTCCAGTTTGTTTTCTGCCGTGAATGTAAAGAAGAATACCATGAAGGGGAATGCAACTCTATCCTCAGCCTGCAGGGAGCCATGGCCCAGAAGGTAGGACTCTCACAACTTCTGGTCATTATCCCTGGCCCAGCTAGAGTGACATTTGTCATATGGATCCTAATTAAAATCCTAAGTAAAAGCAATTATGTTCATGCTGAATTACTCCAGCCGTCAGAGTTGCCGAATTGGCTTTGCGGTACATTTCAGTCACTTTGATTGATAGAGTAGCCAAGTTCTGTCAGAAACACACAGGGCTCTGCCATCCGTTGATAAAGAAAATGCCTTCCCAATGGGCATTTAGGGTTGTGTCTAGTCAATGTGAACACTTTTGAAAGGCTTTCTGTAGTCTTGCTGCCTTTCAGCTTCTTTTCAGTGCACCAGTCAGGAAATCCTGTGGGTTTGGACTGAGTAACAGGACTTTCATACAGCCTATGGAGAAAATGCTGATGATAATCTATGTTTTAGCTTAGAGAAGTAAAAAAATGGATTGTCTAGTCTGGAAGCTGCTTGATGATAATTATTCTATGCTGCTCTATAATTTTGTAACTATTGTAGCTGTAGACCTGGACAGGAAATAGTTTTTCTCTCCTGACATTTCTCTCCATTTGAGATTCAACTTTCCCTTGAAATAAATAAATCACATAAACAACAGTCTTTCAAATTAAAAAATTAAAAAAAAAAAAGAGAGAGACAGAAAGTGGGAAGTAGAAAGAATAGGAAAACCAGAAAAAAAAACCCAGAAAGATACCCCCTAAATATCTCACAACTTGATGCCCAGGGTGCACTCCTAGGAAGCAGAAAACTGGTATTCAGATGTCTGACATGTTTGATGCTAAGAAGAAACTTGAACCGTGAGCTTCCACACAGTCCAATGTGGCATAGAGGATTGTGGGCAAGTGCTGATGAGGACTTGCATCCAGCCAGCTCTCAAGGAGGCATACTAAGGTCCTGTCAATGCCTGCAGGCAGACTGTGTCTGAGGCTGCTTTTTGGGGACTGTTTTGAACATGGAGATTAGGGGGGAGCTGAAGTTCTATGGGGAATCTTTGCCATGTGCTACCTGGAAATGGCTCGTATGCCATACCTTACAGACATTGCACTAGGCCACGAACTGTGTAGAGATTCTTCTCTTTCACCTTTCTTAGTGTAGCTGTTCTAAATTATAAATGAATTAGCACTGGTTGAGGCAGAATTAAACAGTCTGGACCCTAGTAGTCAGAGAGGGTATCTACCTCTGTTGCCCTGGAACATGTGTATTGTATGAGACCCAAAAATCCATCTACTTTCCCAGCCTCTAGTGATTTGTGCTCTAGATGGGGTATTTTATGTTTAGCAGCTATTGGCAATTTTTTTCCATGAATTTGTGCAACCCCTTTTTTTTGAAGCCATATATGTACAAGGAGATTTGCAGATTAGCTACCCTCTATGAAGAGCAGTTTAATTTTATTTGCAGTAGCCTTAGAGCAGTCTTCTAGTCCCCATTCACATTTATGTAAAAACAAAGAAACTTGAACAGAGATATTGAGAGATACCTAAAGTATCCAACAACATAGTAAAGTAGGAGACCAAGGCTGTGTCTTACCTTAATTAAATTGAGCTGGAACTTGAATACATTTCAACATGAACAGTGAGCCCTATATTCATTATCTATGCCTAGAGTTTTGCCTAAAGTACTGAAAGTTGTCATGGCACATTACAAATAAGTTCAACAGTGTTGACTCTGTGAAAGTTATAGTTCTTATAATTTCTGTGTGCTTTGGCAGAGGTAAGGTTGTGCCAGAAGAAATCAGAATGCCATAAGAGGAAGTTGTTCATTTTAAATATTTGAATATTGCCTTAGCTTTTCCTTATAACAATGGGAGCATTTAATCCATATGATCCCGTCTCTCAGGACATGAATTGCATCCAATTAGACCTATTAACTTAGGAATTTTTACTACTTTAGCATCTCCAGTGTAATGTGAACAGTTTTGCTGTTCCTGAAAAATTGCCTGTACTCTCAAAGAGCTGTTTCAGAATAGCTAAATGATAGTACCAAAATAACTCTTGCATCTATACGAATCGGTTCTCCTATATAGACCAAACCACAGACTACGCAAAATTCGTTTAGACCCCAATTTAAACTGAAGTTAATTAGCTTAGGTCCCTCTTCTTTTCCTCTGAGAGAGCTGCACTAATTAAACTTCTCCACGAGGTGGTGCTGTGCCACTGAAGGAAGGTTTTCCCTCCCTTCCCTTGGTCAGGCGAGCAAACCGAGAACTGGAATAGGGCAAGCCCAGGTGCTGGTGAGGTGCTGGTTTCCTCCGAACAGCATCGCTACAGAGCTCCCCTGCACACAGCACCCCCGTACAATGCACACCAATCATTCGTGGGGCATATATGGAGAGCAGTGCATGTGGGACAGTTTCCATCTCCCTCACTGAGATTAATGTAAAGGTTTATCCACCTGTGCTTTCAGCCTGTCTGTTCCATTTGGCCCTCCCCTGCTAGGTGTGTGAGTCTGTGTGTCAGACCTAACTCACTGTTATTGTACTGCTCGGTGAAGCAGTGAGAAGGATTGCTTTATCTTTGACTATCATTTGTTTCAAAGTAGGAATAACACACTTCCAGGGTTGTCTCCAGCTTAGGCAGTTTGACTCCTGTCTGGATCCTTTCCATATAATTTATTCTATAAATTTTATTTATTGCCACTCCCCCTGCCAGTGAGATTTAAAGATCAACCAGACACCCTGCAACTAAGCTTTTCCTCTCCAGAACAGGTGCAGGATACATGATCAGTCTCAGGGATATACTCTCTGTGGGTCTGTCAGGGCAGGGCATGAGGACAGACATGGGTCAAAATAGTGGACAGTGGGTCCACAGGTGGCCTGTGACTGGCTGGGCAGGGATGAGGGCAGCTGGAGGCAGGCTGTACTGCAGTGTCACTGAGGCAGAGGCTGACATGGGTTCCTGAGCCAGTCTCCTGTACCAGGAGAATGGTACAGCAAGGTCTGGTGGTGTCCTCACAGCCTGACACCAATTTGGGAAGCCTCAGAGAAGGTGATCCCACAGAAGGAGAGGTAGAGTCTGATATAGAGGAATTTTATTTTCCATCATATCCAAGTGACTGGAGTGACTGTGACCTGTCAGAGATATAGTGGAAGCTCTAGAAAGAGGAAAAGGAAGAGAAATGTGAGATGACATGGCACAGGTATGAGGGGCTAGAAAACATCAATAGTGGTGGTGAAATGGGCCTGTGCTTGGGCAGATGTGAGAAAGAGAGAAGAGAAAGCCTGAGGTCAAGAGAGGGGAATGTATCTGGTGGGACTGTGAAGTGGAGGAGAGCAGTAGGGAAGGGGAATGGAGTCGGGTGGCAGGAGGAAGGAAGAGGGCAAGTGTGGCTGCAGGGCATAGGAGGGACGAAGCAGGTGCTATGTGTGGTGCTTCAAAAGGCTATTCAAAATAAAGGAGTTGGAACCTTATAATATGGGAAACTAAAGGTCATTGCTTGCTGCTTGTGGTAGAAAAGGCAAATTCAGCAGCCTCGTGCAGAGACCAGCCCAGCTTTAACTACTGGTATATCACGACCTTTCAGATCTGTGCACAGATATTGCAGAGCCTGTTGGGAAGGATAAAATATTCTCTTTCTTATGAAATGTCCATTTTAGCCCCAAAAAGCCATTGGAAGCGTATCTTAAGCACTTACTTACTGGTTCAAGGCTGATTATTTCCCATCTTAGTGTGTAAGTTATGTTATTTCAGGGAAAATAAAATTTAGCTGTGGCAACTTCAGTTGAGAAGCTTTGTTTTAAAATCATTGCAGCCTCTTGGAGCTGTTTGAACTTTGGGATGACAGACAGAATCATATTTGATTAATTCAAAGGCACAGTGTGCATGATGGAATCAATGGCACAGTAAAGGAGACTCCAGCCAGATTTAGGTTTAGAAATAGCCACATAGTCCCTGCGATGTACACCACAAAACCAGGCTTCCTTGCACATTTTAACCTCACACATAGAAGGCTTATGCTGTGGGGAATCTAGCCATAAACCAGCTTCCCCTGTAGGTCCCAACCTTAAAAATTAGCTTTCCCAGCACAAAACCTTTCTAGGTGGCTTCTTTTTATAAGGATATGCAATGCACCTTCTTGCTCACTAGCAACTGTACAATAAAATGCGACCACATATCAGATTTGAACATTTTCATAGTAGCTTCCAGGATGGTTTTGGTGCTAGGCATGTTGATAAGACACCTGCAAGGTAAACTGTAATAGCAATAGCAATCAGACAGATGTAAAAGGGGTGCATAGGTAAATAAGTTAATAGAAT
>JAOXXN010000446.1:37206844-37219065 GCA_026770055.1 Myrmophylax atrothorax | reverse complement strand
GGGGCAACTTGTCACAAATGATTGGGGCGGGGGGGAGGGGGGCAAAGTGAGACAAACTGGATTACATAGTCTACAAAAAGGTATGTTTTAGAGGTGGTTCTATGGACAAATTTTGTCCAAGAAGCTGCTGAATACATTGTCCTACCAAGCCAATAAGTATGTAATTATAAAAAGGTAAAAGCTTTTTATCAAGCTTGCTTTTTCAGAGGTTACTGTGAATTTAGTAAAGAGAGTAAGTTAAACATCATGATAGATTTCTGTAGTTACAGTTGTACACCAATCCCTCCTGCAAACTGCATTTGAAGGCTTGAACCTAAAAAAGCATCTGATTTCTAATTCATCATTCCAGTCTAGAAGTCTTTATAGAAAACTCAGACATAAATTTAGTTCATCTCATTTTAACAAAGTCTACTATTGATACTAGACCAACAATAGCTGTAAACCTAAGCCTAGACAAAACATCCATGGTGTCTGAATGTTTAAGACTTGCCCAGTGGTCTCTTCTTCTCCAGGCTCCAATGCAAACTCCTTAAAAATGCTATCAGACCATATCTAGTCTTAGTCCGAGCCTTAATTCCAGCTAGTTCTAATAAGTCTGGCCCTGCAACCCATGCAGTCTAGCAAAATCCAGAAACCCAGCTTATCCAGCACCCTTGTCAGCCCAGGAACCCACCAGACCAAACCAAAGGCAGTACAGTCAGTGCCTCAGCTGAGTCAGGGCAAACCTGACCCTGTTCATCAGCACGTGCCCTGGCTGCATCCCTAACCGTAGTGTCTGGGCTCAAACCTGTAGGCACGATGTCTCAGGCAAACCATCAGCTCTGAAGCACACTCATCTGATTACTTCCCAGAACAGTTTTTTGTTGCACAGGTGCAACATGGCACCTCTGTGTGCATGCACACATCCAGGAAAGCCTGTCACATCACCTGGCACCCCGCTGAAGTCTGTTGTAATGTAGCTCCTGCAACGCCTTACTTGGGCTGCAGGTGAGTCTTCAGCCCATCTTTTCCTCCCGTTGCCTCCTTGTGTGCAGGTCTCAGAGTTGACAGTAGGTGGTATAAAATATACAGGCATTACTTACCAGGCTTTCCTTTCCATCGTGGAATAACAGCTTCTAAACTCTTACACTGTACACTTCCAGCAAGCACGTAGGGTTGGGAAGCCTAGTCTCTAAGTGGCTAATGATAATCCAAGTGATAAAACGTGAATGGTAACCACAAAAAACATTAATTATTTCATTGCATTTTAGTGAAAGAAAAAGCTGCTGAAGAGGTTCATCTTACACATCTTTCAATGAGTACTGAGTCACAGTATGAAATGTGGAACATCTATTATTAGGCTATTGATTTTTTTTCCCTATCAGATAAATTTTAAAAATTAAATAACACGTGGCTGTACAAAAAGTGGCACACCTAGCTTGGTTTCTTAAGTATCTAAAAGAAAAAGAAACTGAGACTCAGCATTTTAGTAGCTGGTATATTCACAATGTCATGTTCAGGACATCTCAGCCTACAGGTGCCTAATTAAAGGAGCAAGAAAAATAACTATAACTGGGAAATGTCCTGTAAAATTAATCTCTGTTATAAATAAAGATGCACAAGAGGAAATCTGAGAATAACTCTTAACTTTCTGTCTAAGAAAAAAAAGATGGGAACTACAGAAAGAGAATTTTAGCTTTCTTATCTTGGGCAGCAATAAAGTAAAAAAATATGTCACAGACTGCTATTGTTTATGATGTTAAGCTGACAGTCATTTTCAGCTCAGTTGCCACTTACTGGAGAATGCACATTCTTTATTCCCCTCATGGAAAACGGTTACATAAGAATGACCTGTATTAGATTAGATTTTCTGCTTTAAAGCAATGTAAATTAAATATTCACCATCTACCTGAATTTAATTAATTACGTGAATGGTCCCAACATGCAGTGAGAACCTTGATGTGCAGTGTCACCAAACTGGACTGCTCTGATATTATTTAGTGAAAGTGTCTTTTATCTTATATCTAACATAATACTCTGTGTATGTCAATTTGATTTTATCTAGTTGCTGTCATCAGAAAGCAACACTTTTTTTTTTAATGGCAGAATTCCCAAGGCACACCAGGCAAATTGGTTCACACAAAGCTGCTTCGTGTGGATTTAACTGGATTGCTATAGTACTGACACCTCTATTTTTCTTGTGCATGAAATTTATTCTCATTGAGTGAATATATTTTCCATTCCTTATCTATAGCCATATTTTAGTGTTTAGAATAGCCTAAATCTTTTTCTAAATTAGAGCACTGCTCCCACAGTTTTGAACACCTCTCTTTGTGAGACATTGACTGTTAAATGACTCAAATAATGCATTTTCTTCCTAAATCACTCTAACCTATCTAGTGCCCTAGACATCTGATATTTTTACCCCCATAAGTAAAGACACCAGTAAACATGACAGGATGTTAATTCATGTGATCATATTCATAAAACAGCCCTGTTGAAGCTGTGAAGACAAAAGATCAGGCTTCCTTTGTAGATCAGAGGCTGTTTTACAGCTCTAGCTCTAGTGGGCTGTGTTAAACTAAGTGTTATGGTGGGCTAAACATTGCTTTGTGTACAATGAATTATTCTTTGTCTTCCTTTCAAATGCCTTTTAGTATACAAGCTTTTCTTACATTCATGTTAGAACATGAGTAATACTTTTTGTTTTGAGACATCTAAACCTTTTTAAAATTCTGTATTTCACATAAAGTCATAATTTTACATATTTCTATTAAATTAAAAGCTTATTTTTGCAAGTAAAATTAGCTTAAAATCAAGCATTTCTGATAAAAAGCAAATGTATTTCTAATTTAAAGAAAGCTGCACTAGGATGCATTATTTTTGTTATGCATGACCAGCTTTTTTTTCTTAGCAGAAAGGATGAAGCACCAAGAGCAAACAAGCAGGAGTCCAGAAATTACATCCATTAAAGCAAAGCAAAACATAAGGTTAACAGCTTCTTACTCTATTCTGGATCAGGAGTCTTCAGCTTTCAGGTGTTGTCTATACTAGGCAAAATAAGCATGACCATAAACATAAGACAGCATATAATTTGGTGGATGTCAGAATTGAACATTATATGTCTAATGCTTCCAGTATTTTTAACAAGAAATTTTGCTATCAATGATTTTATTCTCTATGGTACTGCTCAGTTGCTGTCTGTGACCATATACTTCATGTCCTTTATATAGTTCTACAACAAATCAGTGTGTGCTCTATTACCTGAATGAGATGCTGCTTTAGGGACACTTTATTTCTATTTCAAGGTGCTTTTTGTCCCTGTGGATCTTTTTCCAGTACTGCATGATATTGATTGTTTTCCTTTTACACATCATCATATTGCTGTATGGTCCTCAGGAGTCTCTGTGGTCTCTTTATCGTTTTTCCAAAATGACTCAACATAGAAACAGAAGTAAATCTACATCCTTGTGACCCAGAGGTAACAAGACAGACTCTATCTTCTATCTCACTAAGGGAATATTGTAGAGGGGATATTGAATAATGCTTGCAACAGTCCTTACTGTAGCTTCCTCTTATTTATGCATATTCATTACTGGTCATAATGTGCAGCACAGTTGAGAATCAAAAAAATTATTCATAAAGTGGCATGGATGAAATCTAGTAGCTTTTCAGTAGGGCTAGGACAAAAATTTTTTACTAACTGGGGAGCTAGAGCATATTGTGTTGAATCAGAAACAGAAGTGATCAAAGTCTCCTGTCCTCAACAAACTGACATTTGATGCACACCCAGAGCATCTCTGAACTTCCTATCCAAGACCAGGCAGAGCAAGCAAAGTGAGAGACACCTCTGCTTGACAGACCTGCTTATTACCTAGGCCATTGCCAAGGAGATTAAGTTTGCTAGTTTAGGATGTAAGAATATGACTTAAATAGAAATTGGTAAAGAAAAATTGTCATACACCTTTTCTTTATTGTTTGAAGAAAAATGAGTGTTGCCATCATTGTATGTGAAGCACATAAAGCACATGAACACTGGAGGCTCATAGTAGAAGATGGTATGATTTCTTTACTGAATCAGAGGGATTCTATCACTGTGACATTTCTCTACATTTGCTTCCTACAGCAGGAAGTCTTTAACTTAGCACTCAGCAAGACTGGGCAGAGGAGGGATAATTCAGCTCTAATGTGCTGAAAATATCATGCTGCTGCATCTAGCTCATGCTAGAATTTTTGCAATGGAAAATGTTAAAATATTAATTCAATCTGCTGTTTTCGGCAATTTGTTCATTCTTGATGAACTGCATATGTGTGGTTAGAAGTTGCTTCTTTTAGTCATTCCTAAGCACTCCCACGTTTGTATTTGTTTTCAGAACTGAGACTAAAAATGTTTATGTAAATCAAATTAGCAATTTCATATGTGAAAATTTGACTGTTAGGTCACAACAAAGACATGAAAATGGGGAATAAGTATGTTTGCAAGTATGAGAACTTTGAATTTGGACTATTTGAGAAAATAGAGCCACTGTGAAGCTCTACTGGGCTGACTACAAAAATTAAAAATACTTTTGGTCTTCCCACTTAGCTATTCTGAAAAGAATAGCAGTGTTTTGTCACTGCTATAGTGATTTTCATCTTGAATCATCTATATGGATGTTAAGTAATGAAGTTCCATTAAAATGAGATGAAATTAATATCTTATTTCTGTCACTGGGCAAACTGGGGCTCAGGTCAAGTATTCCCTTCTCTCCCCATCTGGTGTTCAGGCCTCTCTGAGCTAGCTCAGATTGCTTGCTAAAGTCATCCTTCCTTAAAGATCAAGGTGTTGCAAAATCAATACAAGATTATGTTCTTCGCTGTTAGCCTGAGCAGCTTTTTCTGTTTCCCAGAACTTACTAATGTGCTGTTGCATAGAGGTCATCTTTCTGCCGAATTGCTGAATAATCCGGCAGGGTGCAGGGCTGAGTTCACTTTCCAGAAGCAGAGAGTCAAAAGTAAAAGTCACTTCTAGGATACAGATGAGATGACTTTGTACACTTCTGTCACCTCTACATCAAAATTTTCACAAATTGTAGAAAATTAAGTGAGGAGCGACAAAAGGGATTTATGGGCAGAGGAGGCTGAAGTAGGTAATAGAATAAAATAAATAACAACCAAACACACAACTTTGAAGTTTCCTGATTAAAATAAGCCTGTAGATGTTTTTTGCTTGTTTTGTGTTTTGTTTCCTCTTTAAATGCATATTGAAATGGCCACCAGATGATCTGGAAACAAATTTCTGCAGATATTGCTCTTTATTATTCCATTTTTATTCAGATCACTTCAGGCAAGAATTAAAATCTAAGTCTTACTCACTGACACTGCAACAACTTACAGGTTTTATCAACAGTAGATGACAAGAAATCAGGAGGAGTTATAGTTTGTTGCATTTGTAAGTTGGGCAAATTTCCTTTTTCAGTCTAACTCAAAATAAATATATTTTAAAATTATCCATTTAAATGAATATTTAAAGTCTATCCACCTAACCACCTACAAATATTTAGAAAGTATACGCAAAGAAGTTACAGGATTCTTTTTAAAAAGTAAATAATTTAGGTTAAGGGGATCATTTTCTCACTTGCTTGGAAAAAAAACATGTTGGGAATGGAGACAGTTTCAAGGCTAGAACCTACATGCATTGTTTACAGCTACTATTCACATAGTTGCCAACCTTGTGTGATAGAAATGATCCAAAGCACTGCCATCTCTTTTGTCCTTGCACTATCATTTTAGGTAGGAAACTGCCAAATAGGCCACTTGTGTAGCTTACGTAATTTTGTCCCAGTCATAAATAGGACAAACACAGGAGCCCCTTTTACACTCTTCATGATGATTTTTTTCCATCTGTGTCATTCTGTCTGGGGAGCTGCTTGCTTTCATTACTCACAGGTGGTTTTTTTTTTACTTTTTCTCCAAAATATTTCTGTTTCTTCTTGACACCTCCTACATTTATACAGATTCATGTTGGAATGAAACCCAGACCTCTGACACAAAGCAGTAAGCTTTATTATGAAAAACAGTTTCCTTCGAGGCACCCCACTATTCTGCATTACCAAGTGTTGCGTTGCCTTGGTGGTTTTCTTTTTCTTGCAAGGGCTTTAATCCCTGAAGCAAAATCAAACATACAGTGTCTAACATGACACGCCACATCTGGATTCGCCTGACTGCTGCTTCGCCTTCCCTTTTGCCTTACCTGTCTTTGTGCATTTGCAGCATGGCTGATGCCCCCATGTCCTCCTGCCGGGGCTTTGCCTGCCACTCAGCACAGGGAGCAGAAGGGAGGATGCAGCCTGTGCTGCTGCTGCATTTAGAAGGAATCTCCAGGAAGGCACATGCTTCAGCTGCTGCCACTACCCCTATTATCCTGCAGTTCAGGATCTAACCTAATACATATGTTGTGCACTCTGGGAGAAAATAGTCTGCATTTTGAAGCAGAAATTCTGCATCTCTCACAAAGTCCAGCCTACCTGGCCTGTCTGTTTCATGCAGGTAAATAGTTCTCACTTCAGTGTAGACATCATGTTCCAGCACAGCCTTTCAGTATTGTGCCCACAGATGCTTTTCCTTTCTCTTTGCAGGGGTATGTAGTTGATGAACATGCAGCCATGCAAGCTCGATGGGAAGAAGCATCTAAAGAAACAATCAAGAAGACAACCAAGCCATGCCCCAATTGCAATATTCCAGTAGAAAAAAATGGTAAATTTATTCGATATTTTTTATTTAACTGTCTTTTAAAATTCATTTTACAATATAAATGTATAAGTGGGCATGTGTACATAAGCATAGCATTATTCCTAGATAGGGAAAGCATACAGAGCTTGAATAATTCCCTCTAACACTTTATCTAAATTATCTTGAAATACTAAATCCAAATCACTTAGTTCTAAAACCACTAATCAAGCCATACAAAATGCCCAGCTGTCTTGTAGGTTGGGAAAATGAGGCGCTGGGTGTAGCATTCATATGACTGTATACCCAGGTAGTTGTCTAAAAAGATGATAAAAGGACTATAAATAATACATGATGGGAGGAGAAAAGAAAACAGAGGCAAATTCTTATCTGTGGTGCCCACTGAAAGGACAGGCAGCAATACACACATACTGAAATACAGGAAATTCCATTTAAATGCTAGAAGGTTCTTTTGTCATGTGGGTGACTGAAGACTGGAACAGGTTTCCCCAAAAGACTTTCCATCCTAGGATACATTCAAAACCCAGCTGGACCCCCGAGTGTGCTACTTGCTTTGAGCAGTGGGGTTTGGACTGGATGATCTCTAAAGGGACCTTCCCACCTCGGTGATTCTGTCATTCTGCAGATTAAGGCGTGAAGCTTAAAAAGTGCAGTGCTTGCTTTCTTCTTTGGTCATGGGTACTGCACGTGCCAGCTTCTAGGCTGTCATTTGTAAACTGAGAGAAGCACTTCAGAGATGCCTACGGCTGCTGTCAAGAGGCTGCCAAGTGTACACTGAAGTCTGCCAACAGTCCTCATTGGGGAGTACACTGACTCCACACAGGAGAATAGTTGTGCTTTCCTTCCCCAAATGCTTCCATGGACACTGTCTTTTACATGGAACAGTGATAATGCTAATAACTTTTTTGTAATATGCTGTATAAACTACAGGCATTCCAAAATATTTCTGGATGCAAATAACTTTCCTGTTATGGCTGAAGTGAAGAAGAGAAACACTTTTCTACAGCTCAGTTCCCAGTGTGAGTGAGTTTAAACACACATCCATGTCTCTCCAAGGACTGCTGTCCTCACAAATCTCTAGGTCACATTGCTTGAAGCACTCTCCAATCTGACTGCTGATCTCAGCTGCCATATAGCAGAGAATAACATGATTTATGTAGCTTAGCAGGTAGGCCTCACATTGGACAGAGGGTGTCCATTGGAGTTTGGGTCCTGCACCAGGACTGAGATGAGTTTTACCCAGTGATGGCTTAATACAAATCATGAGAGAGGACTGGATCTAAACTTTAAATAAACTGTAACACGGAGCTGGCCACTGATATGTTACATTTAAATAAGATAAAAAATTTTCTGGTGCATTGCATTTCTTACACAAAGATATAAACTGACGAATAGACCTTGCCATCACAACTAGTTTTCTCTCTGTGTCAGATGAAGCAGATAGGCCAGTTTTAATAAACCAGTTCTTGTGTCTCCTGCTGTTTTTGCCTTTTGAGAAATATTCTGGACTGACATTTATGAAAAAGGTGGTGTAAGGGTAACAGTTTGTACAGTAGGGAACAAACACTCCTTGTACCTCCCATCACCATTTGGAGTCAAACCAAGATGACATTTCAGCATTTCTTCATACTGCATGCTTTTCTCTCAGTTTGAATTATACAAAAGATCTCTTTGTGTGGTAAGCAACATAATTTCCACTTGAAATGTATTTCTGTAATGACCTTTGACAATGTTAATGTTTTATATATTACAAAATAAACTTTTGATCAAGGTTGTGAGCAGATAGATTAAAGCTGCTCTCATGTTATGGGCAAGCAAGAAATCCAACACACATGTGATCAAAAGGCCGCTTCAGATACTAAAAAGGTCAAATCAACTTAAATTACTGATACTATTTTGATATAATCAGCACTCAGCCACTAAAGCCTGTATCTCCTGATTTACTTTATTTGCAAATCTTGCTGTTGAATACAAATCCAAAAAAAAATCTGATTTTGTTCATTTTCTGGCTCACAGCTGGACTACCATAAAGTAGTATGGAGAGGAGACACCATCATGACTGCTTTGAGAGGCCACAGATTGTCATCCTTTTCCCTATCCCTAGCACAATCTTTTCCAATTTCCTTCTACTCCTGCAGTCCCTAAAGTAAGACCCACAAATTACAGGCCAATGAGAGTGAGAGTAGCAGGTTTTAGAAAGCCCAGGGAAACATTCTTCAGGTTTGTACCTTTTATTCATTAAATATTTTACTTAGTTGGTAAATGAATGCCTAAGAAAGTTGTTTTTAACATTTTTAATTGTTGATTAGCATCTCTAAGTGTTTGCCAAGTACCAAAGCCATTCTGTTGCTATTTTGCAGGTGGCTGCATGCACATGAAATGTCCTCGCCCTCAGTGCAGATTTGAGTGGTGCTGGAACTGTGGCCTGGAGTGGAACAGAACCTGCATGGGAGATCACTGGTTTGACTAGCGGTGCTGAGGCCAGCCTGTGCTGCTGCTACAGTTTTCATTGAGGCCAAATTCTGAACTCCTTGCTTACACAAAATTCCCAGTGGTTTCAGGGACACAGGGTTCAGAAGTTGGCCTAGTTTGTTGTTTTTTTGCTTTCTTGCATATGCAATCATACCAAAATCAAACTGAAGTTATGCCAAGGGATTTAAATCCACTAAGTAAAAAGAGTAATTGTTTTAATGGACAGACTTGTTCATAATGATACAAAGAGGGGTAAATTACAACTTTCTGAACTCTTGTAGTCTGTCTGTATGGAGGACAGACAAGGTTACTATCAAGAACCTTACATGACATTCATAGTCAAGAATCCATAGCTCTTGCAAGAGGGATGAGCCTGCATAGTGTGTGTGAGTGTGTGAGCATCAAGGGGGGTAGAGAATGAATCATCTGCTTTTTTCTTTGACCACTTCTTTGCTCATTCAGCACAATTTTTTTATTTGAGGCAGTATTTCTTAACAGCTTTTTTTTTTGGCAAAGGAACGACTGTTGGCTTTTAAGTGTTTTCTCAGGGTTTCTTCCTAACAGGCTTTTGGTAGGGATTGGTTTTGCTTTCAAACCAAATTCTCATAGAAACATCCACATTCATGCCTCTGTGTTTGTGACATACAACACGAAACCTGCCTACCTACTCATTATAGACTTTGTTACAAGGGGAAGATTATCTGAGAATGCAGTTTCAGCGCTATCCATGACTGTTGCTACAGTGGTGACTGGATCCAATTAAGTCTTGTGCAAGCTAGACTTACAGGGCTTCATTTTTCCTGTATTTACGGAATACTTGGGACACAACAGAGGCAGGAGAAGATTTCTCAGGGCTTCTCTCTATCTTCATTCTCCTAAATTGTATTAGATTATGGGTATAATTCTGAAAATACATTCATTGCTCTAACAGTGTGAGGCAGGGGTACACCTTCATTTTTCAACAGTAGCACAGTAAGTAAAGTTTAATAGCATTTCCAAGCCTGAACAATTTTGTTGTTTATGATCTGTACATTGCTGTCTTATTCTTAAATGAAATGTGTAATCTCTACATCCAACATGCCATGTAAGGATTTGCACAATTTAGTTTTGAAAAAAAAACCAACGCACAATAAATAAAGTGGTCAACATTTTAAACTTTATTTCTTGTTTTCATTTGAATACAAAGTAAGCAAGTACAAAGATGTTGGGTGGGTCATGCATCACCTCAACTGATTGAAACTCCTAGCTGAGAGGCTAAAACTTTGATTAAACATAAAACATAATATCAGCACAAAATAAATTCCCCAGCCATGATGTTCTTTTAAAGTTTGAACTGATATTTTGTATGGCATGACTGCAGAGTCCTGAAAATATGGGTGTGCTTCATATCAGTGAAGATCAGGAACCCTGAGGTATAAAAAAAATCCCAGGCTCACTTCAAAAATGTCCAATTGCAATGAGCAGTGGAGTATTCATCTGTCTAAACTGGAAGTGACATTAAAAGTCACTTCCAATGAAGTGGAAACAAAGAAATTGAAGGCATGAGGTACCAAAAATATGAAGGTTAACAGGCAGAATGAAGAAAATGAGAAAGAAGGGAAGTGGCAACAGGAAGACAATAGATATTTCCGAGAGGTAATGTTTTTGTTTGGCACTGGTGAACTAAAATGCCGAAGTAGCTACATGGAAGTGTAGGGGTGAAATTGAATGCTGCAATGTAGCTCATTTAAGTACATTATCTTAATGGGGATATTTTACTGTGAACTCTGATTATCTCATTATTTGATTTCCTATACCTAGGTCAATTTTAGAATTTATATGTCTTGTTGCCAACAGGCTAGGCGAAAAGTCACAATGCTTAATTTTACTTTGATCAAGTAAATTCATCACTGTATTTCATATTCAGAAACATTCAGAAAAAAAAGAAGTCTGAAACTTTTCCCCATTTTTTTAGTGTCTTTCATATACAGGAAGAAGAACTTATTTGCTATAAGGCAGTTTCACTGAGTTAGAGCCTGCCCTAACAAGTTAATGTTTTAGTTGTTACATGGAAACATGATTTACACATCTGGATCAAGATCCATTGAAATCAATGTACTATAGAGCAAGTCCTGTATTTCTGTCTGGCCTGGGAAGGGCATGACAGGCATGAGTCATAAAGCTAGAATAGAATCACCTCTTTTTGGGAAGAATTTCTCAGAGAATTGGATTATGAGCATTCATCTAAGATGTAAGCAAGAGCAGGAAAGGAGAATAAAGAAAGGAGTTCCAGCATTGATTTAAGATTACCTACTTTTAGAGACAGACTTTGTAGGCCATTGTCACGTAGGATTGCTTCACACAGTCCAGAGTTACACTCTGCCAAAACCAAATGTGTTTCTTCAGACTTTAATAGAACATGTCCTGATCTTCGGTGTTAATACTGAATGTCTCTGTGCATATATGTACGATGTTTGAGATGGTACAGGCTGTAAATCTGATTTCTCTTTATTTTAAGATTCTCATAGTTTTCACAATTTAAAGGCCGCGATGTCCTAGTTACAGTGGCTGGGACCAGCTTATCACTGTATGGGTGTAACCAAAACTGTGCATTTTACACCCTCTATACCACTTCTGATGGACTGTTTATAATGGACCCTTTGCAGCAGCTGCCCAGGGCACACCTGATACCTCAGGCTACAAGCTGCATGTTAAAGAACCCTGTGAGATAAGGGAGGCATTAGCAACTTCACACCCAGCCTGCGGGGTCATGTCTGCTAATGGGCCATCAAAGATTCCAAAAATATCCCATGACTCACAGAGTTAGACCACCCATTGTGAAACTCCTTGCCCTGGGGGAGGTATTGGGCATTCCCACCTGAACCTGAGCATATATAAGTTTGGGGTTTTGGGATTGCTGGGGCCACTCGTTGAATCCAGAGGAGGACCAGAACTTCAACAAGGCTGTGACTGCCAGTCTTGACTAGACTGCAACCATCATCCTCCTCAACAGGCTTTCCTTTCCTTTTACTTTGTACTCAAGGGAACCATGTGGCACTCAG
>JAOXXN010000446.1:37184774-37195801 GCA_026770055.1 Myrmophylax atrothorax | reverse complement strand
AGCAACAGTTGTTCCAAATATTACTGAGTATTTCTATTTTAATAGCAAAAAAAAAGTAAACAAACAAATCCTAGTAGATACTTTGCTTTGGTTTTAGCTTCTTATTACCTTAAATAAACAAAGCAAGCACCTTGTAGTTTCACCAAGAACTGAGTCTTGAAGAGTGAGTAGTGGTATGAAATTTCAGTTTGAAAGCTGAAAATTGTCTAAGGTTTTAAATCATTGGAAGAGCTTTTATATAAAGGAAAGTATTAGGCATGCTTTTTCTTTTTGCTGTTACAATCTCTTAAATCTGGACTCATTAATTACACTAGTGGCTATTATATCTAAGGGACAATGTGTTGACCCTGTACACAGAAGTGGCTGGGTTATCTAATGCCCTGCATTATAGTACAGAGGAAGCTGTTAAGTAGGATGATAAAACAATTATATCATCTTTTCTCTGCTGCTGTTCAGGCTGCTTCTGCCATAGTTCAGTCTCTGCCAGCCAGGAGTGCAGGGCATTACAACTGAAAGAGGCTGCACACAAAGATTTATGTGACTAGGCTCTGGAGAAAAGGTAATGGGAAACGTGCACTTGTGGAACAATATCTGGACTAAACAACAAACCTCTCTCTCGCTGACAATCCAGATTCCTCCTCTTTGAACTTGATATTAAGTTTATTCGACGTCTCTGTGGTGAGAACCTAACTTATCCCAGATGATGACTATCACATTCCCATACATCTTTCTTGTGCAAGAGAGGAAGCACAAATATGCTGACTGTAAATCAGGCCTGAATTCTCTTTCCTTTTTCTGAAGAGTAGCACCAGTAATCATGAAGGCAGTTACTCACCACTTAGGGTAACAATGGCAGGATCAGATTCATGCCCCTGGCCTCAGTTCACAGGTAAGTTGTGAAAATAGACTTGAACACTAAGACAGTCAGTGCCATCAAAAACACCCATGAGTGTTTAAGTAACACACAACAAATATTTGTTTGTACTGCTGCCACAAACACTGAACAAGGATAATAAAACAATTTTAAATAACTCCTCATTAAATGAGACTTGTTTCATCTTTGTCTGAAGATGGGACGGTGTCTGTGGACAAAGGACTTGGTAGCCATGTAAACTGAAACGTACATAACATATGAAGACCCACAGATGAGGCAGTAAATTTGTAAAGACCATTTTAATTCTGACATTTCCATCTTTGACTGGCTGACTTGGCAACATATAAATCTACACTGAAACAGTGCATTTCAAGATCTGTTGCACATCTGTGCCCTCTCTCCTTTCCCTAGGAGAAGAGCTAACTGTACATTCTTAGGAGAAGAATCACTGTGCCTTCCATACCTTTCTGCAAAGATCCGATGTCAGCAAGGACCTTGGCAAGCATCCTCTGAAGAATTTTGCTGCAGTGGCTGAAGACACTGCTGTGACTATCTGCCCTTCTTCTGTTACTTACCTTATTTCAATGAACAGTTACCATAGCTCACCTTAGGGGGTGATTTTGTTGAAAATTTGTCCTATGTCTTGGCTCAGTTTAGACACAGGCACATGTTGCTCCCTCGTGTTCTACAGTATTAATAACCCAGGGTAGGAAGGACAGCTATAAGACCAATAACATCTGAAAGCGCCCCTGTGAGATTTGCCTGAGTCTGTTTGCTGAAAAGCCCCCCAGCCATGTTGGAAAGCACAGTTAGAGGGCCACAGTCTCCCCTAGCGCAAACCCGTACTTAGTGTCGCAGAAACTCATGGTCCTACACCAGCTTGACCTCAGTTAACCAGCTATGCCTGTTTGTAAATATTCAGTCATCCAAAGGCAAGGTTCCCTACACTGTGCATTGACCAGATGCATGTCAGGCCAATCCATAGCTTCCTCTCTACAGAGCTGCAAGTCCATTCCATTCCCATGTGCCCCAATTCATTCCCCGAGGAGCTTCCACAAGCTTACCCAGAGTGATTTGCAGTCACTCAGGTAGTGAGCTGAACACAACATTAAAGAATTCTGATCTTGTCTAATTAAGATAATGCAATCCATTGGTCCACAAATACTTTGGAATCTTCTTAATAACTATTTTTATCAGCTTGAGTGCCAGATGTGGTAGTGTGAGGCAGTCATCAGTGCTGATATTTGAATTCAGGGAAGTTCTAGCTTACTGTGCTTTTGCTCATTAGCATTTGCTCCCTGGTAAACCAGTCCCTGTGCCATTACTGTGCTGGCTCCCATTTGCTGCTAGCATCCAAGTAATTTTTCTTAAATTACTTTAAAAGTAATGATGGCCATGCTTCCAAAAATAATAACCAGCTTCTAGGCACAATGTTAGGATACAGGAATCTAAAGGGGAAAACAAAAGAAACAGGTTTGAATTTCTTGCAAGTAAAAAAACCTGGCCAGGAAGGTTTTCAAGAACTGCTTTCTTGTGTGAAGGTGGATTTTGTCTATTTGTTGGCCTTCATTTCCTGATTCAGAAATGGCTTTCAGATTCTTAAAAATATTTAGAATAAAATAGTTAATCTATAAAATTAAACGACTTCTCCTGCCGAAACCTGTCATTTGTTACCTCCATTTAGCTGTGGAGCATTATAAGCAATATTTTAGCAGTTCTTACAAAGCCTTATTGTGTTTCATTTTGTCTAGCATTATAGCAGAAAGCTGTTCATACCCTTAAGGTGTCATGATCCTGGTGGTTGGTATTTCCTCCCTCCCACCTCACTTCCATGAGCTCTGCTGTAGTAACAGCCACAGTCAAAGGGCAAGTTTCTCTCAGAGACGTATCATATTTCCACAAGGTCTTATTCCATTAAGAGAACAGCTGCAAATCAATGGCAAAATCCATAAAATGCTATGAAAGCAGCTGGACTCCTCCAGCTATGATACACAGTGATTCCAGCACAGAAGCCCAGGAATCACTTTTGGCTGTTGGATGAAGCATCCACTCTGTGCAGAAGCCTTTACCATGAGGTTGCACAAACATCACTTGTTTTCTCACATGATGGAGACTCCTGCACATGCAGAGAATTGCAGTTTGAAAGTACATGTGTCTTGGTGAGTGAATGTAACACTGACAGTAAGATCCTTACAATGCTCTAAACTGAGAATTGGCAAAACCCCTGTCTTTGTAGAAACTTTAATAATTTCAAGTGGATTTGCAGAAAGCCTTGTAGGCACAACTCAGTGCAGGAGGGTGGGTCCATTTAGGATTGCAATAATTTAACCTGTGCTAATGCATGGGATTTGGTTTTACAATTAATTTCTTTAGCTAAATAAGGTATTTGAAATAAGAGATAAAAGAAACATTTCATACCTTCCAGGTAGAAAATTTTCCCTCTGGCAAAGACTTTTTAACTAGTTGTTGTTGACATCACACTACCTCATGTAGGTCTTGGGTCATTGCCAGTATTTGGTGGAGATTTTTCAGCCATAGGTTTTTTGCATTCTATCTGTGTTGAAAAAAAAACAGATTTATTTTTCTTTTTAATTTTATTATTTGTTACTCTCATTATGAAGAAAAAGGGACAAGAAAATAAGACAACAGCATGGAAGAGGCGTTTTCAGTGTATAAACAAACTCAGACTATGAGGTCACTGATGTCTCAAACGCTACAAGTCACTGAGGGTGATAAGAGAAAGAAATGCTTAGGGAGCCAGCTGCAGTCCTTTGTCTCCAAGGAGCAGCTGTTGACAAGATGCTCTTATTAATGAAATAGTTGCTCAGTACTGTCCATTTACTGCAGTTAGTTGTACTAGTTCAGCAGGTGGGACCAGTTTATCACTGTGTGGGGCTGATCAAAGCTATGTATTCTACCCCCTCTATTTATTTCCCAGGAACAATGGACCATTTGCAGCAGCTGCCCAGGGCATACCTGACTCCTCAGGGTGTGAGCTGGGTATGAAAGACACCTGTGAGACAAGAGCTGTGATAACTCCCCTCCAGGAAGTCATTAGCACCTTCACACCCAGCCTGAGGGGGCGTGTCTGCTAATGGGCCATCAACAATTCCAAAATACCCCCTGACTCACAGAGTCTGATCACCCATTGTGTGACTCCCTGCCCTGGGAGAGGTACTGGGTGCTCCCACCTGGACCTGGGGGTACATATCTTGGGGTAAGAAGACCTCAGGGGTCACTTGTTGGATCGAGAGGAGGACTGAAACCTTGACAGGAGGAGACCACCACTTTCAACCAGCCTGCAACCACCACTGTCCACCAGACTGCAACTGTCAGCTGCACCAACAAGTTTTCCACTTTGGACTTTTACTCTGGATTTGGGAGAACAATGTAGGGGTCAGCATAGGGGCTAACAAACCCCTTGGTGCTTGTGCCCCAGGGTGCTGGGTTATACTTCTGGGGTTTTGTGGGTTAAAACCAATTTTTTCCCTTAGTGCCATTGCATTTATTGTAATATTGTTATTAAATAGTAACTCTGACTTATAATCTTTTTTGTGTTGCGTTCATTTCTCCTGCCGGTTTACCTTTAAACCAGCACAATAGTCAAAATAAGATAGAAAATCTATGCCCCTTGGAGGTGCTTCAATAGGGCAGTTCTAGGGGTGGCACCAGGGTGGCACCAGAGTGGTGTGAGGGGTTCTTGGGTTGGATGTAACTATTAGTTATGGTAATTAAGTAGTGTTATAAATTTTTAAGACCACTATACTAGGCACGTGCCTATATACTCCATGTACCTAAAAATTTTCATTAAAGAACTGCTCTCTACTTTACCTATACTAATACTGTCTTAAACAGTTTTTCTTTGATATTAGGCAACACAGAGAACACAAGCCCAACAGAATGGAAGGCCCAGGGTGTGTTTGGGGGACAAAAGTGGTCAAACAGATGAATGGCCAGGTAATTTACTCATAAATTTTACTTCTATATATGTGTGTGTTTGTGTGTGTATTTGTGTGTGTGTGTGCACGTAAAGATACTGAGGGAGTATATTGCAAGAAGAGACCCAAATCCACTCAGCCATATAACCATTGTTATCTCAGGTATCCTCACCTAAACTCATTAACCCCCTCATTGAGTGTTTTACAAAAGCAGTCTCTAATGACTCAAAATTTCTAACCAAAGAACATGGATGTGCCTCAGAAGTCTAAGATTAAGTTATACAGTTGAAAACTGTCTCCTACAAAGTGCCACAGCTTGAATTTTACAGGAGCAGGTAGTTCAGCACCTAAACTGTATGCCAACCTGATCAGGTTTTGAAAATGACTTTTGTCTGAAAGCCCTTGAGGTCTACCATGAAATTTTATAATTTGCATTGGGCACTCTGAATGAAGTAGGAGCTGTAGAAATTACAGGAGTAAGTTACCATTTTTTTTTACATCTCAGCAATAGCAGTCAAGTGTCTCTCTTGTACATGGAGTCAGAGAGAACATTCAATCTAGGATTTAAAGATCAACCCTAGGAACTCCTGAGCTCCAGAAAGAAATCAAAAGGTGAGCAGGAAACGGGGATCAAAATCTCTTTCCCTACAGTCTTTGTGGTTCTTGCTCCTAATTACATGGTGCTTGTACACTAAATGCTGCTATTTTAAAACAAGTTAGATGTTTTGAGAATCCTGACCCTTTGGGATAATTTTAAGTCATGCTCTGATAATTCATATCAGATTTAAAAGCCTCCTCTGTTCAGTGCCCTGCTTTAGGTATGTGCAACTGTAGCTGTATGTTTGCAGGAAAGGAGGATTTCACAAAGCACTTGCAGGTCAAATGAGGAATTATCCACAAGGTTACACAACAGCTGAGCAGTAGGGCTGGGACCATAACTCTGAATTTAAGTGTCTCAGTATTGCATCTGATGCCTTAATCATTTATTGGCTCTAATTTCATATGTGTGGAAGGATTTTTTTCCCGTGGGAGGTTTCAAAATGCAGCTCTAAAAGCTAGTTGTTCTTTAAAGATTTTGGATTCACTAGGTGCTGATGTAATTTAAGAAACATTTTAACTCAGCCCAGGCTATACAATTGGAACTAAAAATTCATCCAGCAAACACAATGTGCTCAGAACATGGTGACCTGACAACCTGTAATAAGGTCCCCAAAATACATATTAAATAGAAGCAAATGGAGATACGAATTGCTCCTACCAGTGACACCCATTGCTCCCCTGTAACACTGTGTAACATACTTATTTTAAATATATGGTTAAAGAATGTATTATGCTTTCTAAAGTAACAACAGATGGGGAAAAATTAACAAAGTTATGTATAGCATGCATAAAGAAAAGCTTTTAATAATGATTTGATGCTGCCATTAGATGCTGACTAGGAACTAATTATACCTGCCCCTTCGGCCTTGGGTTTGCTCACAAGGAGGTTCAGATTACCCAGCATTGTGCTGCTGTCACTGTCCATGGCCAGCACTGCTGCACTCGTGCAGAAAACAAGGATATCACATATGCCACTGCTGACTGAAGACGGGTGTATGTGTGTGTGAATTGGAAACAAAAAAGAAATTATTGCCATACTCTTCAAAGTGCTGTGCTTGGGGTACGTGTCCATTCAGTAATTGCACAGGAATACAGTCACAGCAGGAGTTTGTAATTACACAGCTTAATTGTTCCTGCCTGTTATAAAGGGATCTTTGATTTTGCTATTTGTCTTTCATATTCACCCACACTTTCTATTATATTCCTGCTTGCTTGTGCCCTGGCTTGTCCCTTACCAATTCCTCCAGAACTGCTATTTGCCATTTCAACACACTTCATCATGCACTCCTTGGTTTAATTTCCTCATGCCACTGCTGTTTTAGTGTTTCTGTCTCTGTAGCTCTCAGCCTGCTCCCTTACTTCTATTTCAGCTCCCACTCTCCCACTGAAAACCTCTCAGGCTGATTTTACTTAATGCAATATAGTTAAGGGTAGAGTTTTTCAGAGGGAAAAGTCACTTTTCACAGACCAAACTGGAAAATTTGACAGATAATATCAATTGTGAACAGACCTTAAGATCTTGGGGGTCTTGTGAGGCTTTGGGTTTTTTTTTTGTTGATATGGACCATTTTTGTTTTGTTGAGGACCAGTCTGAAGATTAGTGTCACCTACAAATTTTTCTTAAGCAAACAAACAAGCTGCAGACAGAAAACTAGCCCTCAGGGGAAAATTGGCTTTGGCTTGTGCAACACGGTTTCTTAAAAAATCTGTATTTTGTAACTATTTGTATGCAACCAACGTAAATAATAAAAATTTCGGGTTTTTTTTTTATTTGTTTGTTTGGGGGTGGGGTTTTTTTGTTTGGTTTAGTTTGGGTTTTTTTTTGGTGGCTGCCTTTCTAGTGCATCCTTGACTTTGGCTGGATACCAAGTGCCCACTCAGCCCCTCTATCACTCTCCTTCCCTGCCGGAAAAGGGGAGAGAGACTAACATGAAAAACAACTCCTGGGTTGAGATAAAGGAGTTTATTAAAGAAAAAAACCCAAACACCTAAAAAAAAACCCCCAAAAATGTTTGCACGTGCAAAAACAAAGCAAAAAGTAACAAGATTTGTTCTTTATTTGCCATCAGCAGAAATGTCCAGCCACTTCCTGAGAAGCAGGGCTTCAGCACACGTAATTGTTTCTTTGCAGGCAGCCATTGGAAACAACAAATGTCCCCTTTCTTGCTCCTTTCCTTGGCTTTTATATCTGAGCTGACTTTACATGGTATGGAATATCCCTTTGGTTAGTTTGGGTCAGCTGGTCACTTGTATCACCCCCCAGGATCTTTCCCTCAACGGGGGACGGAATGTTACAGTGCAGATGTCGCATCCGCACCACTCAATAGTAACCAAAACACTGGTGTGTTACCAACACTTGTCCAGCTACCAATGTGAAGCACAGCACTGTGAGGGCAGCTATGGGCAAATGAACTCCAGCTCAGCTAGACCCAAGACAACCACCACCCCTTATTTCATACCATTTGCATCATACTCAGATCCCATATATATATCTTCTGTGCTTTTACAAATAGATATTATTTTTTCCCCATTTTATGGCCTTCTTCCACCCCTCCAGATCTTGGGCCCATTCCATCAGAATGGGGAGTCAGCACAGGAGAAGCAACACAATCAATTGTTGGGCACTGGATCAGATTCATGAGTTAAGGACTGGGACAGATGACTTACTGATCATCACCATGGGCAAAAAAGACTTAAAGTGGGGATATTAATTAAATTTATTACTAACAGGACAAAGCAGAAGAGTGAGAAGTAAAATAATCTTAAAAACACCTTCCTCCCCACCCTCCTTCTTTCCGAGTTCTACCTTTTCCCCCCAAGAAGTGCACGGAGACAGGGAATGGGGGGTTATGGTCTGTTGTTGCTTCTGCCACTCTCAGGGAGAGGAGTCTTTCCCCTGCTTCCCATGGGGTCCCTGCCATGGGAGACAGTCCTGCATGAACCTCTTCAACATGAGTCCATCCTACGGGCAACAGTTCTTCAGAAACTGCTTCAAGGGTTACTTTTCCACGGTGTACAGTTGTTCAGGCACTGGCTGCTCCAGTGTAGGTCCTCCAAAGGGCCACAAGTCCTACCAGGGAAACCCACTCCAGTGTTGGCTCCTCTCTTCATGGGTTGCAGGTCCCTGCTATGACTCCACTTCATCATGGGCCACTCACAGGATCACAAGCTCCTTCGGGGGCCACCTGCTCTGGCATGGGCTCCTCAATGGGCTGCAGATGGATCTCTGCACCCTGGTGAACCTCCATAGGCTGCAGGGGCACAGCTGCTCCAGCATGGTCTGCATCATGGGCTGCAGGGGAACCTCAGCTCCAGCACCTGCAGCACCTCCTGCCCTTCATTCTCCACTGACCCTGGTGTCTGCAGTGTTTTTCACATGTTCTCACT
Organism: Myrmophylax atrothorax; assembly: GCA_026770055.1. Classification (NCBI taxonomy): domain Eukaryota; kingdom Metazoa; phylum Chordata; class Aves; order Passeriformes; family Thamnophilidae; genus Myrmophylax; species Myrmophylax atrothorax. Next base: position 37,187,002 of record JAOXXN010000446.1, on the reverse strand, counting down.
CTGCTCTTCCCTGACTGCAATTTTCATCTGCCCAACAACTATTTTTTCTTTCTTGAATATGTTATCACTGAGATGTTACTATCACTCTTAATTGGCTCGGCCCTGGCCATTGGCAGGTCTGTTCTGGTGCCAGTTGGCATTGGCTCTGCAGGACACAGGGGGAAGCTTCTGGCAGCTTCTCACAGAAGCCATCCCTGTAGCCCCCCTGCTACCAAGACCTGGCCACAGAAACCCAATATAATCCTTGAGGCCAATATCGAAATTGGTTCCACGAGAGATGTGGCAGCACTGACTTAGGAGGGAGGAGAATGCAATTCTGCCTGTGTGCATGCACATCACATCCACCTCTCCCCTTGAGAAGACATGTTTCTGCAGCTCAGAGCTAACAATGGGGCAATCCTTACTCTGAGCCCACCTATACTGTGTGAGGTAAAGAAACCGCCTGCTTGCCCAGTGAGGTAAACATTAGCAGGCTGAAAAAAAGTAAACAAGTACTCTGAAGAGTGCCAGCCCTGGTCTCAGAGTTAGCATGACCTTTCATCAGCTGTGAATCACCCACAGTGATCAGCAAGGCTGAGTGCTGATTACCCTGCCTACACCTCTTAAGCTAAATGGTCATGCTGTGTCATCTTGACTACAGCGACCTTTTTTGGCATGAACTAGCTAGTTTGTGGTCATAGGTGAATGTTATAGAAACTGCCGAAGCTCCTTTTGTTTTAAGCAGTTCTGCTGCACATCTCTATAAACCTGGAACGGCCACCTTCTACCAGCAGGTCTATACCTTTGCCTTTCCATCACTAATGCAGGTGCCAACTTCTGCTACCAGCCATTACGCTACTCTTCAATGAAGGGCTACAAGGAGGATCTTGGGTCTGAATGAAAAGGTGGCAGCAAGGCATAACAAGACCTAGGGGCACCATGTTGCAGGGTATAAGAGGGCATGGAGGTTAGGATGCCTGAAAACACTGCATCCTCGATGCAGTGTGGACATGGGCAGTGCACCAGGAGCATACTGTGTGAGCACAAACAGAGCATTCAAGCCTGCAGTCCCCTCACTGCGGCTGCCAGTGGATGACTGAAGTGGTCAACCCTGGCTGGCTGGCTGACACCCACTGAAGAACTTTCTCATTCTCCTTCATCCAGCTGTGGTGGCATATATGTGACTGGACACTGACATTCTTCCAGGGTACAGGCAGGATTTGTCTGGTTTGTTTGGTTGTGGTTTTTTTCATTGTAAATTGGAATGTAACATTTGAAGCACCAGCACTATAGATTACAAAGGACTCGCAGCCCTCTGATTTCCTATCAGGTCAGCTGTCCTGAGTCAGAAGTACGACCAGAATCAATTTCATGCCAGTCAAATAGTGTGTGTGTGCGGCAACCTGGAGGCAATTTGGATGTAAATAGTGATGCAAACCAAATTGTTCTACTAAACTGTAAGACCCCAAGTGTCGGAGCTACATGCTCACTAAGGGAGTTTTCCTTAAAAATATACACGGCTCCAAAAATTCACCTGCCAAATTACTAGAAGAGCCCTCAGTTCATTTAACACCTTAAGAGAGAATACAAAGGAGAAACACCATACATATTTTCTCAGGAGGTATTTCAATGGTAAACTTTGGGAAATAAGAGACCTTGGCAAAAGTTTAAAGGGTAACATACAACCAAAACAAAGCATTCCAGAAAGCACTGACTTAGCACATACTAACATATACACCTTAGCAAAATCCAGCCCATCTTGATCCTGAGTTACCCAAAATATTAAGAAAGGAGATGAAGAAACGAAGGACTAAAAAGAGTGGGAAAAGAGGAAATTATAAAACTACCACTGGTGTCCTGCAAGAGTCCAGATTCCAGGTGGCAGGTTTCAAGCACACATTGAGAACACATCTTAGTGGTTTTATATGCTCTGGCCCCCTGTGGCCAACCCTCCCAGGGGGGATTCTGGGCCCACTGGCCACTCGGGGCTCTGGGGCGGCGTGAGGGTTGCTGTCACTGTGCCAGACAATCAGAGGCTAGGTTAGGGGCTCCAGGAGGTGGGATGTGGGCATGCTCCTGCTCTGCCTTCCACGGACAGCTGTGCGGGGGCTGCGCCAGGACACTTGCAGGGGCTGCCTATGGGACAAGGCATTATTTCAGCTCCCTGAAATTCCACCTGTCCCTTCCCCTGCCCCCCTCCCCACACTTGAGTTGGTCAGAGCCAATAATTAATATAAGAATCCAGTGCC
>JAOXXN010000446.1:37161721-37175457 GCA_026770055.1 Myrmophylax atrothorax | reverse complement strand
GCCCCGGTGGCGGGTCCGGAGCGGGCGGGCTCGCTTACAGGTCGGTCGTGGCGGCTGTTCTGTCCGCGGTACCTGGAGGTCCGTGAGCTGAGGCGGAGGAGAGCGGCGAGCTGCCTCCCTGGTGTGCTCACGTATTGTAGGAGCTGTGCCTTTCACCTGTCTGCGTCTCTTCATAAAGATATTTAAGCTGAGTTAAATAATGGCCACAAACTGACTTAAGGTGTATCGACTGATACCATGTGTTGAAGGATATTTAAATAACAAGTTATGCCTTTTAGCATTTATTTCAACAAGTGAGCACTCACTCCAATGCCTGAAAGGACGATCCCCAAGAGTCTGTTTCAGCAATGTTGCACGGAGACTTCTGATCTTTATCTTTGGTACGCATTTCTAAGAGTCGTGTTTTCAGTCCGTTTGCAGACATCTAAGCGTAATGTACCTTATGCAGGTGCTTGCGTGGGAGAGAGCAACCTTGTTGCTACATGAAAACCGAAAATGCTTTACAAGAGGTGAAAAGATGCTAGAAATTCTCCACAAAACCCCCCAAGCATTTCTTTAAAAATAGTGATGCGTCCAGCCCAGGAAGTTGTACCAGGTGATTGTAGTCTCAGCTTGTACCGATAATGACTTCACGCTAAAAGTAAGTAACAAAAGAACTGAAAACTAGTAGAGTAGAGAAACTATTATGGAACAACTTAGGCCAGAATTTGTAGCCTTCTTTTTTTCTGTAACTTGTCATCTGAATGATAAGATTGCTGTAGATGTACAGATGTCTGTTTAGATATGCCAGGACTACTTCTGCATAAAGACTGATTGCGTAGATCACTAGAGTAGTTGATGTGTTCTAAATGTTTGCTTTTATTTACTGACCAGCAGCTTTCTCTAGATGCTTGTGTCTGATACAATGCCTAGGTTTTCCAAATAATATAGATTAAAACTCATGTTTATTCAGTTTAGAAGTTTATGTAAATATTATGTAAAGATTTGGTCGTTCCTGTTAATGTTTTGCTTTAACAGTGCCTGAATAAGCTGTATTGAAAAATGAAACTTTAACCGTGTTTTGTGGCTGGTGGGGCCAGGTTTCGTGGGGAAGAATATATTGGGAAGCTGGCAGTGAACAGAGAAACTGTTGCAAGGTGCTGATGGATAAAGGTTGCTCTTAAGCAAAGTTTAGTTGTGTTGTTGGCAAGCACTTTAACAGATTTTAGTAAGTGCTTCACAGGCAGCTGTAAGTAATGTATCTTAGGAGTGGAGAATCTGCAGAGGTTAGCACTTGCCCAGAGTTACAGGCCAGGGAATGCTGTGCCCAGAGCACAGTAATTAACTGTGTTTCTTGAAACCCCGTAGGTGTCTGTTTGGTAGGGACATTGTTTTTTCAGTCTTATTCTGTCCAGCCAAATTGCAGAGGCACTGAAGCAGTGTTCATCTCTGGAGTGGGGTGTGCTCTCCTCGAGTGATGGTTTTACATCACTTACAGTTTAGTGTACTTACTGTACCATAGCAGAGAAGAGCTCTGTAGGAGGAGGGTTCTCTGCAGGTGATGGATGAGAATCCTATGGCTGTACTCTGCCCTGCTGAAAAGGGTTGACTGATTTTTTTCTGTTGTGTACCCTGTTTTTAATGCTGGAAGATGAAGACTTGGAGTAGTGCCCCTTGAAATCTCTTCATGCGGGAGGACACTGTCACAACTGTTCTGAGTGTAACAAGATACTACTCTTGTGTTACAAATGAGCACGTGCAGCCTTTAGAACTTGTATTAGTCATTCGATCTTAACATTTAAATGTGAAATTTCCCCTGCGTGATGTAGAACACCACTTCCCTTACTAAGAGCATCACTACTACTGCTGTTGGTATGTCCTGATAAGGGAGCAGATCAGCAAGAGGGCAACAATACATAGTAGTGCACTGTGCATATGCTTTGCTCAGCAAAATCTTTTGCAACTGTGGGCCTTGCTCACTAAGGAAAATATTGTATGAGTCAAGGCAACTGTCTCCTCAGGTGAGATTTAGCTATACAGAATGCAGTGGGCTTCATTAGAAATGTGACCGACAGCGGTATGCTATGTGCTTTGTCGCCTTTCGGCACTGGTATGTGGCAGCTGAGTATGTATTTTTTCCCTGAAGTGCTTTGTCTGTGGGGTGGCTTTGGCCAGTGATTCCGTTTCAGATGTTTGGGAAAGTTTGCTCATCAGTCTGTTGTTTGGTGGGCTTGGGCTCATTTGCGTCTCGTTGTGTGGTGAGTACCCTGATCACCTCTGACTAATGCTCCTGTGCTGCTGGGAAACTGCTGACTCACTTCGTTTTCATGCTTTTCCCCTGTCCTCCTCCTCCAGTGCCTCAGACTAGAGATGGGGTAGGGTCCAAGGGAAGGTCAGAGAAAGAGGAAATGGAAATAAATGAGAATAACTGTGTTTTGTGGCACGGATGAAGATACTGCAAAGATCTCTCTTTGATAATTTGAGAAAAGGATGGTGGCTGTAATAGATTTGCTGAAAAGGTACATAAGCCATGTGTTAGGAACTGAACAGATGAGTCTTAACAACTGGAGTGAGCCCACAGTTGGGAGATGCTGGGTTGTGGTCCTGCTAGTGGTCTGCTCTTGAAGTTAAAGCGTTTTTACTTCTATGCCTTTGTTTTGACCTTCTGCCCTTCTGTCTGTCTTGTTACATTCTGCTACAAAGAGCTTTACGCTGAAATAATTTTCTCCTGCTTGCAAAAAGAACAGGAACAGGGAAAGCAATTAACCAGTTCTAGGCTGGAAACAAGTCAGAGATGGAGGTCACTGAGAGAAGGTTTACTTTGCAGAAGGTTAGAAGCTGCAGGCAATGACAAGCACACTGATTTCACTTGCATGTGGAACTGTTTATTAACATGTGAAAAATTTCTGACTTGCACCAGATTTCCTTTTAGTCAGACAAACAAAGTTAAATTTCAGTCACATTTTCCCAGGAGGTTCCACGTGAATGAAAAGGTTTTCCTATGCTGATTCTTTTGGCAGACTAGGCAAGTTTTTTCACCTATCAGAAAAGGGGTAAGACTTAATTTAAAACGTGGTGTTTGAGACAGAGAAAGAACATTTTGGGGGGAATTCTATACATAGAAATGGCACATGATTTCAAGTGGCAGCTACTGTGTGAAAGTTAAACTGTGTCCTGCTTCTCCTCATCTCCACATTATCGCTGTCTTCACACATCGTAGTTAGCCTCTTACCATGTTTTTCAGCACTTTAGAAAATACCATTACTGCACATGCTGCTTTGCACTTCTGGAAGGTCTAGAAGCATTCTGTCTACAGCACACTGCACCTGTACTTGAATAATTTATGAGGTTTCCCCTCTTCAAGTCACAGGTGGTTGTCAGGAGTTAATTCTGTGATTCTGTGTATCTCTGTAAGTTTTTACATGCCTGTGCCCCTGAGTGTGTACATCAATACTGCATTTTACCCAAGATGCAGACAGAGAAAAATTTTGTTTTGAATTTAAGCCTTGTAAAACCATCTCAAATGTATTTGAAGTTAGGAGGAGAAATTCTCAAAGCCAGGCTTTTAAAAGGACTTGGGCTCCTGCAGTTGTTCAGAGGTGGTGTAGAAAATTCAGGTAGGTGTTGATGTACTTAATGCTTAATTAACTGCAAAATTTATAAAAATATTACTGGGTTCTTAGCAGCACATTTAGTAACTGTTATCTACACACGTGCCATCCAGTAAAGTAAATGCTGTCAAATCAAGCACTGTCTCTGAATGATTTTGCTGGATGTTTAAGGTGGTTTTGACTAGCCCTGGCTTTAGGTGCTAAGAATACAAGATCGTTGATTATTTATTTCATATTTGGCTGATTTGGAGTCCTAATGTTTGATAAACAACAAGGACTATTGAAGCTTGTTGAGAGATTTCTTTTGGCTTCAACAGCATTTGAATCATGTCCAAAATGAAACCTCCCTTTATTACTGGACTTAATAAATCTAGGGTTTGTGATAAAGGCTTTTATTCTCTGAAGTTCTTATATTAAATCAAGCTGTTAGGGACTATCAGGGAAAATGAGGAGGCTGAAAGTATTCTGAGTTCAGGGTGTGGCAAAATAGTTCTGAACACTTGTATCACATGAGGCAGAGGTGAGTGAAAACTGATGTAGAAAGGGACTGCTAAAATGTCCCTGGTGATGGGTAAAGCCATCACCATGTTTATTTGGGTTTTTACGTGGCATCTGAATGTCTGGTTTTGTGTGTAGGTGCGGCTGAGCCTTTCACTGAAGCTGGCATCTTATTTTTTGGAACCGTGCCAATCATATCTCAGCTATAAGATGTTTTTCTAAGTATTGGGTGTTACCTCTTTAAGGCAAGAATTGGTTTTCTTTGAATAATAAGCCTGAAAGCTTCCCTGCCACATTCATTCTTCAGTTGAACTATTTTCTACAGGAAGAACCGTTAGACAATATTTAATGAATAAATATTAATAATCCTGTGTATCTCTTGGTGTGGCTACATCTTGTGTTTGCATTGTCATTTCTAGTTTTGGGAGGCAGTTTTCACAAAGGAGAAATTCAGCTGCGTTAGACTCTTCAGTGTCATATGATAGAATACAGACAAATCAATACTTGGAGATTAAAAAAAAAAAACCCTTGTGAGTCTATTTCTGTTTAATGTTTCCTTAGTATTCAAAGAGCATACTAATTTCACTTCATATTAATTAAAAATATGCAAATGGCTTAGCTGAAGGAGGCAGTCTACTATCATAGAAGATAAAAAAACCCTAACAGCTCACTTGGAGCTGTAATCAGGTGAATGGCAGTTTTCATTTCCAGCACTCTTAGCACTCTTAACAATGTCATGTGATTTGTACTGGAAGCTTTTGGATTCTCTCGTGGAGGAGGTCAGTGATTCAGAAGCACAAAGAATGTGGTCTGTGCCATGTATGTGTTGCATTTGGTGGCAGTGTTGGCAGCATGGCTGAAACCTGCCAGATGGGAGAACATAGTTGTCTCCAGCAGGCCATATAGCTGCTTGGAGGGACGTACCATATTAAAAGTATTTATACTGTTTTTCTGGGGACAGTAGAAAACCTGCTACCAGCCCACAGTCTGGTGGTGGGAGTCCCACTTGTAAGCCAGTGGTACTGTCACTATTGTGTATTTCTCAGCTCGGTGATTGATGCCTTATTTCCGCCACTTTCCACAAATATTTTTTTTAAGATTCTTACTGCTACAAGTTCTATGTTATTCTTTAGTTGCTCTTTCTGGCTTTTTTAAATAAACAAAAGAGCAAGGCCACACAAGTTAGAAATTAGGCTCCTGGGAAAAGGCTTAAAGAGACTGCCCAAAATTACTAAAATGTAAATCACAATTCCAGACGATATAAAGAGATTGTTTTATGGGAGTGTCCTGAGGAAAGAAAGCTATTCTTTTCCCAGTGCTGGTGATTTTTATCTTCTGATTGTTGTCCTCATAGCATCTATTAATGCCTTTAATTCCTTCTTAGGTAGGAATAATGAGGGAGATGTATGTTTGTGTGCCCACTTGGTACTTAAGTTATAACTTAGAATTTATAGTACAGAACCATCTAAGTTGATGAATATTTGGTGTTCATTTCTTGAGGAATGGAGAAAGGAAGGGAATGTAGAGTTCATTAGATCAATACATACATGGTGAGTTGTACCGTATCCTGCATGCTTCATCTGGTGTCACTGAACATCCTTTTGTGATGTCTCTGTTCCCTCTGTACTCTCTATGCGTGGTCTTTCAGAAGCTGTTGGAAGGAAAACCTGAATGGGGGCAAGAAGGCAAATAAAGGAGGAGGATGGAAAGTACCATTTTACGTTGAAAGCTGGAGCTTGGGAAACTGGCAGGTTTTGGTTCTGGTGTTGGCTGTTCTATGGGTTTGCCACGTGACTGTCAGAAGCTCTCTTATGACTCTTCTAACTTCCCTATGTATAAGAGAGGGGCAGGGGCAGTAAGACAAATCTTGCCAGATTTACTTCACTAGTGGCTGTAGCTTTTCATATCAGAGGGGATGGATAAATCCAGGAAAAAAATTGACAAAATCCGGTTTTCTAATCCTATATATAAAGGATTGGATGCTGCATATAGAAGTGGTCTTACTCGTGCTGCTAAATCTGCTGAGTGGATGTGAAACTTCTTTGCCTTGATAGAACTGCTCACACTGTGCTGTGTTACTTAGTCTGTCTGTTGCAGAACTGGAGTTGGAAGGTGATTCTTTTGTAGTCTAACTTTGCAACTGATTGTGGGTAAGAATAGGAGTATTAAATATTTAAAGCTTTGATCTAAATGTGATTTGTGTTTTCTTGTTGCCTCACGTGTAAAGTTGGTTTGAATGCAGGGCAAGTATTTTGTCTGTGGAGAGCATAGACAGTTCCTGTACCTTGTGCTGACCCTTTGCGTGGCTGTGAATGTGATTTACAGTTCTTTAAACAAAGGTGAGAGCTATTTGACAAGCATAAGCCATGAGTCTTCATAGAAGGGGCCTTCTTTCCAAAGCTTACCTCTTATCAAGAAAATGTTTGGACTCCCACAACAATTTAAGAACAAAAATAAAAAAAGCAGCCCTGGTTTTATACCAGCTCCTGAAGATGTTTTGTCAGCCTTCTTCAATACCCCCATCTTTTTGGGCTCTTCTAAAGCAATTGTTTTTATCATAACCACTGAAGAACTCAGTAGCTACTCCTGTGTTGGATCTGTTCCTGAAATGCCCGGAGCAGAGGTGATCAGTGCACCCTTGATGCTGGGGAAGTATCATGATGCAGGTGGCAACATCCTGCTGTACTGCCCCCGCCACCTCCGTGGTTTTTGATGTGTTAATGTCCTGTGTACAGGAGTGATCTCACTATTGAGAGATTTCTCACAGGCTGTGCATTGAGGACCAATGGCTTAACTAGACAGACCCTGATCTCTGTACCTCAAATGTACAGTTGCCTCAAATAGTCCATGACTTCTGTACAAAATTTGATGTATCATAAATGCGGAAGTGTCTCTACTTAGGAATGTATGTACATATATTTTTATTTGCAAAAGCTTAGTTTGTTGGAGACATTCAGATTCAGCCACCTGGACTTTTGCAGAAAGCCAGATCATCCAGTGAAGTGACTTAATAGAAACACATTTTGGGGGGATTGGTTTTTATAGAGGGGGATGGCAAATGACTAAGCACTTAATATTGCCCATAAAAGCAAGTATTAAATTGGCTATGAGCATGTGTTATAGCTGCATGTCCTATACCCTCTGAGGTTATTCACCTTGGTTATTTTTGAGGAACTATCCAGGTTGCTTTTATTTGTGTGACAGCATAGCCCACATCCTGCTTAGGTTCTCAGTATTCTTTCTTGTAAGATTTATGCTCTTTAGTCCTGCTCCCTTGCTCAGTCCCTAAATTTTACTTGTGTGTGTTGTGTTGCCCTCGGTGGCAGTGCAAGTGACTTTTTAGGTTAATGATGCAGACAAGTAAAATACAAAACAGAAGGACTTGGTTGTCCCTGAAACGCAACCCTGGGACTGAACTCTCATAGACTCATCTAGATCTTGAGTATCTTAATGCATCTCTTTATTGAATTTTTTCCAAGCCAATTGCAGATAATTATGCTTTACATATATATATATGTGTGTGTGTGTTTATATATATATATAAATGTTTTAAAATACAGAAATCTGCGGGGGACAGTTGAAGAGCAACACTTGGCATTCTGGAAAGAAGCAACTTGTTTTCCAGTGCCATTTTTGTGAACTTCATGTTCTTCACCCGAGGTAACTTCTGTACTTCACTCTGATGTGTTTTTTGAGGATCTCTTTAGGAGCTTGGAGCAGAAGTGTTTAACTTCAAGGTGTTTACTCTCTTCAAACAAATAGCACCCCTCCTAGTCCTGCAGTCCCTAAATGCTGCATCTCCAAGGAGTTTCATATTGACATGTTTAAGTTCATCTCCTTATGGCTTCCTTGTTCAGCTGGCTTCTTGAATATTTCATCCTTCTGGAAGAAGAATCAAACTGCTTCTCACCAGAATCTGGCAGTGGCTCCCTGTCTTTCCCACTTCTTCCCAGACTATGCATGCCTTGCTGTATAAACACTTACCTTTGTTGCTGGGTCAGGCATTGAGGCTCACACAGCTCTCCTGTGCATTTTGCCAGCAGAGTACACATACACAGAGAGAACTTGCATCCTGGCAGGCATACAGAGTTTGCATAGCTGTTTTTCCTACATTAGATCACAGCAGGGAAAATTGAAAGGAAGGGTAAAGCATTATGGTATGATAACCCTTCTGGATTACTTTCACTTCTTCATTTACACAAATTGTCTCTGTACTCAATAGAAAATGTACAATAATTCAGTTTTATAGCAAGTATAAAAATTGGAAATTCTAAAGCTTGCTGGTAGATGGTATTCATTCTTCAGCCTTTGAAACAGCCAAACTGACAGATCTCTGCTTTGTAGCAGTGTGCAGTTCATGAACGCAGGACTCCTTATGAAAATCTAAAAGCATTCCTAAGTTCCCTTAGCTTTGGGGGAAGATTTAAGATACACTCGAATTCTTCCCTGATTTGAAACTTTTTGGAGAAGGTGTGGTGGGTTAACATTGGCTGCCTTGCACATTCACATCAAACTGCTCCCTCAATCCCCTTCCTCAGTTGGACAAGTGAAGGAAATAGCATGAAAAACCTTGTGGGTTGAGATAAGGACAGAGAGATCACCCACCAGTTACCATGATGGTCAAAACAGACTCCACTTGGGGAATTCTAATATGATTAATTGTCAACAGATAATAAAGTAGAGAAGTGAAGAACAGATCGTACACTAAAACCACCTTTCCCCCAAGTCCCCCCTTTTTCCCAAGGTCAGCTTGATTGTAGACTCCACCTCTCTGCTGCACCCCAAGTGATGCAAGTGAATGGGGAAGAGAGGTTGCAGTCAGTTCTTAACAGTTCCTCTTTGCAGTTCCTTCTTCATTGTGCTATTCCCCTGCCACTGCTGAGGTCCCTCCCACATTATATGGTTCTTCAGAAAGAGACTGCTCCAGCCTGGGACCCTCCTGGGCTGCATTCCCTGCCAGAAAACCTGCTCCTATGTGGGTTCCTGCCCATAAGCTGTGGTTTCCTTCAGGGCGTCTGCTGCCTTGTGAGGTTCTCCATGGGCTGCAGTGTGTATATCTCTTCTGCCATGATCTTTTATGGGCTGCATATGAAATAACCATAATCTTCACCACAGGCTGCAGGAGAGTGCCTAAAGCATATCCTTTCCCACCTTCTTAACTGACCTTGGTGTCTGCAGGGCTGTTCCTCTCGTCTATTTCTCTCACTCACAGATGCTGTGCAGCGTTTTTTAATCCTTTCTTAAACATTATCATAATAGAGGTGCCACTAGTGTTGCTGGTGGGTTCAGCCTTGGCCAGTGGTGAGTCCCTTCTGGAACCAGCTCTGTTTGATGTGGGGACAGCTCCTGGTGTCTTCCCACAGAAGTAATTCTGCAGACCCCCTGACAACAAAACCTTGCCATATAAACCCAACACAGGGGATAATGCTCTAGTAGTTGCCTTTGAGGGAGGTGGGAAGTGTTTTAAACTGTAATTAAGCATGAGGCAAATAGATGGGTAATTCTTCCTCCAGACTTGGTTGGTTTTTGTTTTTTTTGTTGGAGTGGTGTGTACAGATAGTCTCATTGTAGGTGAATACATACATGGCTGCAACCTCAATTTTTTCTATCTTTTGATGCTCACTGACAGGAAGTGAAGAGCACAAGGGCTTCCTCTGACTTGCTTGGCATGTGCATTTCATATACAGCAGTGTTGTTAAAATGGACTCGGATGTGAAAAACAGGGTTGATATCTGTGCTGTTTTCACAGAATTATAGAATCAGTTAGGTTGGAAAAGACGTCAGAGACCATCAAGTCCAACCTATGAGCAAGCACCACCTTGTCAACTAGACCATGGCACTCAGTGCCACATCCAGTCTTACCTTAAATGCCTTCAGAGACTGTGATTCCACCACCTACCTGGGCAGTCCATTCCAATGTCTAATCACCCTCTCTGTAAGAAGTCCCCCCGATGTCCAGTCTGAACCTCCCCTTGCACAGCTTGAGGCTATGTCCTCTCATCTTGTCCCTAGTTACCTGGAAAAACAGACTGACCCCCACTTGGCTACAATGTCCTTTCAGGCTGTACAGAGGGATAAGGTCTCTCCTGAGCCTCCTGTTCTCCAGGCTAAGCCACCCCAGGTCCCTCAGCCATTCCTCACAGCACTTGTGCTACAGACCCTTCACCAGCTTTGTTGCCCTTCTCTGAACTCGCTCCAGTACATAAATGGCCATAGATCGGAAGAGCACCTCAGGAATGCAGTGATAGAACTGAGCATTTCAAGGGCAACATTTTCATGAGAGTTGGTTTGGATGCCTTTGTTTCTGGGTATCCTGATTTTTAGACATATGTATGTCAGTTGAAATTTTTGGGGAAGAGACTACACAAATTATTTGTTATCAGGCAGGCACAAGAAACATAATTTTATTTGTATAATATCCAGATACTTCAGTTTGAAAATTGTCATATGTGATTTTGGACAGAAACATTGGTCTCCACAAGATGACAGTATAGTTCAAGTAAAACTTTTCTCCTCAATAAGCCGGTAAAAACTCTCTAAAGAATAACAGTAAATTAGGTTAATAAATTGAAAACAATATTATCTTTACAGTTCTTACATATCTATGACAATAACAGAAAATATGAGCAAACAACAATGCTTATGAAAAAGGCTGTTGTATCCTGTTAAGAAGGAAATAATAAACATAATATAAAAGTCTTTGTTTAAGGTGAAAATGGATTAAAAAAAGGTAATAGCTGTCACTGACTTCTGAAATTGCTTGTTAAAATACAGTGGAATTCATTAAAAAATTGATAAAACCTCATTTTTTTTAAAGTTTTTACATTATAGCAGCCTTTCAGTACCTAAAGAGGGCTTACAAGTAGGATGGAGGGGGATTTTTCACTAGGGCATGTAGTGATAGGACAAGAGGAAATGGCCTTAAGCTGAAGGAGGGTGGGTTTAGATAAGATATTAGGAAGAAATTCTTTTCTCTGAGGGTGATGAGGCACTGGAACAGGTTGCTCAGAGAAACTGTGGATACCCCAGCACTGGAAGTGTTCCAAACCAAGTTGGATAGGGCTGAGTTACCTGGTATAGTGAAAGATTCCCTGCCCACGGTGAAGGGGTTGGAACAACATGATCTTTAAGGTCCCTTCCAACCTAAACCATTCTTTTATTCTACTGGCACTCCTTAGCATTAGACAGACTAGACAGTAGCCTTCAGACCACCTTGGAGGGTGGCACTAATACTTGCAGGTCATGGCTGAAGCATGACTACCATCACAAACATAGTGATAGTAAAAGCGCCCCACTTGTTTCCTCACCTGCCTCTAACCTTTACCTTAGGATAGTTGCAGGGAGATCCTGGATACTTTCGCTCTAGAAACCCTACTAAAATCTTTCTTTGTTGTTCCATCCAGCTAGGGGAATGGGGAGAGCATGCAGAGGTAGGTGCAAACCTGGGACACACCCAGTGTGCGCCCACAGTGGAACAGCATAATTCAGAATTTTAAATTTTCCCTAGTTTTTGGTAGATTGGCTTTGTGTTTGGTTTTTTTTTGCTTTGTAGCGCTTTTTTTTAATGTTTCTGCTTGGATACATTACAGGGCTGTAGTGAGTAATTCTCATAGTGGGTTTCACTGGCTGTCCTCAGGCTTGCAGAGGTGTTTGCATGGCACTTTAGGCTGAGCACCAGGCAGGGTACATAGAAGAAAACCACAAGTTCCTTTACAAGGAATTGTAAACAAGAAACTACTCTTGTCTTGTCAGTATCATTTTGATAAGAAACAACCTTTATTGATCTTTTTTTGTCTGACACTGTTGTGTTAAACGTTCATTGCATTATTCATGGACAAATGTATTCACACAGCTAGGACTGGAGAGATACAAAAGGCATGACCATGTGGTGTAGTCTGCATCACATGCCTGATGGAAAGGCCCAGCTTCTAGCCAGATTCCTCTTACATTGCAGCGGAAAATATTTTAGTGAGTTGTGAGGGAAAGTTGTACCAGTACACACTGCAAAGCACTGGACTTCACTTTCCATCAGATGGTTCTGGAGTTTTTGAGAAAAGACTGGGCAAATGTTTGAAATGCCTTAGGTGTGGTGGATCTTGTAGTGGGAAGACAAGTAGTCTAGATGACCTTCTTCGTTTCTTCCAGACATACTCTTGTCATGCTGTGATTTTATAAGAGGCCTCTAAGTATAGAGATATAATTGTATCTCTTATCCCCTGGCTGTCATTTTCTCAGAAGAATGCATTTGACCAATTTTATACTTGGAAAAAATGTCAGATCTTCACAAATTCTGCCTTCAAATTTTGTCTGCTTTTCCCATTATGATGGCTGGCCAAATAAATGATATGGCCCATTTCTTACAAGCCCACTGACAGGCCTTCATTTTAAACATCCATCTTTCCCCAGGGTAATGTAAGTCTCTGACCTGCATTTTCAGAATAGCTCTAAAGCACATGAAACCAAATTTATTTATTATTGAATGAATGAAGAGGAAATGTCACATATATATATGTGTGTGTCTGTGCAGACAGGTACACATGGATGGTACACACTTAGCGGTACTAGAAATGGTTTCTTTCTTTTCCTTTTTAGTAAAAATTATCAAAAGCTTGTCTGATTGATAGCTAGACATAGCCTATATCCAAACCCAGTCATTATGGATGAAATTTGCTAACTTGGAAGCTAAGTTAGTCTAAACTTACAAGGTCAATTCTTCTATACTTCCAAACGTTCTGTATGAATGATACATGGGCATAATATCTGGAAAAGAAATACAATATCAACTGGTTGGGAAAAAAAACAACTCCTGCCCATGGAAATGTTGAAGGAAAGTTTTTACTAGAAGTTCAGGAAAGGAAGCCAGCCTAAATTTAAAGTTGTATTCAAATAGTTGGTTATCTTACCATCTAAATTTTCTCACTTCTTACATGGAATTGCTTGCCTAGTTATGTCTCTGGCATCACATTCCCTCATGTTACTAGCCATTCCTTATAACATAACTTAATGTTCTCCTCCTGGAAATGCTGGAGAAATGCACATGCATGCCCTATTATACTGCCTTCTGTCTCCCAAGGTAATCAGGTAATTCAGTTTTACAAGACCCATCCAGGTTTGGTACCTGTTAGCGTTAAAAACCCCTGGTACAGCATGTACATGGTACAGTAAACTTTCAAATTTTTCATGTCTGTTGCAATTAGAATTACCCAGTTGTGTGAATAAATGCAAAGCTGTGCATAAAATGTGCATTAGCTAAATATAAGATGTCTGATTTTCTTTCAGCAATATGTATTTATTTCTCACATATATTTACTGTTTGTAAGTTTCAAGTTTTACTTTAAATCTAACATTTGGGAAGAAATATATGTGTTTGCAGTAAAATGGAAGGTCAAAGAAGAAAGCTCTGAAGAAAACTAGGGCACTCATCTAATCTGGAAACCAGTAAAATAAGCCTAATAGAGTTTGTATGTTTATTTACTTTATCTCACATCTCACTTCAGGAGTCCTAAAGAACTTACATTTTTCTTGCTCCAGTACTACTGCAAATGACTGTATTCTCTGGTTAGTCTGTCTCTTCTCTAGAAATAACCCTACATGAAAAAATTACTGAAAAAAATACTAAATTCTGCAGGACAGCCTACTTTTTTTTTT
>JAOXXN010000446.1:37117633-37161621 GCA_026770055.1 Myrmophylax atrothorax | reverse complement strand
TGTTCTTAACATGCAGCAAAGCATTTAAGGACTTCATCAGGGTAGACTTAAGTGAAAACTTTTGCATAAGCTTGAAACATGTTGTACTGAATAAAAAAAGAGGTATAGTGCTGACTCTCCTCTGTTTGTAAGAATGGGCAATATCAGGTCTATCTAGATGCTGTCAAATAGGTACCATGTCGCTTTCCACGCTCCAAGGAATTTATTTACTACATAAACTTAGGGAAACAGTGGGTGACAGTTCCTTGCTTCATTCTTGTGCTTTCTGTAAAAGTCCAAGCAGTTGTGTTCTCTGAGATCTCTAGTTGTAGTCTCAAAACCCAGACTTGGAAGTACAAAATAGAATAGTTCATTGGCAGCAGCTTCTGCTGGCGTGGAATTGTTCACCTTGCATATCACTTCTACGTCCTTCTAATCTATTATAGTCTAAGCAGAAGGAAATACTGAGAGTATATGAAGTAGAAAATGCAATAGATTCTGCTGAAGAATGAAACTTGGAGGAAAAGGAGTTAGAATGGATAGTCGTGCAGTGTGCTTTTAAACCTGATCATGTAATCTCTTAGTCGCATGAATGGATGCTTGTTGACTTGCTCCCTAGACAGACATTTGAGGTTTTAGTATTTGGTTCTGTATTCAAAGGAAAACTGTTATTAAGGAATGCCCCTGTCTGGTTTACATGCACTGGCTGGCCATTTTCTCCTAATTAATTTTAAGGGGTGTTTGATAGAAGAGAGAGAGCTTCTTGGCAGCTCTCTGATCTTAATAGCTTCTGAGAAAATGCATTGATTCGCCCTTTTGTTTTCAAAAGATTGCTGTAATTTTCAGTCATTATCTATGAGGAAATCAGTGTAATTTATTAAACCAGCATCATGGATTAAGAATTAAAGACCTGATTCTTTTAGCACTTAAACTAGTGTTATGTTGTTACCCATGAGGAGCTTTAGTAAGACAAGATTAAGTGGAAGATGGTCCCGTGAATTCTTAAAAAGCAAGTTTCTAGATCTCTTTTGTGAGTTCAGAACTGATTCTTTTTGTTGCTTGTACCAAGAATAAGCTGTATTTCTTGAACTTTGGGTAGGAAAACAGTCTAAAAACTAGCATATTAAAAAAAATCTTGTAAGAATAAGCTTCTATCTGAGGAACAACACTTAGCTAGCACTCTGTATACAATGCTTGAATTGCAAATTCTGTAGGGAAAACAGCTTGCATTTAATCAGAAGATAAAATTATTCTGTGTAGTCTCTCTACTTTTCAGAAAAGAAAAATTTAAGCAGGGTCTCTGACTTCCTGTTCGTTTTGCAAGCAAGCTAGGTTAGATGCATTTCAGTGGTACTGCTTAAGTAGATTTAGTTTGCCTTACAAACAGGTGTTAGAAACTTTACAGAATTGAAATTTGATGGCTGAGGTATGAAAGCGAGAAATAAATTACTTTCAAAGATTCCATTGTGACTTCACAAAATTGCAAGACAATAACTTCTATCAGGATCATCTCATCTTTGTATATTTTACTTCTGTGAAGTTTTGTTTTAAAGACCCAGCATGAAGTAAATCATTCACATAAACGTAATGTTTTAATGCAGTTTGACAGCTATTATAATAAAAAGTTACAAAAAAAAAAAAGGAATTGATGGACTAATTGGTGGACAAATTCTTGTTGCGAAGTATGTCAATCAGCTGCTTACTGCAGTAGACTTCCATTGATTATATCAAATAGTGAGTTTTTTAAGTTTCCACTCTAAGTAGATAGTGCTCCAGTCTTGTTTTATTTATGGCTGTTGTTTTTATTTTTAATCCAGTGCCTTACTGATCTCTGGGACTTACATTAGATTAGAACAATTCTGTGGGATGGAATTAAGCAGGCTGACTAACAGAAAAAGACTTTTGATCGGTTTTAGCCAAGGACAGTAGGATAAACCAGTTGTCAGGGTTTTGGACACCGTACAATCTTTTAAACGATTCACTTGTAAGCAGCTGGTTGCTTGCTTTCATTCTGTCTGTTTTCAAGAAGTTTTCTGCCTTTTTTTTTTTTTTAATTTTTGGCTCTGTCTTCAGAGTGTGCGATGGAGTTGCTAGAGAATGAAACACAACAATGGTTTCTGCTAGGCATTTTGCATTCTGCTTAGCCTTCAACAAAAACAAAGCCTTTGGTCAAAGCCCAAGCTAGTAAATTGTCTGCCACCCTAAGAATCATAACTTTAATAGAAAGGCTGGTTAATGCTGCAAAAGCTTTTTGCAAGTATTATGACAGTGGTTACTATAAAGAATAAAGGCCTGTTCTGCCGTTCTGAGCTACAGCTGGTGTCAGCTGTGGTACTGAATAGTACAGCAAGATAAAGGGAACAAAAGGGCACATTTTGTCTGCTAATAATAGGCTTGGGACTACCATAAACTCTTTATATAAATTATACAACAATACCAATTCTCTTTCTTAAATTTTTCTTCATCTTCCTTGTGGTTGAAAACCTGGCTAAATAACTTCCGAAGGCTTTGCTGTTATTCCTGTGTGTGCTCTTTGCTGTGGTAAGCAGAGTCAGCAAGGGCAGTAAAACAAATGTTTCAGGACACTGATCTAGACACAGTGCCTCACATAATGGGGTCTCACATAAACTAAAAGGGTAGGCCTAAAGATTTTTTTCATCAGTTAATTCCCTGGGATGCTGACAGCTGCTGTTTTGTTATTGCCATGTGACTGGCACATTCAGTAATACTGTCTCAGGCCTTCCTCCCTGGGAAAACTCTTCTATGCCTTAGATGGGGAAACAGTGGAGGAATGGAACAGGGTGGCAGCACCTCCTGTTTGACTGTATTCAGAATACTGGGGACTGTTTACTGAGGGATCATGTCTTCATTACAAGAGCTGGTGGTACTGATGGTGAGGGCTGGTCAGTACAGTATTTATTGGTCAGAATACTCTGCAGAGAACTCTTCCTCTGAATGCTCAACTGCTAAGGTTGGACTGGACTTTTCCAAAATTATAAAAACATTTCTTAAGTAACCTCAGAGTTGATTTCCTTTTGGAAACACTGCTGGGTCACGGGTCATTGCTGGTATTGATGTTGCCTTTCTGGGTTTAGGGATTATAACTGACAGAATTGCAGTTTCAAGGAATAATTGAACAAATTGTGTGTGTTGTGCAAAGCCAAGCGTTTCTTCTCTTGCCAAAATCAACTGTTTTTTGAATGTGAGACAGGAACAAGACAATAAGGCTAGAATTACAGGGCTGCTGCTACCTCTTGGTTGGGGAGCATGGCTGGCATAGCTTGTAGAGAAAGGCACAAGTTCCTAACAAAGCTCTAAAGCTTGTGTTTACTTTGGAGCTGCTCTTAAAGATAGCAGAGGTCATAGTATATGTCTTACGAAGTAGAGACAATTCAAATAAAAATATAAGTGGATAATTTACTCATATTTTATCAGTAAAGACCTGTAGTCCAAGGAGTAGAGTCATATGCTCATGGGTTTTGCAGAACTAGGATTAAAATGTGAAAATTTGTTTCCAAAGCCAAATATAAATTGATTCAGAAATACAGTATTTTCTTTCCATGCTTACTTTTGCAACTATTGTCATCAGGGCTTTTTCTACAATAAATTGAAGTTCCATTTTAGTGTATTTAAATGTAAAACTTGAAGTCTCTATTAAGTCTGTTTATAGAAATAAATGCACTCTGTAACTGCTGATACTATTTGGTTTTGCAGGTTGTCTTCTGAATTTTGTGTCTGAAGGTACCCTCTTGCTTTCTCAGCAAATCATGGACATCGTTGGCTTTCTGAAGTCTCAATTCATTTGCCACCTTCTGATCTGCTACATATTTATAGTGTCAGGACTGATCATTAACTTCATTCAACTCTTTACACTTATACTTTGGCCAATCGACAAGCAACTGTTCAGGAGGATCAACTGCAGGCTGGCTTACTGCATTTCAAGCCGTAAGATTTCATTTTGTTTTTTAAAATATTTTCCTGTTTTGTGTTGAGGGAAATGGTAGAAAAGTTCTGGGTTTCAAAGTAACTTATACAAAGGTCATGACTACCTACAACACCTGCATTTGTGTGAAGAGATACATGCTTTGATGAAATGTTTTCTGGTGCTGAAATGTTTTGCCTTTTTTTACTGGGATACTTGCTTGACTCAGGATGTTGAAGAAAGATTGCCTCTCATTTGGCTATCTGTCAAGTTGGATTAAGCCAAGTGAGAAATATTGACCAAATAATCCATCTCAGCAAGTTTGGCTTACAGTGTTAACAAGTCACTTCCAATAATGCTTTCAATCTTTTTATCATCCATGATTTTGTTAGTGATCTTGGTTTAAGTGTTTCTGGTGCAAATACTGGTCAGGACTGGGAAGTAACAGTAAAAAAAAGGAAAAATCTTCAATTCCATATGCTTCTTTTTTAAGCCAGTTATAAACTATCGTTTCTTTGAATAGTCATTTCAGACCTTTAGCTGCATCTGTCTGTATTTAGTATATCCATGTAATTATGATGTAGAATACAGCAGGTAGCCTATAAACATTTGAAAGAAGTAGGGATTGCAATTATTTTGATTTTCTGGGGGAGTTGGGAGCACAAGCTCAGGGTATTAGTTGTAGAAAGACCAGACCTTTGAAACTGTTGAGAGAAGTGACAGTTCAGTGGCAGTTGACTGAATGGTTAATTCTAATGCAATGAATGAGAGCTGTACCCATTCATTTCTTCTCTGCTAGTAGGAGTTTGGTAGAATCTCCACCTGACAACAGTGAATTGCCAGAGCATGTGTAGTTTTCTTCATATAATCAATCTGCTTATATATTTATTTTTAAAGACCTGTAACTGCAGTTTCAGCGCAGTTTTATTGCACTGCCACTTCCTGACTTTCACATAATTGCTCTCAACCTACAGCAGAGACAACTCTTCACAGAAACTGTTAAAAAACGCTTATGTATCTGTGTGCAGTATCTGGGAGCATGCTGTTAATGTGTCTACCAGCCAGAGAGATTTCCCTGGGCCTTTCTGAAACTCAGAACTACTTTCTAAAAAGGAAACCATTGCAAAATACATGGCTTTTGATGTTCCCTAAAGATGATATTCGAGTGTGATGTCACTGTCAATGCTGAGTGAGTTATGGATGGTTTTGTACTGGGGAAAACTGCCCTCCAACACAGTGTTTAAGAAATACAGCAAAATAGTTTCTTTAAGGTCACGTGTTCTGCCACTAGGAAGCTGAAAAGGGAAAGCATTGTTAGTATTCATAATAAACTACTTGAGGTAGAGGTCTGTCACGTGCCTCAATTTGAGGACCACTAGGGATTATTTATCTTTCATCGATGTCTCTGACCAGCAAGTTTTCAAAACATTTTTTTAAACATACCGTTGACTTAAGTTTCAAAGCTTTATCAGCGTGTATAGGCCCAAATAAATTTGGGATGCTGTTTTATTATTTCTGTAATGTAGTGAGAATGTTCCTTCTGAAAAAAATAATTTTTACTCTCTCTGTGTGTCCCTGAAGTATGCAAGTACTATGCATTCGTATGTACAAACAGTGATGTTGAATATGTCCAAATTTCTACCTTTTTCCTGGCAGCATAATATATGTTTGAAGCTATGGAATATAGAAGATAGTCCACAGCTGTATACAGGTGCATATTATTATTTTTCATGCAATGCCTTCTGGCCCATTCTTTCTTTTGGCTACTAAGTGCAGAGATATCAGCTATGCTAGAGTCTTCAGGCTGAATCCTTCAGCTTAGCTCACTCTGGTCTCATCTAGGGGATGGAGAGTGTGTAAAAGGGAGTAGTACTTCGTGCTTGTCCTTGGTGGGACAGATGGCTTTGTACTCAGGGTTGCTGATCTAGTCTTCAGTGCTGACGCCACTAAAGTAAATTGTGTTGTGAATTTTTTGCCCAGTCGTGCCCAGAACAAATTATGTCTAGGTTAAAGTAATCTATTTCTCTACAACAGAGCAAGCTATCATTTGATATGAGTCACTTATCACACTTACCTGAGTGATATTTGAAAAGCAGAAAAAGGACAGTGAATTTAAAAAATTATTTCAAAGAACTAAAGACCAATTAATCAAAATGGGTGTGCTTTTTGTAGTTGTATGTGTGTATGATAATGCCTTTTGGGGCCATTGATGTGGTGACTAATAAATTAGTCAGATTTGTAAGGGTCTGATGAAAGTCATGGAAACAGCCTACAGTTGGAGACAACGAAGCTCAACATTGGAGATTATAAAGAGCACGTGCTTCACTGTGGTGACAAGCATCATGTTGCTTTGAGAGGCTGATACAGCCTGAGTCACTGAAGAGTGAAATAGAGCAGGCATGGGTTAATTTAAGAATGAAATGAAAGCAGCAGCTGTCTTCAGATCCTGCAAGTTCAGTTGGTTTCCATTTGATGTCAAAGGTAGAGGTAAGTGGTTCCATAAAATTGGAGAACATTTCATCTTTGACACTGTGCTCTCTGGGGGAGTTGGGGTTTTTTGTATTTTATGTTGTAGTGTTTTCTTATCCTCCTTTCTATCTCCTTTCTAATATAAGAATGTAGTATTCTCATTTCTTGTGCAATGTCTGCTGTCATACTGCATATGGGAAGCTAAAGTGCTATTGTGATTAATGACTTGTCCTCACTTGAGTAGTACAGCTTGAGTTGGGGGTGCTTCTCTGTTCACATGAATCAAGCCAGACTAGCTTGAGTTAAAATATTCACAGAATATTTTAATAATTTTGATTAATAATTAATAATTTTATTTAATCATTAAGGTTACAAAAGACCCTTATAATTGAGTCCAACCTCAGTCCAGCACTGCCAAGTCCACCACTGAACTGTGTACGTAAGAGCCATATCTACACATATTTTAAATGCCTGAGGGATAATAAGTCAAATCTTGGACAGCCTGTTCCAGTGCTTGAGAACCCTTTTCATGAAGAAATTTTCCTTAATATCCAGTATAAACCTTTCCAGTTGTACTTGGAGTCCATTTCTTCTTGTTGTGTCACTTCTTACTCGGCAAAAGAGACCGACCCCCACATCGCTACAATCTACTTTCAGGCAGCTGTAGTGAGTGCTAAGGTCTCCCCTGAGCCTCCTTTTCTTCCTCAGCTCCTTCTCCTAAGACTCGTTCTCCAGACCTTTCACCAGCTTCTTACCATAAAATGGCTATATGGAGTAACTGGGGCATGTTAGTTGAGCATGTGTAGCTGTGTGACTTGATGCTTCTCTTCTGTGAGTTTGGTAACAGCACTACAGCTTCTCATTGTAACTATGGACAATCCAGAAGGCTAAGACACACACTTCAAACTTTTAATCAGTGCAAGTTAAAGAGGAGGTGGAAATCTGGTTTCCAGTTTGAATGTACAGTGAAAAAGATTAACTAGAGGAACAACTTGCTTTTAGTGGAATGGACCAGGGGTAATGGCACATACCAAGTTACCTTCGGTAATTGGTGTTGAGAAGTTGCTGCCTTTCTTGAAACCAATTATGAGTCAGACAGCTTAGCTTCGCCATTGACCTGCTCCATTATGTATTAGCGTCGAGGAGACCTTTCTGATGAGAGTGTTGCACATGTGAAAGTACTGGTTCTGATGAACTGCCAGCTTTTACAAAATTTGAATTGGGTAAATGTTCTTTAGTTGCAGGTTGGAGGCCTTGTTCAGCTCAAGTGTCCTGCTCCCCAAAGGATGTGTTATCCATTTCCCATATTACAGTTTGTGTTGCTTTTATGTCTTCATGTCTTAGTGTAAATAAACCGTTCCTGTTTGATTCTCTTATCCCATTTGACAAATATCTACAAAGTAACAGTTAGTTCTAGTGCTAGTCCTCTGTGTGTTTTGACCTTTACTAAAGGACATTAGTTACAGAGAGGACATTCAGCTTGAAAAGAACAGACTTTGGTCTATGTTGGTCTTTAAATGAGCCAAAAGACTAGTAAGAGTTAGGCACCCTCTGTTGTGTTTTAAATTTAAAGAAATAAAACAAAGAAATGCCAAAACAAACATACTGCAACACACACCACCACCACTCCCAGGAACCCTACAACACCCCTCTCTTCCCCCTGGAACACAACACCGAAACACTAAAGTCTTTGGGCTTCTAACTTACAGAAAATATTTTCTGACTCCAAATATATATTCATAGATTGGTTCAACTGCCTATTAATCCAATCCCCTTTTGTAAAATGACAATCCTGATCAACTGTGTCCCTAATACTGAACTCAACTGAGTGCACCCTAATAAGGAAACTGAACCCTGCAAGCCTCAACAAGGTGATAGCAATAAAAATTTTAAAAGTAAATGTGCTCGGAAGGTGGCATAAGAACAAAGGTTGTGCAAGTCATCAATCTTGGGGTTTATTTTTAAATAATTTAGGGACATCTTGTCCTCAGGTTTTTTTTTCTAAAAGACTGAGAATCAACATGTATGCCAAGGAAGGAAGCCTTTAGTGTGGAATACATCACAGTTCTCATGGATGCTGTTTGTGCCTGAATTGGAAGAGGTGGGAATACATCTTCCTTATCCCCTCAATGTGGTATCAAACCATCACAAAGGATGCACACAACTATTCTACACTAGCTTATGAAGTTGACCAAACACATAGAGGGAACAGGTTGTCTTGGGATTTGCGCCATATGTGCACATGGCTGCGTAGCTTGTTGGGCAGTGGGAAAGTAGTTTGTCATTCTTAAATCAGTTTGTTCTTGGTTGGCTGGTGCAGTGCAACCCTGGGTTGAGCTGAGGGCACTGGGTTCCAGCGGGCTGTTTGGGACATAATTCTGCCACCTGCCAAGACTGTGAGAATGGTACAAACACATATGGGATAAATGGCTTCTTCAGAAGTGCTGGGTGGAAGGTGTTTGCCCGAGTGGAACAGTGGTTGTTAACTTGTCCTCTTGATGCTGTATTGGGGGAAAATGAGCTTCTCCTTGTACTGACATCCCCCTGTGCTCCCAGGGTGAGTGGCAAACTGGCCTTCTGCTAACTTCTCCGCACCAGGTGAACTTTGCATAAACAAAAGACCTGGCAACAGTGACACAGTCGTGTGGACTGGTGCATAAGGGCTTTAAAAGCAATTGACTTAGCTTGTAATCTGCCTTCATAAATAAGTTATAGTAGTACTAATACCTATTCTTGTGCTATGAAAGGGGTATTATTACACCTCTGGGTAAAGTTACACTATGTAGGCTGCAGTTTATAAATCCTGCTGCGGGGAAGCCCCGTCTTTGTGTGGAAAGAGGCCCCTTGATTCCTATTCATTGACTGCAGCAAAAACAAAATGGAAACTGATTCTTTTTATGACTGAGCTTCCTAGAAACAAACCCAGAGGAAATTGAGAACTGCTTTAAGTTTCATCATCACGGCTAGCTGTTATAATAGAGGAAAGCTAATTCCTTCCAAGTGCAACTCTAGGCTTTGCAATGTGAGGACTGGACTTCTGAATAAGGCTCTGTGGTAGTATCAGGGCCATGTTCATCTTCAAGATTTCTTTCCCTGCATGCAACCTGCTGTCCACTTGGAGTTTAGAGGAGCCCTTGGCCCATTTTACTTGTTCATATGAAGGCGGTGCTGGGGTAGGGAGGAGAATTGTCACTTCTGGTGCAGTTCAGTAAGTAAGAAGAAACAGGAAACAAGAGAGCCCCAGAGAGGTTGGGCTTTCTTCTTCCACCACTTCCCTCTATTGTCACCTTGTACTGCAGAAGAAGCAGTCTGCTGTTGTCAAAGTATGCCAGTGCCGTTAATACAATCCTATAGTGTCTTATTTATAAAGCAAACTGAGTTACACTTGTCAATGTACATATAGCAAAGAGCTTTCATAGGACACTTAGGACTGCTTTCTTAGCCTGTTTGCATCATTATTTTGAAAAAAATCTCTGCAAAATATATGTTTCTCAAGGTACTTGTCCATATAAGCCTTTGTTATCCTTGTTCCACACACCGTATCTATACAAAGCCACTGGTAAAGATTATGAAAAATTTACAGCTACTGGGGGGAAATTGGAGGTCAGATTTCATAGTCATGCAAGGAGAAAATGTTGATTTGAACCTCTGGAAAGCTAGACCTTACCTTACCCTTCTTGTTTTCTGTCAAGCCAAACCATGGCAATGACTCTAGAAATAGAGTGTACAAAGGAAATGCCCATGTTAAGTTTAATCTAGATAAATTCTAGAAAAAGTAATCTCCAGTGGAAATCTTCTACTTTAAAGTGTCATCTACTCTAATTCATCAATGCCTTCCTCCAGCCTGCTTTCTAATACCCTTTTATACCTGTTATGTACTTGTGACAGTGCTGCTGGTTATCTGTACAATTCTCCACTGAGACCAAACCTTGACTTTCTCTTCTTTAATTTGTAAAGATGGAAGGAGCCAATAACTTCTCCAGGTTCTCCATTGTGTTACTGGTAGAGTAAGATTATGTATGTGTGTATGTGTTTGCTGCACTCATCCCAGCTTGAGCTCCCTTTTTTCTAGATTATGCTTGTGGAGTAGAATTACATTATTTGCTATGAATAAATCCTCTGCAGTACCTAACATGCCTCCACATTTTCCGTACTATCATTAACTTGCTGTATCAACTAATAACATTTCATTCCCTCTCATTTTATGCCACTTGAAGGTGTTGATCATTCAGTTTTCTTAGTGGTTCAAATATTGACAGTCATCTCAAGTGGATCAACCAAGACTGCAGGCTGATGCAAGCATGCTGTCCTACTGGAATGACGTCTGTGCATGACCTTTAGCAGAGTTCCTAATTCAGCCTAAAAGGGACATGGTCTGTTATGCTCAACTTTTAGTTTGGGAGAAAGGAACTACTTTCTGTCAACATGAATGTGAAAAAACTTTTGATACTGATGCTTTCTATGCAAGACCATTGTAGAGCTAGGGAGGCAGTTAGTCTGATCTTCAACAAAAAAAGCATCTTCACTGTCACTGATACTATGTTGTTGTTGCTGGAGCCTTTGTAGGGGTCACTTGTCTTCATTTTCCCTTTTTTATTATTTTTTATTTTTATTGCCTCAGATTCCCCTTCTGAAGAAGGGTGATGGTGATAGCCTGCACACTGGAAAGGAGGATGGCAGGGAAGCAATAGAAGGTGAACTGCATTCTGTTTGGTGTCTGGCATCGCACTTCACTAAGTTTCTAGCACCTTTTGTTAAGTATTAGATCTGGCCAGCAAGCTTCCTAGATTCCTGAACTGGGGTAGATGTGGAGTGTTTGTATGAGAATACTTCTGTCTGACATGACATAATTCGGGAACATGGTATCTTAATAATCCAGGTCGTAGCAGAGAATGTGATGACATTTTGGTGTTCTGTTGTTTATTCATTAAGGATGAATATTGCAATCAGAGGATCAAACTCTTCTTAAGAAACATTTCATATTTGTAGAAACCCCATTTTAACTATGGGCCTGATATTAGTTGCTAAAGTGATTCTGAATCTGAACTGTAGTCTCTTAAACTTGATGCAAAGATGCAGAAAATAGCCCATTGATCACCATCATCAGTTACAAGCAAATACGAACTAGCAGTAATCCAGCCGTGCCTAGGGAAGAACACTACCGCCACAGGAGGAACTACTGGGGGAGCTCTGAATTCTCCTCTGTTTGGTCAGTCATATCTACTGATGTAGCATCTAAATGAGGTGCAGGGTGTCTCACTTGCTCTTGGTTGGCTACATCTTCTACCCATCCTGCTCCCTTTGGAGCAATGTGTACCACTGACAGTGCACACCTAGGTGATTCTTCCTCTTTCAAAATTATGGGAGTCATGTAGCACCAAGTTTTTGTGGAGTAGGTTTTCAGGCTCATCCGGTAACAAAAATTTCAGCAGCTGGAAGTAGCTGGTGTCTGACGAAGTTTTTGCAGCAGGATTTTCAACCAGTAAGAACCAATATGTCCTTTCAGTGGATAACTTGAGGTTTTTCAGTGTGACACTTGAGATGAAAAGAGTTGCTGTGTCCACACGCTTCATATTTCTTTGTAGCCAGGTGGTTATTTCCTGTGACTTGTTTGCAACCTTCATATTAAGCCTTCTTACTTAAGGATTGTATTGTTTTCTCACTTCTCAGACTGTTGCAAGGTAACTGGGTCTTGTTGAGCAATCTAAATGTATGTTTCTGAATTTCCTTTACATCCCTCTTGGAGAAGTCTTATGCTTAAACGTGTTTCTTCAATCTCCATGTTTCAGAAGTAGAAATCCTTTAACTGTGACTAAGAAGCCAAATGAAAATTTGTTCAAACAATTCTTTCATGTGCTTAGTTTGGGGAAGGCAGTACCCCTTTTCCAGACCCACTTGCCAAAATAATATTTGAAACAAAATAAGGAACCACAAAGAGATTACAGTGCAGTTTGTGTATAGATTGTTTTGCACTTCAGTTATCACACTTTTACATCTGTGTGCTTTTTCTGTACTCAAGCAAATTGCATTGAAGTGTCAATAAGTAACATTTCCTTTCTCTCATGGTACTAAAGAAGTGGGAAGTACATTTCAGTCTCATTATTCTTCACTTCACTTAGTTGTGTTTCTAAATTGAATCTGCAGCATCTCTGAGCGTGGTGTTCTCTTTGAAAGTTAAAGACAAGTGGGCTTCTTTGAGAGGTTTTTCATTGTAAATAAATATCTTACTGTTCATTGGTACTTATGTGGCTCTGTTAAAAAAATCCAGGAATCAATAAGTACTGCTAATGAAAGATTTTAATGAATGAATATATCTTTTGCCTGTGTTAGGTAAGGAAATATAGATCATGATTGTACAGATTTAATTTCTTGATGCCACTCCTAAAGAAGCTTACTCTTGTTGGAAAAGTGTAGGAAGTCTGCAGCTGTGAGGGTTTCAGCTGGGGCTCTCATTAATACAGCTTTGCTGCTGTAAAGGAGTTCCCTTCCTATCTTACTGGATTTTTTTTTTTACCTGAACGCAATTTCATACCATTCTCCAACATTTTCCAGGTATTTCCCTGTGCTCATATAGTGTCTCATCTAAGGATGTGCAATGTGCTAACCCTCTGCAGTTTGCTGAGGATGCTTTATTGGCAGTCTAATTATAGAGAACTAAAGAATCTTTTTCTTCCTACAAACTCAAACCTGTCTGTAGGGCCTATGTGACTGCCTTTTGATGGTTTGCTACTCTTTGTACCAAGGCAAAAGATAGGGAGGAAGATATTAACCTTGCAGTACTCAAAAAAGTGTTTTCATTTTTTGGATTGGGTTATGTTTTCAGAAATTGAATGCAAGCTGATCTAAGTGGAATTTTAGTGAATGACTTGCTCTACCAACCAAAATATACAGACTAAAGATGTATTATTTGAACATCTATTGCCTTTTGTGCTCATAAAGAAGAGGGGGGAGATACACAGGCAAAATAGCTGCCATACCTCTTCAGTTTCCAAATGTTTTTAATTTATCTACAGTTTAAAATTGAGATCACAGTACATTTTCCTTTTGGTATAACACTATATTTTCAGTATTTTTTTTAAATGCTAAGGGTTCAGAAAACTTCTGCTTGCATTAAAGCTTACTATAGAGTTCTTCTCCCTTGTGTCTTCACAGGCTCTTCATTAATTCATTCCTAAAATTCAAGATTTCCTGAAAAATCCAAGATTTCCTGGATTTAAATTTCCATTGTTTTATGATGATAGCATGTAGCTTTTTGTAGGTGCATGCAGTTGTCAGGTGTGAATGAGGAAGTCTAGAATGGCAGATCCATGAGTCTTTGAGATACTGACTTTATTCTAATAAGAAGTGATGGATTTCTTCATGTGGAAAGCAAATGATGGTTGATAAATAGATCATCATGCAAGTGCAGGTGAGCAGAGGGGCAAACAATGTCTCAGAAGCAGCCCAAGCTGTGTGGGTTACATTGTTGGACTTAGTGACGTAAAGCTAATGGGAAAGCCCTGTTCTCTGCTGTTGCTGGATGTCTGTGCCCTGTAAATAAGTCCTTTGGAAGTTCTTCTTCTGTTTTGGAAGGATGGGGATGGGAATTGGACCTCTTTTAAGAGCAGTGGTATGCTGGGTTATTCCTTGTGTTGTGTAGTATGTTGGGGTGCTGTAGTAATCTTCAGGACTGTATTTCAAAGGTGGTTCCTGTGAACAATATGAGAAGGTTGAAAATGCTGTTGATTACTTTGTCCCAAATGGTGTGGGAGTAATAATGAGAAGAGGAAGAGTTGGGGTGCTGGAGTCTCTCCTTTTTCTCCAGCTCACGTCATTGATTTCTTGCTGTAGAAAAGTCCTGTAATCATGATTGCGTTTTTAAGCAGGGAAGACCAAAAAAGGAGTATGAAGGTTGTCTGTTCTTATATATGTGAGCAGTGCCTGTTGCAGGTGGGTACTTTTGTTGGATGTCTTTTCTTGAGATATGAAAAATAAATGTTAGTAGAAGAAATCTGTGAGACCAACTTGTCTGTCTGGAAGGGCATTTTTACTCATTTCTCGTATTAAATTTGGATGGTCATTCCTGCTGCTCTGTTTACTGCCTCATTAGACCTTCAACAAGGAGCTGTGTGTTGATCTTTGTGGGCAGTGCAGGTGGAGAGAGGACCAGGAGAAAATAAATGCCTGTTTGATTGTTGTCAGCACTGACTGGTCCCATACAAGGAACTGCTGGTTTGTTGAAATGTGGGAGTATTGCCAAATTCCTTGGGGAAGAAGGATAAGAGGAGCCTTCAAATGTGAGACAAATCTCTCTGACACATGGCTGTTAAATAATTAATTTTCCCAAAGGGTTTGAAAAGAGCATTTCAAAATACTGACTACTGTAGTTCTGTATTTATGTTAAACTCATTGTACTTGTGAGGCTGGCTTTGTTCCACATGCTGTGTAACTTGGAGAGAAGAAGCTGTTTTGTAGACAGATTGTGTCAGGATAAAAGACAAAAAAGCTGTGAAATTAAATGTTTGAAGTGTACAGCTGTTTTGTTTTTTTCTGAAGGGAGGGTTGCTTTTAATTTGCAGCATGGGGATAGTTTAAAAGGAACAGTGGCTAAAAAAATGAACAAAACTTGTTTCTGAGTTCTTCTTCCACTGTAGTTTAAGACTATACTAGAGAGGGCAGCATCAATTGAAACCTGTTGTTTCAAAAATACCTATGGGTGACTTAAAATTTCTTCTTCACCTGAGGAAAAATTGTGGTTTACCTTTTTGTGGATGTTAACGTAGAAAGAGAGAATCTAACTTGAATTATCAGTGTGCATTTGGAGAGGGAAGGCCATATGGGAATAGGAACCAGAGTGAAGCTGGGAAGTCAGGTGGTGTGCCAGTACGCTTGCAGTAACTGGAAGGGTCCTGTGCAAGGCTTGTGCCCAGATCAGCTGTTGGCTCAAATAGTACAGACATTCCTTAATGTATGTTTTAAGGTATGTTTAACCACAAGGTTTCAGTTCCTATGATAGCCCCTATGAGGAAAGCCCATTCTGGCTTTCAGTGTACCTTGAAGGCTAGTGCACTTAGGATCTTGCATTAAATCTGATTCTGATCTTGGTTCCCAAAGCAATTTCAGCTTTGTCTGTGTAACATCCTAGCCTGGCCGTATTAAGCTACCTGTAGTCTATTTTGTCTGGTATGTCTCACCTGACAAAACTGATGACTCTCCATCAAAAAGGCTGAACCACGTTTTGATCAATAGTGTTTTGTTGTCTTAATTCTGTAAGGAAATTAAATGGATCATGTGCATGGAACTGAGGTGCAGCAAGCACTAGAACCATCGCTGTGTAATATCAGCCTTCAAAATAAGTGGCATAATGTTTTAATAAAGAAATGAATTTTTCACTTATTACACTATGCACTTTATGCACGTGTACATGCAGGTTTTAATTCTCTGACTAAGCAAGCATTGAGGCTGAATTGCAAATAGATTGCCAAGAAGATCAAAACACAGATAAAGCTTTAGCTTGGTAACGGGTGTGATGAATCTAATCCTTATTTTGTGTAACTCAGCATGGTGTAACAGTGACTACACTGGAGACAAAGATTATTTTTATTCCAGTTGAGGATCTGGCCAACTTAAGTAATCATCAGTGTGTGTTTGAGGGAAGTAAAAAACAGCAGGGAGGGAGAAAAATCTATGTATCGTCAATCTTCAGTTCAGTTTGGTTTTTAACTGCGTAGTATATCACCCTCTCTCCTAAACTGTGAGTTTTATCTTGAAGTTATGTTCACAAATTAGTAAGTGTTGGGAAGAGGTGGCTGTTACCACTTTTCAGTGGAAGCTTTCTTTGTACTTTAATATTCCAAGTGACATACTTATGAACTGTTCCTTTTAGCATATTGTTCCTTGCCAATCACAGGCTACCTCTGTGTAGTGCATAACTGCCTTTGAGCAGTTACCAGTGCGCTCTGCTTTCAGCAGCCTGTTTGTGCCCAGTGCTGTATAAAAGAACACTGCCTTGTATGCTTGCCCAGAGACTATTTCTGTACACTTCATACCCTGCCTTAGCTCTCTGCTTCTAAAAGGTGAGCAATGGGCTTTGTGGCCAGCCTAGGGCTCCCTCTATCCCTGCCACATAGGGTTGATAGATGAAACACTTCTTTCTGTCCACATTCCTGGTTGTGTGGGCTTTTTAAATAAATGGTCAGCTCTGATTTGAAAAAAAAAAATTAAGTGTACTTTAAAACAATGTTTCCGTCTTGTTTTACATTTATTTTTTCTTGATTGTTTAGATATTTTTTCTCAGCTAAGAGCAGAGAGACTTCCTCTGAACTTTGAGATCTGTTTTGTACTGTGTCAGGGAGCAATCCGATGTGCTGCAACATCTAGATTTGGAGGACTGTGTGTTGAGCCCTTCCTTGTGGAAGCCTCCATGCGAGCTTTGTCCCACAGAGCCAGGCTGTTGGAAGGGCTTTTGCATGCCATCTGGCTGAAGTGTTGTCTCACAAGCTTCTCAGTCACACCCTTGGCAGTCAGAAAAAAAATTGTATGGAATGATGCTCACAGCAACCTAGGTCATGAATGATTTCTGTCCTTCAGCCGAACTAGCTGACGTTTTCTTTCACTGCTGTTGGGTTACATGGCAATTCCACTTGGAGAAGGATTTGAACTGTTAAAAATCACACCATTTTCAAATAACAAGCCCCTACTCCCCAACATACCTGGAGTACCTCAAGGCTCTTTCTGTCCCTTCTTGGCTCTGCTGTGGTGCAAGCAGTTGCTAAAACATTGAAGCAGCAGTATTGATAACAGGTTATTGTCTAAGCCTTCAAATATGATCAGAAATTCAAAAGCTGAGTAGTCTTCATTTGCACTGACCTTCTACTTTCCAACTTTTTAGGCAAGACTTTAGAGAAGTTCCAAAAGGCGTGCACAGAACCTCAGAGATCTCTGGTATGGTGCCAGTGGGCAACTGAACAATTGTGCAGTCTGCCTTTGATGGGTCTGATGTAGCTGTTACTGTGCTCCTAATTTTGAGTGGTTGAAGTCCTGCAAGAAGTCCAGATGACCAAGAAGAAATGTTTCTTAAAAGCTGTAGGTCTTTTGGAAAGAGCAAGTGTGAGCCTGCATGAGTTAAAACAAGAGTATTTCAATCCATTGTAAGTCAGTAGTGTGTATGGCCTAGAGAGTTGGAACAGAATAATTTTGCCTCCATTGTTTTTCAAGCTGATAAATGCTGCATCCAAGTCAGTGAGTCACATGGATCCTGTTTTGAGAAAGTTGAAGCAACAAAGATGGTAAAGATAATTCAGAAAGGAATTTTCTAGTTAAGTTCAATGAATTCACTGACTCTTGAGATAGGCTGTCTTTTTTGTTCTGTGATTTCTCTACATTTTTTAAGAGTTTGTCATGGAATAAAATTCTGGTAGCTGTGTGCTTGCTTAAAGGGAAACCGGCAGGAGAAATGAACCCAACTCAGGAAAGATTACAAGTCAGAGTTGCAACTGATTAAAAAGATTATAGTAAATACAATGATACAAAAAAGAATTGGTTTTAACCCACAAAAAACGGATGTATAACCCAGCACCCTGGGGCATGAACAGAATGGTGTTCATTAACCCCTGTGCTGAGTGCCACATTGTTCCCCTGAATACAAAGTAAAAGGAAAGGAAAACCTGTTGGTGAGCATGATGGTCATAGTCTTGTGAAGAGTGGTGGTCCCAGTCCTACTGATGTTCTGGTCTTCCTCTGGATCCAACAAATGGTACCAGAAGTCCCAAAACCTGAAGATTATATATGCTCAGGTTCAGGTGGGAATGCCCAGTATTTCCCTCAGGGCAAGGAGTTTCACAATGGGTGATTTAACTCTGTGAGTCGTGGGATATTCCTGAAATCTTTGGTGGCCCATTACCAGATATGATCCCTCAGTCTGGATGTGAAGGTGCTAATGCCTTGCTGGAGGGGAGTTATCATGGCTGAGCCATTGGTGTGAAGACAGGAACACTCCCCTATCTCACAGGGTTCTTTAACACCCAGCTTGCAGCCTGAGGTGTCAGGCTCAGGTGTGCCCTGGGCAGCTGCTGCAAATGATCCATTATTAACAGTTTGTTATAAATGACATAGAGGGTGTAGAAGACACAGTTTTGTTACACCCACACAGTGATAAGCTGGTCCTAGCTGCTGTAACTAGGAGATACCTGGTATACTTTCTGTAATATTGTACCTCGTGGTTAAATCTTGAAAGTTTTCTGATTTTTTTTCCTTGTGATTCTGTTGTGCTAGAAATATTTGTCGTAAAGTTGACAGAAATATGAGCAGAGTGTATGCCTCTGGTTTTGTAATTCTAGTTTACTCCTGTCACATGCGTGCCTTGTTTGTATGATGGGTCTTTTTTTTGTTACTGCTAGGACAAGTCAGATCATGCCTTCTAAAAGAAGCAATAACTATTTCTCCTGTACCTACTTGAAATGGTGTGTCTGACTGCTACTCTTCATAATTTGCAAAGTATTGAATAGGAAAATGTATTGGGTTACTAGAGAAGCACAGCCTGCCTTTTGTAGGTGCCAGACGTTGTCTTTGGAAACTGAATAAATGAGCATAAATTTGGAGCCAGTTGATGGTAAGGTTTCCGTGTGCCGTGTAAGCTAAATCTCTGTTTTGAAGGAAAATTATTCAACACTGATAGTTCTAAGACTACAACATTGTTGCAGCAGACATGAAAAAGCACGGAGCTAATTACCTCTTTGCACAGAATTTCTGCACTGTTATACTGAGCTGCTGGGACTACACAGCAGTAAGCCAGGAAAACCTTTTTTTGTGGATACCCTTTCACTTTTAGCAGTGAGAGGTTAGGCAAGTGAGTGGTACATTTGTATCCTCACTTGCTGGAGCACACAAGCTGCAGGTTCTCTGAGTGGGTTGCCATATTCCACCAGTGGGTTCATTTTCTAAAAGCTTTGAGGAAATAGGAATTAAAGCACAATCGAGCTAAATGTGAGTCGAGAGGCAGTGGTGTCCTTAGGTGTGGGAATATTGTCGTATCCTTTGGGTGTATGTCTTTCTTAACAGAATGTGCACTTTCTGATGTGCATTACGTTCTTCAATAAGAAAAAGTGAGAATTTTTGTATATTTATATATTTGGATAACATTGTCTTAAGGGGTTACAGACTGACCCCAGTAGAAAAATCACAGCTTGATACTTGATAGGTATATCTGATCTGTAGTACTTTATTTTTAATTCATGAAAGCCATTTGTTTGATTTGTAGTTTCTGACCTTATTGTTCCTCTAAAGAACATTTTGTGAAAGTCACTGATAGGGATTAAGAAGCTAAAATAAGCACTGGGACATAGTTCTTGTCTCTCAAGACCTCATGTGATGAGATGCTGTAAGATTATAGGCAGAGACGGGGAATTCATAGAATGCAAGTGAAAAATGAGTAATGGTTTTGTTCTGAACAGTGTTCTCTGTGATAGAGGTTCCACGGTTATTCACCATTAACTCTGATGATATAATATAGGTACTCAGTCAGCTCTTTGTTTCCATTATTGAAATTCAAGTAGAATATCTTGTGCATAAGAAAGCTAAGTAGAAGTTATGTGCCTTAAGTAAAAAAATAGTTTGTAGCATATTATTTCTGGTAATATGTAGGTATTTCTTATGAGTGCTTTAGTTATCTGTAATCAAAACCAAATGCAGGTATTACTGGAAAAGTACAGAAACCGTAGAAGACATTATCCCTAGCTTTGTTGTTCTGCTGTTCTGCAGAGGCTAGTTCCTTCTTTTTTATGTTTACACATCTGTGAAATGTAACTCTTGCTAAATAGAGGCTTTATTTAAAAACACTGCAGGTTTTCTGAGGATTTAAATTACCTTTTTTTAGTTTCCTAATTAAATTCACTTTTCTTTCAATTTGGCTGGAAATTGCTTTCTCTGGCAACTGCTAGGTTTTTTTATCACAAGTCATTTTTCTCTAAGATAAATTTGCATCTCTTCTTATCAGTAGCTGAAAATGCAGGTTAAACATCTTGATGGTATGGATTTAGAACAGCAAAAATAATGGGATTTTCTGTCTAGTTCTCAAATGCTTTCTTTCTAAAGCCTAAATTTTTGATTTTTGATTTGCAACTAAGGAGGATAAACTTGCTATGTATAGAAATTAAGGCTATTGAATGACTACATGCTAGAAGGAGAGAAATTAAGTGAAAATAGGTCTTCTTCCTAAATATATGAATTAAATATGATTCACTTGAGTCAAATAACTTCACTAATGTTTAGATTGTCTAATTAGTACATGTAAGCAATGCATATGGCAAAAGAACTCCAGTCACAGAAGTGCCTGTAGTGTTGTTCTAAATGAAAGTGGGAGTCCTGAGTATGGACAGTGTTGATAGCCCTATAATTAAGGAAATGCTAATGACTCATTATATCAAAGGGGTCAATTGTGGTTGAATAAATACAACTTAAGACTGATATCTATTAACTTGGTTCATGTTTATTTTTTTGGATACTCGAATTTTCATATTCTGGCCACCTGGAAGGTGATTGTCAACTGAGAACTCCTTTGGGAAAGGTTTATGGCTGGTGCTACCCTGCTTAAACAGAAGCCTTTGCTTATTGCTGCAAGATGCTGTCTTCCTCCTTGTCCAGTGAATGCTTGTTGCAGTCTGTGGTAGCAAAGTGTTTCTCAGTCTTCAGTGTGTATCTCAAGCAGTGGTGGAAGAGCAGAGAGGTCTGTAAGACAGTCTGGAAAATCTCACTTTTTTATTAATTACAGGAAATAGGACTAGAAAGGAGGTACTGTATCATTGAAGTAAATTCACACTGTTTCTAGCAGTGGTATAATACAACCCATATTTTTTATATATATATATATACTCTTTCTAAGATGAATCTTATTCACCTTTTAAAGCTATTAAATATTTTTAATCTGTGAAAGTAATTAGAAGAAGCTTCAGAGTATCAGATACCTGTATTTTCAGTCACTTTAGACATGGGCATTCTTGTGCTAGTAGTGTTAAGCTTCAGTTGTTCGCTTTCTGTACTGTTAACTTTCCACATCCATAAGCCATATTCACTGGGAGCAACACAATGCTCTTCCAGCATTTGCTTCATGGCTTGAGTGAGCCAAACTTTTCTGCTCTTGGGCCATCCTGATAGCCCTGATCTGCCTCTGCTTTGTTTCAGCATTTCCTCCTGAGCGTGGATGTCTGGTACTGATGTGCTGGCTCAGAGATTCTCTCAGTGGTGCAATGGGCCATTCCCTTCTCTCCAGGAACAAACATCCTAGTGCCATTTTTTCCCTTCTTCGAGCTGCATGATATGAACAGTGCAGAAACTTTCAGTGAGAAGTTAATGTTCCCAGATATCTCTCCACTCTGTCATTTCCGAATTATGAGGCTCTATTTTTATTAGTTCTGCAAGATATCATGAGATCATCTGTCCTATCAAAATTAATTCCAATTCTGTTACCTTACGTCTCAAAGTCATCTGATTCTTAAGCTGTGTTCTGACTTTGTATCATCCACAAAGTTTATTAATAGCAATTTCTTTTAGTCTGCCGTGTGAATGGCTTAAAATTGCCTGGTTATATTGGATTTGAAGTCTCTTTTTTTTCCTGGCCCTCCTGGTATCAGCAAATTACTTGAAAATAAACTGTAGAAATTCAAATACTTGATGGCAAGTACTTGTTCATATGTTCGGTGTTTTATAAGAGCAGATTTGTAGCAACTTCATAATTATTGGATTTGATTTTTTTGAGTCTATCAATTTAAGATGGCACTTGCTTATGCTTAATATAGGCCACCCTGCTCTCATTTAGTCTTCTGGTTTGGGATATAGACAGCAATATGCCACCCTAACCATCAAAATGAGAACTGGAGTAACATCATATGTACTATTCATTTAAGCTATCATTGCTTCAGCAACTTCATCAGTCGGACACAGGAGTTAGTCCTCGCACACTCCCCTGGTAAGGCATGAGGAAGGGTCATACTTGATGAAGGTATGGCAGGAGAGAAATGTGTGATGGATCAGGTGTGGTTTTCTTTGTCCCAGGGTGAGTCTGTGGGCCAGAATATGAAAGTTGTTTGGTTGTCTCTTTAGAAAGTGATGGCTGTGCAAGCCCAAACTAAAGTAACTGATAAGGGCTATCAAAGGCTGCATTACTGAACACTGCAGATCACTTAACACCTTATTTTAAATTGTTTCTCACATACTCTTCATATTTCTTCTCCCAGCACTCATCTCTTCCACCTGTGTGTCCTTGTACAGATGAATATACTAGGCTTCCTGGTTTGTGTACATCAGATACTGAATAATTTAATAAAAAACATAATCTAATATTCACAGAAACCTGACACCAGCTACCATTCGCTAAGATGCTTCCTTCTACTAAGGACAGAGCAAAACTTTTCATGATACTTCTTCTGTACATTTCTTATTCAGAAAATCTGGTTCATAGTGCAGACCACATTGTGGCAGTCATGAGAGAACCACTTAGAGCATGATTCTCCAGAGTGCCTTCTACATCTTCACAGGCCACCTCAGTAGAACATATTATTGATGTGCATGCCAGAAACCTATGTTAAACTTCAAGAAGGTGATGTGTAGTGTGTAAATCCTTTATTATTTACTTCAGAAATAGCTGAGTGCAAATAGCACTTGCTGCTTAATAGAGATGAAGTTTGTGCAAGGTAGGAGAGTAGCTTAGTGCTCTTAGATTAGAACTGACATCTGGAGCTCCACCTGCATTTTGTGTGGGCAGTGATTACTTGTGTGGAGTGCCATTTGTTGGACATCATGACACTGTGACAGACACTGCCTGTCCTCATGGTTAACAGGAGGCTGTAGCACATCTGGTCTTTACTGTTCAGGATGATGTCTGATTGGCTGAACACACTTGGGACAGGGTTAAGGAAAATGGGTAATATAAATGATTTGCAGTCAAAAGTATTGTTTTTATTGGACCAGTTGACATACCTGGAAAACTGTAAAGGATTTTCATGCAGAAATCCTTCTTCAAGCTTAAGACAAATTGCAATATTCAGATTAAATTCAGGTTGAGAACAGTTGATTGAAGGTTAATTTATCAATTTCTCCATTTAATCTGTCAGGGGGAGGAGAGTTGGTACATATATATTTAGGCAGAGTAGGCATATAGAACAGAGAATGACAGAATTATCTGTGGAACACTAATGTGTGTTGGAACATACAGGCATCATGGAGGTGGCAGAAACAATAGCTTTGTAGTCATCCTTTCCAACTATCTTCTGACTGATTCTAGTATATTATAGAGTAGGCTTTCCTTGAGAGGAAACAGAAGTTACTCATATGAATCTCCCAACATGGAAGACCTGCAGGTGTGCTCAGGACAGATTCCTGTTGTTTCTTCTCAATTCACTTTGTACTGTAAGACCATCAGAAACTTCTTCCCAAAAGCTTCTTGGGGATCACTTGCTAGCTGGAGATGGTAGCTTGTGCACTTTGTTTCAGGCCGTCATGTCCCTTCTGCTGATAACTAATTCCCATGAAGAAGTGAACATTGAGGTCTTTATAATAAACCAAATGGTCTTAATGTACCATTTGTAAGAGTGAATGGTTTGCTCAAGTGGCTAGGTAGGGACAATATTTCTTAAAGATAGACAGCCTTAAAAGTAATAAAACCTATAAGCAGGCCAAGGATGCCTGAAGAAAAAATGATTTTTGGTTTGTATTTGTGTGTAGGAAACAGCTTAAAAGAAAGTATTGAAACAAGATGTGTTCCTTCTGCACAGTGATTTGCAGTGAATGAACTGTAACCATTTTTTCTTTGCTAAGCAGTCTCTTTGTGGTGCTGCTCCTGCACACAGTAGAAAAAGCTTTGTTGTCTTGTGTTTTCAACAAGTAACCACATCCCGACGAGATGTGACTGCCTGATTTCACGCCCATACAAAGCAAATGTTGGTGTCATAGGAACTTGCCAAGTGGCATGTTTTCTTTCACTGTTTTTTGGTACTAGCTCCTTTGATCAACACATACTGTCCTCAGTCATTTGTGGCAAAAGTAGCACATTGCCTGTGTTGGAATATGTGATTCTTGAAGAAAAGTAAATTAAAATAATTTCCTGCAAGCAAGTACTGAAATTAATGGGACTTAGAACATGACTATATGAAAAGGCTGTACTGTGCTTATGTTTTTCCTTGCAGGCATACTCAGTAACTTACTGTGATGGATGGAGAATTAAAAGTCATCATTTCTGCCTTCCTCTGTGTTAGTAACCTCTGCCCTTAAAAGCACAGCCATGTAATTAATTGAAGTGTTATCCAAGGGAATTGCTTACAGGATCTTCCTTGGGAACTTGGGCAAAAATCTTCAAGACCTGCAGCCAATAGCAAAGAGCTTTCTTTGTTCTCCTTTTGAAATTTGTGTGCATAATTCCCCATGCCCTGTCCCTATCACCAACCACCTACTTTTTGCTGCAAGACAGCTTTAAGGAAGAGGGAAAGAAGTCCAAAGACATTATGATGTCACCAGCTCCAGTAAATGGGTAGGGAATGGGTGGTGGCAGCACTAAGGAAAGAGGAGACTGGATTTTGGTTTTCTCCTCTGTTTAAACATCTTAAGCATTTTCCTATGGTTTGATGACCAGGACCTCTGTCTTGTGGTGAACCAGATAACTCTGTGATGCCTCATTGGTGCTCACATGCACACATGTATGTGGTGCTCACATAAAGAGTAGAAGGGAATCTGCTTGATGCTGAAGAGCTGATGCCTTGTTAGCCTGTGCTCCCTGAATGACCTCCCCTTCATCTTGGGGAAGGGGGAAAAGCATTTCTTGACTTTCCAGCTGCAGGATCTTTTTCCCCCAAGAACTACCTTTTTTCCCCCTCACAGAAAAAACTTATATGCTTTTTATAACAATAAGTTTATTTAATTTTTTTTTCCTGCAGACACTGACATTTAGTAATGTTCCAGCTCTGAAATCCAGTTTCATGTGTAAACTGACAGCAGAATTCTTGTCTTCAAGTTTTCCTCATAATACTTGGAGCTCCTTTAGATAAGAAGCAAGTGGAGACCACAAATAAGTGCCTGATCAGGTTAGAAGGCACAGTGAAACACTAGAATAGCCTGTGTAAGGAGGCTATGGAGTTGTCAATACTTAGAAGTATTTTGAAAACCTTTTAGATAGCTTTGCAATTAGTAGGTATAGTAGGTATCATTAAGGGGTTTAACCCTGTTTGCAGTAGACAGAGGGTTTTTGAGTAGTCCAGGGAAGATACAGACTTGCTTTTTTATTTCTCTCTAAACTTAATTCTATGAAAAATGTTTAGAAAGTACACCTCTAGTCTGAAAATCTTGACAGGTAGTAAGTTATTGTAAGTCATTCATACACAGGCAGACATGGACTAGACAATAATACCTGTCAGTCTGGTTTTTTCCTTATTTTTGCAGTTTTTTAATATGCTTTTACCAGTCTTCCATGCAAAGTACTTGTTCGTCATGCATCCATTCACCCTGTCTGGTCTTTGAAATGGTGGTCACAGCTTCCCCACTTGCCTTGCTTTAATTTATATTGGAGAGCTTACTATGCTTATACAATATATTCCCATAAGTTTCTTTTTCTTGGTGTTGCCTTGATACACAGATTAAAGAAAATGAAGTATGTCATGGGGGGAAACAGTTGTCTAGCTCTTTAAAACAGGTTACTAACTTGAGATCTTCAAATTGTTGTACTTACTGTACATTTGTGAATCAGCACATAACTATGCTTTTAATAGCATTTTGAAACAGGCACTTTTTTAGTTTGTCTTGTAAACAAATGTTTTCATGGCTTATCACATAATCACAGAATGAGTGAAGTTGGAAGAGACCACAGTAGGTCATATGGTCCTTATCAAGAATAGTTAGATAAGTTGCTAACAACTTCTGCAGAAAAACAGTGTTAACTGTTTTAATGACTCATTCTTGAAAACTTTGAGGTGAAAGATAACAAGACTCAATAAACTCTGTGTTTCCCTTTTTCCCTTTTTTTTTCATATAACTACTTACAGTTCACATCTGCCTCAGAGATGTTTTCTTTCTTGTTACTGGTTCTAGAAGTGCAGGCATTGAAGCAGTTCAGATTTGTGCAGTGAAGGGCTAGGAAACAGTCTACTTTAGCAGGAGGTAGAGGCTGGTTTGTGTAGCAGAATGAAAGCCTATTTTTATTTCAGAAAGGTAGAAAACCTTGTAATT
Source organism: Myrmophylax atrothorax (assembly GCA_026770055.1). Lineage (NCBI taxonomy): Eukaryota > Metazoa > Chordata > Aves > Passeriformes > Thamnophilidae > Myrmophylax > Myrmophylax atrothorax. Next base: position 37,135,067 of record JAOXXN010000446.1, on the reverse strand, counting down.
CCTAAGCAGACAGAGTATTCGTGTTAGGCATTTGAAGTCATGTTTTCTCCCTGCCACCAGCTTCTTCTGAAGCTAATTATAATGTGCTGCTAATTATAATGTGCTGCAATGACTCTGCCTTCAAAGCAGGGAGTGGAGATTTCAAGTTTCATTTGATTTTTCTCCATCCTTTGTATTAATTGTTTGAAAGCATCACTGGAGGAATTGCTTTGAAAGGAAGGAATCTTCATGATGTGGCTGAATATGAATTTACCAGCTCAGTTGCAATGCTGAAACTCCAAAACCTCATCAAAAGGGAGTGAGGAAAAGCCTTGGAAATCTTAGACCAGTCCTGGCTGGGAACAAAAGAATCTTTTTTTTCCCCCTGTAAAATTGATTTCTACTTATACAATATGACTGGTGTACAAACAGGAGGAAACTGCCTCCAGTCATCTGTACTGTGAAGCAGGGAAGGAGGGTGTGTATGAGTGACCTTGAGAGGCTGAGCCACCACAGCAAGTTGCTGCGTAATAGATTTCTGTGGAAGGTCGTAGAAGTAAGCTGGTAGCACAAACTCCCACTATTAATCGTTGCTTGAGATCCACAAAGAGAGGAGAGACTGGGAAGAAGGGGAAAGAAAGAGTAGGAAAGGTGAGGGTCAGACACATGTTAAGAACTTAGAAGCTGGCAGATGGTATTTATTGTATTTAAATACAGAGGCGTTTCTGCTTTGTGTTTCTGCAGCCCCTGGTGGAGCACATCAGTGATAAATGGAATGTGAAGTGAGGAGTAGGGACCTATTTCTGCAGTACTTATTCAAACAAAAATCCTGCTTATGTGAAGCCTGAAGAATCAAACTACATCTAGAAATATTTTTGCCTATGCTCTTTTGGAATATATTTGAGACTGAAGCTATATAATTGAAGGGCTCCATGCCTGTGGCACTCCTATATAATGATATATGATATATTATTAGTTTTGTTCAAATCCCTTGGGAAAAGACAAAGTAAATAAAAAATTCACACTTGAAGTGGGTTGACTTTTGTCAGGTAAAGTTGGCTTTTTTTGTCAAGAAAGCCTCACCATCATCATCTGTACTATTTATTTTAGGGAGTAGATTTGATGGCAGTAGAGGTTAAAAAAGAGGGAATCCCATCTGGCAGTCATTTCTTCTCTTCGTTGAGTTCTTAGTTAAGTTACAAACAAACTAATCCTGTCACTAATTTCCTTTCTTTTCTGTCATTGTATTCTGTCCTATGATATGACTGTAGATCCTATAAAGGTTTGCAAATTACTTTGATTTCCCTGCCCCCCAATTATTATTCAATTTTGCTATGCTTTGGAGAGTGGAGGGCTTTTATTTCCAATTTAATGTAATAGAATGCTATGCCCTTGGAAAGATGTAAAATTATGAGTCTTTCATAAGGCAGCTCTTAGCAGGGGAAATCTGGAAGTATATGACTCTGTATCTTCACAGCTGTCTCACTGAGATGTGGTCATCTTTGGCTTTCATTGGGAAATTAGTTTCCAACCAGTGAAATCTGCCATTGCTCGGTTAGCATGTGGCAGTCTAAGTCTCCCTCTGCAACTGTGACTATTGTTTTGATGCATAATAGGATGGATTGAATACTCTGTACTCCTGCTGTGGTTGTAGTCACCTGCCCTGACTAGAAATAAGCAGGTGAACTGACAAGTCAGTCATTAGTCTGTACCATAAACATGCTTTTATTATATAAAGGTAATTAGATAGAGATTGTCTATTAGCCTGGCTGTAACACTGTTAGGTAAAATTCATTCATGTCATTAATGCCTGCTCTCCATTGTACAGCACATTGTCGTCTAAGAGCTTCAGACACTTAATTTTGCTCATGATGACTGAAACTGTAGATAACTTGTTCCTGGCTGGTTTCTGTTTTTGGTCACTAGTGGAGACCAGTAGGGCACCTAAATTGAAAGGAATTCAGAAGTGCTTTCAGGACCGACCTAGTTTTGATCTTTCCTGAGGTGAATGAGAAATTGTGGTGCTTTCAGGCTTGTCTTGAGCCAGGAGAGCATCTTGGATGTCTCCTTCCAGCAGAGACATTCGTATGGCACAGCTCTTCTCTGAGGAGGAGATACGTTTCACTTAACAAAGAATAACCCCTGGCATTGGACCTTTGCTTTGGTTCAGAACTTTTGTGGTAGCTTTGACAGGAAGCAAGCACATCCCCTAACTCCTTTTCAGTCTTGACAGACAGCTCTCACTTAGTCCTATGGTACCCCCAGCTCAACACATAGGCTGCTTGAGGGAGAACCACTGCTTTTAGTTTTTCTTTTTCCATCTCTGTGGAAGTAGAACTTGCCGAGCTTCTTGGCTTTACTGACTCATCTCAGCTTCCTGTACCCTAGACCAGAAAGATTTCTCTAAATAAAGGTTTGATTCACAAGTCTTGTTATTAGACCTGCAGTTCCAAGCAAAACAAATACAGAGCCTTCAATGCAAGCCTGTGCTTGATAATGGGATAAGCAAATAGGAACATAAAAGGTATATGATAGTAACTAGGTTACTGCTGGGAAACCATGCTTCGGCTTGTAAAGACAGCCGTGTTTTAAACAGCCCTCATTACATGTTCTTCATTACAGCCCCTTTATTGCCATGTACTGTTGTGATGACTGGTATTTTCAACATGATACTAATTTGTGGTTTTGTATATACTGTATTTCTTGTTCTTTATTTCAGAGATGGTGATGTTGCTGGAATGGTGGTCAGGCACCGATTGCACCCTCTACACTGACCCAGAGAGTTACCACAAGTATGGGAAGGAGAATGCCATTGTAATCCTTAATCACAACTTCGAAATTGACTTTCTCTGTGGATGGAACTTTTGTGAGAGATTTGGGGTCTTGGGGGTGAGTTCATTTAGAATTTAAAATAAATTAATTCTTTTTGGATGTGGAGAAAAAACCCAAACCAAGTTGTTTATGTTTTGAAATGTTAACGGATATGCGCTCGAATTTCACCCAGCCACTGTCCAGAATTAGAGGTGAACCTATAGCAATACAGTTCAAGTATGTGGAATACTGACACAGGATTGCTTCGGCAACCACAGAAATTTTAAATGCGTTGCAGTTAAAGCTGATGAAGGAGATATTTCTTTAACTTGTGGAGGTCATTATAGTTACTTGTCTCTCTGTGCTTGCTAGGTAACTATGACGGTTCATTGTGCTGCAGAAAGATGAGCTGTTCCATGAATCTTTCCCAGTAAATTATAGACTTTGTTTTTATCCAGTGTTGTCTTACAAATCCACAGCTAGTGTTGGAATGATGTAGCCTACCTCTCTCAGAATGAAAGAGCAGCTATCTCAAGTGAAAGCAGTAACCAGCTTATGGCTAGTAACAGATGGAGGAGGAACAAGTTACCCATGGTTGAATACACTGTTATATTAGTCTAAGAATAAAGTGTGCATTTGTTTTCAAGGTTGTCTTTTTTGTTTCCTCTGCCTGCAGCATCCTTCCAGCTTTGATACTGGCCACTGTCAAAAGTCCTGACCTTAGATTTTGCAAACCTATTGTTCTTTTGTGGCCTTTCCTTTGAACTCTTTGCATTTTCTGGAAATTCAGGCATCACTCCGGTGACTTCCAAATTACAATAATGGTCGTCTGTTAAAAAACAAAGAAACAACAAAAACCCAACATAAATAGGGACCATAAAAGAGGAAAATGAACCTAAGCATTGCAGGCCCTGCATGTAGCCAAAACGGCAGTTGCATCCTAAGTACTGAAGAACATTTCTGCTGTAATGTCTAGGACTTGAGCACAGAACTGAAGGATGGCATAGGACAGCAGGAGATGTAGGGAAACCTGTTCCTTGCAAACAGATGTACATGCAAAAAACAGCCTCCCATTTATGTGCTCTTTATGCAGTGTTGCTTTAATGTAGTCTATCTAATTTTGTAAGCCTAATGGCCTCAGTTTTCTAAATAAAGCTGTGTTTTAGAGAGTCAGACACTTCTTCAGAAAACACCAGTGTAGAATATGAAAGGATTGTTTCTATACAAAATAGTAGGGGCCTACAAGGTCAAAAAGACCTTGTTTTTTCTTTGGTGCTGTTGGATTGGATTGAATCTCACTAGCTGTAATTTTTTTGTCATAGTTTTCCAAATTAATCAAGATTCTGTTTTAGTTTATGCTGTTCCCTATGCATAAGAATACCACAACATAGAAGCATGCCTGTTGAAGACTTGCTGTGTTGCACTAACTGAAAATATTTTTTCCTTTTTTTGCATGCTTGCAGTTATTACTCAGTTTATCATTATGGTAATCTTGGGATTCTTTTAGGAACTGATACATGTTGGGGTTTTCCCTTTTTTTTTTCCTTTGGTTTAACAATCTGTTTCGGTCTTGAGTAATGTACTGTGGTTTTACTTCCCAGAAGCTGTTCCAGGAAGAAATAATTCCCATGTGCTCTCGTTTGCATAGATGTCTTCACTCAGCACAGCAGTGCATTTCTCTGTTGGGGCAACCAGCTAAGGTTCATCTTAAGCCAGGTTAAAAAAAAATAAAAGAAAAATGCCACAGAGTTTCCTCATTGGACTGTTTGTATTGGTACACTGGTACTTGGCTTGGGGCACTGCAGGGGTAGACAAACGTGTAGGGATGGGGAATATAGGTTGGTTTGACTTTGTGCTGCCTTACATCAGTTTTCAGCTTGCAAAGCTTCAGTTCGTGGTGTGGCAGCACTATTAGGAATGTAAGAACCATTATGTGAGGGCTGATGTTTAGGTAAAGGAGTTAGAGGGAAAAGGCAGGTGTCTGGTGAGATTTCTAAGGCATCCCAGCCTCCAGTGTTTTGTAGCTCAGAGACTTTGTGAGAAGTTTATATTTAATGACATTTAATTGTAGACTCCATGAACTTTCTCTGCAAACTTCAGGTATCTGCCAGCACTTTACTCAGCTGATCTCACGTCCACTGCAGCTGAAAAGTACATCTTGCACATGCTGTGTCCTGCATCTGTTCTGGTGCTTCTCTGCCTTGTTTGGCATGTTTCAGATACTCTTTCTCTTTTCTGCCTTAAATAATCCAGTGAAGAAAGGACAGATGACTGGGGAGTGGGGAGAGGAAGAATACGAAGACAGCTTAGAGCCAAAGGAGTTGGAACTGGTTGTACTTGGCTGCAGCAGGGAGATAGAATGACTTTGTTGTGACATCCAGCTGTACCCTGCAGCCCTGGCAGATAATGGCAATGCTCTTAACAGTGTCCCATGCATGTGTTCAAACTCTCACCATTTTACAGCTTGAATTTTTTATTAAAGGAAGCCATTAAATGTTTTATTTTTTTGCTTAGTTTTTGTTTAACCATCCAGGCATCACAGAGTAACTTTCTCACTCCCTGCTCCCCATGGGATGGGGGACATAATTGGGGGATAAAATTTGTGGGTTGAGATAGTTTATTAGGACAGGAAAGGAAGAGACAAAAATAACTATGAGGATGGTAAAAGAATCAGAATTACAAAACAAATGATACACAATGGAGTTGTTCACCACACTTCAGTTCCTGAGCAGCGGCTCCCAGCCAGTTTTACCCCTAGTTTATATACTGAGCATGACATTACGTGGTATGTAATATCCCTTGGCTAGTTTGGGTCAGCTGTCCTGGCTATGTCTCCTCCCAGCTTCTTGTGTCCCCCAGCCTACTTGCTGGCAGAGTGGTGTGAGAAGCCTGAGTCCTTGATTTAGTGTAAACACTGCTTAGCAACAACTAAAACATGCACATGTTATCAACCTTATTCTAAATCCAAAACACAGCTACTGGGAAGAAAATTAACTCTATTGCAGCCAAAACCAGGATATTGTTTTTGTTTATTTGAAAACAATACTAAAAATCCTTCAACCTCTGTTGCCCCTTCTGTCCCCAAAGGAAAAAAAATGTCTCATTTCCTTTTAGATTTTAATTATGATATGAAAACTGCCCCTTCTGGTCTTAGTTGCAACATTAAATCTGTGCATTTTTCTGCTCCTTCTTTTGTATCTCCTCTCCTGTACTGGCTTTTTCCTTACAGCCAAAGTGCCATAATCTCAACAGATTTATAAAGGTGGGGTTTTGTTTTTATCAATGTTGGTTTAGGGATTTTTTTTTGCCAGTTTTGGGGTGGAGTAGAAGTGGCATAGTTTCTTGCCTGTTGTTTTTAGGTTTGTGAATCCAAGTGTTCTTCTAAGGACTCAGATCTTGTACTTGTATGACATGAGGTTCTCTGCTTTCCTGAATATTTTTTTATTGACTCTGGAAGAAATGTAGCAAAAAACCCCAAATATGGCGCTAAGAATTTGAGAAATATGCATGGAGAATGGGGGGGAAAGAATGACAATAGTAACATTTCTTTTACTTTTAACTTTTAACATATTTTTCTTTAATATGATATTTTTGGAGCACCCATTGAAAAGCACTGATTACTGAGAGCCAGAGACTGTTCATTTGTAATGGAGAAGGAGAAAACCTCATGAGGAAGCAGTTCTGTGCTCGTTTTTACTCTTGAAAGTTATTGTAGCTACTGAGATTATCTCGCTCGTGTATGGATGTGTAACTGTGCAGCACCAAACCTTACATGATTTTGTTCATGGAAAATAGAAGAAGGAAGCAAACTTCACAAAAACTAAAGTCAACAGGGATTTCAGGAAAACCTGCATTCTGCCCAGATTATAATCACTTACATATATATTCCACTTGTGGAGGGTTTTTTGAAGGGTTCTTTGGGTTTGTTTTCAGTCCTTGACACCCATCAGCCAGACATTCCCACCTCCTTGTGCTGCCAGACCTCAGAGTTGTGTGCAGGAGGAGGGGTATGTAGGGGTCCTTGATGCCAAGTGATGCCAAGGGCATCATAGATGTCCGTGGGGACAGTTGAGTCCTGCCTCCTCGTGACACAGAGGTGGCTGCAACAAGCTGTGAGGGAAGGAGAAGCTGGGCTGCCAACTTGACTTTTGTAGAGTTGGAAACAGCATAGCCCCAACAGAGTACATAGCTTTGTCCACACCATTGTTTCCTAATAAAAGACCGGGCTGTTACTGTGATCCTGAGCCAGGCTTACTGTGATAATTGTGTTGTGGGTGCTCTGCTTTTCCACTCCATGCTGGTGTGATGGCTGGAGCATGCTGAGTCTGGTGTCTGTGTGTTGCTCTGTTGTGTAAATAGAAGCATGGTCTTGGTGACAGGTCCTTGCACTCTGCTGTGCCCTTCCTATTTCCTGCCTGTGACATTCCAGTCATAGGATTTACTTTCTTAGCAGTAGACAACCTAGCTACTGTATCACCATTTAAACACATTAGTAGCATTTAGTTTCTTCAAAGTGTGTTGCTAACCATCCCGCTGAAAACAGACCTACTGGTACACCGGAAATTAAAATCAGGACATAGGCATGGTCTGAGGAGGGAGATGTTGTTCAGGATTTTTATCAAAAGCACTTTAATATGCTGTCTGACTGGACTGACTGCTTCATTGCTTGATCTGAGCAAGCAGCAGTAAAATAACTTTTCTAGTAATTTAATAACCCTTTTTCTGAGATGAAGACATTAATATTGGCAAAAACTGCCTATGCTTTAAAGCTAAACCTGCTGGTTTATCTGTTTAGCTTCTGATGCCTCTGGTGTTTCAAGCTATTAATGCTGGTGTTTCTGTCTCAGCAAAGCATAAATGTTATTCTGAGGGGCTAATACCGTATGTTCATTTTCAAAAGAGACCATGTTTCTCATAAAAAACCTTAAGCACATGTAATAAATTTTAACCGTAACTGTCCATTCAATATGTCAGGAAACCCAAATTTTATTTGAGTTGTTTATTTTGAAGCGTACTGTTGAAAAAACTGATCATGGCTTAAATATAGGTGTGAGAAGAGACTTTTGTAGGTTATTGTGTGCGAGTGGTAGGTGTGTGAGCACAGTAGTTTATTTGTGAATTTTAGGGTATTAATAGATTTTTAACTAGATTTGAAGGGGAAAGGGGACAAAATCAGACTTCTAGAGATAAGGCTGGGGGTGCCATGCCGATGTTTGAGAGGTGGTGTTCTAGTAAGGCTCTTTGGTCCGGTGTCTCTGTGGAGATAGGGCACGGGGATCTATGCAGCAGCAAAAGCACAAAGGTTGTTGATGTGTTAGAAACCACGGAAGTGCCTGAGAATGGTCACAGAGGAATTGGGGCTTCTGCCCAGAAAAGGTGCCAGAATCAACAGCCCAAGTGAAGTACATCTGCACCAATGCACATGGCATGGCCAACAATTAAGAGGAGTTGGAAGACATTGTGCGGCTTGAAAACAGTGATATTGCAGTCATAGAATCACAGTGGGATGACTTGCACAGCTGGAATGCTGCAGTGGTTGGCTGTAAGGTCTTCAGAAGGAATAGGCAAGGAAGGAGAGGTAATAGAATAGTCCTGTATGTTAGGGAGTGTTTTGATTGTCTGGAGCTGGATGATGAAAGGTTCAAGTGTTTATGGGTAAGAATCAGAGGGAAAGCCCACAAGGCAGATATCCTGTTGGGAGTCTGTTGCAGACCACCCAACCCATGATGAAGAGGCAGAAGAAATGTTCTATAAGCATCTGGGACAAGTCTCACAGTAGGTAGCGTATTGTTCTTATGGGAGACTTCCACTTACTAGATGTCTTCTAGAAATACAACACAGCAGAGAGGAAGCAGTCTGGGAGGTTCTTGGAGTTTGTGGAAGATAACTTCTTGACACAGCTAATGAGAGAGTGAGCTGGGGAAGAGGTCCTGCTGGACTGGCTGCTCGTGGTGTGGACAGGTGCTGTCTTTGCTGGATAAAAAATTGGCTGAATGACTGGGCCCAGAGAGTGGTGGTGAATGAACTAAATCCATCTGGCAGCAGATTGCTAGTGGTGTTCCCCAGGGCTCAATTTTGAGGGCAATCCTGCTTAATGTCTTTATCAGTGATCTGGACAAGGGGATCAATTAAACCCTCAGTTTGCACATACCACCAAGATGGATAGGAGTGTTGATCTGCAGGAGGGTGGGAAGGCTCTGCAGAGGGATCTGAACAGGCTGGATCACTGGGCCCAAGGCCAACTGTATGAGGTTCAACAGTAGAAAGTGATGGATTCTGCCCTTGGGTCACAACAGCAGCATGCAGGTCACAACATTCCCCAGGCTGGGGGATAAATGGCTGGAAGCTGTTCAGCAGAAAAGAACTTGGGGGTGCTGATTGCCAGTGGCAGAACACGAGCCAGCAGTGTGCCCAGGTGGCCAAGGAGGCCTATGGCATCCTGGCTTGCATCAAAAATAGTGTGGCCAGCAGGAATAGGGAAGCAATTATCCCCCTGTCGTCAGCACTGGTGAGGCCACACCTTGATACTGTGTCCAGTTCTCAGCCTCTCACTAGAAGAAAGATACTGAGATGCTGGAGCAAGTCCAGAGAAGAGCAATGGAGCTGGTGAAGGGTCTGGTGTGCAAGTCTGATGATGAGTTACTGAGGGAGCTGGGATTGTTTAGCCTGCAGAAAACAAGGCTCAAGGGGAGTCCTTATTGCTCTCTACAACTACCTGAAAGGAGGCTATAGCAAGGTGGGGATTGGTCTCTTTTCCAAGGTAATAACTGATGGGACAAGAGGATACAGCCTCAAGTTGTATCAAAAAGATTTAGGTAGGATATTAGGAAATATAGAAAGTTTCATCAAGCATTGGAACAGCCTGTCCAAGGAAAGGAGTAGAGTCCTCATCCCTGGAGATATTTAAAAGACATTCAGATCTGGCATTTAGAGACATGGCTTAGTGGTGGACTTGGCAGTGCTGGATTAATGATTGGACTTGATAATCATAAGGGTCTTTTTCAAACTAAGCAGTTCTATGATTCTAAAATACATACTTGTTCTTGTAGGCAGCCAAAAGTTTGTTATTATTTGCATTTAACACAGCACATTAGCATGGGCTTGGACATACATCTTCTAAAATATTGCTGTGTTACATTTCCAACATGGAGAAGATATAGTCAATATAAAACATGAGAAAGCAGGAGCCTAACTTATCTTTCCATCTTGACGTCCCAGGAGTGTGATGTGAAGCAGTGCTATATTTCAAAAATAGATCGGTTGGAATAATCAAAAGTATGTCAGTGCTGAGGGCAGCCTGAAGAGCAAGTAACTTATAAGCCAAATTGCTGCTGCTAATGGTTTGCAGCAACAATGAACTTGTTTTTAAGCTGTGGAACAAATTTTTTTGGACACTCTCAGCTGGCATAGTTATACCTTGCTGTTTGTTGTGCTCTTTGATCAAGATGTCTTGAATAACTGAGGCTGAACATGCAGAATCAGGATTTTCTTTCTTGACAGCATAGCTGGGCAATTGCTTTTAAAGTAAGCTTGTAAAAGTAGTTTTTCTTTTTTGTAATGTTGCTGCAGTCATTCACAAAAGGAGAACTTCATGTCTATTTCCATCTGAACGAACTTGGCCAAAATAAATTAACCTGCTTTAAAATGTTATTACTGTAGATACGTTGTTGCTGTCCAGCAGTAATTTCATTAAACATCTGTTGAAATCACACAGGTCTGAGCACTGAAAATGCTTGACTTCCTTCAAGAAGGCAGCTTCCGTGGAAAAAATTGGCACTTTTCAATGAATTTTATTCTGTCGAACAAGATGAATTTGAGGGTTAGAGGTAACTGTCACATATTTTACCAAAGCACTTTGGTAAAGGGAACGGTGTCTGGAGTCAACTAGAGTTGCATTTTTCCCCAGTATTTACACAGGAGCTGTGCATGTGTAGATGTCTGAAACGGACCAGACTGTAGCTCTAGTTATGGTAAGAGAGATTGTAGGTCCTGAGGGAAGGCCTAATGTATTCCTCCCACTTCAGAGCAGTCTTGCCAATATAATGCACTGAGGAGTTTCCTTTCTCTAATTAGTTCTGTCATTAGCCTTTCTTCCACTCCTAGGACAGATGGGTTTTCAAAACAGTGTGAAGTGACTTAGCTTCTTTTTATATGCGTCTGAGGAGTCGTACTCATGCATGTCTAGAAGGCCACTTTTAAATTTTAAAAATGCATTGGCACAGTAAATGAACAAGAACATGCCCTAGGGAAGAATTCAGACATCTGTTCTGCTTTTGTGGTTATACCTGTGCCACGTAACACCTTTGCTCACAATATTGTTTCTTAGGGGAGGGGAAAAAAAAGAAGTGGTAGCAACTTCTCTTGTGCCTTCTGTGTAACTTGTACGCTTCTTAAAATATGCAAAACATTAGAAAACAGGTATGGTGAAATAATTATTTTAGGTAACTTTTTGAACTAGAATTCCTGCCTTTTAAAGTCTGGGAGGGAGAACTGGCAGATTCTTTTCTGACTCCGTGCTCTGGGGGCCTTGTACGTTCTATGCAGAGCACAGTTTGGTTGGTTAGTTTATGGTGGTTATGATTATGAACACTTACTGTACATAAACTTTGAGTGTGTTGGATTTTTTTTCTCTTTTGAAGGTGTGGCACTGTTGCTGTTGCCCTCAATGTACAGTGGCTTGTGCTAGGCTGTGGCTGAGGTGAGCAGTAGTTCCCTAAGGTTTTAGCCCTCCTCGCTCAGCTAGAAACACTTTGCATCTGTTGGGGTTTCTTGAGCAAAGCCTTGGCTCAGATGTCTTCCGCAGGCACGTACGGTGGAGAGGAACAGAAGAGCATGTGAACTGGTCTGTGTTCTTTTTAATGGAAGGTATACTGTACATGGCCTACTATAAAAAATGCTCTTTGGAGGCTTTTAAAGCTATATGATAGAACTATTTACACTTACTTTGGAAATAATAAAATTATTTGTATTAAGAGTAACTGAGAAAAGGAAAAACCAATAGTGTAGGAAAAAGCAGAGCTAAGGAGAGTGGTAGGAAGAGAGCCTGTTTCTCTCTGCCCAGTTTGGGGAGCTGGAAGAGGAGGCTAGGCTCAGTGTTGCTGCTGCCATGTTGTAGGGACTAAGGTAAAACATCTCTTGAAATTGAAATGTCAAAAACTGCTGAATACCATGGCTGCTCCTTGTGGGAGAGCTGGGTCTGGAGTCCTGATCTGAGCCCATCAGTGAGATTCTGAAGGTCTCAAATGCTGGAGAGGGAGCACTTTATTACAAAGCATTAAATCATTTGATAGAGATGGTTTCTGCATGCTTAGAAAAGGAATTGTCTGTCATCATCTGTTCTGCTTCTGTGTTAACAGTTGCTAGTGAAGCTATGTGATGTGCACTTGCCTTCCAGTCGTGTGAGCTTTGAGATAGCTTAATTATTTAAAGTATTTTCCTTCTCAAGGAACTAAGAGCAGATGAAATAAATGAGCTGAGATAAAGAATTAGGTCAGTCTCTTCCCCTAGCAACCAAATGAACAACAGTGGCCAAAAAAAATAAAAGTAAATATTTTCTGTTGATAGTAACTTCTACCAATAAATAGTTTCTACTAGTCAAATGCTATGTCCTGGAATCCATCTGCAGAGCACTTTGATGGGCTAGGTTATAAAGATATCATGGTTAGAAATTGGACTGTAACTACTCCATCTGTCCTTTAAGAAAATGTCACTGTTTTTCAGGAAATGCTGAAGCAACAATTTCTATATACATGGAACACACACATGGGCGATTTTATTAATTAAATAACCAAGTGAAATGTAGGACAGCTTACTAATGTGGGCTGGCTTGGAAGACAGGAAAGGAGCAAGTGGAATCAGTTCTCCTGTCCAAAGGGATGTCAGTCTGAGATGATCACAAGAGTTAAATTCTGGAGTAGGATTTGACTTTGGGAACTTCTTGAATGTTTAATAAATCACAGACTTCTTGTGGAGGGTCTGGACCAGTGACTTCAGTGTCTGTCATACCTGTGAGGCAGGAAAAGTGTTTTTTTATTTTTTCTTCTGCTTCAGAAGCAGGCTTTGAAGAGAAATTCACTACTGTAAGTATTTCTGGCCTTTCATGGACAAACCTAAACACACATCAAGTATTCTTATTGCTGCTGCTGTTTTATTGCTTAAGATTTCTTCCATTGTTAAACCTTGCCTAGCATCAGTATGTTGTACAGCAGTGGTTCTGTGACTCTGCTTCTTTTTTTTTCTGTCACGGTGAGAAATCCCAGCTTGGAGGAGAAGTATAGCTGCTCTTAAAGGAACTTGAGTTGCCCTTCCCAGGTTCTGCTTGAATTAAGAATTAAAAGTTTCTGTTGGTATGGTTTGGGTCTTTTAGTTGGATTCATCAGTCTTTGAAGGAATTTGGCTTCTGTTTTGTGCTTCAGGATTTGGGTAAGATAGACAAACACACATACATACATGTTTAATTCTGGAAGTCTTTTGTGTCTGATACTAGATTTTACTATTCTGTCATAGGAGAAGAACTTCCATTTCTTTGTTTTGTTTTTACACTGAGACTTTTCAATAGGAATCGATATATATAAGTGTCTAACTGCATGTGTCATACCCATGTTGAACTCTTAAGTGGTTTAACTCTGTTTTACTTGCTTTGATTCTGTCTTGCAGAGTTCCAAAGTGCTTGCAAAGAAGGAGCTCTCCTACATGCCTATCATTGGCTGGATGTGGTATTTCCTGGAGATCGTCTTCTGCAAGCGCAAGTGGGAGGAAGATCGGAAAACAGTCATACAGAAGTTGCTAAGTCTCCGGGACTACCCTGAAAACTTTTGGGTGAGTGATGACTAACAAGTGGGTTGTGAGGTGCTGTAGTGTAACAGGTGCATGTGACAATGTTGTATTGCAACACATCAGCTGTATTCTTTATCTAAGCTCCCCTCTTGCCTTAGATTGCAGGGTTCATACTAGTGTTTTCTCCTTCCCTGTGATTTTGCCTTTCCTGGGAAGGTGCTTGGTCAGACATGGCCCTGTAGAAGTGGAAGCCACAGGGAAGTACCTGGTCAGATGTGGCCCATTAGGGCCATTGGCAATGTTACAGGAAGAGGATTGGTATCACTTTGCAGTAATAGGAAAGTGTGCTGGTTTGCATTACTATAATTTTTTAGTATTGACCCTGCCTGTCATTTCCTGTTTGAGAATGAAAAGCCTTTGAATTTTTTCTCAATAATCAGAAAAATCACAGTTCTCACGAGTGAGTGATGGCAAAAGGCAATTTGGTTAAGAAATGGTATCTTAAGCAGCCTCACCAGAGCCTACAGAAGCTATTGCCTAGGAAGCAGTTTCCTCATGAAGATGTAAATGCTGTATCTCTCATTCTCTTAAACAAACCTTTTTTTTTTAAAGGGTCATTGATTGAAATGAGTGCTAAGCAATCAAAACTAATCTTTGTGCTTCGATAGCATTTAAGTGACTTCCAGGCAGGAGGCTGTGTAGCAAAGGGGCCATTCTTAATTTTTAGTTTCAGTTTCTGTCACAGAGATTTGTCTGTGCTCTGTGACTCTTAAAATGTGTTGAATGACTTTCTATGCACCTAGGCAGTTCAACACTAATCAGTGAGCACAAACCATCACCATCCTGTAGATACTGCTGTGGAGGGATTACAAAAAAGGAGCTATGCCTACCTTTGGGAGATAGTTGTTGATGTACACCTGGGGTTATTGCAGTGTGGAATTCTAATTTGCCTTTGTATGATGACATATGTCAAAAGGCACAACATTAGCACCTTCTTGGAAGGCAGACAGGCAAAGCATGGAAAGTGGACTATGAAGATTTTCTTATTGGTTTCTGTATGTTTCATCTATCTCCTTAACATTAGGTTCGTCATATGTGAGTTAAGGTGCTCTTTGATGAGCTAGTGTTGAAACTTGGCTAGTTTTCTTCAATCTTTGTTTTTGTTGGCTACATTTTTGCTGTGGGTTATGAAGACTTAGCTTCTGTGATTTGGCAGTGCTCTCTGATGTGTTAGTTTGTATTCAGGCTTGGCAGAAAGCAGATGAGCAAGTGGTAAAATCTCCAAAGATCTTTGTGCTCTCCCCGTCTTCCAGTGGCAAGACTGATTGTTCATGTCTGAACACTTCCACTGGTATAGTTCATAAGGGCATGAGGCTTTCAGTTGTCCTGCATCTGCTGCCTTGCAACTGTTACCAGTTCTGTCACTGGCATCAACGTTACTACCTGTACCTGTCAGTGGTCCTTGTGCCCTAGTGAAAGCCAGTAGGTTGAAGTGAAGGGGAGCAAACTGGGCACTGAAACCTTTCCTAGAAATGTGTCTAGTTTAGACACTTACCAAGTTTTAGATACCATGATACCTGAACACTTCACCATCAGTGAAACATTTGCAACAGGAATATATTTTGAGTGTAGAGATAGAGTGACTCATTTAGAGAAATCAAGTCATTCTGATAACAAGTAGCAGAGCAGATGTTAAAGCGTAAAGGATGGCAAGTTGGATCAATGTTTGGTTTTGACTTTTTTGTTGGGTTGGTGGTTGGTTGGAATTTTTCACTTCAGTCAAATAAATTACCTATGTGTGTATGTGGCTACAACTGTCCCTGCTAGCAGTGTTAACTTGGGCTGTGCTGGTGGGAATCAGAGAGACCTCTGCTCAGTCAGACACAGAAGACCTGAGCTTCTGTCTAACTGTAGTTCTCTCTTGGTTTTAGTTCCTGATTCATTGCGAGGGCACAAGGTTCACAGAACAGAAGCACCAGATTAGCATGCAGGTAGCCGAAGCCAAAGGTCTGCCCAAGCTCAAGTATCACCTACTGCCACGAACGAAAGGATTTGCTGTCACCGTGCAGTGTTTGAGAAATGTAGGTAAGGAAAGTCACAGGGAACAATGCTAAATCGTTATTTCATCTTACTGCTGTCAGTTTGCCATGCTTTTCTTTTTCCTGTAGCATGTGTTCTAGTAGAAAAGCCGTGGGATCCTTTCTGACCTCTTTTCCACTGTGCTGTGGTTTTACTAATAAAGCCCTAGACCAACTTGGTTTTTTTTATTATTATTTTTGTTTTGTTTTCTGTTACTGTGACTTTGGGGAATCTCAAGTTGCATATTCTGTACCTATTGCCAAAGGATAGTATTTCTTAGGATTTACTAAGCTATTCTAAATGAAGCAAATGCATCAGTAGAGAATATGAGGCAGTGTGTCTTAAAATATTTTCTTGTGGTAGATATCTGCCTCAAATGACATAATGTTTAAATAAAAACATAATTCTGCTTTAAATTCCTGTATAGATTTGCTCTTTAGAGTTTCTTTGTGGAGCTGAGGAAGGGGAGTAGACCTTGACTGAAGATACATGTAGGCAAAATTTTTAAACAAATTATTTTGGCATTACAGAACACGAGTAAGTTTTAGTTTGTTAATGTTTTCCCAACTCCCTAACCCCCAGTTATGTCTGGTTACTTGCACAGAAAAGACAGTGCTAATTAGCTATAGTACAGTATCTTTGGGGTTTGGTAGATTTATGTGTTTTTAAAAGGCTGATATGTAAGAAAGACAAAATGGTTACAGGTTTAAAAGAAAATGTTCTAGCTTGACTGAAGCTAATATCAAAACTGTTTTTGTCTTTTAAGACGCATTTTCATGTGGCATATTTGGGATAGCTGCTGTAAAAAGAGCCTTGCAGTCAGCTGTCTTGCTATCTGTCATACTTCTACATAGTTTCTTGTGAGTCAGATAGATCATATCGCTGTTGTAGCTTATCAGGCACCTGCAACTTTCCACCTCCAAAATGGATTGCATAGCTTCGATCTTTTCTGCTATGTGAAGAAAAGGTAGGTTATGTTAGGCATTCAGCAACTCCCTTAAGGGCACAGTTTAACCTTGCCTTTTGAATAAGGGTGACTGTTTGGGTGAGTGGGTGGTAGACTTGAGGCATTGAGGAAAAGATGAGTCAAAACTCTGTGACCTCTAATGTCCTGAGCTGAGAATCAGGGACAGGTTATTTTGATGGTGATTTTGTTCTTTTCACTGCCCTGTGTAATACAAGCAAAATATGGCATGATTGTGGACAAATAGTTGATTTGTGGAGAAAATGTTTCAAAAGGAAACAATTTTAGGAAACCCAAGTAACATTTTTAAAAAGTTTTGGACATTCATACAATACGCTACAGTAACACTTACTAGGATCCTAAATATTTGAAAGACCTTCAGGAAAAGAAGGCTGAGACTACTAGATTACCTACGTACTTAAGGGAGTGTCACTACCTCAGTCCAGAAACTGTGACTTGCTAGATCAAGCAATATATGGCCATTAAGAAGGTAGTATTTCCCTGTGAGGGTTCAAGAAGAAGCACAGAACCATAGCTTCTCATATATAGTTTCAGCAAAAACTGTCAAGCTTAAAAACCCAACCAACTCTGGGCTTGATGACCCCATATTGGTGTTGCCAGTTCTTCTGGGTACATTGCTTTACTTGGCTTGTCACTTTTTGCAATGAGAAGGCGATACAAGGGTTACTGCCTGGGTTACTCTATGTTCTCTCCTATAGAGACAAGAGGTACATGTGAAGAGCATTTAAAAAGCCTTTGCAAATAATGTCTTACTTCTAGAACTTGTATCATTATTACGTAGAGATAACAAGGAGGTCCAGATCC
>JAOXXN010000446.1:37084525-37114670 GCA_026770055.1 Myrmophylax atrothorax | reverse complement strand
CTGAGCTCTTGTTGTACTTCAATTACATTGGATTAGTAAATTAGAGTAGATTAGTAAAATCCTTCTGCGCTAAGAAGCTTAAAAATGGGGGCAGATAATTTATTAAAAAAAAAAGTAATTTTCTACTTGTATTGTACATGGAGAGTAGTATGCTTGAAGTAGATTTTGGCTAATGTGCTGTAGTTTTGAGTTTGGGCTAAGAACTCAACTGTGGTAGGAAAAGAACAGAGTGTTAGTGAGGGGGACAGTCTGTATGTGGTGATAGGGGTTTGGCCTTTTTTTTCAGGATCTTCCTTCAGTGCTGAAGCTGTTCTGCTCTGTGCTATGAATTCTATTTTGCAGTAACAAATGATGTGGTGAGTTTCTGGGAGCTGCATGCTGTGACCAAGCTGTATTTATCTCTCATAACTAGAGAGGTTTCCAAATCTGTGCTATGTAATAAAAGTCTTCCTTAGACTTTCTTAGGTGGGTCAAGGCCTCTCACAATAAAGGATCATTACATGCATTTTTATTCATTATTGCAAAACTCTGGAGCAGGAACTTAAAATACAGCATGCTACACGTAAAATGCTTGTTAGTCACTTATGTGACAAAAAAAGAGAATTTTTTTTGCTGTCATTGATCTTAGAATTCTTACCATGATGCCCAACTGACTTCAGTGTCAGGAAAATGAATTGTTCTCTGGCAATTTTGTGACTTCAGGAAAATAGTGTCTCTAAGGATGTGTTCAAACAAACTTTTTTGAAACACTTCATGTCCTTGAACAGTGAACATTTTTCAGTAGAAAATACTTTTTAATGCTGTCTAGTTTATCTGTGTTCAGCCTTTGAAATGCTTTTGCTGTTACTACTCAGTCCTGAACCGCAGAATCAGTTTTCTCAACGCTGAAAGTTTGGCTGCAGTTTTGTTCAGTGGAACTTGTATATTATATGCTTCACATTTGCATGTCTTCATAGCAGCAGCCCAGCTCACACAAGATGTGGTCTGTCATTCTGTCTCTGCCTTTACCCTATAGCAAGTGCCTGAGTTATCAAACAGTGAACACCAAAGCGGGGTTCTTTTGGACCCCAGCGATTTACTGTTGCATTAAGCCCTCCTGCTGTAGGATGTGTCTCACATACACACACACTTTACCTATTCTTAGTCAAAGGGTATCTATCGTTCACTTTTTATCAGGTGTGTATTTGCCTGGTTGTTTCCTTACATTTAGGGGGGGTAGTTGTATCATTCACAGTGAATTGAGAAAATCAGCAATTTTTCAACTATTGATTCCTAGGAAGTCCTAAGTACCTTCTGTCAAACTGTAACTGTTCCCTGTGCCCATCGTTCTGCACCTGCTGGGGAAGGAGGCAAGAGTGGAGAGCAGACCTTTCTGTTCTACTGGAGCAGTTTCTGAAAGGGTCACTGGCTATTTGGCTTCTTAAAATCTGCATTTTGAATATTCCATTGTCATTTTTACCTTGGTGACAGCTCAAATTATGATGCTATTGCTGATGACCTAATGTTTAAATATTCTCATTGTCTGAGAGATAATGACTTATTTCCATTGTAGCACTATGGTAATCACATAACCTGTTTCTCTTCTTGTAGTTTCTGCAGTCTATGATTCTACCCTCAATTTTAGAAATAATGAAAATCCAACATTGCTGGGAGTTCTAAATGGAAAAAAATACCATGCAGATTTATATGTAAGGCAAGTACTCCATATTTTTATTCCTTTTTTAGTGTATAGGAGTGTGTACTTGCAATCATAATTGGACAAATAAGGGAATGTTTTCAAGTAGGTAATGGAAAGCAAATCTCTACCAACCTGACTTCACAAAACTTCAGATAAAAATTCATATTGGATGAGAAGGGGTTTCTGTAAAGTTCCATGACTGTAGATTTGCAAGGAACCCATAAATGTCTACAGTACTTTTTGTTTGTTATGTTTTTTATTCATTTGTCTGTTAGCTCAGCAGCAGCAGAAGGGCCTCTTTTCACTCCCTTGGCAAGAATACCAAACACCATCTAAGTGTTGGAGCACAGGAGCCTAAAAGTGATGCCACAAGTGATCAGGAGTTCATCGTAACCCCTTTAGAGCTATAGTGGGCTGGTCCAACTGGTTTATCTTAGATACCAACATGAAGTAGAATAGGGTGACCTTTGTTTTTAACTTCCCCTTTTTTTCCTGTTTGAAAAAATATTTTCTTCAGAGCTGTTTTTGCCCAAGGGTAAAAGAAACTTTCACTTGATTCCTCTGCCCACTTGGTAGCTTAGCCTAATGTCCTTGTGTTTGGTGTATAGGGCCCGGCTGGGTGGTGTTCATAGAGGAGCAGCTGGCCCTACCAGAGTGGGATGTCTCCCCTTGCATCATTCCAGCCTGCTGCAAGTCAGTCTGGCAGAGTATGCAAATTGCTTTTCATGACTCAGGGTAATAGCTATTTACCTTTCTGCCCTTTTGAGCTTCTTGAAAAGCACTTACAGGCAGGGTAAGACTCACAGCTGAGTTTGTTCTGGCAATTACCTGGGGACTACCACAGATGCTCTTCAAAATCCTCCGTATTTGCTTATCGAAGTGTTGTAGGTATTGCATTAAGTGGAATTTTGCAAAATTTGGATGGCCATGTTAAATTGTGTTGACTTCTAATGTTTGTCATCTTAAGACTTTTTTAACTAAAGGAACAAACCAGTAGTGTCACACCTGTTAATTTATTAGCTGCAAACAGGAGTGTCCTGACTGTGAGAAGCGCTTCACTTGTGCTAAAGGAAGCTAATTTGATGCTGCTCTTAATGGATAGTAATTAAAATGTATACTACGTTGAAAATGTAAAATTATTGAATAGCAACATTAGTGTACCTAAATGAGGATAGCAAGGGGATTTTTTCTCTCTCAGGATTATTGATCAAAATTCTTATGATGAGATGAAAACTTTGTTTTGTCAAGAGAGGATTTTTCAGTAATAGGAGCCATTTTGCTGGAAATTTCCCAACCAAGCTGCACATAACAAAAATTACAGGAACTGGAAAGGTTGATGGAGAAACTCTAGAGAGCTTTACCCTAGGTATGAGAAGAATAGTTTGTTTTTTCTCTCTATTGCCTAGCTGATTGAGTAGAGCCTTTAACATCATAGGTGGAGTAAGAAATTAATTCAAAACCTTGGTATTCTAAATAGGTAATTGTAAACCTTAATCTAGAAAATTGCTCTAGTGAGCTAAAACCTAGTGCATTGCTATTTTAGAAATCTAAGTTTCTGAATTCCACATACCTGCAAAAAGTGAAGGTGGCTCTAGAAGCAAACTATGCTTTGCTGATCTGGGAGTTGTTACCACAAGTTAAAAAAAGGTGAAAAATGTAGCGAGTCTCCTGTCAAATGGATAAGCTGCCTGTATAATGCAAGTGCTGTTCATGGGAGCCAAAGTGTGTAATAATCTTGAATGTCTCTTGTTTACCATTGGCAGGCGAATTCCACTAGAGGAAGTCCCAGAAGATGAGCAGGAGTGTTCTACCTGGCTCCACAAACTATATCAAGAAAAGGTTAGTTTTTTTGTCTAAACAGCCCTTGTGAGCCCTAGTGTTCAGTTATTTATAATGCTGGTAGACCTTCATATTGTGCATGTGTAGTGGTCCTAATTTGGGGGCTTCAGGTGGGTTGGGTTGGTTTGTCTGGTTTTCAGGGTAAGTGTTCTGTTTCTCCACATACAAACTGATCATGTGCTCAGTCATGACTGCCTTTATTTTGTACTTAAAGAGCAACAGGAAGAAAGCTTGAACAAGACTTTGTAGAGTAGTTTTAAAACTCTTCTTTAGAAAGTTGCATAAGAATACAAAAATCAGAACTGTCTTCTATTGTCCTTCCCCTTAAAGGCACCTTCTTAATCAAGAATTTGTGTGCTAAATGAGATATTTTTAGTGTCTTACAATTTTTGTCTTGTTATACCGTGTCTTTTTGTTAAGGCAAACCTCTAGTATTAATAGGACAGGCTGATAAATTGCTTTCACATTGTGTGTATAGAAGGCATGCATTTAAGATTCTTAATTACATAGGATGGGGAGAGAATAATAATGACTGTGTGTTTGTAGATGCCTGGTAGGCTTTTTTCTGATTTTCAAATGGTTTCATATGCATCCTTCAGCCTTTCAGACTCTGTTTCTTCTGGGTTTTGTCTTCATGAATATAGGAGATGATGGCTGAGGGATGTGCTTTTTGAATACATCCCACACTCCCATTTCAGTCAGTGGGAGTCATTGGCATGCATGGCATGAGGGCCTGGCAGCTCAGTTTGCTTCAACACAGTGATCAAAGTTGTGTTCAGACTGGAATGCAGCAGTGCTTTGGATTTAAAAGTGATAGAATATAGATACACTCTGGTTTCCTCTCATGGGGACAGCAAAATTCTGCTGTGCTATTTGTCATGTTATACCCAGGACACACCACATTAGCATTTCTGTATTGACTTATGTCCTAGTCTTTCTTAGTTTCATACCATGACTGGTTTTTGTTTAATTCATAGCCCCTCTAAGCAGCTTGCTTACAGGAATGTGAGAAGTAAGTGTGTCTGGAGATCTCACTTGTAAGTCTGCTACCTTTGCCTCTGATCGTCCTTCTTGTAATTTGTGCCAGTAACAGCTAATTCAGACACAACCCCCAGCACCTTTGCAGAAAGGCAGGATGTTACCCACGGGTCTGAGCTCATTCTACAGGCATATATATACAAATAGTCCTTTTGCTGAAAAGTACAGAAGTCCACTTTCTGCTGCTATGATTCTGTAGTCCTTTTTCATGTTCCTGAGAACTGTTTAAACATTTGCAAGACGTGAACATAAATGAGAATTTGGAATAGTTTTCCTGAATCCCTTATTACATAGTTTGAAGTAATTCACTTCAACTTTTTGCTGTTATTCCCTCTTTGGTGAACACTCACTTACTTATAGTGCAAAGAGAATGTACATCTATCCTTCATAATATCATATTATATGGCATATGTTAATATCCTTCTTATCTGTTCTCCATGAAGACTTTGATGGTTGGTTAAATCTAGTTTCCTGTTTAGGTGTAGGAGGGAAGGAATGTGTGTTCCGTTTTCCACTGAAACCTTTTTGGTTGCATGACATTTTTTTGATTGATTATGGGTGGGTTTTTTGTTTGGTGATGGTTTTATTTTTTTTCTGAAGATGACATGTTTCTTTTTCTCCAGCTGTTTTACATTAGGGAAACTCATTTCATTGCAGTCATCCCTGGTTTACTGAATCCCATGTCTTTGTAAAATCAAACTGGCAGAGTTTAGAGCAGGCACAACTTCTTCAAGAGTTTTGAGATGATGAAAGCCCACCTGCAGGATCAAAATGAAATTTTGTTTCACCTTTCTGCCCTGCATTTTTACAAAGATAATTGGATTCTAGGCTGGGTAACAAGCAGCAATGCTGCCCTGGTGCTGTTTCCAAAAATGAATTCTGTTTCAGATTGTCTTCAAAGTCAGTAAATGTTTTTGATAAAATGTAACAAATCTGTATTCAAAGGGCAGTAGTAATTGATTGCAAGATACACATTCATCCCTTTTTTGTCTACTTTGGTTGTAGCACTTTCTGTTTCAAAGTAAGACAAGGTTTGCAGGTAACTGGAAAGCAGAGCCCCTGTTTTATGGTGCATTACGGTTGCATGTGCCTTTGCTTATTCTCAGTGATTTTAATAATTTTGCAGTACTTTCTCACACTTACATACAATGTGCTGAATTATGCCATAGTAGTATGATTTAGTGGCTGGGGAGTGTCCCAGGTACTGAGATCAGGGCCTGTGCACTCATGGTGATCAGAACTGCAGAGCAGTTGGAACAAGTAATAAAATAAATCAGCAGTTAGTGGACGTGGAAGGTTATGACCTTCTTTTTTTTTTTTTTTTTAATTGACATTAGTAAAGGAGTGAGGGTCTTTGAGAAAAGCTTGTTGCTTTGGTTTTTAGGTCATTACCTGCTCTCACTTACAGGTACCTCTGTCAGAGATACTTCTCTCTGGGAATCTGGCATGTTTGTTCTTGCTACTTAGTACTTCATTTTTTGGTTCAGCCACTGCTACAAATGCAGTGCACAGAGTCTTGCCAGATTAACAATGGTGCTGTGCTCTTCTAAACAAAACACTGTTCTCCTTCCTTTTCCAGGCTTACAGTAAGTACCATGTCCTTGTGCTTCTTCCTCACCTGGGATGGATTTTGTCCTTCCATGTGGCCAATGTTGTGTCATTTAATGCCAAATTATGACAGAGGTGCAATTTGTGTTGCACATTGTCTTTTCTTTTTATTTCTTTTATTTTTTTTTAAATTGTCATTGCTAGAAAGGCTGCCTTTAACTTTAACAAGGACTGGGTTGAGGATCTTAGTGCCAGATCTGAAGAGATATGGTGTAATAGTCTCAACTCAGCTGGCCATTGCATGTTTGTTTTCCTTTTTTACCTCCTTGCAGCCTCAGTGCCTGAAGTAGAAGTTTTGCTTGAGAATCTAAATTTCCATTAAAAAGAAAGCAAGCTTAAAACTCTTCTCACTTGTGGGAGAAGCAGGGAAAACAGGGCATGAAAATATATGCCAAAATGCCCTAGGGGATTAACAAAGCATATGTGAAGAGGGGAAGTGTACAAGACTCCAATGTTTGGGAACAAAGAGTATATTTTTGGATACTCATTCTTTGTGGGCTTCCTCATGAAAAGGCAGCAGCATACCTCTGTCGTCAGACCTCCTGGTGGGAGCAGGGAGGAAGAATCCAGTTAGCCTCTCAGAAGATGATGGATGCTCCCTGCATTACCTCCACATTGTCTGCAGTAACTTAAATTTGGTGGGGCCGATAGAGGGAGCATGTTTCTATATCTGAAATGGATACTCGAGTGAATGGGATTTATTACAAACTGAAAACAAGGTCTGTATGCAGGGAAATGAAAGCAACTTAATGTGGGTGAGGTGATTTCAGGAAATTCTGAGGTACATCATGTGTTTTAAGGCTGATTTGAGATGTTGATGGGTACCATAGGCACTCTTGCAAAAGCTTACAAGACAAATCAACCCTCAGATGTCTTTTGCAAGGAAGGTGAATGTATATAAGCATAAGGAGTCTCAACTGAAGAACTGTTGCCCACAAAGGTGTGAAAGGCGTAGTGGAGGTGTTGGCTTTGACATTGTTTTGCCTGTTGTATACATTTTCCATCTGTCTCAAACCTCTCAGAGAGATGTGGTCAGTGGTTTTGCTGCCCCCATGCTGTGCAGGGCCAAGAAAGGAAACACTGCTGTGCTTATTTTAAGAAAGTCTGTCCTGCTCTCTATAGAAACAGGGTCTCTAATGGCAATATCAATAATAGTCAGGAATTATTCACTTTCCTGGGTAATATGGGTATTTAGGAACCTAATTGTATATAGTAGAATTCAGTTTACTGATGATTAGTAGCTCTGTGTTAAACCAGTCATAAACCAAAGTCCTCAAGGCACTGTAAAGAAAACTTACATACTGTGTAATCTGTTGAAGATGGCTAATTGGCCATAGTGATCCCAGTACAATCTAGCTCACCTGAGTAAAACAGTCATAAATTTTCTAATCTCAATAAGGAGAGTGCAGTGCTTTAATTACTGTGCAATCCCTTAAAAGCTAAATGTTTCCCTTGAAATAGATAAAATGGCAGCAGCTTGTAATTCCTCAGGTTGCTATTAAATAAAGAAAGAATTGTTTGTGTCAGCTGGGGGTGTAAGTGTAAAATCATAGCATAATAGAAATAATCTTCCTGTGGTTGATTAGGACAGTCTTGGCTTTGCTGGATTTTTTGGAACCCCAACATACTTTCTTAGAAGAAATATAGAACTTCATTCTGACTAAACTTAAGGGTTCCTTTTTATGCCAGACTTGATTAATTAACCAATTTTATGTAATAACAGAGATTAATAGTCTTTGCTTTTGAACTAGTAGGAAGGGTGTTTTACCCCATCCACTTTTGATATCTTTGGTTGATCAGATCACTGAGGGCAATGCTGTTCACCCACATGGACTCTAGAGGAAGGTGCTGAATTTTAAGTCTTCTGTGCTTTAAAAAACACACACTACTAAACAGAAGAAAAACAACACCCACCCCATTATTTCCTCATATTATGTGAAAAGGGAGGGTCCTTTGATCCAGACCAGTGAGAGATTGTAAACTGCTTGCACACTCAACTGCCTCTAGAGAGATTCAGCACCCAAACCTACCACAAGCCTCATGGGAATGAGGTGCTTAAGACTGCATTTGTGGTTCAAAGCAGGCAGGAAAGGGTGATGTTCTTTGGAGTTCTTTGGTGTCTGGTCACCTTTTCTGATGGGTTTGTGGTGCTGTTTTAGAACAGTGCAGTGGTTGGAGAAAACATTAGGGAACAGAGGCTGTGCTGCTGAGCATGTCCCCAGACACTTCTCTGGCTTACCAGCAGTATTCAGGCAGTGGCTGTGGCTCTTGCACAAGGTTCAACATACTACAGGAGTGTCCATCCCACCACCCATCTTGCTTTACTGGGCTTGTTATACTCTCCAAGTATGCCATTTTACAGGCTGCTATGTGCAGAAGAACAAAAGTATGCACACATTTTTTTTTTTTTTTTTTGACTCTGTGTTCCTTGACTTCAAGGTACAAGCTTTCCAGCCATCACTTGGTCTTTGATCTTCCTCTGTGGTTACAAGGCTACAGTAGGAGGAACATCAAAGTCAGGAATGGCCAGTTTTGCTGGCAGATGGGGATTTAATTGTTGTCCTCCTTTGTTCTACTAGGATGCATTCCAGGAAGAATATTACCGAACAGGAACCTACCCAGCAGTCCCTATAGTACCACCCCATCGACCATGGACACTTTTGAACTGGCTTTTCTGGGCCTTATTGCTGCTATATCCTTTGTTCAAGCTGCTCATCAACATGATCAACAGTGGATCATCACTGACACTGGCTAGTTTTGCATTTGTCATTATAATAGGTAAGTTTTCTGAAACAAAAGGATTACTTACAGGGTAACTGTCAGATATGATTTATTGGCATCTGCTAAATATAAAGATGACTTGTGAATTCAACAGCCCATCTGTTATTATATCCACTCTAGTTTGGAATAGGTTAAAAAGATTCTTTTTTTCTTTGTTTATTTTTGTATAGTTGTATTTTTTTTATAAGAGCTGCATACAACATTTTCTCTTTCTGTAGAAATCTAAACAGTGACTTCTCAGTGAGTTGCCTACAAAAGGCTTTCTTTTCTTGTGTTGTGTGTTGCTGGATTGTACTTTAAATGCCTAGAAGAGAGGCTTAAGGATAATTTATTCTCTTGAGAATTCTTTTGTCTAATCATAGTCTGTGTCACACTGGTAACGCATGAACTTGTGGTTTAAGCCCAGGCTGTTGTGACCGTGTACACTGACTTACGTAGCACAGGGAATGGCTGTCCCAGGTAATTCCCACTGTTCCTGTGGTAGTTCTGAACTGCCTTGGTTTCTGTTTAAACTAATACGTTGTTTGAGAGGAGGAAGGAAAACAAAACAAGGAGCTGGCCCACAGAAAGGGAAGGGAGGGAGATCTTATTTGATACCCTTCATGGAAGCAGGAACCAGGTCAGTTTGGCAAATTATATCAGATCTGAGTGTCTGTGATTGAGTGCTTGGTTGAAGAATAAGTCCCCTTCCAGAGTAAGCATTTATAAAGCATATATTTTTTTATGATTGCATTGACCATCACTTGTATTTATGGCTTCATGATTTTAACTTCTGTGTATGTTACAAACACCCTTTGAAAAAGAAACAGAACTTCACAGTCCTCCTGGCTCTGAGTGAAGTGGATGAAGAGATATTAGAGTCAGATTAAAAAGCCATGTCCAGAATAGTGACACAGAGGAAACAGGAAAATAAGGAGCAATTTTTTGTCTCAGAAGGGCATCTTTGCTCTCTACTTAGGAAATTGTTCCTAACACGCAATATTTCTTTGTGCTCTTAGAAGTCTGAATCTTGAGCAGGTCCTATTCTCTAGCCTGATCAAGATCACCCAACTAATGTCCTTTTGCCCATTTGTGAAGAGCTTGTTATGGTAGGCACACAATATCCTTTTACAGAAAGTGCCCACTGAAATAAGTGCTGCATTCAGTTACTGTTGAGGCTTCTTATAAAAGTGGAAAAGGAAGAATTGGTGTGTGTGTGCATGCAGGCAGGAAATTTACTTCGTGATGCTTTGAGCCAAAGGAAGGAAAACAAGAAGAAGGATCAT
The DNA here is from genome assembly GCA_026770055.1 of Myrmophylax atrothorax. Taxonomy (NCBI): domain Eukaryota; kingdom Metazoa; phylum Chordata; class Aves; order Passeriformes; family Thamnophilidae; genus Myrmophylax; species Myrmophylax atrothorax. The sequence continues at coordinate 37,104,461 of JAOXXN010000446.1, read as the reverse complement.
GTCCAGCATGATCGTTGGTACATTCAGCAGTCAGGGTAGAGGAAAATAGAGGGCAATCCCTTGCTCTTGTGCTCACCTGGAGAAATTATTGGTGCCGAGAATGCTTTGTGTAAAATGCATAAGAATGTCTTGGAGCAGTGACTACAACTTTGAAGCATTTTTTTTCACCCACCTTATCCATAAGTAGTGCCTCTTTCCTCTTCTCTGACTGGTGAATAGGATGGGATTGTAGTGAGCACTGTGGCTGGGATGTGCCCCTCAGGAATGGGAGGTGTTAGGTTCAAATCCCTGTTGTTGCAGGGAGAGGTCTGTCGGCCTCCCCTGGGCTCTTGTTCAAAATGGGTGTACAACAGTGGGTGGGATGAGGTGTGACATCACTGCAAATGCTTCATCCCTGGCAATAGTACTCAAGAGGGCATTTGTTCTGCCTTTCGAAGAAATGCTGACATAGTCTGTTTGCTGCTGGATTGTGAAGCAACAGCCCAATGGTGCACTGAAATACAGCCATTGCAAAATTTTTTTAATTTGTCATCTTCTCTTCAGCGTTTTCCTCTTACTCCAGTTTTTCCACTTCAGCAGGGTGGTTGTTTGGGTGCTATCCTGAAATGCTTCATGGCTTTGTACCCTCCATAATTCAGGGTTTCTGGCCTAGGGCTGGATGCTTTAATGCTTGGCATTGTAGCATCTGAGATGGTTTTGGATTTAGCCTTTATTAATTTAATTGAGTGACACCACACTCCTCACCCTCCACCCTAAGTCCAATACCATCTTGCCATCAGTGACCTAGGTCATGTGTTCTGTCTTTCAGGAAGGAAGAAGCAGAAACTGTAAACAAAAAAAAGCTATGATGCTGCTAAGAATGGACAGCAAGAACGCCCTTTATTTTTTGGGGGGTTTGTTGGGTTTTTTTTCCTTTTCATGCTGTCTTACTTTTTGCCTAGTGTTCTTCTGCTTCTAGCCACAAGTAAAGGTTAACAAGCAGGCTGCTGTGAGCCCTCTCTTGAATGCAGTGATAATCCAAAGGACTTACTCTCAGGTTATCTGCGTCGCTGGAGCTAACAGGAGACTACAGCAGCAGTCTGCTGCCAGAATGAACATATGAGCTCCCAGGCTGCAAAAGCACAGCTGAAGAACACATTGAGAATGCACAGTGTGCATTGCTGCCCCATACACATCTGTGGGATGATGCAGGTTGCAATCCTCTGCAGCCTTTGAAGGACCCCTGTGCTTAGCAATAGCTCTGCGCTCACTCTGTATACATGGTGTGATCAAACCCAGCCTGTAATATCGGCCAGGATCTGTGGTGTAGCAGAAGACGCTGCATTGCCTGTAGTAGAGACTGTTGCCTGATTAGACTCAGCCAGACACCTTTAGCTGATGAGCAGGAAGTAAGAAAGATGATGTCACTTATTAGCAGATAGCAACTGCTGTGAAGCTGTGGAGGGAAGAGAGTCCATGGGAGTGGAAGGAAGCTCAGCCATTAGTAGTCAAACCAAACAAAAGGCAAAGCTGGTTTATCGCTTAAAAGCGGATGTGTCATTATGTACCAAAAGAGCAACAGTTATCTTGGTATGTCATAGTCTGTTTCTGTTTCACTATATCCCTTTAAAACCAATGTTATTGCTAGTTGGGAATCATTGATCTCCTTCTGTGGAAGCAGAAAAAAGCTTCAGCCCTAGCTGCCACATTGACTTCAGTAACCAGAAGCTGAGTTTCTGTAGCAAGGTCATTGTCCCCAAACTGTGTTCTATATCCTAAGGGGTATCTTTGTCATGAATGTTCTGGATATGATGCAGCCACCGTTTGACAGAGGAGCAACCAGTTTTTATTTTGTACTTTGTCTCCAGCTTTAGGCAAGGGCTCAGAAGTGACTTCTGCTGTGGCTGGGGACAGTGGTACATGGACACAAACGCTGTGCCTCTTGGTGCCAGCTGCCTGTTTGTAGCAAAGCATTGAGTGTTGTATTTGCTGTCTTTTCCAGTGTGAGTGGTAATTGGGACCTGGTGGCTTATCAGATGATAAGAACTGGCTTTTCACATTGTTCCTAGCAGACCTTTTCTCACTGTTCATTAACTAAAGCAGCACAGGTAGTATTTTTTTTCCTGTGGCAGTTTGACACCTCACCTGATACTCCAGGGAAGTTTATCCCTAATAGTCTGTTGTAGTAGACTGCTGGTTTTAAGGGCACGTTTCAGTACCTCATACAGGTGCAGATATCACAAGATAAACCTTTTTACAGGTTTTGATAGAAAAGAGCAGTTACTAGGAGGTCCTTTATCTGGTACATTCTGCATTGTTTCCATATGGTCATTTGTCCATTGGATAGTCTCTGCTTATTGTGGGCTCTAGTAAAACACTTTCTGGCTTTTAATTAATTTACTGTTCAGGTGGAAAGAACCATATGAGAAATGCTCCACTCCAGCTGGAGTGGAAGAACTGTAATGCCTCAGACCCTAACTTTCAGATCCAAGGAATGAATAACCAATATATATACAGCTCTATTGGGTCAGCTCAAACTCTTTCAGCCCTAAATAAACAACATCTTCCCTTTATACTCCAAATATTGTCCCATCTTGCTTTGCTGTGCAGCAGTTTGGCTATTTATACTCCCAATAATCATCTCATTATGCTGGGACCGGGAGCCCAACCTAAGGCAGTCTCTGCTCCAGGGATAAATGCTCAAGTAGTCTGAGGGACAAACGTCTCTTTTGAAAATCAGCTTTAGTTTCACAGGACACATGGCAAGAGATTTATGTACTTAGCTCACAACTGCTATTTAAAACTTGGTGCTGATATTTTGATGTTAAAGCAGTGAGCTCTTCTGTCCAATGTCAGCATTTGTATTTGACAGCAGCTTCTTTTTTTTTTCCCCTCTCCTGATTCTCTAGTCTCATTTGGCTTCAAAGAACACAGTAGGCGTTGCCTTTAGATTGCCTTTCATGTTTTGGTAACTTGTGTTGAGGAGGACATCCTTCATGCTTTAGAAGTACTTCATTATAGAGCTGTCGACAGCAGTTAAAAGGGGAATGCATGCAAAAGATGAGTGGGCTTCTCTGGGCTTTTAAAGGGAGAAGCAGCTCTTACATGTTTAATGCTAAAAGCACAATGGCATCTGGGCTGATGGCAAAGGGCCAGCAATTATGTATTGGTTACAGGCAAGAGAAGTGTTTCATCTGAACTAAGTGTAAGGAGTAACGAGCCAGCTTGGATGCTGTGGGAGCTGCTGTGTCTGCTGTACAGTCTGTGCTTGGGGTCGCAGTACGAACTGAGTCCTCAGGGACTGGAGTGTCCAAGTGCAGAGTGTGGACCAAAGGGCTGGAACATGATGTGACCTGGGTGGTGAGGCTTTTGATGCCCACAGGCTGAGATGAATGGAGGGAGAGGAGAGCACAAGCCAGCAGTGTTACAGTGAGTTTTTAAAAAGGATACAAACCATACGCAGGATTCTGCCTATGTTCATTCTGCTTGGTGGTGGAGACAGTCTGGCCTGTCAGCCTGGAGCCTAAAAACTAGATTTTTATTGTTGCTTGTTTCTTCTCCTTCATAGTATGTAAGATAGGCCCTCAGTGGGGATTCGGTGGGAATTTCTACCATTCATATAATCTTTAGTTGTACATATCTTAATTTCAATGTATTACCTATATACATATAGGTGTACAGCAAAGTATATGTGTGAATTTTTGATGCCCCTACCTGCTGTGCTGTTTATAGCACTTGCTGTGTGGTACAAAGGCAAGGTAACACACAAGAAGGAATTCTGAGGTGTGGAAGAAAAGGTGGAAATCCTTTGTTCTGAGCTAAGGTTTTGCTGACGGATGTGGTACTATGTGTGGAGGTGGTGGTTTTCCTGGAGCTAAAACATGTTCCAAGGAAGAGATTACATTTTTGACTCTATTGATTTGTGTTAGCCCAGCCCCCGCCTTCCAGCAGGCAGAGCAGGTCCTCAGCAACCTCCTGCATCTTTTGGATGCTTAGTCATTTGCTGTGGATCAGTGCGAGGATGCCTCAGCCAATAAGCCCCTCTCATGCTCTTCTCAGGGTGGACTTACTTAAAGTCGCATAGCTATTAATTTAGGCACAATTCCTGCCTGATCTCCCTTCTACCTATTTCTTGAAGTAAAACTCCCAAAGTTCCCCTTCGTGCAGTTCTATTTGAAACAACAACTGAGTAAATTCTCAAATGTGGTATCACTCGGGTATGCATTGAGGCCCCAGGAGAGCTATGGAAAAGGCAGGCAGTGCTGGGAGAAACCAGGGAGGCACCCCAGCACTTACCCCCAACTTTGCTTCCACGGTCTTGGCAAACATGAGCAGTCCCTTCTCCTTGCACCCCACATTGCCCAGGGTGATGAGGGCTACAGGGTAAAATGAGGACAGAAGGCCCTGGCAGCTTCTGACAGGGATAAAGGAGGGGGGAATAAAAGGACAACTGCTGAACTAGGTATATTTTTGTGTCCAGGCAGTGGCATTCTTGGAACTGGATGAAATCCCCAATGTGCTGTGTGGTTGCTATAACAGCTGCTCTTATTTATGGTTTGTGTCTGTCTCCAGATGCTGTTTCTATCCCTTGTGGTTAAAATCTTAATGATTTCATATTTACTATTATGTTATGATCCCAGACTGCAGCCTACATGTTGGATCTTTCTCTTCTCTTCCCCAGCTCGTGGCCAGTTAAATGTCAGAGATGGTTTTCTTTTTGTCTTGTCTGTTTGTGAGAGCAAAACCCTTTGTTTGTCTCAGTTGTGTGTATTTCTATTCATGGACCTACAGTGGAGTGTGACAGTGAGCTCCCTCGGAGCCAGCTCCCTTTCTGGGCTGTTCACTGCACAGCTATCTGCCTGTGAGAGAGCCCTGCTTTCCTGGCATCCCAAAGACCTGAGGGCAGCCCTGTGGACAGACCAGCTTCCCACTGTCTAGCCATCGTGGTGGCACATCATGTGTGACTAATCTCTGGTATCCAGTTACCACTTGCACTTTAAAATCTGTCAATTTACTGTCATACTACAGAACATGGGTCTGTAGTGATGTTCTTGTGGCTGATACTGTAATGCCCAGTTGGGCAGCACTGGTTGCCAGCTGACAGCCCCCTCCCATTCAAATGCTGAAGAGCAGCAAATGCCAGGACACAGAGTGTTGTATCAGCCCTTCTGTTCACAAGTGGTGCCTGGTAGTGGTATGAAGCCTCTGGATTCTTGGTGGTCTCTGGCTCTGACTTAACCATAAAGAGGCCCCCTTGACTGGTAAGAATTTGTCCAAGGTCGTCTTAGAGAAGGAAAGACAGAGGGGGATGAAACATTTAGGGCACCTCACATTATTAGGACTTTTCACCATCAGTCAGAAAGAAAGTGGGATTTTGGAGGCTTTAAGGGAGGTTTGTGGCTTTCTTGGTTTATTGGTTTGGTTGTGTTTTTTTTGGAAAAGGCATCCTCAGCAGAGGGAGGAAGGTGTTTGTGACTTCCAAGTAGGTGTAAGCCTGAAAGACGTATGGCAGTTCTGGGTATGTACAATAGCTGAGCAGAAGCTTGGGGAAGAATAGATTTTGGGCAGCTGAGCCCCTTGACAAAAAAAAAACCAAAACAAAACAAAACAAACTGAGGGAAGGAGTTGAGGCTACATTGCCTTTAACTTAAGTCCCTTTAGGTGCTACAAATAAATAAATAAAATAATCCTTGTACATGATGAATTATTACAACTAAATCAGCTATAAAAGTCTTTTAAATTAATCAGGGCACTTGTGACATGCCCATTACAACTTAACATTTTTTTTATCAAGATCTGAAGTGCCCTTGGGCTTGTTTGTGCTCTTCCAGACACAGGGGCTGTTGAAAGCCAGCAGATTCCCTTTCCCTGCCACACCTCACATGCAGACATGTACATTAGTTCACTTTGTAACTTGATGCCGGGAGCCAGCAAATACCAGCAGCCCCACAGCATACCCATTACACAGCTGGCCTTGTCCATGGTTTAAACAGTAGGCACACTGTGCCTGTGCCTCTCAAACTCATGATGGTTCCTTGTAGCCTTTTCCCTGCTGGTGGGAGAGAACATGTCTAGCCTGAGGATCTGCATGAGATGCCAAAGGCAAATAACTTGATGTGGAGGTGTGGGAGCATCAAACGCACCTGTCATCGAAGGCCACACAGGGGTAGTGTGGGCAGTTACCTTTAATGCTGTGCTGCTGCTGGAAGGCTGAGAATATTGTTAATCTCTTTCACCTGTGCAGATCTTCAGTCCTTGCCTGCAATGCAGCTTTTCACTGTCTTTATTTTGCAGCTTCTGTTGGTGTCAGATGGATGATCGGGGTTACTGAAATTAACAAGGGCTCCACCTATGGCAACAATGACAACAAGCAGAAACAAAAGTAGCATCTTCAGAGACTGCTTCAATCCAAAGGGAACAAATGCAACTGCTGAAAACTCTTAAGTGCATATCACAGTCCTTCAAGTGACATCAGAGGAAGGGTAGGATGAGCAATGGCCGTGCATATCCGAGTATGTGCCCCTGTTGTTTTTTTCTGGGGGTTTGGGCTGATGACACATTTGAAAGATGCACTCCTTCCTATACTCTCCACAACAGGTTTGCATTTGTGTGGTTGGTTTGTTTTCCTATGAAGTGTCTTGAGTTTTGAAGAAAAAAAATAAATTCCGACGTGCTTGTATGAAGAGACTCTACCTGGAAACTAACCAGAGATGCAGGCTTTCATGTCAGGAGATTGTTACAAGGTGATTAAAATTGATAGTTGTTTAGAACACACAGTTTAACTACCATAATCTGTCAGCGTTTAAATACAGTACAGTAAGATGTTCTGCTTGGTTATACCAGTATTGGACTGGAGCAGCTCTACTGAAGTGGCAGAACTGCAGTAGAGCTTTTGTACATCTGGAACTTACTGCCACTGTGCACTATGTGGGCCCTTTAAAACTTCAGCCAGACCCTGGACATCCAGACATCAGAGCCTTGCAGTAGCATAACCTGAAACAGAGTTTGGCCTTATGGCCTGAGCAGAGCTAAGTTAGCCACTGCCGTCTCTTTCCCCAGGCCATACATCTGAGAGATAGCTGAAACCTGTAATTCTTGAGAGTAAATGCCATTTATGGTTTGGAAAAACGAAGGTAATAAAATTCTTTTTGGCTTTAAACATTACTTAAAATTCTAGGCCTTCCTAACAATGGTAGGAAGAAAATAACTGGGCATGGTGTAGTGAAATAATGCAAAGTGTGCATTAAAATGTAAGCCCCAAACCCATGCACTCTTGTGATCCTAATTAATCTGCTTGTCTGTCTTTTCTGGTAAATTAGTTTACTTTGTGCCTCATAACGGTCAGCCTGAGGTAATAGTGAAAAATATAATTTTTTTCTTTTGGGGAGAAGAGGGGAACTAGGACAAAGACCTAAGGCAGCAATACAGTTCAGGTTTTTTTATGCCTGTCTAGACTTGACACCTTTCTTAATTAAATAAAACTAGAATCAAGCTCCTTGGTAAAAGGGTGTTGCAAAGGCCTCCTGTTTTTAAACCTCCAGAGTTAAGGATCTGCAGGTTACTAAAAAGAACTTCACAGAATTACAGAAAACAAGAAAATAAAGGGGGGATTTCTGAATACCAACAATTATTGTAAAAAAACCCCAGTCTTTTAAAACCTACAGATGCTGATACTTAGCAGAGGAGATTATGATTGGCACTCTCAGAGTCAGTCCATTTTCAGTGCACACAGGACTAAACAATGATAGTAGTCTCTAGTGCAGAAAGTGAGCAGTCTTTAGTTCTAGCAGCTGGTGTAAACCCCAGCTTTTCCTCTACTAAAACTGAGGCCAGAAGAAACAGAGGCTAATACAACAGAATATGAAACATCCCATGAACTATGTATTTGCTGTTCAGTACATTAGATAATTGTGAAACTCATCTTTTTAATATGCAGCACCTAAAGAGCAGGTGGAGCAGTGCTTTTAGCATGGGGCAGTAAGTGAAGTTTTTTGGTAGAGGAGGCAGCAACATTTTCAATATGAAGGAAGAACTAGGCTAGGGGAAGTGTGAGCAACCAGTTTTGGGGCCTTTTTTTCCTCACATGTTCTTGTGTACACATGGATTCCCTATGCTCTGAAGCTTTCTGGAGTAGGTTGCATGATGTCATGAATAGAAACATGGGCTCCAGTGTAGTTTTCCCAACACATGAAACAGGTAAGAGTCCAAGAGAAGAAAATGCTGCCATGCTTACAATGCTATTCTTTTAATACAGCACATGCCCTGCACGCTATTTGCTGTGACAATCTGAACAGTGAAAGCCTGAGTATTATACAGAACCTGCCATCTGAAGCTATCCTGTAAGTAATGATCAGGCACATTGTTGAGTCAGACCTGAAGACACCGTACACAAGAGTTTGAAAATGGGTGTGAGGCAGAGAAAGCATTTTAGTGTACACAGTACCTGGCACATACAGTGGCCTTTTCTCAGGGTGGTAGGTGAGTATTCTGAGCAGCAAATAAATACATACTCCTGTAGTGACAATGACAGAGACCAGCTGTTTTGCCTGTTTTAAGGAGCCACTGACTTAAACATGTGGTAGGGAAGACATTTAATCCTCCTTACAAATCTCAGCCCTTTCCTCTCCAACTGCGTCCAGTGCCACCAAATGTGTAAATACTTCTGAAAGAGTACTTAGATTATTTCATACCCCTTTCTCTAGGACCAACCCTTAGAACAGGCTGAGGGCCAAACTTGCCACACCTGGATCAGTCCCAAGTACTTCTGCAAGTCCCGGCACACAAGAACTGCACCCCTGGGCCCTTCCAGCACTCACTGACAGACAGGGAAAACTTAATGGTACTTGCCAAAGTTGAACCTCTTCCAGTTCACTGTATTAAAAGAATGACATAGGTCATTAGGAAGCAGTGTTTGCCCCTCATCCCCACAAGCAAATCTATGTTCTACAACTGCCTTAACAAAAGTAGTCTTAATGTTTTGTTTATACAAAAATAAAACTATGAAAAGCCAATATGCAGTGAAGGAGTTTTCTTTTGCTTGGCAACAACAAAATAGTAACAGTTTGCAACCCCTATCCTGACTCCTAAAACCTGTCCACAGTCCTTGTTTGTGTACAAGGGTATGCGAAACAGGGCAAATGAGAACAGAAATGACTCAGATACGTCTCTTACACGGCAAAGTGAAGCACACAGCAGGCTGGGGCGCACTTTTACTCTAGCTGCTTTCGTAGTCCTTTGCTGAGGATGACAATATACTTACCTTCCTATCACAACTGAAAACAGAGAACCAAAAAGAAGGGCAAGTCTGTTTAAATTCAGCATTATATTTTTTGAGAGCCTAAATCCACTGCACAGGTGACATTCACATCAAGGCTCATACTTTTCTAGATAGATTTTGTGACATGTCCCCAACAGCTCACCCCACACGTGGGACTAACCAAGGACTTGTGGATTAAGAGAAAAGACACTAGAATAAAACCAAATACTAAAAGAAGTTCCAAGTTATCAATTCTAAGTCTAAAGCTGTAACAGGAATATGTAAACTTGCACTAATGCTTATACATAACAGTTTTAAGTCACCTGTTTGTGATAGCAAGTCAATCAATCAACTAGTGCAGCCTGTGCTGCAAGTTGTTTCTTCCAATTGCTCACCACTTCTCTTCTTCCTTGTGTGAGACTGGTGACAACCCAGGTGTGGTAGGGAAATCAAAGCCCAGGATCAGGAATCAGCTTTAAAAAGATAACAGTAAGTTCTTGGTTTTGTGAAAAAGAACATGGGAATAATCTTAAAGAGTTCTCCTCTAGACCACAGAAATGCCATGCAGAGCACTCCCTGTTCAGAGTCCATGCATTCAAGAACGAAGTTATCCCTGAGATAATAGTGTCAGGAATTGCCCATCACCTTCTTTCCTCAGAGGATGAAAGGGAGGAACCTTAAATCTGTTACCACTTGTGTAAGAAGCATCTTGCACTGCACATCTCAAAACTCGACAAAATACTGACTCTTGTAATGTAAGAGCAGCTTATTCCAGTTAGATTAGCTACGCAGTCTTATACAAGAGTTGCAAAAAGGTTTAAAATGTGACACAACCCCCTTTTGGAAGAAAATCCCTTTACCAACATCTCCTAAAATAAACCATTTATTGAGAAAAAACTTTTTTTTTTAAATTTCATTAATCAGCCTTGTGCATAACAAATCTGAAGCTTGCCAAAAACAAATAAACAAAAAAACCCAGTAAAAGTTCACAGTCAGTGCACTCAAACAGATTAAAAAACAAGGTCCATAACGCCTGATAACACTACAGCATTTTTCTGAACCTAAAGAGTTCAAAAATACTACATATTAACATTACGGTTCTCAATCAAATGAGAAACAGGAGAAAGAACAAAAAAGGTATGGTCCATATACAGTAGTAATGGCACTTTCACTGAACATGCAGCTTCTTCCAACTTGCAGACACTGTCACGTGAGCAACATGTGCCAAGTAAAATGTACAGGAGCAGCAGAGAAAGTGACGCCTGTCACTTGTGCAGTCTTCGTTAAGTTCAACTTTTATACTGTTTCTCAGTCTTTATGTAAATATTACATACAGTAGTGATTAAAATCTCGTCAGAATAAAAAAGGCCAGAGATTGAGCAACTTCATTCTTCATCTGTGCAAACCTGTGAAGGAAGCAAAAGGCAATTACTGAAATCAGTTGTCTCTCTGCACTGCAGCAAGAAGATGACAACAGATCAATTTCTTTAGCACCCTCAAACATCTTTGAAGCTTCTTCCTGCTCCCTTGTTACACAGATAATGCATAACAAACATTTATATGTCAGTACTGACATTCCCCCTGTCACCATGCAAACTTTAGGTGCCTAAAGCCGCGTTCTTCCTCTGTGATGGATGGGATCTGGCTACAGTTGCATTGATGAGGGAAGGGTATGACAATCCCAAACACAGTTACTGAACCAGAACACCAAAGTGAACAACTTTGTGCTGGAAAATGGGACAGAATTCCATAACCTACTGTGCCCCTACTTCTTCAAAGAAGTTACTAATATACCTCAATTCGTAGTTGTGAATATTTAAGGAAAGAATCAAACCATAGTTCATGCAAGAACTACAGATTGTTATACCAACTGCCAGATAAACATTCTATATAAACTTAACTTTAAATAGGAACTAAAAAGCAGACCCTTGCACAGAAGAATGGTACCGTTCTCAAGCCTGTGCTGGTTTCACTTTTTATGGAGAGGGCCTTTATCTTTAGAAACCTGTACATATGTACTTACTGAAGTTTTCAGTGCAGAGCCCTTCAGATCTAATTAGCTACAACTGAGTTGAAGCCTGACTAGTCTTTTTAACATAAAGATAATGCCTATCAAAACAGCTTTGCAAGTTTGTTGCATGGTGTATACCAGGTCCTATAGTCAAGTGCTTGCTAAAAATATCACATGTGCTTCTGAAAAGTTGCCACACCATGTTTTCTGGGCAGCATCAACCTGATACCAGCCCCTCACCATGATACCAAGCCTTGTGGCATTGCTGCTAAAAAGCTAACTAAAAGACTTTTCGAATTCCCATCTGTGGTTTTTGTAGCTGAAGTCATCAGACAAACCTTGACAAAGGGATGATCAAGGAGCTGGCTGGCCGTCCACCTCATCTTTGGGTCACTTTCCAGGCAGTGGCAAAGGAAGTCTTTCCCTTCTGGGCTCACTTTGTCAGGAATAGGAGGCTTATGACCCATCCCCACTTTATACATGATCTGGAAGTTGTGCTCATATTCGTGCCAAGGCCTCTGGAACAGGTAACAGCATTGCTAAGTGCACACTTTAGTGAGTAACTTACTATCCCCTAGAGTATATATTGCTGTACTCTAGGAAACGAAAAACCACCCCAGTACTTGCAGATTTAAGCGTGACAAATTGCTGAGAGTGGGACCAGAATTTGCAGAGAAAACAGTTTGCATGTCGTCAGTACGTGAAACATCCCTACCTTGCCAGTGACCATCTCTATAACAACACAGCCCAGGCTCCAGATGTCTGCTGCACGTCCGTGCCCTTCTCCTTTAGCTCTGGTAATTACTTCTGGAGCCATGTATGCTTTGAAACATCACATATGACATCATCAGTTCATACAGCAGAAGGAACAGTATACAGTAAGTGACTAACTGGTAAACTTGTTCAATACATCTGTAATGAATTACTACTCAGTTTTTCTTGCCAAGTTTTGCCATTTGCTAGCTTCTTGTTCTTTGACATGTTTGCAGCATAACTGTCTTTCAGTTTGAAAAGTGATAGTGAAAATGCTGCTACAGTACATGCTTTCAGTTATTGCCATTTTTTGAAAACAGAATAAGCAGCTGTTCAGTAAGAAGAGTACTGTTGCAGTCAGACTGCAGAGACAGACAGCCCCGGAAAACACAAGCTCTGGCATCTTTATGGTTACCAGACAAATACAATGTTATCTCTTGTTATATAATTCACTGATTGTTTGGCTTCTGGATACAAAGCACAGCTAGCTCAGGTAAAACCAAGTTTCCCTGAAACACATGGTTTTACTCCAGCCCAGCCTTCTGGCAGAGGTATCTTTTACGGTAAGTAGACAACTACCTGCCCAGCACAAGCTTCCTTACCTGCAGTCCCCAAGGTACTGTTCACTTCTCCAGGCATTGTCTGGGTATTGTTCTTCAGCTTCACTGAGCAGCCAAAGTCTCCCAGTTTAATAAGTCCAGATGAGGTAAGAAAGATGTTGGCTCCTAGGAAACACAATTAAACAGAATAACACTTGTTTAAACCAGTTGGCAGTTACACAGTGGATAATAGCTGAATTCACACTTACATCTTTAGCTGTGGATTAACTGTGGAATATGACAGCATTAAAGATGTTTTGGTCAGTCTGTGTTATCATAAAGCACACTGGAAGTTGGCAAGTGTTCAAAACATGGCAGGCAAATTGAATAGCTTTCCATACAAGCCCATTACAAGAAACAACTTCTCCAGGACTTGAGAAATTCCAGTGCTTCTCCTTGAGAGCATAAGACTAAAAAAACTGTTTTGTGGCAGAGGCCACTGCTGTGTACCTACCATTAGGCATCTTTTCAGTTCTGCTGAGTCAAGACAGGTGATATCATACTTGTCATCAAAAATAGTGTGGCCAGCAGGACCAAGTAATGGTCCTGAGCTGCGGCTGCACCTCAGGTAACAGGTCTGAGTCCCTCACTTCAAGAAGGACATTGAGGTGTTGGAGCAAGTCCAGAGAAGGGCAACAAAGCTGGTGAAGGGTCTGGAGAGTAAGTCCTGTGAGGAGCAGCTGAAGGAGTTGGGGTTATTTAGCCTGGAGAAAAGGAGGCTCAGGGGAGACCTTATTGCTCTCTACAACCACCTGAAAGGCCAAAGGCTGGATTCTGCAAGTATCACCTGGCGGAATGAGAGCTTCAGTTGTGATCCCTCTTGAGGAAAAACAGGTGGTACACACAGAAGAGAACTGTACACCTACTCCAGGAACAGGCAGATGTTGGGGATTTCATTACACAGAGCCTCCTCACAAGTCATACAAAAGATTCATTCAAAAATGGCTCATGTGAATAAAACCATCCAAAGTTTCACACTTTTGTTCCACCTTGAACACTGGTCAGTGCAGAAGTCCTTAGCTGTTCCTCCTTTGTGTTATGTTGTCCTAGTCAATGACCTTTTCCAGTTAGCTTGGCTGGGCACCCCCAAGATACTCGTAAAAAATACAAAGAATCATCAAAAAGCTCAAGTTAGAAAAGGCAGTGCAGGGTCAGTGATGCCAAAATCCTGCCTGCTTCTCAAAGGGCTAACTACTGTAAGAATGGTTGATAACTATTTAGTCCAAGAGGAGTTACACAGAACTGCAATTAAAGGGGGAGCAAAATCATTAAGCAAAATAAATTCCAGCCTTTAGTTACTATAGGCTTTTACAAGTTCTGAAAGAAGAACTAACCATTCAGGGAATATAACTCTTCTGCACATTATGCCCATAGGTTTTCCACTTCCATCATTCAAATACTCCAGAATACTACACATACTCTGGAATTCTTTGGCTGGATTCTACAGTTTGCTATCAAAGGGACATTCATGTCCAGAGTCACCCTGCAATCACAGGCATGTGTAATGGAGCTGGATAAGACCATCCCTAAGCTTCTTGAATGAATGAGAATACAGAAACACACAGAAGCAATTCAAGAAGGCAGCTTGATGGGTCACTAAGAGTCCTGGCATTCAAAGAGTGACAGCTTCATCTTCCTTTGAACTACTGCCAACAGCTTTTCTAGTGATTTCCAAGAAGTTGCTTGTCAGAAAGTAGGTGCACTTAGCCCAGAGAGCTTAGGAAAAATGGCCATCACTAGCAAACACTTTTTTAAGGATGTTTGGAAAACCTAGGTTTCCATTCCTCAAGAAAGCACCACAAAAATTTCATGAAAGAGTACAAAGCAGTTTCCAACTACTACAGTGGGTGGGGCCTGGCACTGCTGAAGTGCGACATTCTCTCTTTCGAGTGCATGTACTGCTATTTGGATCAGTTTCATTTCATACAGTTCAGAACCTACTTCCAAGGCCTTTCAAACCAAAGTTTGTCCTTTTAATAAAAAGTAATGACAATTCAGCATAAGTGTTACCATGAAAGCTGCTGTGAGCCCTTTCCCCCCAAATGCACCTGGAACTGTCAAATGGGCAAAAGCACTAAACCAAAGTTTCACCAAGAAGAGAGACAGCACTTGACTCATGTTGCTGACACGTTCGGTCAGCTGAATAAGTCTTCCACTGGTGCACTGTCTGCTGAAGCCTCTGTTTTTTAAGATGCTTGTTCAGAAACCAAGACCAGACTCTGGAAGGAGTCTTTAAAAAAGTCCTCCTTGTTAAAGAAAACCTAAACAGAATCCAGCAGGACCTGGGTCAGAGAAGAGAAGACAAAAGGGCAGTACTTTGAGGGTGACCGATGCTTTTTACCTTTGACAGTTAATGCTACTGGGAATGGAACAGAATTCCTACCGTATCTGCAAGGTTAATAGGGAAAATAAAACCAGAGACCATGATTAAAACAGCAAAAAGGCATCACACTCCCATCTGTTTCTCCTCTCCCCCTACACATACGCTCAAAAGCATCTTCACTGAATGTACTAGGCAGAGGCCAGAGGTTGCCCACTTCTGCCCAGCCCTCCTGCTGTTATACCACAAAACCTTCTGGGGAGACTGCAAACAAAGAGCCAATGTCAAAAGCCATACTCCTGCTAAAGACAACAACAGCCATGACTAAAGCATTTAAACTCGAGTTTCATGCCCTGTACCTCTGCCAAATCAGCCCCACAGTATGCACAGTGAAAACTTCACTAGCATGATACTGCAAAGGTTTTGGTGGAAATCCTGTGAGTCCAAGGAGCAGGACCAAAAGCCTCACTAAAGGCTGTGGCATAATTCCAGAAAAAAAGGCAGCTCACAGACATTCCTCAGCCAATGCTTAAGCAGTGCAGCAGCCAAATTGATTCAAGAAACAAGCAGGGCAAGTTCTACTCTTGGATGAGAAAAAATAGCTCTTGCATACTCATAGAAAGCATGACACATGCCCATAGTCTCCTGTTAAACAGTTTTCCATGTTTTCCTGAATGACCTTCCTTGCCTTGTGCTCACCAGGAAGACAAGAATGGCAGGAGTTCTGAGCAAACAACAAAGTTAACAAGAAGACAGTAACACAGCAGTAGTTTGATGAAGACTTTTCTGGCCTGGGGCATCTCATTCATGCATTCCTGATTTACTAAAGCTTCAGATACAATCCCTTCATTTTCTGTGTTCACACTAAAAACACTACTCCAAACACTCTTCAGAATATGCCCTTCTCTCCTGAAGAGAATGAACCAAGCATGGCCTCAATGATAATTCCTCTCAATTCAGCACGTGTGAGACCACGCCTTGAGTGTCTTGTTTTTAGGCTCCCCAGTATGACAGACAATGACATACTGGAGCAGACCCAGGAGTGCAGCATGAAGACGGTCAGAGGGCTGGGACACACAACATACAAGAAGAAGCTGCACGGTGCACTTGTTTAGCTTGAAGAAGGGAAGCCTGGGGGAGCGCATACAAGGGGGAACTTATTGTGGTTTTCAGCTGTGTAACGGGAGGGTATCAAGAACATGGAAACAGACTCTCTCCTCAAAGACTTCCTCCCCATATCATCCTGTAAAATGATATGGGGCAATGAACACAACAGCAACCTTTGCAAATTCCAGGGAAGTATCAAAAAAATGTTTCTAACAATGGGGATAGGTCAGTCACAGGAACAGCATCTCCATCCCTGGAGATACACATGTATCTCAACTATGAGCAATCTGATCAAATTTGACATTGGATCTGATACTGAGGCTGACCTAGAACAGAGAGCTCCAACAGAGATGTCCATAAGTTCCCTTCAGCATTAAATATGCCATCATTCTTGACCACTGTGCAGAACAGCTTCCTGACAAAAAGTGAAGTAATTCCAACCAAGGAAACTGGTTAGCCACAGGGGTTAACATTCAATATCCAGAAGAGAGATTAAAAGAGTATCCCAAAAGACTTAACTTCTGCTACATATTAGCACCACCTACTTTTCACATTGATGCAGATTAAGTAAAAACTGTGCAGCCAAATGTAACAACCAGCCAACATGACCCTCAGTTTGCCCTCACAACCACAGGTTGGGGCAAACCAAGGTTTTTGGCATCTGTATCTTGCTTCATGTTTCACCCTCACACATCTGGATGCCACAACATCACCTGAAAGACAACAGTGGCACAAGGGGACACTACTAACCAGAAGACTATTTTTGAGCACAAGGTACTTGCAGACACTGTGAGATGCAGATAAGCCATTATTGTAAGAATTGTTTACTTGCTGCTAGAAGAAACAGATCCACAGTAATCTTTAGCAAACTGGCCATGAGAGCTGTAGCATGATCTGACAGCAAGATTTTCATCAGAAAGCAGTTTGAACAGTCTGAACGACATATCATTCTTCCCTATAAGAAAAATAAAAGAGTATCTGTCTACACAAGAGCTAAAATTAAAACCAGAGTGTTCTTTCCTGCTGTTAGCCTGAAAACTTGGGGATGCAATGCTAGCATAAAAGGAGACAGAGAACAAAAGCCTTCGAGTGCAACATCAGACACCCTTTGTAAAAATACCCTCTGTGGTCTGTCTGCATGTTCTATCATGAAGTTTCAGGAAGGTCTATACACAGATGTGTCTGCAGTGACCCTCTGTTTATACCTGCTGTTACTCTTAAAAAGCACCCCAACATTTGACATGAGGAACCTGTAGCAAGAGAAATGCCCTCAGATAATACACCATTACAGTTCTGTTAAACAGCTCTTCTCACTTTATGCATTTTCCTGAAGAGCAGAAGACCTATTTGAAAACATATTCAGGTATCAGCAATGACACTGAGCAGCACAGAAGAAATCCCTATCCAGCCTTGGATTGTGATCACGAGCTTCCAGGAGAATGTAATACAGCTAAGCAAAACCTGGATGTGGAATGATCAAGAAAAGGGCAAAGGAAGGCACTGTGAAAAGCACAAAGGGGAATCCACAACTGGAGAGAAACTTTGGTAAGGAAGGAGAACCAGAAAAGGTAAGATTGCTGGGGAATGGGAATGAGGGAGTTTTCTAGGGAAAAAAAAGCCAAAACTGACTCAAGAGTGGCCTACCTGGATGGAAGGCCTCTGGATCGTAGATAGTTCTTTTCCCAAATGAGAAGCATGAGGCCAAAGGACCAAGAGCAACTGGGAACCTCCTACACTGCTGCGGTGATTCAAAACCCTGTGAGCAAGAGGGACATAGAAACCCAGCATCGTTGGGTTGCACTGCCTTGCCATAAAATGAGCATTTGCAGGACACATTGTGTGCACTGTTTCCCCTGGCTTTGGTTCACTTTCTGCCACTGGTGAGCAAAGTATGCCAGACTAACAAAACCAAGACAACTAGACATGGAGGATGTTGTTAGAAGGCGCAGAAAAAGAAAAATGAACCTGGAATGAGGACTTGACACTGAGTGCCCTAAACACATGCCAAAACCAACACCCCTTAAGTTACTGTAGTTCATATCTGCTCATTTTGTAAGCAAATACTGACAGGCAGGCATGAGAAGATAAAATGTATGGAAAAAAAACCCCACTAGGTAAGTAATTTTAAAATATCCCTTTAACTTCCTTTAACAATTACTATGTTTATTCAACCACTCATCTGAAATCCTAAAACTCTTCAGGAAAATGGAATTAGAAGGAAAAGTTCTGATGCACAATTCTAGCACGCTACGCTTGCTTGTCAGCTCCAGAAAACACCACTGTTCTTTGCACAGACAAGAAGAAAAACAGCATTACATAACTCGGTAAAATATTACTAAAAACACAAGGACTAAGAATTAAGATTGTTTTAACAATTGTCCAAACTCAACAACCTCCAGAGAAACTATATAAAACATGGGCACCATTGATGAGTTTGAAATGACAACTGTGAACATTTTTTATGATCTACATTTAAAAAAAAAAGAGCGCACAACTAGCCAATAACTTGTAAACTGAAACGTTAATGGAAGGCTTTATATATTTAATGACTGTATAGAAAAATGCACACTAAATCTGCAAATATGTTCCCCCATCCTTCCCCCTGCTCTCATCTACCACATTGAAACAAAACCATTACCTGTTCTGGTTAACATTACCTTTAATGTCTCGATGAACAATACCATGTTCATGTAGTACATTGATAGCAATCGTGATTTGCTTTGAGTAGAGCCTAATGACATGCTCCTGAAGGCCCAGTTTTGATACCTCCTCCAGAGTGCCCTCATCACAGTACTCCATGAAGATGTACATTTCTTCCTGTTGTGGGAACCAAACCAGATTTGACTGGGTATAGTTTTTTTTATATTTTATTCTTTTTAAACACTGAATTAGGATCAAGTTTTCCTTCCTTCCTTTGTTGTCCATGAACAGACCAATGGAACTATCACGTAATGTTTTAATGGACGTATCTCTTACCATGGACTGTCTAATAAATCATCAATTCAGAACTCAATTCTCTCTCTCACACTGCAACCTAATGCAGTCTATTGCACAGCTATAGAAAATCTCTGCTACGTATCTATCTGCATCATTTGTACACAACTGATATTATTTGGGTGTATAAAAATACATTACTTTGGCATCAACCAAACGACACTTTGGAAATCTTGCAAGTACATTACACAGAAATCCAAAAAGACCCTTCACTTATTTAGAAAATGGGAAAAAAGCTAAATGTTTTGGGCTTGTTTTTTATCCCTTCTTACTCCTAGTTCCTACATTATCATGTGTTGATTACTTGGGATGGGCAAGTTTTTTGTTGTTTTCTGTGGATTGGACAAGTATGCCAACTCTACACTCACTTTAAGGAAAAGTTAGGTTACTGTTCCCACTCTGTCTCCAAGCCCAGCCAATTTCAGCCAGACTCAATATAAAAAGATGGCAAAGACACTGAGCTCTCAGAAACTAGTCCGAGAAACCAATGACCCAGTGACACAGACACCAAAATTTGTGTCCCCAAGTAGTGAAGTGCAGAGAGAAAGCAGCCTTTGTTCCCTTTTAAAACCAGCAATGGATCTGCAAATTAACTAATTTATATTGAGCAAATCAGTCAAATCCACTCAGCGCTTCCCAACCAGACATCAGGGTTCAAGACTCATGGTGCAAGTGGGAAGAGCATGTGGGAAGCAGAGCATAAGAAAAAGTTGGGTATCTCAGCACACAACTCTCAATCCAACTCCATAAGAAAAACACATTTCCTTAGTTCTGCTGCTCAAGCAAGAATATTTGTTTTTTCCTTCTGAAGAGGTGCTAGCTGAATTCCAATACTACTCTGGCACCAAGATTTAAATGCCAGCACTAAATTTTTCCAGGAATCAACACGATACACCAGTACAACCTTTGCTGCTAAC
>JAOXXN010000446.1:37067438-37084444 GCA_026770055.1 Myrmophylax atrothorax | reverse complement strand
GCTGCTAACAGTGACAGGTTTTAGCCTGTCTAGTCTTTATGTACACAAAGGAGTTACCACACCATGCATGATACAGCTTGCTTTTAGAGCAGTTCCATAGAGAAGCAGCATACAATAGCTCCAGCACTGCTCACTCGATTCACTTATTGTGAGCCTTCTCTGTTTATGTACCAGTTCCAAAAAATTTCTCCAAACTATGTTTCAGAGGCCTCAATATTCAGAGAAAAGAAAGACACATTGCTATTCACAGAAATAATCAGAGAATTAAGGTGAACTAAAATGTTCTGAAGTAAAACCTCCAGTAATACAAAGCGTCTTAAATTTTTCTCTCTGCCCTATAAAAAAGCCCCAGTAATTTAAGTTTTCTTACCCTGTGGAGCTCCACACCAAAATAACGAACCAGATTAGGGTGTTTGATGCCTTCAAAAATCTTCAGTTCATCAGCTGTTTCTTTGATAGTTTTGTGATCATTGGGTTGAAATCTTATCTGCAAGGAGATTTGCCATTATTGTGATACTATTTAAAATCAGTAAGAAACAAAAAGAAAAAAAGAAAATTACCCATCCTAAACTCAACAAAAAAAACCCCACAGCTTAAAAAAAGGTACTTTTGTCTCATTTTTTTTTTAAATAGCATCATAACACAAAGAGCCCCAAAGTACTAACCCTCCATCCCTAGACTTAAACAAAGCATAATAAATGTTTTTGGGAAAATAACAGAACTATGATGATTTATAAACTTTCTAAGAACAAAATGCCATTACTTAAATGTATAAATACATGTGTGCACATATACATCTCTTCCAAGCTTGCCTTCTAGCTTAAATGTGGCAGATAGACACAGGACAGGAGAATCTGAAAGCAACACCAGCGACAGCAATCATTCAAGAGAGAATAGTTCCCACGTACTTCATCACTGGAGAGTCTAAGGGATTTCTTTGGGGGGTTCTTCATTGAGAATGAGGCAGATGCAAGGAAAGGGTGTGGCATGGAACAATTACAAGCAGTTTTTGATGAAAGAAAGAGGTTTTCACTACTTCTCCTGCAATATATTGTGATGGATTGTTCGAGGAGGAAAAAAGTCTTCTGAAAAAGTGATTTAAAGTGTCTAATCACACAAAGATAAGCAAAATGAATAGCAAGTTATAGAAGATGCTACTTTTACCATACTGGTAGAAAGCAGAAGCTCCATTAACTGAATGCAGGACAACTTTTCCTTTGGTTGCTAGAGCATTACGATTGTTGTGTACAGTAATTCCAAGCTATTGTTAAGAAATACAGAAAAGCCTTTCATATGGAAGTTGCAAACAATTTGCATGCAAGCCTATATTCAGCCTATTAGAGAAATGTCTGTCAAACAAGTTGTATTTATGAATTTATTTGAGCTTCTTCCTAAGGAGCACACACATGCTAATCTGTAGAAAGCACCTGCACCTAGAAAGGAATTCTGAATCCCAGAAACAAAGTCCTACTGATAGGGGGGAAAAAATACGTTATTTCATTAGCAGAAAAAAATGTAACAGCAACAAAATTGCAAGTGTTGTTATTAGTCAGTGAATGAGTATGGTAAAAGAAGTTAAGCACAAGTCCAGTCTTGCTTTTCCACACACAGGAGAACACCTAAGCATTGTGTGTGTGGAACAACTGGCTCATAAAAGGTAACTGCTGTAGTATCTAATACCAGCATGGTAACTGTTACAAAGAGTTGATGTTACCAGTTGTCTAAAGATGTAGAAATGCATTCCAACGAAACCTTTTCTTCTTTTTAAAAAAAGGTGTTGTAGGGGAAATGGATCTCTACGCCTACATAGTTTTACTTACTCCTATCCTGAAAATTAGATTTTCTGTACCCACCAGGTTAGTCAAGTTTTGTGACTCAACCTAGCTCAGTTAAACTGCAGGAGAGGCTGAAAAACATCTGATGTCACACTTCCTACCTTTTGCTCTAAGGAACTAATAAAATGTGAGAGGTAACGCTGCAAAATAAAATAAAAAATTTGTGTACCGTTTTCACTAATCTTTCAAAATTATTTAAGCTCTCCTAATGGGAGTTTGCATATATTAAGCAAGCATTAATTAAATTCACAACATCCCTATAAGATTAGTTAAGAAACATTGAATTTAAATTTATGTAAAATGGATAAAGTTATAGACTTGCAAAAAAAATTTAAAAGAAAAAGAAAAAGCTTAAGCAGCTCATGGAGGAAAAAGTGATAACAGCAGCTGTGGCTACATGAAGAAAAATCTGTCTTCCCATTCTTTGCTAGTTAGTTGACAACAATGTTCAGGAACCCTCAATGCCTGCTAAGACATGCCCATGCAGTTTAGAAAAAAAACAAGGGCAGCAGTGATTCTTGTATACACAGTACTCACTTCCTTCATAGCCATCAGCTCTCCAGTGTCAACACTGATACAGGTATAGACCTTCCCATACTGGCCTTCACCTGCAAAATTAAAATAACAAAAGTTACACTACATTCAATGAGCAACACGTACATCACCGACAATAAGAAAACAACACCAAAACCAGCTTGTCAACGTTCTTTACCTGTATTTTAAATTAAAACTTCAAGTAGCTTTTAACTGTAACACCTAATACCACATTCATTGACCTGAATTCAAGCTGATTGAAAGTAAAAACATTACTTTAACAGGCTGACCTGAATGAAAACTTCTCATGAACTTAAGGATTTTTTCCCAAAATCCCAAGCCAGAGAGTGAAAAAGGATCACATGGGGGAATCAACAATAACATTAGTGAATTAAATCCCAAAGTTTGAGTTCATTTCCATTAATATTTCTGGTTCTTCCAAATGCAAAACTCAAACATTTTACAGGCTTAAACACATGCAGATCTCACAGGATCATATCTAAGTAATTGTTCTATCCAAAACCTCCTTTTTTCTTATTTGATCAATAAAAATGTCAGTGAAGTTCTACATTATGAAAATCCAAGCTACAACATTATTTTGTATTTTTACGTTCTTATTTTAGTAAAGGTGATATTACCTATGTGGAGAGCAATGATTTTCAAAGATTAGATTCCCTTCAAAAATACTATGTTTGATATTTTAGCCTGATAAATGAATAATAGACATACCAATTTTGTTTCCTCTCTGCCACTTGAAAGTCACTTTTCTCAAACCTACATGCATGACGTTATCATAAGATTTCGGTGTGTCACACACTTGGCCAATGATGTTCTTCCTTCTCATCTCTCTGTATCTCCTCTCTTCAAACAACTGAACAGACTTTTGAACAGCTTCCATCGGTGCTTGCTTGGAAGCAGTGTCTAAAAAGAGGGATGAACAATTTCCTTGACTAAGAAATAGTCACTGTTATATTTTGTTATCATTTGATACCATGTGAAGTGACCCCAATTAAAAGAAAACTATTTTATCAGTCTAATTTAAGATGTAGGAAAAGAATAAGACATTTTAATAATCACACATGAAACGAAGGTAAAATGAGAATAATTGGAATTTCCTCATCATCTCTTACTTGATTCAACAAAATTAAATGTGTGAAATCCAACACACTTCTTTGCATGTGACCTGTAACTAACCTGTGAGAGTGGAAATATGTTAGGGTCATTAAGAGCACTAAGGAAAGAAGAACAGGTAAAGTTTTGCTCTACAGAGATATGAGAGGTTTCTTGAAAAACTCATAGCATCTGTTATTTCAAAGATTTAGAGGTATTAGAAACTCCAGCTCTCAAGTCCTCAAACAGAATCCTAGTGAGTGAGGCCACACTCCTTCATCCCCTCCTTGTAAAGCACAAAAATTACACACCTGTGACTGCTGAAACCAGTAGTTTAACCTGTTCCTAGCAGTATCCAAAAGATGGACATACTGATATTCCCCAATTATATATTTTACTCCCCACCTATAATTAAGACTAATTCCTCAACACTAAATATGTTTTGCTGTATTTTAAGTCAAAATCTTTGTCTTATTCACAGTGGACAGTAAAACCAGTTCCCATTACAGCAGTCTTCTAGAAATTTAAGGTTTCCCTCATTCTTCTTTGCTAGTTTAAAACAAACTCCAATTCCTTCAGTATTTATGTTCCGAACAAAAAGTAAAGACTTTTCGATTTCAGAACAAGAATTTGTAGTTCCTTCTGTGTTCTGTCTAAGCCACATAATGAGACCGGTTTTTTAAATTTTTTTTCTAATGTTTCATGAGGCTCCATCCTGCCTCATATATGCAAGCAAGCTTCATGTATAGATATCTGTACAGTACAGGACTGTCTGAAGTAATCAAGTTACTTTGTTTCATGAAAATCAGCAGCAGGACAGGGAGGAATAGGCCCCGTAATAGTCCTGAATTTAGGAAACAGTGTGGGATCACACACTGTTAGACACCCAAAATAAGAAAATCCCACACTGGGGAGAAATCTTGCGAAGTGAGAAAGTGCTTCCTACTACTGTCAATGCAACTCACCATTAGGCTGAATAGGGACAGCAAACTTCTACAATTCCTATATAGTAACAAATCAACTCAGTTTTGTAGCACGCTACTAGTATCATTCAGAAACTGAAAAGAATTAACTTTTATGAATTACTCTCACCTCAGAGTGTACACCATGTGATTTTGTTAGCAGTATCTTATACCTGCCATCAGGATTTTATTTTTCCTCCTTCCTATATATAAAGCTGTGAAAACCTCTTCAGAATCAGCAGTAAAATTCAATCTTTTAGTCCTTTTAGCACTGGTTTAATCGACACTACATTATAACACTCCTAAACACCTACCTTTGGTCTGGTTGATTAATGTTCTGAGCTCCCAACTCCGCCGGGATGAACCACTCAAATCTCCTTTTGGATACAATGGCTCTAGAAAAATAACAGTGTGAGCGCAAAAGCACCTTTATCTCATATTAAGGATTATGCCACTATATTCAGCAGAAGCCAAGATATTACATGTCAGGACTAACACCCTGTATGTATAGCAACGTATGCTCTTGAAATCGAAAATTAACTTCTCTTTAGAAAACAAATTATGAAATAGAATTTAATTTATATAGAAACAGAGATCTCCCTCCACAGCTGAGGGATGCACTTAAAACCAGGGCACTCAGAATCCAATATGAAACCTATCTGTAGGAAAACAATTTTCCAAGGTTTCTTAGAATAAGGCTTGTATTCATTCCAACTTAAGCCAGCTCCTGTTCATATAGATACATAAAAACTGGTATAAGCACAAGGCAGACAATATTTTCAACATTTACTTAAAAACAAAGATTAAAAAAACCCCCACACCTCTCAATATAAATTTTTAAGGCATTTATCTCTTTGAAATACAGTGTGGATGACCACAGTATCAACTCTACTTTGCTGTAGATTTTGCACTTTCTTTTAATTTGCACAATCTTTCCAGGTATTTGTTGCAATAAATCCCACATGCAGAGAGGCTGAAGGAGGAGCCCTCATCAGGACATCAAGTCACACACCCTGTTCCATCTTCCAGGATTCAAATAACATCAAGTATTCATAGCATGAATACTGCAGTGATAAAGAACTGGACAGAAAACACTTCACGGTCCAGAAGGGTCCAGTTCATACCTCATTAACAGTGTTTCGGAATGTACTATCAAATGGATTATATAATGTAGAAATCATGTTACTAATTTCATTTTGAACACTGGAACTTAGTAAGACATCAGGAAATCTCTCCAGATACAATTCAGAAACAACATGAAAGGCAAGAGAATAGTGGATATGTCTGAAAACAGAACTTACGCTGACAATGTAAGCCTAAAAGTTAAAAGATCTAAGAATTCTGAATGAGGCGAAAAAAATTTTTGGAAAGGGTAAGAAGTGGGAACAGAGAGAAACAGGTTAATGACATAAACCATCTGCACATCCAGGTCACAATTTGTTACTGTGACAATCACCTTCTCGCTCTTCAGTGGGACTGGAGTGACGACTAAGGGATCTGAACTGCAACTCGGCTGCTATTGAAGCAAGTCGATCATTTTCAGGGACACTGGAACCCCTGTTAAAAAGAGCCATCATACTAATTAACGTGTCATTAGTATTTATGTAGTCCAATGCTGATTTAGCTGCAGTATTAAAGAGACAGAATCTTAGAATATGAACCATGAAAGCAATGTGAAAGAAAAACTGATGCTGAAAGGTAAACTGCAAACCCTTTCTATGCTATTTTTCCTCCAAATGATTTTAGTTATGCCACTCTATGAAAAAGCCCCACGCTTCCAAAGTATAAACTACTTCAAACTGTCATTGCCAATAAAAACAGAATCCATTTTCATGACTTGTAACTTACTACTAAGACAGCTGCTGCAGGATGCAGCTTGTACAGGTTTGGATATACCAGCAGCAGTGATTCAGCTGGGTGATAATGTGAGCCACATTATCAGATGAAGGGTGGTAACTGAATTCATATGTGCCTTGTGCACTGCAAATACGGGCATAGTCCGCAGTCATTACGGCAACACTAGTGGGAAGAAATAAGCTGTTGGCAGACAGGACACTTAAAGTGACAACAGCTTGACTGCTTGGAGGCCCTAGTTCTTCCACACAGCACAGAGTAGAATCAGATGCCTCAGAATAACAGCCAGATAAATAAGCATTCTAAACAGAAAGGAAAGTGGTACTGAGAGAAATGAGACTTAAAAATCCTTAGATCTCCAGGAACTTTTCTCCAGCCCCAGACATTGATCAATACACTCATGTTTTAGAAGCACAAATTTCTTGTGAAAGTCTTTCTACCACAGCTTACTTTTGGACAAGGCTCCCTTTCAAAGTATGATCAGGAAGAATTGTCACTGATACCTCCTTAAACATCATGCTTGAGAGGTATGAGCTGAACATTACTGGAAACTGGGAAACATTGTTAAATCCTTCACTGCAAGCTAACAACTACAAAAAGATGAAAAATATCTGCCATCATGAAGTGTGCACACCTATGAGAGGACATCCCTACAGCCCTAAAGTTGTTTCCAAATTGTGTATGATTATTACCTAAGAATAGTTCAAGATAATCTTCAGAACAGAACCTAAAACGGTATTCCCGTGCAAATGTTCTCCATAGGATGTTTGCTTTGCACTCCCTACTACTGCCCAACTAGACTTTATAAGTTTGAAAAGGAACTGAAACTAAACTAGTGAAAATCCTCATTATTCTTCAGGAAGTTGAGGCTAAGGTAGTTTTGAGCACACAGAGAGCAACAATTCCTGATGCACAGAATGATTCAAAAGAAGTAAAGCTAAACCACCTCTAAAATGAGGCAACAACTAAACAGAGGACCTTAAGCATCATAGCTTTGAATGCAGTATCTAAAACCCATTTCAGGCCCATCTTAGTCACCCAGAGGTTTTGTTGTTTGTGGCCAGAAAGACTGTCTGCACACTTTATGCAAAAAGTATAGTAAAAGAACAAGAACACTGATACATTTTGGCTTCAGGCCTGAATAAATAATAAAATGATGAACAATAAACTTAGCTAGCTCAGAAATGAAACATCTATATAGGTCATTAGCATGAACACAGTGTAAATGTCTAAGCATCAGAAGGCTCAATCTAAACAACCAGGTATCACTGCTTTGGATTTTTTAATTTGCAGTTATATTAAATTGATTTCTTTTTTTTTTGGTCAAGAAAAACTTCACCAGAACTATAGTGGCATTTGTGCCCTGCGCACTGCCTATTACAATTGATTTACAAAGTTCCTACATTCAACTTTTTGCAGATATTTAATGTTTACAATCATCCCTAAATATATAAAGAGTTTCTGGAAACTGTACAAAGGTTCTGTCTTTGTGCTATTCCAGCAGCTGGACTCCATACCTTGCATACAAAACCACAATGTTTTGCCTTCCTCGATAAACAAAAACCCTTAGAAGTCCCCAACAGCTTCAAAACTCTCTCTGCTTTGGTATATTTTTTTCTTCAAAAACTCTTCAAGCTCACACAGGGTATTAAAGGCTACTTAGAAATCCAGACAGTGCACAAAGAAACCAATAAAATCATGGAATATTTTATGAACAACACTCAAAAAAGTAAAAACTGAGAGCTCTAAGAAAAATGCAAGTCTAAAAAAATAGGCGTAGACGATTTGACTAAAATACTACATTCACAGCAACTTTCATGTTACAATCCATGAAAGTAATATGCATTTGATTGCAACTAAGAAGTACAATTCTCATTTCTTTCCTTCCTAATGACTATCTTCTAGAACTATAAGAAAATGTCAAAATGCCAACTTTTACACTTTTATCAATATTTGTGTAGGACAAACACACAGAAAACATCAAAAGAATACACCATCATATTCAAGTATGTCAAGTTATAAACCTGATAGTTGCACTGAGTGGTATAAAATCACAAAAAAAGCCTACAACTATTAAAAACTATCTCCCCCTTGAAAATTTAACTAACTTTAAAAATATGCCTTGCTCAAAGAGCTGTACATTGCCTAGAAAAAAATCCTTTTTATATTCTGTGTAAAGACTATGTTACCTATCAAGTAAACAAGTTCCACAACCTCAAATTCATAAACATTAATTAACCTCACACTGTCATCTTATTATGCTGCCAGAACTTCTCAGTGAAAATTCTCTACAATATTACTTGAAAGGGCTATTCAAATGCTGCAGACTACTGCCTACTGTCTTTTTCAATAGTGGGCTTAAAACAGAAGCATGAAGGACAGATAATAAAGACATGTACTTTGAAAGACAAAAATTAAGGATGCATTTTCAAACAAACAACAACAAAGAAAAAACAAAACAACAACAACAACAAAAACAAACAAAAAACAAAACCCAGGACCAAAATAAAACAAAAAAACCCCTGCACTCAAGCTGTACCTCTAGAGGCTACTGCAGGGTGCAAGTCATACTTAGCATAAAAATAAACTGAAAACACTTGCAGGAAAGATCGTATATAAAGAGTCGTGACTTTGTTCCCTCTTCACAGCTTAATGCATGCTGCTGCTGTGCATCTGGTAATAAATCAAACCATAGTGGTTTGCTAACTAACAACCGAAAACTACTTACTAAAAACCAATTTGTAATCAAGTCACATCTAAGTTTCCTTCAGTCACCATCAATCCTGTTGTTCCTTCACTTCCTGTTCTTTTCTCTACAGCTGTGTAATACAGTCACATATGTGTCTTGATTCATAGGAATCTCTGTCCAAGAGAACTTTTGGTACTCTGCAGTAGAAAAAAGAATCCAAAACCACCTAAGATACTCCTATGTAAGGGCACAGTTTTCAAAGGCAGGGATGCACATGGAGTGGGAAGGAGTAAAACTGGGAGATATGTCAATGGTCTGACTGTGGTATGGGAAGAATAAATACCAGCAGTCTGACATATCAGCCAAACTGAAGGTCAAAACACAAGAAAGATACTCACATAGGTCTGTTAAAAAAAAGAAAAAGGCACCTATGATAATACAGGAGTTGTTTCTTGTACATATCCTGATACAGAAATGGTTTCTTTCATATTACATTTATTCTGTACCACCCTAAGAAGCCAAAGGTATAGCAAGAAATAATTAAAAAAAATCCTCCTGAAATCTTCTGTATTTAATTTTGCATTTGCCACTACATTGTGTTTGAAAATATGTCTGACAATAACAATACCAAAACAATTAACTAACATGAGAAATAAAATGCAAAACCTTGGGCTTATTTCTGTCTTAGTTATCTCAGAGAAAGTGATTCTATGATTCTAAGTGTTAGTTACCAATACTAATTATTTAGTAAAGTTATACCAGTGAGCTGACTGGCATATGTTCATTTCATGGACATTTTTACTGAGCAAATCTGTAATTTACATCAGAACATGCTTTTAACTACCACATTGTTCATTTTGAATCTGAAAGCAGTCTTATCATCAATTTCCAAGACACACAATTTTGCTCAAGTCAAACATGAATGAAGGAGCCAGTGGAAGGCATGATGGGAGGGGAAAGTACGGTGCAAATGATCTACTAGGATGCAAGTATGTGGGACAGTTATATGGGTGATGTATGTAGGATGAGGCTTCTACTTCACGAAGAGGAGCTACCTGGTATCATTTGCACTGCTGCCAGGTTTGGGCTGAGCTGAGTCGCTACCGACGGGAGCGGGGCGACTGACAGCAACACCGCAATGGTTCCGCGCGTCACAAGGGACACTCCGAGTGCTGTGGTAAGAAGGAAAACTTCAGGAAACAGTTAAAAAAAAAATGTTTGGAGTTGAAACTTTGTGTGATGATCCCTGTGTTACAAGTTTTTCAGTACATAAAGCAGTACGTGGAATAATTCTCCGTCTCAGAAGCTTCATGAGCTGCCAATACATACAGTAATAATAATCTTCAAAATAAAAATTCCCCATCTTCAGAGTAGTACTAGTTTCTGCCAACAGCTAAGTGACTTCCGAAAAAAGAAACAAGCGTGCAGTTTGTCATTATCTTTATCTTCTTGAAAAGTAAGGCCCTCTGTGTAAATTTATGCATGGTAACCTTTATTTTGAAATTTTTTAAAACTATTTTTGCATTAATTCTCATGTCAACTCTTTCAAATGCAAGAGGAAAGATCCATTGTTTCAAGCTTATTCACAGCAGGTTGGTAATGGCGCAGAAATGCCACCATATTTCAGAATGCTACCTTTTTAAGTTCTATATATGCTAAACTACAGAAAGCACTGTCACAGGCACTTACACAGACATTCAAAGTGGGGAAGGAAGTAAGAGTTTCGTTAATCAGAGGTTTTCACCGAATCACAGCTTTTTACACTGAAACATTGTTTCCAGGGAAGACAAAGGGGATAAGTATGACTTCAAAGTAAGGACGCATGCAGCAGTAAAAAAGGGGGGTGGGCACACAGTGAGAAAGAGAAACCATATCATTAAAAGTACATCAATAAAGTCTGGATTACTTACATGGTAATTTTTTCTATCTGTTTTGCCCTCAACAGCAAAGAAAAGGTGTTCAACTTACTGACAGTCAGCATAACCAAGAGAGGATAAATGAGTTTAGAATGCTCTACTAAGGCTAAATACCTGAAGCCTTCAGGTGTGGGGATGATAAGATGAGGATTTGGTGGATCACTATGGCACCGAGGCACTTTCACAGGGCGGGGACTGTTTCGATGAACAGCTGCAAATAAAAAAATAGAACACATTTGTTCAGATGTCAGAAAAAATCTCCTAGGGTTGTTTCAAGACACAAAATTAAAACAAATTCCTATTTTACAGAACTAAGTCTGAAGTGGCACATTTTTTTCTTATCCTTTAAGAAAAACACAAATTATTTCCATTTTAAACACACTGATTGTATGCATTAATACTTTTCATATTATTTTATCATTTAACTCATCCATAAAATAATGAAAATTCTCCAGATAAGTAAAAATTAGCAATTAGAAAGTGTGTACATGCATCACTAAAACTACAACTTCGTTATTTAAACTTCACAAAATAAAGGTTTGTTATCTTATTGCAAAATAAATATGAACAAACCAAGTAATAATTAAAAAAACAAACAGCATCACTATGTTCCCTTTGCATCAGAATTAGCTTTCTCAGACAATAACGGAAAGCAAAATGAGTGGTGGAAAAAGCCACATACGACAATTTTACTCACACTGATGCCCCTCATGACAGTCTGTCCCAAGAAAATGGGACAGGATAAAACCTAAATGAGCCATGATTATCCTCACGCCTAGCTCATTCAGTGCCTCAAAAAGTAGCCTGTAGTGTCTTCCCTCAACCTCTCCTTAACTAGTCAGAAAAATACTGTGGCAGTCACAACACAAGACAGCTGAACAAACCATGAGTCAGTACTTTCTGCCAGGCTAAGTCTATCTCAGTGATCTGAATTTCTGCCTTGTTTGCACAACTAGGACAAGTAAAAGACGCCAGGGCCAGGTGTTGGTTGTCCTGTTACAAATCACAAATACACTAGAGGAAGACCCATACAGCATATCCTAAACCACCTGGGTGGACATAGGCCGTTTCACAAAAGCAAAAGCCAGGATAAAACACCAGGAGACAGTCATTTACATGCCTAGAGGCAGCAGTGTGAACATAACTGGATCCTCAGCTTTGGAAAAAGCGATAAAGATCACAGTGGGTTTAGGTCCCTCAACATGGTATGCAGAAGTAAGCAGAAAGTCTTATTTTTCTGCTAATCAGGAGACAGGAAGGGCTATCTACAATATCTACAGCCAGAATACAGGTTATATTTACCTATGTTTATTTCACATGTATTAAAGTTTCAGACTGCTGTTCAAGTCTGCACCATCTGTTAGCCCTGTGCCTCTGAGACAAAAGCTGTCCATTAATTTAGTTTCTGTGATCTGCTGTGTCTGCAGTAGCATTTGTAAGAGTTCCAATACTTTGGCATCATCATGCTAGTGATTCATCTAGAATGGGACTCCCTCTCAACAACAGTATCCAAAGTGAATGTACAGGTTTTACATCACAGACTTCAGCTACATTTCATTTTACACTATGCTTCTTTTCAAAGGACTAGACTGACTTTCACTGCAAAATGTTTCTCAGCTGCAAGACATTCTTATCAAGATTATATCAAAACTGAAACTTTACTGAAAAACCTCCTCTTGCCAGAGTCAAATTACTCTCCTTTATGTCTTCTGTCATCAAGTCTGCCCAGAAAGTAGACATCAGAAGAAAGAAAAAAAAAGATGACATGGTATTTTGAAAAGTAAACAAGTCAAAGGAGTTGAGACAAGGAAGAGAAACAGTGCTGAGAAAAAGATGCTTGAATGGGAAACACAGATGAGGAAATGTTTTCACCAGATATACAATCAAAGATGTTGATTTTGTTCTAATTAAATGAAAATTTAGATCTATAAAGATATATTTTACACTATGACAAATTTTATATTTCACACAGCACTATCCAACCCTCACATGTAATTCATTTATACCTTAATAATGTAAAGTCCAACAAAAGTGTAAATATCCGCAGTGCCACAATGAAAGTTTGAGAGAGGGAATTGTAAATGCCTTCTTAGATTTATAATCACTTCTATACCCAGTCTTTAAAAATAACAGCCCTTTCCCAGAAGATTTGTAAGACTTCACAGGAATTCAAGGATAAAAACAAAGGAAAGCGTCTGTAAAGCTTTGAAGTTGCCTGAATAAATCCTCTGGTTAGGCAATAATGGTTTCACATCAACAAATCACAAAAAGATTACAAATACTTGTATTGGTATTTCTAGCACTTTAAAAGTACTTTACGATCAAAATTCTGTAACAGCAGCAGCAAAGCTCCAGAACAAATGCTAGTAACTTCTGCCTTACCAAGGTACAAACCTGTAACAGGACTGTGAGGTTTCCCAATAACATGGCCAATGCACTCATTCATTAGAGCTTGTAAACTCTAGAAAAGATAAAAAGTTGTGATGTTTTGTTACAAGAGAGTTGATAGTCACATGGTGAAGCTCACAGTAACAAAATCACACTGGTTAAGTACATAATCTGCCAGGTAAGCACCCCTATACTCTACCCATTATACTAAACTTCTGGATCCACATTAGGGTTTAGACTTCATTTTTTTTTTTAAGCTTGGAAATCTTAGTTTTGTCTTTGCCAAAATTAGATGAGAATTGAACAGTGACATATCACAAAGAACATTGCATAATGTAAAGCCAGCGGAACTTAAAAATAGACATTTTCAATAAAATTAAAATCAAGCTTGCTGGAAAAAAACTGTAACAACCTTCTCTGCCCTCTCCTCTCCACATCCCAAGAAGACATAGCTAAAAAAACTGAGTGATAGTATGATGGCCTGAATCACAAGATCAAAGTCTGTGAAACAGTAAATACAAAGCCTTGCATATTAAAAGAAATCCACTTTTCTCATCTACCCATGAAGCTAGCAAAAAACTTTATGAAAGGGATTTTAACAGTTAAAATCACTGAACTGGTGCTCAGGCAATCTGAGCTTAATTATTAGGTCTACTATCCACTGTGTATGTAACCATGGACAAGTTGTTTCATCTTCTTCTGGTTCAATTTACTTGTTGGAACACCAGGGATATAACATGTCTCCACAGTAAGGTAGTAAAATTATGTTCTTTGGTAGATCTATTATGAAGGCACCTTCTACAATGCCAGTCACTCAGAGTAGGCAAAATTTTTTCCAGAATTTTAAAAACTTAGTGAAGACCAGGAACTTGAAGCTAGACTAACAAAATCTGGAATTATTGAACTAAGAAAGTGTTTAGCTTGGGACTGGCATATCTTACCAAACCAGACTGAGCTAAAATTTCAGCTTGAAATGGAGAGCTTTAAATCTAGTCCATCATTCTTCCACAAGATCAGGGATTATCTAAATAAGAGATGAGGACTGACATTGGCATTTCTAGGTGAAATGCTGTGACCTGTGCTATACAGATTAATCAAAGTGGCTTCAAGTGTATTTCAGTTTTGGAGATGAAGAAAGTTCAAAAATGCAGTTCAGATTTTGGGTTCCCCTTTTCTCTGCCCTCCTTTCAAAGGCCATTTTAAAAACTGTGTCAAAGCAAAAAAAGTTGAGAGCTGCTTTCTAAAGCTGAAGTACCAGTGTATTCCAAACACAAGCTTAACTCTCTCATTGAGGCAAACAACCCTTTCCCAGCAACACACACACAGGACTAACACGTAACTTACTAGAGAACTGCTGATAAAAATACATGTGAGAAAAGACAAAGTTCTGTATCATGCAAGATTAATGTGGCTGGCATTTTACAGCACATAAAAATCAGAGGCACTGACACTCACATTTTGCTATTTTGTGGCAACTGTGCTTTCACTTCTCTGTAGTATTGTACCAAGATCAGAGAAATAAATTCTCAGAATTTTATTTCCACAGGAAAAGGAGGAAGGCAGAGCACACAAAAAAGCCAGTTATAGTCTACTATTTTTTTCCTCATACAAACAAAAGAAAGATGCCTTAAAGGTCTCTTTCATGCTGGAACAATTTGAAGAAATATCTTTAAACAATTGTGATTTTGTATTCATACCCATAGATGAAATCTGGGTGTTAACTAAGCCACAGAAGGTTACATTTAGAAATTCAATATGACAACTATAAATTCTAGCTCTGTAGAAAAGCTGCTGCCAACTTTCCCAAGACACAAAGGGAGGTGGCCTCCCAAGACAATACCAGCAACTTGGCAGCAAATTGAAAACAGTCTTGTCAACAGTCACAAACCTACTCTCTTCAGAATCTTACAAACTGAAGAGATATCAGCATCAATATACAACAACAGCAATTGTCTCAGAACAGCATCTGTATTCAGATCTCGTTTTATAAAAAGAATCATATTCTAATATAAATCATATACTGATCATATAAAAAGAAACATATACTGAGGTAACTTCACAAGCACCTACAAATAAACACAAGCAGAATAACTTATTCCATACCAAGAAATCATCTTCTGGGAGAGCTGAAATAAATGCTGGCTCAATGGCTTGAAGAAAATCAAAACCTTGAGTTGCCCATCTATCTCAAAGAAAAAAAAAAGTCAGAAAATGAAGTGCTCTTTGGCTAAAGCCATCATAAGAGTTTCAACTACATCCAAGAACAGTAAATGACAGTTAATTATTTTTCCTCTGGAAAACATGATAAAACATTTGTAAGAAAATGGACTAATATGTAAAACAAAAAATTTAACTTTTAATAATGCACTTGCCCAATTATACACAGATAAAGTCTGATTTTAGCAAAGACACTGTCAAATGAAGTGAGCAGGCCATGCTATGTATCTCAACTCTTCAGGAACAGTGTCATCAGTTCACCCATAGTATGTTTCAGAGCAACGAGTCAAACCACTATGTTCCCGGCCTAAATTCTCCTTTCTGAAACAAGACTGAAAGGATACTATAGATTTCATGACCATGTGATTAGCAGTGACTGAGCATCAGTGGTTTCTGGCCTAGACTGGTAAAATAAAACAAGTAACTTTGCTAGAATGAGTTGTGATTTCAGCCACTTGCTCTCCCTCACTGCCTCCTCTTACACCTACTAGAATAGTAGCTGCAACCGACAAAATACAAGGCCATTGGATATCCTGAGTTGGAAAAGATCCACATGGACCATCAGAGTCCAACTTCTGATTTTACACAGGGCAACATAAAAGTTAAATCATGTATCTAAGAGCATAGTCCGAATGCTCCCTGAACACTGACAGGTCTGGGGCCATCACCATTTCACCGTGGAGCCCATTCCAGGGCTTGGCCTCCCTCTCAGTGAAGAGCTTTTTCCCAATACCCAATGTGAGCCTCCCCTAACACAGATTTAAGCCATTCCCTCGTGCTGTCATAAGAGAAGACATGAGGAAGCTGCAGACAACAACTCAGTCTCCTACCTAAACTGGGCAAACCTAGTATCCTAAAGCACTTCTCATTACATCTTGCCCTCCAGCCCTTTCACCATCTTTGTTGCCTTTCTTTAAACACACTGCAGTATTTTTACATCCTTCTTAAACTGTGGAGCCCAAAAATATGCAGAGTACTCAAGCCAAGGCTGCATGAACATGAGGTATGGTAGTACCACCAACTACTTCAAACTGGTTAGCCATACTGTGCCTAAGGCACTCTAGGATATGGCTGGCTCTTTTGCCACCAGGGGACACTGTTGACTCAAAGTTTACCATCAACAGGAACCCCAAGATCCCTTTCTGAAGGGCTGCACTCCAAGCTGTTTGCCCCTGATCTGATGTATAGCCAAGGTTACAGCAACCCAGGTGCAAAATCTGGCATTTGTCCTTGTTGTCCAGTACTCATATCTATTAATTTCTCTCTGTAAGGCCTCTGTACCTTCGAGGGAATCAATGGCTCCTCCTAATTTAGTATCATTGGCAAACTTGTTTTGTATGTACTCAACTCGCATGTCCAGATCACAGATAAAAACAAAACAACTGGCTCTAAAATTGAGCCCTGAGAACACCCTAGTGACTGGCCACCAGCCAGATGTCACTCCACTTAGTCCAACTCTTTGAGACCAAACCTTTCAAAAACTTCTACAGCAGTAACAAGT
>JAOXXN010000446.1:37041349-37051846 GCA_026770055.1 Myrmophylax atrothorax | reverse complement strand
AGGACTCGGCAGAGAACCAAGAATGCAGGTTCAAAAGATGGTAAATCCATGGATTTCAACTCTTCCC
Organism: Myrmophylax atrothorax; assembly: GCA_026770055.1. Classification (NCBI taxonomy): domain Eukaryota; kingdom Metazoa; phylum Chordata; class Aves; order Passeriformes; family Thamnophilidae; genus Myrmophylax; species Myrmophylax atrothorax. The sequence continues at coordinate 37,051,779 of JAOXXN010000446.1, read as the reverse complement.
ATGATACTGTGCTGCATTTTTGCTCACAACAAGGTGGGAAATTTAGTAACTGCACGTAATCTGAACACAACATGGGATCTGGATATTCTGAAAACTGTAACAAGAAACAGGTATCATGAAAAGGATCCTTAAAATTCCTCAGGATTTTGCATTTGTTTAAAGTACCATGACGAAAGTCTATTTTTAAAAGGTAACATTTTATTCACTCGCAAGTCAACCACAGAATTTTCATGTTTAGCTTTAAAAAAACCCCAACAAAGTAATTTTTTTTTATTTAAGGACCATTAGTCTGAGGCAAAACAATTATGGACCCTCAGGAGTGAAGAAAATGTCTTACTTTATGTTTCTGTTATGACTGTATCTAGAGAAACAAGTGTGCACTTGGCTATCTCAGCTCAGTAACCTCCTTCCTTTTCAGATACATAATTCATATATTACATAAAACTCCACATTGCAAATGAATGCATTATTCAAGAAAGTGTCACTGGCTAAACTAAGTCAAACTACTGAAAAAATCAAACTTATGAACTTTGGTAAACATTGAAACTGTTTAAAAAAGAAAGATGAAACAAAATATAAAGAGAACAAGCTAGTTTGTTGTTTGGGGGGTTTTAATTAATAAACTTACTTTTCATTTAAATAAAAGTTACATCTAATTAAAATTACTTTTCTAATTAGAGAAAACAATTGAGATTATCTGAAATAAACATCCTAGATATCTGAAGTATCTACCTTGTGATAACATTCTAAGCAAGGCTGCACATGGAAGCACTCTGGGGCTTAATTTAGGAAGAAAAGCTGGACTGCAGTACATGTGCAACTCCTAAAGATAACACACCAGTCATCATCTAAGAATCAGATTTGTTTCAGATTAAGTCTGTTTTATTCTTATTCTCATTGCAAAGCTGCTAACTACAACACCTACATATCCTTTATTCATATAGTAGCCATAGCTAACATTTTTTAGGTTTTTCTTCAGTGCCAAATTGAAATAACATCACTATAAAAGAGAAAAAAACATAACCAGAAATTAGAACAATGATAAAGTACTGCCCAGAAGGTGAAAAAAAATCTAATCCACTCTTAAGCTTATCATCTAGCAGAAAATTTAAAACACATATATAAGAACACATCTTCTTACATGGAATATTAATGTCTTTTTTACTAACTCTCTTTAAAATAAACATGTAGCACCAGAGATAAATATTTTTATACAAGAAGTTTTCATTAACAACAATCATGGAAATACCACCCTTCCACAGTACAACAAAAAATTTAAGGAATACAACCCTGTTATTCAAATATAGTGTTGGAAAATTTAGTTCTTAAAAGAAATATTAAAGGACTAGTCTATGATCAAGAATAACAACAAAATTGAGTAAAAAATATTAAGTTATATAATTTTCTAGCATCAAGGATAACAGATGACATTAAGGCTTAGTATTAGACACTTAAACTTCTATTGTTCAATTTGACTGATCTTAATCTTGTGTGGTGTCAATCTGAAATATTTCAAGGGATTACCAAATACTTCTTAATCCCAAAGAAAAGTCTAAGCCATTTATCGAGATCATACATAAAATCCATACTCAAAAGTGCAGCCAGTTGAATAAACAACAAACAGGGTGCACAATCCTAAATACTGTTCTACTAAAATAATATCTCTGATTTTGTAAACTAAAGTAAGAAATATTATCCCTCTTTGTTAAGAATCACACTGTACAACTCCTACACAAAATGGACTGTATAGTGCCTAGAGCCTTCTTACAGTATCAGAGCCTATGAGGAACCACACTTCTTTTAAACACAGTAAAAACAGACATCTCTAGAAAGATTTACTCATATTAAAGATGAAATGAGCATTAAAATATGTACAGTGGAAGAATCCAAAAGCATATTTTAGATGTGATTTAGACGGTGTTTAAGCAACAACAGACATAAAAGCATGTCCAGAGACTGTAAATGCAAGCACACACATAAACACAGAGTGGAGATATGGGAGTAACAGAAGCAACAAAGATTAACAGAACACCAACAACTGTCTGCATACATATATCAAACTGACCTGCACTCAAAAAAACAAACTCCAAAGACACTACATTCAAAGCATGTAAAGATGCAAAGACCAAGCAATTCAAAACCATCTCTTCCATTTCAGTACAATGTCATCTTTTGCTACAGCAGGTATCGTACTTCTGACAAAGAGGGTTTTTTGGTTGTTGGGGATTTTTTGTTTGTTTGGGGGTTCCCCTTTAGTCATAAAATCATTTCTTAAAAGAGAACAACATTCCAAAGAAAATGCAGTAATTACTGAAAATGAACATTCAAAGTAGACACAAGGGTAGAGAAGGAGGGAAAAAATATGAAAATATTAACCTCACATCTTACAAGTCAACCAACACTACATTACCAAAAAGTTTAATTCTGTGAAGCTGCAGCAAAGCCTCTAGCTACTTAATCTTTCATTACCTTAAGAACCCTTGTGCAGTCAAAACTTTTGAGGTATTCAGCAGTTTCAAAAATACAATCAAAATGGTTTTCAATACCCCCAAACTATGTCTTATTTACTCTGATTTTTTTTCAACATATTTGTGGATAAATAGTAAGCTGAACTTTTTATGTGTTTTTGGTTTGGGAGTGCTTTTGGTTACTGTAACAGAGACCTGCAGGTTTTCTTACCTACTTCCCTCTTTAGGAAAACCTCTGTGTATTTTTAATGCAAATTTTCTAGAACACAAACTGAGACCACTTAGAGAATAAATATTCAACTAATAGCTTCATTTTTACAGTAATAGCTACACTAGTAACAGTACAAATAAAAACTTTCAAAATCAAATAGCTTTATATTTAAAAACTTATTAATCCTAAAAAAATAACCTCTGAGGGCAATGTACAATTCTCATTCCTTTTGCAAAGGTGACAGTCAACATTAAGAGATCAACAGCGTATCAAAGACCACATATGGTATTTGTATTAGAACAGGCATGTTGACTGAGAGATGCCTTTGGCCAGAATTCATGGGTAGGTCCCACACACAGTGCCACTCCATCAAGGAGGACAAGCAATCCTTACCACCAATTCTTTCTATTATAAAAATGTCTGCAAGTTAGGGTAACAGTTTATATTAATAAACTATACTCAGCCTTGAAAGAATTAGTGAGCACATCTTACAATATAAAACTTCAACTACTGTCTTTCATTGACTGCTTAATTCCTAATTTGGTTTCATTAACTCACGACCATTCATAATTAAGAATACAAAACAAAACAAAGAAAAACACTAATTAAACTAAGAGCCAGCTGAAGAATGCAACGTGCTAACATGACTTGTTTTCATAGATTCCAAGGTTAAGAGCATCCATCCATTTTTTCCATGTCCTTAAGCATAATGTGCCACCACAGTACTTCATCTATTTAAATGACAAAAACCCCCAGAACTACAGTGACATTTTAATAAAAGGCATCTTGCAGAAAGAAGAAGTCTCGAAGACAAGGACAATGACCACCTCCATGGCTGATTTTTCTCATAATCTAACCACTGTGCTTGATTTTGCACTGTTATTCTTCTGACTTGCTGCTTTAGACATTAGAAAACATAATGAATAAAGATGTTACTATAAAAATGTTATTACAATTACAAAGAAGAACCAGCTTGGGCTTCACACAAATTGTAATTCAGGTCAAACGACAGAATCATTTCTGGAAGGAGAACTGGGCTCCTGATCATAATATACATTGCCTTTCAAAAATCAACAAAGCAACCAAAACTTTTACAAGAGTCCAATTCCTACATTTTCAGTTAGAAACAACAGAGCAAGGAGGGACTCCTGTTAGCCATTTACACTACTAGCAACCTACCTCCAGCTGGTGATCACTCCTTACTAACGCCATACGAGCCCTTTGCAACGAACCATGCATTAGCTTGTGCAGTCTTAAAATTAGTTTCCTCAACCCCATTTGCTTCAGTGCTTTATCAACAAACGGCCTGTAAATAGAGGTCAGACAGTGCTGGCTGCAGCTTCCTTCAGCACTGCATTCTGGAGTAACCCAAGAGGCGGAGTCATCCTCAGATTCAAGCCTATCAAGCCTCCTTGAAAAATGGTCCTGAAAGTCAAAATTTGGCTTATGAGTAAAACTGTTCTTGATGGCTTGTCTAAGTTCCTCTACATTCTCCTCAGAGATTTGTTCTTCCCCATCACTCTCCTCTGTGCAAGTTCCTGAAGATTCCTTTACTTCTGTTTCCCTATGAACTTCTTCATCCTCTGGATCATTGTCCTTAGACGGTCGAGGAGAAGGAATTTCAAACACTGGCCAGCCAATGTCAGAAAGATTTTTGATGCCCAATACAGTCCCCATAATCCTTAGTTTCTGATTTAAGTCTTTTGTAATATTTAACCATAGACAGAGTGCCTGCACCCTGTCTTGGAAGTCCTTTGCAGCATACTTTTCATAGTCCTTTTGAAGAGCCTGAAGAGATGGATAAAGTGCTTCTATGTACTCCAGCAGCTCCATTATTCGCTTAACTTGCTCAAATGAGACCCGCTGGCGATGGAGGTGTTCATGGTAACTTGAGTAACCAAAAGCACTAGTTCCATGTGTTGATTTGCAAACTCCTTCTCCTGAAGTACCATTGAGACTGGCTCCATTTTTTACGCAGGAGAAGCTTCCATAGTCCACTTTGAAGGTGAGGATTTCATTGATGATATCAGGGATAGCTTGACGGGCTGCATAGAGATGGAGGTCTTGGTCATTAATGCTCCGGCCAGCATGCCACGCTTGCAGCTCCAGCCAGATCAGTTCATTGGATCGGTTCAGCCAGACAGAAGAGGTGTTTTCCTGTCCCCTTTGCTCCCTGTCCTTTTTCTTTGAGACTGAGGTAAGTTTTAACAAAAGCCGCAGGGTTTCAAAGAATTTCAAACGGTCTGCCGGGCAATCACTCCTAGAAGTCTGACGCGTAGTTCTGGGTATTGGCATGGGCACAGAGACTGGGAGCTTCGCGTTGCTACAGCCAAGGCTGAGGTAAGGCTTATTGAGATCAACATCTGGAATTGGTTTTTTTGGCAGAGACCCACCAACTGAGTCTAACATAAATGAGCACTGCACATTTTTCTTGTGATCGCGTTCTGTTGTCCTTAGAGCATCTCTGATCTTTTTCCCTTGCTTATAGCTGTGCTCTTCCACATTCTCAATGGTTTTCCCATTGTCTTTATGCAAAGCCTGAGTTGGCACACTCATCTTTTCTGCAAGAAAAGAAAAAAGAATGTGACTGCAGCAAGCAACAAGAAAAAGCATTGTTCAGGTCAGCTCCTGATCACACTTCTTAGGTTGAGCATAAACGCTGTTTAATACCAATAAACCAAAACAGGCATGGATAGAAGTAAAGAGAGTAATGTAACTACTAAGATACAAGGTTAAATCAATAGTAGCACCAAAGGATTTCTTTCTCTTCTCTTGCTTTATCTCTTTTGCAGGAAGGATCTCAGAATTCTCATTATCCTGAGTATGCCATCTGCTGAGAATTGAGTATGATCAAAAGGGACATAATAGTTTCCAAGTTCATTTTCCATACATTTGTCACACAACCCTCCAAACAAAAACTTCAAATGCAACAAAGCATTATTAAGGATCAAATTCAAACAGAATTAAAGACTCCCTCCACTGCATGTGCAATTTCATAAAAACTGGAGCATAAAAACTTTGAAAATTAGCTTGAATGCACCAATCCTGCCTCTTGGCTCTCATTTCCATGAACCCCTCTGTAGTTCTTAATACACTGCCTTAATACATGGAGAGCCTATCTCCCCACTGTTCCAACACTCAAACACTTGCTTTCTCCCTTACTACAGAACAGAGACAAGATGCCCTCTTCTCTTTCCTCAGGAGCAGCAGACCTTACCATTCTTTTGCAGCACCAACAAAAGAACTTCAATCTGGATGTTGTGGATCAGAACAGGAGGAACTACTTGGGATTAGAAGAGTGGTTCTCTCTCTCTTGGAATTGGTGGCAGGCTGAAGGGAAGCACCTGTACACAGACTAGCTGAAGTCCAGGGATCAGCAGTTAGAACACAACAAGGGACAAGGTCACAGAGCCTCTGCTTACTCAAATACAGAAAATATGTTCAGAATGATGGCTGAATAGTTTGCCTTGTTACACTGTTCACAGCTGCTAATGAGTAATAAGTGAGTCAATAAGGATGTGACCTGCTGCACTGCCACCTTCCAATCCTCATATCAAAAACATAAAATTTAACCCTTGCCACAGCTGTGTAGGTTTACAGCAGGTCACAATGACACCCAACTCTAGGGGAAAAAATAAATTACATTCTGAGAAAGAAAGAAAAATCACAAAGTCACTGTGATTCACAACACAGTCACAACACTCACTGTTTCTTGCAAATACAACTTCATTAATGCCTCTTACACTACTTTTATTTCAAGTATTCATGAAACTTTCTCCAAATAGCTATCAAGTACAACAGCAGATGACATAAAAACCTAACTCAAACACAGCTTTCCTCCCGGAAATAGAAACCTATCAGTGATTCTAAAAAACCTGCCATGGAATTCACTGTCATTGATTTTACAGCTACCTACTCAACCACTGTTGTGAAGCAGCAGTACCTCACCCTCAGCAGTTTATAACTCACGAGGCTTACCAGCATTAGACAGAACAAGGCTCAAAGTCCTGCTAAGCCAACAGCCGGAACTCCACACCGCAGCAAGCCCTGCTGAAAGGAGGCAACAACCCCAGGAGCTACGCCAGGCAAACAGCAGAAAGGGGCATTTTGCATTGGCAGGCAAGTAGGCAGAAGATGGACATGGACAGAGATGAAACCTACACCCTCTCCGCACAGATTTTAAAGCAGATTAGAAATGAATCAACTTCTAACAGCACTTTGATGTTGAAGATTTTGGTGACCTTGAAAACTAAATTGAATTCTGTTATATTTAAAGGTCACTTACTGATCTCACATTCTAGAGAGAAGAACATCTAGATCCCTTCAGTTTCTATTTTAACATTTTATTCTCCTTCACTATTAATCTTCAGATTTCCTCACCCCACCAAAACATATTGAAAGAAAGTTAAAAATTATTCATTATTACACGTGTGAAGCACCCTAGTACTTGAACGTTCATCATTCGTAACAAAGTCAAGGCATGATAATCTACAAATTGTTTCAATAACCTCTCATTTTATCAAATAAAGACACCAATTATTCAAATGCACCTGAAAGTTCTGCAATAAATGAGTATCAATGCCGAAACTGTATGAGTTCCGACTACTGATTTCACTGATGTATTGTAATACAGACTTAATTTGCAAAAAGAGTTCATAAATTTTGAGTTATGATTACCTTTAATGCTACGGGGGGCAGGAGATTTCATAACCAAGGCACCGTCAGCTGGTGGGGAGGAGCACATGGTAGAGTGAGATCTTACCGCTCATTATAAGAATATGACAAAGTGAACTTGAGGAACTTGATGGAAGTAAGAAAGCAGAGTCAGCACTGGTTCCCCTTCAAGTATGAAGCTGCAGAAGTTTTAGACTAGAAAGTAGACACAGGTACTGCTTTGTATCTAGTCCCTGAGAACCCAGCACTTAATAAGTAAGGCAGCACTCATGGGCTCAGGAGACACAGGTATGTCTTAGGAGTACTTCTGAAATGCATTGAGCTTAGAAAATGTGAATCCCACAGGTTCTCAGGCTACAGGAGAAACAGTTCAGAAACCACACAGACTATTGCATAAATTGATGTTTCTATGCTGAATGCACTTCATAATACTTTTGGTGTGACAGAAATTAAAAATCAGAGGTGGAAGTGACCAAGCCTGTGTCTAAGCTGTCTAAGGAAAGGAAAAATACCTTAAATCTGTTATTTCTAAACATCTGAAAAGTTATTTCAAATTAACCTTTTCAAGGCTACATCAAGCCAACCCCTGAATGAATTCTCCTACAAGAAGTGTAACCTATTCAATCTCAATAAGAATGTGCACACACACTCAAGGCCAACCAACTAGTCCACAAGTTTTTGGTTTTGGGGTGGCTTTCCTTTTTTTCCTCCATAATACAGAATAACTTTTCTGAGAATGTTCACATAGGCAAAGTTCTTTGCAGAAAAAGATACTTTACATACAACACTATCCAATTCATTATTAAAAGAAATACAACCACATTTTTAAGATCCACTCACAGCAACCAAGTACAGAATATTCTCATGTCAGAAGTAAGAACCATTTCCTCACAAATAGCGAGACCTTGCTCCAAAAACTCAAATCTATTAGCAGGGATAAACAACAGCTCCCAATTCTCATAAAGGTATCAATCTTCAATATGTGCTCAGCAGCAAAGGCTAACAATGAAATACATCATAGTTCTTTAGTATCACAATGTCCCTATTTAGAAATTAAGGGTTTTTAAAGCATAGAATGAAACAAGAAAAAATAATCACCAAAAGCAATAAAAGTTTATGTTATAACTATATACAGAACTAAATAGGGTTAATGTTGCAATTGAAGAGTTTTCATGGCTTTTAAATGTGCCTTTTAGCAAAGTTAAAGAAGATCAATAATTCCAAAGCTACAGTTAACTGGCAAAAACAACAAAATTTCTCATCAATTTAGTATAAGGAAGAGGCCTTTTGATGAATTCTCTCTTCAGTGACGTTACTCAGAGAGGTTTTATGACATGAAAGGAAATCAGAAGCTTTGGAAAATGTTTGTATTGGCCCTTCTTTTATTATGAACTTGCATTTCACAGCTCTGTTTAACCCAAGAACTGACTGTATTCCCTTATTCACACTGAACAATTTACCTTTTTCTTCCCTACATTTTACCTTGAAAATGTAATCCTCGCCATGCACTCGGGTATAACACCTCCTGTTTCATGTGAAGCAACTTTAAAAATTGCTTCCAAAACATCAGCTGGCAATAGTCAAGCTGCCATAACTCTGGCAAATAGTCTTGTCTGACTTATTTTTAAAAAAACAAACTAAACCAAACAAACAACAACAACAAAAAAACCAAACCCACAAACCTAGGTACATTCTCTATGAAAACACTGAACATACAATCTTAAATGGCTTTTTGACACTCATCCAAGCTCAACAAAACCACTATAATTGCACATTTTTCTTTCTTAGACAGGCAGCTTGAAAATATGTAGGTAGCTACTGCATGTTTTTTAAAATTATCTTTTCAACAAGCAATTCCCATATTCTACATCTGTGCTCAAATTAAAAAACTCAAAAATTCATACTTTAAGCTAAAGCAGCTTTATTATTATATATCATAGCTTAGTAAGATCAGAAGAAAAGCACATATGCAGCATCTTTTACTTTTTCCCTCCCTTATCATGTTATGACTGAAGTATCAACAGCAGCAATCAGGAGTAACTACACTGTAATTGCTTCAGCGACATTAAAGAGTAAAGAATAATCGCCAAAAACTGGATTTTTCAATAAGCAGCCTGTAAAGTGCTTCAGAAATGAAATCTGGGCAGAGGAGCAACTACACCATTACCAGAGATCACAGAATCACAAAAAAAGTGACTGAAAAATACCTCTGAAAGTCATTTCTTTCCAACTTCCTGCTCAAACCTTGGTTTATTTTTAAATTAACTTGCTTGTCATCTTACCCAGTTCTGTTTTGACAATCTCTAAAGATGGAGATTTAACAAGCAAACAATCCCCATGGCCTACTGTTCACTTTTCAAATACTCTTATAGCAAATTTTTGCTTTTAATACCCAGAAGAGTTTTCCCTCATTGCAAGGTATGACAGCTGCCTCCTGTCCTTTCACTACACCTCAGTATCAGTTCATCTTCTGCATATCCCCTCCATCAGGTAATGACATGATATTGCTATGACTTTATGATCATTTTAGGAAAAAAAACCCAAGACCCCACACCAACCTTTCAAAGTGGAGCGGCTCGCAGGTCTCCCAATGCTATTTTTCTGATGCTTTGTTGACATTCGCTTCATCTGGCGGGGTGTGCTGGGGGGAGAGGTTCCATAGAAGGTGTCGGCACTTGCTTCATCTGACAACTCCTCAGGGTCAGACTCAGAGACTTTGCAAGGAGCGTCTGCTGATTTGCACTCTTTCCTGCAGAGGACAAGATAGACCACGATGTTCAAGACAGAGAACTTTTACTGGCAGTATCTGTTTAGGGAGATAAATTATCCATAAATCCCAATCCCAATCAACCTTCCATGTTGTGCTGCCACATCCATGTATACTTAACTCCAAGTTTTTATACGCATAAGGACAACTTTCCAATCAAGTACGTATGTATGGCCCAACTTCATGAAGGAAGATCTGGGCAGGGCTCTCCCCACATGCCCTTCCAGCCTGCGCAGTGGATGTTTTAGGTGAGGCTCAGCGTGCGCAGAACTGGCCCCACCGTTTCAGTCCTGAGGTCCATCTGCCACGG
>JAOXXN010000446.1:36982822-37011328 GCA_026770055.1 Myrmophylax atrothorax | reverse complement strand
TCTTCCTGTGCTGGTTTTGCCTGGGGTAGAGTTGTTTTTCTTCACGGTAGCTGGTAAGGGGCTGTGGTTTGGATTTGTGCTGAAAACAGTGTTGGCAACACAACTGTGTTTTAGTTACTGCTGATCAGGGCTTACATAGAGCCAAGGCCTTTTCTGCCTCTCATGCCACCCCACCAGTAAGTGGGCTGGGGGTGCACAAGGAGTTGGGAGGGCACACAGCCAGGACAGCTGACCCAGACTGATCAGAGGGATATCCCATACCATGGGGCATCATGCTCAGCCTATAGAGCTGAGGAAAGAAGGAGAATGGGGGAGAAGTCCATAGTAATGGTGTTAGTCTTTCCAAGTCACTGTTACACATGATGGAGCCCTGCTTTCCTGGAGGTGGCTGAACACCTGACTTCCCATGGGAAGGGGTGAATGAATCCTGTGTTTTGCTCTGCTTGCATGTGTGGCTTTTCCTTTGGTTATTAAATTGTCTTTATTTCAGCCCATGAGTTTTCTCGCTTCTACTTTTCCAGCTCTTTACACCACCCCACTGGGGGTGGGGCATCACATGGAATCATGCTCGGCATCTAAAGCTGGGAGAAGAAGGACCAAGAGGCGACATAGCATTTGTCTTCCCAAGTGGCTGTTAGATGTGATGGAGTCCAGCTTTCCGGTGGGCAGTTGAACACCTGCGTGCCCATGGAAAGTGGTGAATAAATTCCATGTTTTGCTTTGCTTCCATATGTGACTTTACCTACTAAACTCTTTATCTCAGCCCACAAGTTTTCTCACTTTGACCTTTCTGACTCTCTCCCCCACTTCACAAAACTCCATTTCTACTTTTCTGGGTGTCATTCTGTTCTCACATGTGTGCTCACGTGTGTGTGGAGGTTAAAGTGCAGCAGCAGGAGCGAGACCGTGGGTAATAGTGGCAAAGACAGAGAGCAGTGAGTACACCTTGTGCATGAGTGTGTACATCAGTGTGTGCTCAGCAGCGACTATCAAGCCCAACTAGCTGGTACCTTGGGTAGAGGCCTGGGAACTAGTTATCAAAGCAGCCATGAACCTGGCCCAGTTACTAGAGAGACCAGAGGGGTTTAAAGCTGGTTACTGTGCTAATTGGGCCCCATGGTCATGGGGCCAGCCGTGTGTGTGTGTGTAAATGTGTACATGATTGTGTGCGTGTTGGGAATATGTGCTTGGCCTCTACAGACTGGATCTGGGAACACTGAACTGCCCTGTCAAGCTAATGGATTTGGCAACCCAAATTATACATGTGTATATGTATATACATGTTCAAAGTCAGTAAACCAAATCTGAATAGTATTTCCTATTGATAAATTGTTCTGAAACTTTACCTTTTCCTGTCATATGCCTTATTGCATGCTTCGCATGTTTCATTTGCTGCAGTAATCACGCTATTTATAGAGTCAGATTTTTGCAAGCAAGAAGTCATAACATTAGTTTGAGAACCTCAAATTTATGTAATTTCATTAATACTACTGGTTTTTTCCCCCCTAAAATGTGTTTGCACATTAAATAAAATGTTAAGACTCCTTTTATAATTAATGGGTACTAAGGTCTTCTAGATGAAATGTGTGTGAAAGTTTGATTTTTGTCCTGCTTTTTAATGCATTTCATAGCATTTTCATAGCTTTGTCTTTTATGATCCATTTGTTGCCAATGTCTCTGTCACTACTTTCCTAATTGCTTAGTCTTCTTCAGCTTTTTGTTTCAAGTCTGCACCTCTTTTCTCACCTGGTTTTAATGATGTGGTAATCCTACACTTGCAAAGGTCAAACCTTTGCACCCTCAATACCAGGATGAATTCAAGGCCAAGCTATTGTGAGCAGTTCTCATTTCAATAACCAGTTACTTTCCTATGAAGAGAAAGTGCTAGTGATTTGGTTATCTGGCTCACAAGCTGGAAGGTATGAATAAGACCTTGAATTTTCTTACCTTTTCTCAAATCTTCCTTGTTGTTACTCAATTTATGGTTGCAAGCTGGTTTAAATTAGCACGACACTGTTAGTATTATGGGAGTGATCCAGCTCTGGAAATACTGGCTACAGTGCTCTGCAATGTTTATGCAACTTTGCAAATAAGAACAGGTGAAAATCTGTCTCTGGGTATCATGTTTAAATCTCCATTGCACAGCTCTCCTCTCCATCAGAGTTGACATTTCAATCTTGAATCACTTCTCCTTTTCCTTTCTTGTCCGTTTAATCATCTCAACAAGGGAGAAAGAAGCAGAGGGAAAAGAGAAGGACTAGCATCAAGTTTCCATATAAATTTGGCTCAGTGGAATGGGCAAGAAAATAGCAAAGGAGTTGAAAATTAACTCAGAAACCAAATGCCTCCCGCCTACATGCAACAATGTGGTTACTAGGATCTTTATAATTTTGGAACTCGTTCTGTTAATGCCTTTTTTCCAATTATAAAGTCATAAGCAGTACTCTAACACACTTCCACAGAACAGCCCCCTTTTCAAAGAAAATTTATGCAGATATGTAATACAATCAGTGGGTGGATTGGATCAGCAAAAATTCAGTTTTGATGCTTTTAAAAGCAAAGCCTACTTTAGCTTCCATACCTCTGAGTGATCTGAGGACCAAGGCAAATTCAGTAACAAAAAGAGTATCAGTAATATTGTCTGTCCCAACTGAAGTATGATTTCAGATCACATGTCTATACTTACACTACCTGTCTTTTTGCTGCCTAAGGACAAAAACTGCCTCCCACATTTCTTATATAAAGCTCAGTTAATTGAAACCACAGTATAATACTTAGTAAATTGGAGGTAGAACAATTAGAAGGCATAAGGAAGGTATATGCATTTTATTCCTATTTTTGCTTTTTCCCTCTAGAAATGAAAACAATTTATGGAGGAAGAAGATATTTTCATTGCTGTTACACATTCTTGAGCAGTGATTTTCAGTCCTAACCGTCTTCAGTGATAAACAACAAATACAGTGAGCATGAAAAAGTGAGGTAGGTAAAAAAGAAAAGACACAACCATATTGAAATGAAAGAGTATCAGGGAAAGTTAGCCATGTTTGTGTTACTATCATACTTGAGCAGCCTTGAATTCAGACATCTCATGATTCCTTGAAAGAAGAGGATCTTCTTCCTTACAGATTTCCTATGCTGCCTGCTACAAAAAAGACCTGAACGTGAGTGTGTGTGTGTGTTCCAGTGGAAAAAATGTACTTTCTTTCTTTTTTTTCTTGTTCTCCTCAGACATAATTACTGGATGAGGAATTGTGAGAATTTCAGAAAGATGTAAGTCAATTCTTAGTACAGTATCCTGAATGTAGAGTAAAAGAGATATTTATTTGTGAAGTTTGACTTAAGACATCTTGAAACACAAATAAACTGATTTGTCTGCAAAAAGAAATATTAGTAATACCCTATCTGTTTTAATATCAGGACATTCTCAATAGCAGCAGTGTGCACTGTTATTCTAAGAAAATAAATCATGGGTGATAATGTGCAAGATATCTCAGTGGACTAACTTGAGTTTTACAAGACTACATGAATTTAGACTTGCATGCCATACCTTAAGTAGCAGATATGTTCTTGAGAAAACGGAATCTCTTTGACAAAATCATACCAATGCTTTGGTAGAAGCACACAAAAAATGTTACATTACACTGCACTGAGAATATTGATACAGCATTGCAAATAGACCAGGTATTATTCAGTTTCTCTTCTTTATGCATGTGCATTTTTGAGTCTGTTCAGTTTCCTGTACATATTGCTGATTATACTATTTTGACTCCATAAAGTCTGTGACAACTGCCATTGACTGCAGCAGCACTTTGATAATCTAATTTTCATGTACATATTGAATTAAATATAGCAGTAGTTCATTCATTTGCCTATTTAGCATTTTTGTTTTGGTTCATACAGAAGAAAAAAATTCCGACTGGTTAACAACAGTGAAATGACAATAAAAGCTAAATAATAAAAGTAATTAAGTGATTAGTGATAACCTCAACACATGGAAATATCAAAAACCTGTTTTGATGGTATGAACATATCTGTAATATGAAAAATAAGGAAATTTTGTCAAAGTGTGTATGTGGGCTACCAGTATGGAAAGCTGCCTAAATGAATGCTCTTTGATTAATTAAAATGAATCAATTGCACATCCTGACCAAAGACTTTGAGTGGCAAAGCTGCTTAGATATTTCAATCATTGTAAGCAATAGTCTGCACCACAGTACCTCAAAGGTCATCACAAAAAGCATCACAGGTATGCACTGCCCTGTTGAAAAAAAATGTCAAAATGCTCAAACTTGAGCAGCTTCTGGACTCTTCAAAGCCCACTAGGTGACTCCTGCCTATAATATAAAATCTCTCTCACTCTTTTAAATATCTCTTCCCCAGTCTCCTCCCTTTCCAGGTAAAGGAAAGCACTTTTTTGTTCTCTCAGCTGAATTTTGCCACCTGATTGTCAGTATTTGTCCTCTCATAACTAAATGAAATGTCTGAATCATTAGGCTATCTAGGTATGAGAAAGAAGAAATGTTGATAGAAATAAAAAGGTAGAACACAGAAGAGTCTGTAGTTATATAAAACCTTGCATTATGGATGAAGAGACTGCTTGATTGCCTAGTTTGAAGAAAGCATGTGTGGTCATAGCCTCCTGACTGATCTGGCGACAAATAAGTCCTCTCATGTTCTCTCATTAATGGTGAACATAGTGAAGTGGAAGGAGAACTTGCTCGGCATATTCTTGAGAACAGATGGAAATAAAGCAAGCCTTCTTTCAACGGGACTATGAACACTGTAGGTGGTGGTATCTGATCAAGTGCAGAGATCTAGAGTGTAGATGTCTCCTGACAAGTTCATCACAATAAATTCTTTTTGTAGTCAATGACACAAATAAGAATTCCCAGGATGTGGCTTATCCCAAAGGAGACATATGTTTAGTCAGACAAACTGTTCCAAATACCTATTCCTCAGTTGGTTGGGAAGGGAATCTGAAGAGCGACTAATTAGTTACTGACCAGTTAGAAATCAGTATTTACCTAATACCATAACTTTATCTCAAGTTAGGTAAGTTGAACTCCATTCTACATTTCTTTTCTAGTAAAAGCAGGACACCAAAAGATTTTCCTGTATATTCCCCAGAAAAGTTGCTTGGATTTCACCTGACTGTATTCTGAGGCTTAGGGAGAGATACTGCATTTCAGAAAATGCCTCTATTAATCTGTCTTTTAGACAGTCCTTCCATCATCCTCTTTATTTTGGGTCACTTGTCCACTCTAATAATCCCAGGCTTTACTATATTTCAACTTGGTAACTACAATAAAAAATTTAATTTATTTTGGTTGTTGATTCCAAAGCTCAACTCTATCTGTTCTCCCTTTTTCTCCTATAACTGTGCAACTTTCTCTACATCAGTCCTGTAAGAGGTTTGTCTAACCTGTCCTTAAGACATCTTTTTAGCTGACCTAATCCAGAGCTTTCTTGTTGTGCCAGGACAAATTGTTCTCTTTGTCTGCTCTGAGTTTTTCAAATTTAAAATTAAGCTTATCCATCATGAGTAGGAAACCTCTTGCACATCTGAATGTTTCTATTGTGTCTACCTACCCACTGCCACAGAAATGCTAGTTTTCTCTTTGTGACAAGAAACCTGTCCTGCAGGCTTTCTTCAATCCTAATATTTCAAGATAATTGACTGTTAGTGCTTAAACTGCCTTTGGAAATACTATGTCAAAACTGTACAATTTTGGTACTAACCCCTCTTTGGCTTGTAAACAACTGGAATGATCAGTCTTCTTTTCACACATTTGCTATACATCTAGCTATTTCCCACTTCATTTTCCATATCTATTTTATCTGGATAAAAATAAGGTATTGCACTGCCCTTTTTATCCCCTGACTGCTCCTCCAGTTTGTCAAATTCATGTGGAATGCTACTTCTATCCTTGAGTGTATCTGAACATGGTCAAGTTTGGGGACAATAGTAATTACTCCATCATATGGCTGATCCATGGAGCCCCTAAGGGCCAGAGAGTCTGGCTGGTAAAGAAATTTGATTTCTGAGGTCAAATGCCAGGACCATTGTGCAGTTTGCACTGTTTTCAGTCCTTCTTTCTTGAAAACTGCAGTTGCATAACAACTCTACATTGACAAATCAAAGGAGAACTGAACCTTAAGCGCTGCTTTTTCCTCCCTCCATTCAGATGGTTTTCTTCATCTGCCATAAGCCTGGTTTCCAAATGTCACTTACACCCTAGAGTAAAGCATCTTTCCCCTGTTCATGGAGCTAGGAACTTCCACAAGTGAAAGTCATTTTTAATAAGCCCCTGAGACTCCAGACAGAGTCTGCCTCTAGGGAGACTGGACACTACTAGGCTTTTCCAGGCACTTTCAAACAGTTTTCAGGACAGATTTCTGTTAGGAAATCCTATTAGAGAAATTTAAGTTAGAGAGAATTTACTCTAAATTCTGTGAAATGTTTAGAGTCTTGTAAAGGCAGCTCATCCTACTCCTTCCCAGTTTACCTCAGTCCTGGGGTTTATGTTTTTATCAGAGCTGTAAGAGTTAAGAGCATCCTTCCTGCTTCGAGTAGTACATACAAGATAACCTTTCAACATACACAATTTTGCAATGAACTTTGATAATTTTTTATGTGTGATGGCATGATACAACTCTCCAATTGCAGGAAACTAGATGGTCCTTTTCAGTCCTGTATTCCTTATCATGTAGGTAACGCTTTTATAGCATAGACAGTTGGATTTGAACATGCAGAGACTAGGAGTCTGCTCTGAGATGCTGCCTATGATTTTCAGTAATTTTATCTATATTTTAAGTAAATGAAATGAGCATGTTTAATAAGATGAGTGCCTTTTACCTCTCCCAGCACTCATTACAAACATTTAAATATTATTTTGTAACATCTTACATTCCAGGTCATGTTTGGAGATTAAAAATTGGAGATTGGAACAGAGGAAATTATTAACTTCATTTACCACATTTGTTTGCTGATGCGTAACTCCAGTGGGAATCAATAAAAGCTTATGCACTCACAGACACCTCTTCCAATGCAGCCAACTGGGTAAAAAACAGGTATTAAGGAAGATAAATGTCTTTCTCTTGCATTTCTATGCTCCAGTAATATTTCTTTGCCCTCACATTTGAATTAGTAAAGTTAAAGCCAGATATTTTCAATATCAGGTTTGTGAAGTCACATTGAGATTTCGGATTTGCAGAGAGACTTCCAGTCACTGTAAGAGCCTGAGACCTATGGCATCTGAGAATTGCAAAAATCAAGGACTTCTATTAAATTGTTTGACTATTTTCTGAAAATAATCAAGTGTAGATTTAAATCTCAAATGTTAGTAACTTTGTTCTACATTAGAGACCGGTATCACATGAACAGAATCTGTAGGTATAATCTTCTTTGAGAAACATCTTGTGTAGAGGCTGGCACAGGCGTGAAAGTGAGTGCCATGCTCCTAACAAACTGCTGCAAAATTTTCTTTCATTTAAGGAGATTAAGATACAGAACTCAAGTACCACTAAAGTGGTATCAGGCTTGAGAAATAATGCTGCAATCAAGCTGGTATGAAAATGGCTGGCTGGGATAACGCGAGAGAAACTGCTGTGTTTGGATATCCTGTTATCCAGGGTCCCTATCCCTTTATAATTGCTTTGTGGGAAAGTCTAGGCAAGGATGTCTTTCTGACATTCTTAGAATTAGACTTTTGAAAGTCTAAAATAAAGTTCTATTTAATTTCAGCTGAAACAGCATCCAGTGAACACTGTTGAAATATGGAACTGGTCCTGGGTCTGCTTCTCTTTTGCTAAGAAATATTTCACAATTTAGCAATCCTAATTCTAGTCTTTCTTTTCTGAAATCCTAACTTTTTAAAAGCCATAACAGCAAAGGCCCAGAACATGCACTGTTTTCTATGACTACATTTTGATGAAGATTTCTTATTGCATAGAAAAATAGGACCAAAACAGACTTAGGAGATTAAAATATAATTTTCAATTGCCTAGATATTTCAGGATTTAGTTTTGAAGGAAATGTAACTACATTTATGAAATGGTAAGCAATTTGATAAACTTCTAAAGGTATTTATATTGCTTTCTAATTTATCTGTAAAAGTTTTGGGTATTTGGGCTAAATATTTCGGTGAGACTGGGACACAGCTTTCGTATAGCATCAAAAATGTTAGTGTGTTTTCATTTAGATATTAAAAAGCCTGTATTTTTGTTGTTGTTGCATTTTTCAGATATAGCAACAAGCATGTAAATACATTTTGTACAATTATGTAATGATTCAGAAATACCATATGAAAAATATATAGAAAAATATAAAATATAGAGGGATGTACTCTATGGGTTATTAAGAAACAGTTATTCTATCCTTATTACTTCCAGTTCTTG
Source organism: Myrmophylax atrothorax (assembly GCA_026770055.1). Taxonomy (NCBI): domain Eukaryota; kingdom Metazoa; phylum Chordata; class Aves; order Passeriformes; family Thamnophilidae; genus Myrmophylax; species Myrmophylax atrothorax. The sequence continues at coordinate 37,002,931 of JAOXXN010000446.1, read as the reverse complement.
CGATATTGTGCCACTTAAATATTTTTGATTAATCCAATTTCATTTCCAAGAGAAGTATCTACAAAACAAATAGATCAATTTATTTCTGTAGTTTTCCTAATCAATTTTCCTGTGCTACCCGTGTGCTTATAATGAATATTGTTTATGTTTTGAAATAATTTTTTACCTTTTTAAGTCCTTTTCAGACAGTTTAAGCCACCTTTTCATTTTCTTGCTGCTGCTTAGAGATTCAGTTAATTCTCACTGCGTCTTGATTACACATCCCACCCAAATTCTCTTCTGTTCAGCATGAACCAGCTAGAATGCACATTTCTTTATGAGAAAAAAATGAATGAGTAGCTGAACTGGAACTATTTTGAAGCACACAAGGAATTTGAGATTAGAGATGAGTCACAGATGGCTCACAAATTCATTGCTTTATAATCCTGTAAGGGGGTGTTAGAGAAGTGTTCTGCCTCCCTGTCCACGTACTACCAATGTCCTCCTTGCTATCCCATTTGATTAATGCATAACTTCGCATATATTTATCCTCATGGATCCTCTGTGAACAAGGCATTTACAAAATAAGAAGCTAACACGCAAGGTAACTACAAGTGACCTCTAAAATGGAATAGTGCAAAGTCTGGAGGCACTGATTGGGAAGAACACTCTGCTATGCACTAAGTTAATATGTGGTTTGAGAACCAATACTCTGTACTGCTGGAGGCTCTGTCTTTGCCCTGTCTTCTCCTGTGTTCCTCACTACCTACTCCAGCAACACTACCCTGCACCACTCCCAAGACAATGAGCTTTATTCAATCCATCATCATTAATGAAAATAAAAGAAATAACATTTTAATGCAAATGCTGCACAGGAAGCTGGAGATAAAGTCACACGCTATCAGAAACTGTAACAGGAGAACAGTTTGGACAAAACAGCCTATTGCTCTTCATTTGTTGTCCCCTCTTGGTTTAAACAGGGTCTTCCTGTTGAAGACAGGACAAGTTTAATGAATTTCCTTGTATAAGGACTCAATGTCTCTGATTTTATTCTATTGATGGTGGTGAAATAACGTGCAGGCTTGTGTAGAACTGCATTGGCTAAATATGTTATAACAAGCACAGAATGTCAGTTAAGTTATATTGGTGCATCAGTGGTGCATTTTGTTTCAGCTTATCTTCTAGAGTGAAAAAAAAAAGAAAAAGAGAGGAGGGGGGAGGATATTAGAGAGGAATAAAAGACAGAACTGTGAAGGAGGTGCTATGTCTGAACTTGGTGAGTAGCACACTCTACACATCAAAGTTCGTTCATCTCATATTTGTCTAAATATTATGAATTATCCTTTTTGATATATCCATTAATAGTGTGTTTTAAGCAATTCCATATCATAGATTACCAAAGACAGTAGCTTATTGCTGAGGTTAATTTAAAATAAATACTTTTTTCCATGTATCTCTCACTCTGACATGTATCTCTTAGAACAAAATAAGCAAGACAGATATATATTTTAAGACACTGTGTAATTAGTCCCATTTTGATTAAAGTGGTATCATATGCTTTCAGTTTTGTGGTTCTTGTTCAAGCAAACCCTCACTTGGAAAAAATGCTCACTTACACATCCTTAAATGGGGACAGAATTTTGTTGGCTGGGTAAGAGATAGTATGTGAAAAATGAAAGTGAAATAGTATCATCACACTGATGAGCCTTTTTATGCTAGTATGTTAATGTTACTGTTCTGCAAGAAGCTCTGTTTGCTCTTCAGGTAGATTCACACAGGTATGACATTTGTGTTATTGGAAACCCTCTCTTGATTAGTCAGTGTCCTCTCGCTATATCTTCCAAAAAACATCAACAGTAGGTTAGAAACAATAGTTATGACAATAAAAGTTGAATAGATCACCTGCATGAAAATATAGAGGAGTACTGTTGCCCTTTGAGACTGTTGAACTCTCTGTAAACTGTGGATATGTGTCTGGTGGTTCTTGAGGGCACTCTGATGTCAGCAGAGAGACTTTTTATGACAGCTTATGTCATGGAAAAATATTCAGGCAGACACATCAGATCCACAAGGGGAGTATCCATTTTCTTGGCTTTTGGGTTGTATGAACTGAGCCACAAACATTTGATTAAAAAAAAAAGGAAAGGAAAAAAACCCTTTCCTTGCGCCATAATGGTATTTTTCTACTAGAGCTTTAGAGGTGAGATTTTCGCTCATGTGGAGTTTGAAGAAAACTACTGCAGTAAACCTGATGGGAATGAAAATAGACCATGGTGTTCCACAACTGATCTTGATACCACATTTAATTACTGTGGCACCTCAGAATATAAAGGCTAGAGATGTATTTCTTCCTTCCATTCTCCACAATATGTTTTCTACCACAATTTTTGTTTTCCTTTCTAAGTGTGTGTGCTGGTTTTGACTCAGTGATTTCAATGGCCTAGGTTTTGATGGCTGAAAACTCCATACAACACACCATATTTCTGTCCTGAGTGACCACCATAACAGATGGAGTCCAAAGTCATGGACTAAATTAACTCAGTGGACATTTTGTGGAGATTTTGTGGAGATTTTACTGGGGGTAAAGTGACTAAGTTTATTATGTCAAAGCATGGGAAGGGGGTTGGAGGTTAGTGAAGTTGTACTGGATAGTGTGTTACCTGAGTATGATGTAAATGGTATGGAATAATTGTGGAGAGTGTGCTATTTTGGACTAGATTAATTTTCCACGCAGTAGCTGGTAAGGGGCTGTGGTTTGGATTTGCTGAAAACAGTGTTGGCGACACAATGTTTTGGGTTTTTTTTTTTTACCACTGAGCAGGTCTTTTCTGCCTCTCACACCACCCCACCAATGAGTGGACTGGAGATGCACGAGAAGTTGAGAGGAGACACAGCCAGGACAGCTGACCCAGACTGATCAGAGAGATATCCCATACCATAGGACATCATGCTCAGCATAAAGAGCTGGACAGAGAAGGAGGAAGGGGAAGAAGTTCATAGTGATGGTGTTTGTCTTTCCAAGTCATTGTTACACAAGATGGAGCCCTGCTCTTCTGAAGGTGGCTGAACACCTGACTTTCCATGGAAAGGGGTGAATGAATCCTGTGTTTTGCTCTGCTTGCATATGTGGCTTTTCCTTTGGTTATTAAATTGTCTTTATCTCAACCCATGAGTTTTCTCACTTCTACTTTTCCAATTCTTTTCACCACCCCACTGGGGGCGGGGGCTGTGAGTGAGTGGCTCTGTGGTGCTTAAACCATGACAGTAAGATATATTTAAGTATGACACAATATTCAGATCCTTCTGTGTTTGTTTTATTTTGAATCAGGGATTTACTTTACATGTGAATTTAGAGCATTTTTATTGATAAGACTGAATTTATTCATATGAATCACTAAAAGGTTGTAGTTTGATGAAGTCTAATTACTGCACATACAAGAAAGGACTTTGGTTTGGATTCTCTTAAAAGTACGGTTTTTCTTCTCTGTACCTGCAGTGCTTCTCCTCATTCTTTGTTGTCATTACTCTCGTCTCTTTCTCTTACTTTTTCCTGCTCTCTCCAAAACTTTTCGAGATGACTTTTCACATTTTTCTTTCCAGCTTCCCATTCAACCTACCAATGGTACACTCTTGAGCCTGATGGAGAGAGATTATGTAAAATTCTCTACTAAAATTCTGTTAAGCACTGTCAATTATTTATGGATCTTGTGTGCATGCTGCAAAGCTTTCTCAGCCAGGGTAGAAAGTAGACATTTCTGAGCACAGGGGATTTGACACTGAAGGTTTTAAGTCTGCTGCTTGAGAAATGAGAGTTCTACTTTTCCTTCTATCTGTAAGTAAATATAAAAATATAACAGAAATGAAAACAACTAAAGATATACAGTAAAATCAAACTGCTGGTCTTCACATCTCTTATTTCACGTGGGTAGGGGGAAAGCGAAAATGAAGAGTTAAAAAAATATAAGGATAACAATATATTTTATTTTTCAAATCCTGAACAATTATTTCCTCAATCTTACTCATGAAAAATTGTATTTGAAGAAATTTTAGAGCTGTATGTTAAGGTTTTGCTACCCCAATACAAACAAATGCAGCATGCCAGAGTGAAATTAAAATGCAAGTGCTCCTATCAAGTACCATCTGTTGCATGAAGTCGTTCCAGACACTCTTAAAACTGCCTTCTGGTCTTTATTTTCAAGCATTCCTGTGACTCCTTACTAATCTGTCTGATTATTCTAACCGATTTTTGCCTATTTCCTGAATGTTGAGAGGAAAAGGGGTATTATGTTTTAAATTTAAACACATAAATGAAATTAAGAGTCTGATTTCTGCTGTTCATTATAGATACTGATATGTCAGTGCAGACACTTGAATTACCATGGATCAGTTTATTCCCCAGGCAGGAAATGCCAGCCCTGGATCTTAGTGATACCACATTGTCACAACAGAAGAGTAAGGGCTTTCCCAAATGTGAATGGTTGTTTTGCATTTTTTGTGTTATGGTAGTCACTTGCTCTTACTTTCCACACAATTGCCTTACAGTACTTAAAAGTAGAAGAGAATGTCCTTCATAAAAAGAAAAAAATCATGTGTCCAAACATTAAAAATGATCATCCAGTCATTTTTCCACAAACTTCAAATTGGGGACTAAATGTAAAAGAAGAGGATCTCTTTAAATTGTACTTGAAATTGTAAGAGTTGTCATTACTCTTCAAGAACATATTGAAGAACAGCAATTCAGACATGTGACAAAATAGCTGTCTGCTTTCCAAAACCATCACTTTATAAATATTTGTGAGAGCTGCAATAGCCTTTAAAGTGCTTTAGAGAGTAATAGATGGAAGAATTGAAAAGCTTGTCATTCATCAGTGACCTGTACTGTGTTTTATATGGCAAAGTAATTACAGTGGCTAGCAATTGTACCATCAGCTGTAAACTGTAATGGAAATGATTAGGCAAATATAGTTAATGTAACTGACTCCTTTTCAGCTTTCTCATCTGTCATTTTCCCCAAAATCTTTCCAGTGTGTTGTTACTTGTCCCATATAAATCTCTTTTCAAACCTGCCAACAGCTCATCTCTTATTTTATGTTTTATTCTAAATCATACTTTTTTGATCAACAATTTTTTTGTGTGAAATGTTTCTATTTGTGAGACTATTGGAGATTTTGTCACTGTTCTGATTCACAATGGAGAAATTGAGCTCTTTTAACTTCTTGGGGAGGGGAAGATCATTACCCTCACTGTCCCATCCAGTCATCACTGTCCCATCCAGTTATCACGGCGCAAGCACTTTATGTGGGGAAATGCTCACTGAATTCATCAGAACTACTGCTACATACAAGTCCCTATTCATATTCACATGTGTATGTTTTCATGAGTCCTTGGACCAAAATATTATGCAGGACATAGATGTTATTCTCTCAACTTCTGGCAAAGAAATTCTTATGGTAAAACCACTTATATAGTAAAACCACTTTTATGGTAAATTCCTACTTACGTGAGATATGGTTCAGTCTAAATGGGAATTAAAAACCAGACAAACAAAAGTTGTATTTTCTACAGTTGTATATATGTTCTCATTAATGCCAATAGGCAGGAATGCTGGGTCATCAGGCTGGTCAGGACACCTGAACAGCCTGCAGTTAAGACTCTACATTCATGGCTAGGTTTTATCAAGAAGGAAATGGACAATTACCCTGCTTACTGAAAAAGTCCCTAGACTTCATCAGCCTCAAAACTATGTCTTGGCACTATGCGAGACTGCACCAGCCAGCGTGGGCCAGAGGTATGCCAGGCAATGTGCTAATGTTTGAACAGCTTGCACCATCACAGGATAGTGTGCAAGTCCAGGCTCTAGCCACAGTTACTTTACTAGTATAGACGTAGTCTTTGTCCCTTCTTCAACAGAAAAAGGACATCCTGATATTGAAATCATTACCAGTCAGGTTGGAAGAACTAGGAACACTGCAAGAACATTCCAGCATTTGGATGAGCATGGTACAAGAAAAAGACTATATATATATTTACCCAGCAAGTCTGGAGCACATCCAGCTCTGGGCATGGACATAGATTACTCTCTGAGTTGCGTTGTACATGTAGTTGCTGAGGAGAAGACAATCTTTTGTGCAATTTACTGAATCAGCAAGAGAAAGTATGATCCTTGCACTGTGGCAGGTTATACTAAGGTCTGGCAAGAGTGGCAGACGATTTAGACTTGGGGATTGTGCTAGGTCAAGGGAGATGTCACAGGGCACAACTGCAGATTAATGAGAGCAAATTCAAAGACAAACAGAAAACTTAGCTCTTCCTCAAGTTTACAGGAAAAAAATTCTCAATGAAGGGGAAGAGGAAGGTAAAATTCTCTGGAAAAGCACAATGCAGCTAACAAAACATTCTTCTTGAGTACTGCCATAGAAAAAAAGCTCTCAAACTTAGCCTTTTTTATGTGCTCTTATTTATATGCATAATTATTTATGATTGTCCACCTAGACAATACATTGCACTACTGAAAAATAGGAGGGAACTCAGACTGTGCCACAGTCATTGTTGCCCTTTGTAGAATGCATCTTCCTGCCTATCAAATGCACTTACCTTCAGCACTTGTCTCAGACTCTGAAGGAATTTGTAAAAAGTGGATTTGATTGTAATGTGGGTAGATGGTAAGATAGCAAATGCACTAAAAATGATTTAGGATATATCTACTTCCAATTTCCACCTAATATAGTGAACTGAGTTTAAATTCAAAGTTTCATATATATTCTTAACCTAATATTGCCTTCCTAATAAAAAAGCCAGTATGCTTCCCTTACAATGGAACTCCTCTGTCCTTCAACTCCGTAGTATGAAGTTCTTCATCCTAACCCACTGACTATGCTTATCTTTTCCTATCCTTATTCCAAGCCTGTAGAAAGTGCATTGCTCTTCGAAGTTTACTTTTCTTGTTATTTGGTCCTGGCAGCATATTCACTGCTTTACTATACTATTGTTTATATTTCCAGCTTCTGTTTGATTCTCTAAGCAAATCAAAATACTCCATTAGTCTCTGGAGTTCAGTTCTTAGATTGTTACTCAGGTGATATATACTGTATCATTCAACTAAAATGTAAGAGCAGAAAGGTATGCATCATGCCTTGGCCTTCCTTTTATAGAACTCGAACTACATGACTGCACACCTCATTATGTAATTCCTTTTTCAGTTAACCAATCAGGAAAACAGGCTGGAGAAAAGGGCCACCCCATTACAGCCCTTGACTCCTAAATGATGTAAAAGGTCAGTCCAAAAACTAATTAGCCATTACTAATCAAAAATAACTCCAGAGACATGATGAGGACTCAGAAGCCAGCATCCCTTGTGCCCCAACAGTTATCCTGAGCAGGCCACTGGGATGCAGAGAGGTCCAGCCTAAAGAGTTGCTTTGAGTGCCTGTGGGTGTAGCAGTATGAGCTAATGAAGTTTGCGAGAAAATGAGTTTGAATGAGTAAAATCAACTCCTTTGATGTTTTGTGAAAGGAATCACCTCCTTCCTTGAGTTTTGTTACACTGATTTCCTTCAGTGCAGATTACAATGCAGTGCAACAAGAGCACTCACTAACTCATGTTGAGCACCTCACTAGCACCTCAGAAGTATCTTCTGTGGATTTTGGTAAGCATGAAGTACAATACATGAACATACTATCTCAGACAGTCTCAGGAGTGTCTGTTCCAGATGCTCTAAAGGCTAATTACTTTAGTTGCGGTATCTTGTTGATGTGGCTACCCTGCTTTTTACTCCAGAGACAGAGTTCAAAGCTCTTTTGGGTTAATCACATACCTGGCAGAGACAGGTAGAGGAGGGACAGACATGATTGGAAGTGAAGAAATGCAGTCCGACTCATTAAGTTGTGTTTGCAGAGATAACCCCTCACATTATTCTATAAAAATATGAGAAGTAATGAAATTAATCAAAGAATGAAATTAGATGAAATAGAAGTCCAGTGTTCGCCCCAGTCTGCCTTGAGAGCTTTTACAGAATCATAGAATATACTGAGTTGGAAGGGACTCATCAGGACCATAGAGTCCAACTCCTGACCCTGTGGAGGACACGTCAAGAGTCATACCATGTGTCGGGGAGAATTATTCAAATACTTCTTGAACTCAGGCTTGGGCCGTGACCTCTGTCCTGGGAAGCCCGTTCCAGTGCTCAAATACCCTCTGGGTGAAAAAGTTTTTCTTCATCTTTAACCTAAACTTCCCGACTCAGCTTAGTGCTGTTTCCTGGAGTCCTGTCACTGGTCACCACAGAGAAGAGATCAGTGCCCACCCCTCCTCTTCCCCTCACAAGGAAGTTGTAAGTGCAATGAGGTCTGCCCTGAGTCTCCTTTGCTCCAGGCTGAACACACCAAGTACCCTCAGCCACTCCTCATATGGCTTCCTCACTAGGCCCTTCACCATCCTCATGGCCCTCCTCTGGACACTCCTCAAGAGCTTAAAACTTTTTTATATTGTGGTGCCCATAAGCGCACACAGAGCTTGAGGTGAGGCCGCATCATTGCAAAGTAGAGCGAGACAATCACTTCCCTTGACCAGCTGCAGCTGCTTTGCCTGATACCCGCCAGGACACTGTTGGCCCTCCTGGCTGCCAGGGCACTGCTGACTCATATTCAACTTGCCATTAACCAGGACCCTCAGGTTCCTTTCAACAGCACCGCTCTCCAGGCTCTCTTCCCCAGTCTATACACACAACCAGTTGCCCAGTTTCAGGTGCAGAATCTAGCTCTTGCCCTTATTAAACTTGTGATAATCCTGTAACGGAGAGGGAGAACTCTTCATTTTCCCTTTTTCAGCTGTGGTGATGTATTTATTCCACTTCTGTGCCTCTTTTTTGCACATTACTGGTTACTGATGTACTATCAGTGGCATATTTACATTCTTTCCTCCTCAGGGAGACAGTGGAGAACCCTTAGTTTTTTCTAGTCCAAGACAGCTTTATATAATATGGACTCACCTCCTGGGGCTGTGGTTGTGCCCTCCCAAAGAAATTTTCTGTCTTTGTCAGTTTCTAGCTATATTTCTTGGATTAAGAGCATGATGGGAGCCACCTGATCCCAGGAATGGACTGCCCTCTCCTGGAAAGCAGCATGCATATTCGAAATACGAGATTTCAAGTGCTACATTAAAATCATATTAAAACTTAGGAAAAAAATCATCCATTATAAATTAAAGTAAACTAATACTCTGATAAGTATCCAGACTGATGCCTTGGTCCCCTCTTTCAGTATGCTCTCTATGTCAGTTCATTCTACAATAAAAAAAGATGAAGCACTGATTCAAAACATCCCCTTCTCTGTGCTGCTTTCTCTCAGACCTATTTCTAGCTCTCATGAAAGTTGTGTTTGTCCAAGATCTTTTGCTCTCAACATTTTCACTAACATCCTGTATTATTAATGGCCATACATCCAGTTTTCTCTCAGGGCCTCCCATAGGTCATGTCTCTTATTAGGAGAGACAGAGGTTCTCCGTAGGCAGGTGTTGGGCTCTGAATGCCTTTCAAACGGCAGTATGTGGATCTGATAGTCTCCATCATCTGGAACCTATCTAACAGCCATCATGACAATTGTCAAGCATGAGGATTATTTTTCCCTTCAGATGCTATGCTTGCAAAAGAAGAGAGTCAGCAAAGTACCCTCCTATTTTAAGTTTCTTATATTTGACAATCAGCATTAGACAGGATTTTGCCAGGGTCCGGTTAGGTGGAAATGGAAGGGACTTTCTCTTCACCTTTGTGTATGGAAAATTCAGAACTTTTTCTGAGTCTCAGCACTGAAGTACACATGATGAAGTTACATGTGAAACATCCAGCTCTAAGACTTCTCCATCTGGTGGGTTTCAGCAAGTCTTCAGTACTGTTGTTGACAACCAATTACAGTGGAAAGTAGAAATGGTATCAGACCCTTAGTATCTACCTTGTCTCTGTGTGTAAACTTCAGAGGTAGGATCTAACTACCCAAAACTAGATGGTTAGTGTCATTTTGAAATCTTCATGTTCTTGCTGGCAGAAAAGTTACAGGATATGAAGGATTCCCAGACCTTTCTCAAGTGGCAGCTGTAGTTGCTGCAGGATTCCCTAGGGAGTCTAAAATGGTATTAGATGCTTTCCCTAAACAGTCCCTATTCCCTATTTCCCTATTTGGAAATAATTTATATCACAATGAAGCTGTAAAGAGTTTCCCCGTTATCTATTAAGATGCAAAAGTAGGTTTTGCTGCTCTTCCATCATTTAAGACATGCTGTGGAGGAAAACAAAGAAGCTGTAAAGCATTTTAGACTTTGCCATGACTTATAACACTAAAGAACCATCAGATCTCAGTATAGTGTTTTTCATGTTTTGTTTTGGACTAGCACATTCATTCTTCAGTGACACTTTCCATCATGGTTGTCCCTGTGTACAAACAATGTCATTTCTCTCAGAATGTGTCACAAATAGAATTGCCTTTTTCCTGAGAATATAATGAAGTGGCATCTTTAAGAAGAAGACTGACAGGCTGTCTAGAAATGTCAATACAGACACTAGAAATGTCAATACTCCCGAAAAATCATCTGCATTCATAGCTCCAGGAATAATTTTCACCCTGTGTTTAAGCAACTAGTACTGGACTAGATTCAAATATCCATTGCACAAGAATTTCATAATCCTGCTCCTCTCCTTGCAGAGCACAGAATAGTTAGAAATAATTTTATAGCTCTTCAAACTGTTTGTGGTTTGGTCACATTAATTTACTTTTTTAAAAAATACAATTTTTGTTCATTTCCTTGCGGAATCAGCAAGATACTGAAAGCCAGCCTGACTCTTATTTTTCTTCTGTTTTGAAAATTCCAATGGCCACATTTTTATTACTTATAATGACATGTATGGCAGGAGGGGCAGTTTCATCCCAGTCCCAAAGCCAGATTGCCCATATAATATTACCAGTCAAAATGTTGCCGTCTTTTATGCCATGTCCTCACTTGCCAGTTCTGCTGGTTCAGTAGAGATTAGAAAGCTTTTGGTCAAGCAACCCAGTAATTTTCCACATCAGATATTCTGTACAGAAGAAAAAGAGCAACTGAGCAGCTATGCCCTAAAAATATGTGTAGAGGTTATTAGATTTATTATAATAAATGGACAATGTGCAGTAGAAGGAGGATAATGGTATAGGACAGGTATTAATATCAGGTAAGTTTTCTAGAGAAAATAAACCCCTAACAGCTGTTACCATCATGGCAAGAGCTAAGCAGATGATGTATATCAGAGAGAACATTAGTGCAACAGCTCACTTTCTAACTGAAAACCAAACTCATAGTTTTTATCATTAAAGTATCTACTTTATACATATAATTTTATGTAATGTGCATTAGAAGATATAGCCAGGAGACTTATTATCTTATTTGATTGGATAATACTGTACTTTCAGCACTCCTATTATTAGAAGAGTAACTATAGTTCAACATGAATTTTGCAAGTGTCTTGAATTAATTTTCTCATAAAGTTTCAAGGCTAAAATTTCCTATTACTTTACTTACAAATCTTTCAAGCTCAAAGCATTAAAGCATTACAAAATTAAATGTCTATATCACTCCCCTAAAAATAATACCAGTCTTTCATCTTAATCATTATGCACTCAGTGTCTATGGTTTTATTCATGCTCTGCTTAGTAATCTTACATGTAATAACAACTGATAAAAATTTTAGCTAGGTCCTTCAAAAACTTACCTTGTTTCTATGCTGATTTTCTCCACCATTTTTCCTAAAATTCTTACTCTAAATAAAAATCACTATCAGTGCATAAATATTCCTTTTTACTCCTCATATGAAAATCCTATAAATGGAGAGCTAGAACGAGAAAAGAAAAAAAATTCAAATAAATAAAAAATTCTTTGAAAACCAAAAGAATTTGACAAAGGATGATTTACTCACCCAGGCAGTTTTTAGCATCAGTAATCACAATTTGGTAGAGAACTGGATTAGTTTAAGATTGCCATTCTGATTTGGTTTTATGTAAATTTTTTTTCATTCCATTTTGTCTTTATAATAGCTCACATTTTTCTTTGTTATATACTGGTTTAGAAGGCATAGACTGCATAACTTTTTAGTTCTTCATCTATAGGCAGAAATATTTGGCATGTCAGATATTCTATAAGGGATTTTATACCTTCTTCATGAAACCCCTCTGCATGTCATGGGTAAGGATACTATATCATCAGTAATTAGTTTTATTAAGTATTATCCTGAGTTGCTGCATCATCCTTTCCTGTGAATTAAGTTTCCTGGTTTATCATGGTTCTAAATGTGAAGACCACAAATATTTTTAGTAATTATTTTTTAAAAGTAGCTGGTTCCTTTTAATATAATTAAACTTAAAAAAAAGTTTCTTACTATCAGCGATTGTATGAAAGTCACAAAATTGTTCCAGATACTATTTTGCTCTAAACCAGAAATTTTCTAGGATTAGCCTCTTTCAACCAGATGTTCTTGGTCAGAAAAGTTTGTATTAAATCCAGTGAGGAGTTTAGTGTTCTGTGTGTGAGATCCCTTCCATTAGGGAAAAAATAAGAATCTGTTACAGGTCCTGCTTTTCTTAGAAAATTAATGAAGAAAAAGAATTTAAAACAGCATTGAAGTAATTCTAGATGATATATAACTCCAAGATCATATGAAAAGTGTTGGTCTCTGCATATTTATTATAAAATGGAATTGGTTAGCAAGATTAGTATTCTGATTGAGCCTATAGAAAAAGATTTTATTCAAAGTAAATAATATGCTCTTACAGTGCCTGTGAACCAACCTGCTCTGTCTCACCCCTGTATATCTCTTGATTCTCCTGCTACCACCTTTACTGTCCCAACCTATTTTTACAGCTGGTATGGCTGTAAAAATGATATAAGCTTGGGCAAGAAAGGCATATGTACACAAAACTTGTTATTTTTTCAACTGTAATAGTTGATCTAACAGAAAAATATTAATCCCACCTATAAATCTTGTCTTGTCCATGTTCTGAGACCACCATCAGAGCATGAGCAAGCAAATAAAAGCCTTTATTTGCATGGAGTAGAACTCTGAGAATCAAAGGATTCTCAGTCCACAAAATGATTCCCACATCTTCAGAGGATAACTGAATGGATAGACTTTCACACTTTAATTGTTCTCATGGAGTTAAGCTGACAAAAACACCCTGAAGAAGATATAGTTAAGGAAGAGTTCATAGTAATGCAGATGCTGTCTGTGCCCTGCCCAGCATAAGCTGCACTTCTATGTACATTGTTTACTCCTATAAGCCTGTCTTTATGTGTTTACATGTGGTTTGGCTGTCTAAGCTTTCTAAAGAAGATCTAGCCATAGCTTACATAGCTTTTTTTTCCCCTTAAAAATCGCTACTTTGGTCACTAGAAGTGTGTCCCCTGAAAGTGGATGAATAAGCCCAGTTTTTACAAGGAACAATTTGTTGAGCAAGCCACACAGCTGAGCTGTTGAATTTATAATAGTTTTCCAGTCCAACACACACTCTATTTGCCAGGCATATTATCATAGCAACACCAAATATCCTTGACTCTGATCAAAAGCGTGGATGCTGCTTTAGTAATAACCCTCTTTCCTCCCTTCTTTTAGCAGTAGGTAAGGTCGCTGAAAGAAAAGACATTTTGCAAACATAAGTAATAGTTTATCTCCCTGTGTAAAGGGTGATTAAAGCTAATATGCTTTCTAGAAGGATCCTCCAGATAGACAGCTAAATTGATTTCTAGTTCATCAGATCTAGTGGGCTTGTTTTGCATTGTTAATGTGAAGTCTGGGTACAGAATAGAAATGTGTTTTTACAATGACTCTGAACATTGCCTCTTTCCCAGGGTACATAAGTATGCATTGAGTTTGCAAATGTAGGTGCTAAACCTTAAAAAGGCATTTCAAGTCCCCAAATCTGCAAGTATTGCAGATGATTGAGGGGCCACACTGCTTTCTTTATCATTTTCTGAGTGCTCTGTCCCTGGGTGTGTTCTCACACATGGAGGCTTGATTGCAGAGGAAGAGGAAAGGGACATTTTCTCTAACTATCCAAAGGGACATTTCTGTAACTGTCTTACCTTTAGGTAGACAGGCCTCTCCTCTCATGACAGGCAGACAGTTTAGATCCCTTTTTACACAAATGCCTCTTGCCGGTATTTCTAGGCAAGAAGAAATGGAGCTAAAAATTGTATTGTTTTCAGATTTCTCCAGGATAATGTCTCAAAAAATAAATCTGCATAACCTGACATCCTGAAACTCCAGAAGCAGAGGACAGGCCAGAGAAGAACATGGGCAACAGCTGCACAGAGGACAGAGGATCGTGGTGCTGAGAAGCTGCTTGCTAACTCATCAGGGAAGAATGTGGCATGACCTTACCTCAGAAAAGGGAGGAGAATAAAAATAGTTCATTACAGAATGGGTTGGCCAGCATGCCCTAATGCAAAGGGCAGTAGCTCCTGCTATAGGAATTTTATGTCAAATGAAGTTGTTTTCAAGGAAAATAAGACTGTTACTAAAAGGGACTATATTCAGCAGCATGCAATCTAAAGTGATCCTAGAGGTGAAACAGTTTCAGCTCTTGTGATTTTCTGAAAACATATCCTTTACAGAAAAGAGAGTACTAATTTTTTTTTCTAGAAAGTTGCCAACAACACAACTAAGTTTCAGTTTTTCTGGAGAACATAAGCTGAGGATGTCTGAGGTCATTTTAGACTGTGTTACCACTGGACTAATGATATATCCTTCATTTTACCAGGCAACATTAGCTCCTACCTCTGTTATGAGCTGACTGCTGACAGTTCATTTAAAATCAGTGTATGTTGTTACCACATTTGTTTGGTATTTATTTTATGCTACTAATTTTCGGTCACTGACAAGTGACCTGTGACAGCATGTGCTGCTGATCACTGCCACGTCTCTCAGGGAGAAAGGAGAAATTTGGGTGGGAAGTGTTCCCCTCAGATGAGGAGGAACAAGGTTTCCCTGAAGAGGAAACTTAGTTTAGGATAGAAAAATGAATTGCAATATAACACCTGAGAAATTTGGCAGAAACAAGGTGAATGTAGGGCTATGTAGTCCATACATTGTACATGTAAGATACTGTCCAGCATTGTAGCTTGTTCTGTTCTTGTGTACAGTTTTGACATTTACTTTAAACCAAATAAAACATGTACTAATAGATGTCATAATAGATTTTTATCTTTTTGCTCAGTGAAATGTCTCCACAAAATGAGTAAGTTTTTCCCAAGGGCTGTAAGAAGCAATCATGCCAGTTCTTCCTGTGCCAGTCCAGCCCCCCAGCCTGGCACCATGCAGGGAAAGTCACACTAGATGTAAGCACAGAAAAAATCAGGAAGAAAGTCCTTGTTGGTGATGCATTTGGGCAACTATGGAAGAAAAGATAAGAGGCAATCAGATGTCCCAAACTTTCAGTTTCTCCACTAAATGAAACTGCATTTGCAGACTTTTCCCTATAGAAATACCTCTAACCTTGGACTCTTTTTCACAGAGCTGAATGATAGATTGGTCTGGGGAGAGGTGCAGAGGAGAGGGATGACTGAGTCATGCCATGAGTGCGAGATGGAGAGAAATAAGCTCCTGTTTCCTCAGTTTCCTGTCCTGTAGCTGTCAGGCACCACCAGCCCTGTCCATCCCTGCCCAGCCACACAGGGCTGCCCCATGGCCCAAGACACCATGTCAGCCCCTGGGGCCATCAGCCCTTGCTCCAGTGATGCTGCAGGTGACCCTCAGCTCACTCCTCACTAGGGTGGGATGGGCCTCGGCTGCCAGGCCCTGTCCCAACACACCCATGGGGAGTTCTGTAGGGAGCAAAATGTTTTTCTTCACGGTCCATGCCATCAGGAAAAGTTCTGTGTGTTCCTGTTAGATCCTCTGCTCCCACCTTGCTTGTCTCCAGGTAGCAATCCCCACTGTGCGGAGGGTGCAGCAGCCAGTGCAGCAGAAGTGCCTGTCTCAGTCAGGAGGGGTCTGCAGGGTGACCACTTGGCTCCCCAGCACACCCTTCTCCAGGCTGAGCAGAGACCATCGCAGTCTGCAGGAGCTGCCACACTCTATATTGAACTCAGTAGTACCTACTCTATCTCCAGCCCTGTCTGAGCATGTTTCACAGCAGGAGTAAGAGACCTACTCATAAGAAGTCATCCTGGGATAGTCTTTTTTATGAACTAAATTTCTGGAAGTGATCCCTTTGCCCAAGGTTTACTATCTGCCAGGAGGGTATATACCACTTAACATGTCAGAGAATCAGCAGGCTTTGTCTGCACCTACAATAAAGGTACTCAAGGACCACTTGTGGGAGAAGGATAAACAAGAAAAACAGTGCAAACATCAGGGATATAGCCCTTGTAGCCCTGTTTGCCCGTGCAAAACTCAGCTGGGATAAGGAGCAGCCTGGCTGGTATTATTGGAGCGCAACAGAAGGAGAAGAGTCTCCAGCCACATGTCACAGGAGTGGCTGTAAGACTGACACAGTAGAGGGCTATGAGACACAACAATCATCTCGGTGATGACAGCTCAGATACTAGTTCTCAAACACCTTTTTGAGGCACTCACATATGCCTACTTGCTTTAGCAATGCTTACATTTATCAATAGCGTAACAGTTTTTAGCTGCTCTCTGGGAAGGGTGTCCTGGGACTTTTTTAACCTGTGATTGGTTGTTCAAGCAGTAGTCAGGAAGGATATGGAGAGATGATTCTGTCTGAGGGACGGAAGGTGGATTGGGTGTCTTCTGGGGAGCCATTTCCAGCCTGTTATTTGCTGTCATAAAGGGCACAAATTAATAGTCTAATTATTTAATTAAGTATTCTGGGTTTTGTACCCACACGCAGAGGAAGAAAATATGGGACCAAATACTGGCAGGCAGAAGTGAGCTCTAGGCCTATGACTCAAACCATCCCCAAAGGTAGCAAGCTATAGAGATCTTCGATTTTGGAAGGATTTAGGCCTGGACAATCAGCTGTTTATGACTATGGACAAGAGCATCGTTCCTCTGAGTATGTTCTGTTAAAATACTTAGTCCTTTGAGTGGGTCTCATTCATATACCAATATGTGAGGGTCATATAGACTACAATTAATATCAGTCTCTTATTTGTCAAGGTCATCTAAGTCCAGATGTTTTTTTGAAACATTTTATTATCTGATAATCCATTTACAGGCTATTCCAAGGAAAGAGCTTTCATCAGTGTTGGGAGCATGTGGGTAATGCCTGTGGTGCTGAGGTTGCAAAGCTGCATGTATGAGAGCCAGCTGCTGGGTGGGAGCCAGAGCCCCATTTGGTGGGTTCCAGCAGGACACAAACTCTCCTTCATCAGCTGCAGAACTGAGAGAGGCCAGGGATCAGGCCTAAACAAGTCTGACTTTCATTTCTCATCATAGCTGGGGGGTACTCCAGCTGAAAACAACTGAACTGTCAAGGTGAGACAGTTCCAGAAGCTGCAATTATGTTATGAAAAGCAGGGGCAAACCAACTGTGCAGGGGAAGTTGTCACTTGCATGAAATTATGTTGCTTTTCGGCTTCTACTGGAGAGGTTTAGAGAAAGGAGATTTCTGTGTGTTCCCAGGGTGATTTGGAAGAAAATTTTCTTCTTTCTTTGAAGAGTTATTCTGATCAGTTAGTCTTCCTGGGGCAAGGATTCAGTGTGCTGCGTTCTTCCCAAAGGAAACCAAAGTGCTCTAAGAGGTGACCCATAGCACTGAACTGCAGCCTGCCAGCTGAGCAGGACATGTAGATATAACCCAGGTGGGCAATGGTCAGAGTGCTGTGGGAACTTGAATATTTCAAGAATCAGAGAATCACAGGTTATTCTGAGTTGGAAGAAACTCACAAGGATCGTCGACTCCAACTGTGAAATTAATAGTCTGAAGTCCTGGAAATGCAGCGTTTCCTCTTTTCATGTCTACAAGCTGTGAGAGAATATCAGTGGAGAAGGAAGGGAGAAGGTGCAAAACCCATCCTACAGAGAAAGGAGGAGTATTGCCAATGGCTTATGAAGAGTTCCACTACATCTGCTTGGAGAAATTGTTGTAGGTGTCACAAATCTAATTCACAGAATCAGAAGAAAAAGACAACAAAATGATTATTTGGTTTAACCATCATGGTGTAAGAACACATATAGATCCAAAATATCTGTCAGATATTCATGAAAACTCTTCCTGAAACTTCCAGTCATGAAGATTCCACAACCTCACTAAGCAAAATTTCAGGTTTTCCCTGAACCCCCTTTTGTCCAGGCTAAGCAAGCATAGCTCCTTCAGCTGCTCCTCATAAAACTTGTGTTCCAGACCCTTCATCAGCTCCATCTCCCTTCTCTGAACATGCTCCAGCACCTCAATGTCTTTCTTGTAGTGTGGGTCCCAGAACTGAACACAATATTTGAGGCTCAGCCTCATCAGTGCCAAGTACAGGGTGATTAAAATTTTTTTAAGGCCTGTCTAAAGGCCCTCTGAAGTCAGCAGAAATATTTATGTTCCACAGACAGAATTTACTGAATCAGTGGCTGGAAGTATCTCTGAATAACTGGCAAGTCTTTTGTTAAATGCTTAAAGAAAATACACACTCCCAGCCAGTGCAGCAGAGCTGCATGATGTTCCCTAGAAAAAGCTGTGGAATGAGCAAGCATGTATCTCTCCTTCTCCTAAAGTCAAAGCCTAATGAAAGTATTTAATAATTTGACACTTGACATTCAAATACATTTTTGTTTTCATTACTGCACAGCTCTATATCTGTGTTCTTCCAAATTAGCTTTAAGAGCATAATTTTGAACTTACATCTCACTTATCTGTTTTATCCATACTTATTTTCCTTTTCAAGTAAGTAATGTCTTCTTCTGATTTTCCTAATTTTGATGAAATCTGTCCTATTTTCTTACAAAATTTGTGATGTACTTTGCTCTAAAGAGTACCTTTATTTTTCAGTGTGTCATAACCTTTATTATGTTTTTCAGCATCTTACAATGACAATACTACATTTGGCTTTTTCCCTCTCATTCTTTCTTATTCCATTTTTCTCTGTATTTCACACCTGGATGCTATCTTTCCTACATGGAGCATTGCTTTGAGAAAATAAAGCTTTTGAACCTATTAACATTATGTAAATTCACATTAGTAGACTTTAAACCTCTTCTATTGAAGTGAGAAGGAAAAGGAAAACTGAGAAAGAAAATCAAATCCCACAACCCTAACCCTAACCCTAACCCTAACCCTTTGCTCATGTTAGGCTTTAATGACACCACCCACTTTTTCAAAAAACTATCGTCTGCTGCACCCTTCTGGACGTTACCAGCACAGCACATTCTACAGAAAAACACAGCACCAGGTAGGATTAAGGCATGGTTTTCCTGAGCAACAATGCAAAGATGTGGTTTCGTTTATTGCTAATAGAAAATGGCCATAAAAATCTCCCTGCTTTTGATTTTTCGAAGATTTAAATTAAACCCGGGAGAAAAGACTTTTGGTACTGTTTACTGTCAGATCTAGAGTAGTTTCAGACTTCTGCATCTATGGCATTTGCTCTCTGAGGACAGAGCAAGTAATGCTGTCAGTGACAGGAAAAGAGAGGCTTGGCTCCACATAGCTCATATCCATGCTCATCGTGTTTTCCTGCAATCTCTTGGTGACTGCACCTCTGTCCTATATTAAATTGGGGAATCTTCAGGTCCTGTATGCACTGCTCACTCCCAAATGGTCCTCTAGTCCTGTTTCTTCCCATTCATGTCTCTTTAACGTTTCCATTTGGTGCTTCTGGCTTCCACGAGGACAGTCTGTCTCTTCCATAGCCATGTGTACAAAGTGTATGTCCCTGGGATTGGTCCATACGTGTTCTAACATCCTGGTTGGAGGGTACAGACCTACTGACTGGCCAAGCAGAAACAAGTGGTGTTTGCTTCCACTATAAGTGTCCTTACGGAAAGCAAATTTTGGGGGGTTTTCTCTGTCCAGCCACAGATTCTTTGAAGCCTTGTAGTGATGCTGAGTGGGTTTTGGATTTTTTGACTTTTCATTTTTATAGATTTTAGGAACACTAACTGTAGCAAAGTAGATTTTTAGTAAGTTAATACTAGCAGCCTAAGTTCATTGTTTATATATCCTAAG
>JAOXXN010000446.1:36950898-36964516 GCA_026770055.1 Myrmophylax atrothorax | reverse complement strand
TGCGCACGCTGAGCCTCACCTAAAACATCCCCTGCGCAGGCTGGAAGGGCACACCCACGTGGGGAGAGCCCTGCCCAGATCTTCGTTGCGAAGTCTGGCCATACATACACACATTCCTTAATACCCAGGACACAGCTACATATGGTAAGCTCTCTGATTTTTCCCATGCGATTCCATTTCTGGACAGGGCTTTTTTCATACAGTACCAATTCAGAAGAATTCTGGGAGTATGGGACAGTCACAGCTTGGACCCATTGGACCATGGGGACCATTCCCCTTCAGAAGTCATGAAGGGAAATACATCATTCAATATCTTTGACCTGTGGGAGCAAACACCCAGTGAAGCAAAGGAAAGCCTTGTTAACCTTAAGGACCTTTCTTAAAAGCAAAGAGAGAAGGTGAAGTTCAAAGACAAAGTGAAATCATGGGGCAAGCAGGGATGCAGGAGCCTGGAGGAGCACAGGGGAGATCTTAATCTTTTAGATATTGCCCTGACCTGCAACATCACTGGCCAGCAGCTCATTGGTAGTGACCACTGACCAGGTAACAAGGAGAGACCTGGTCCCTGGTATAAGTCAGGAGACCATATTAAAAAAAATCTCTCATTGCTGAGCACCATTTGCTCTCTAGTTACATTCTTAAGACAGTGAAGCTGATATTGTGCATAAAAAAAGGAAAATTATGCAGCAAAGCCTTCATGCTGTAAGACAAAGGGCAGCATGTTACAGTCAGGGCCATGAAACCCAGCAATGGCATTGCAATGCTTCTAAACATCAGAGAAATAGTTTCCAGGTTGACACAGCATCTCAGTTATAAAAGAGCTATGCTCAAAGTTTTTGTGGTCCTCTCTTACCCCTATTCATGAGCTCATTTCGTAACCAGAAATCACCAGCTTTCTTTCTTGTGCATCAGGTTTTCGTATTAACAGTATTTATGAGGTTTGTATTATGATTATATGCAATTGGCAATGAGAAAAAAGGAAAAGTTCAGAACAGGAAAAAAAAGAAAGCCCAAATAGAAAAATAAAGTGGAATTTTATATACTGCGAGTTCCTCTCTCACACTAGTGGGCATCCAGTATTGTGCAGAACTGCTGCTTGGCCTTTGAGAGCTTTCTCCAGCATTAGTGAATGGGCCTAGGAGAGCTGGCATGTTATGTTGTGTTTGGCTCCCCCTGCTCATATAGAGCTGCTAAACCAGTTGAAAAAATACCTTGTGGTGACAGTTCTGTGTGCGTATTTTCTGTCAGTGCTTCAGGGGCAATGCTGCAGATCAGTGTCGAAAGCAAGACAAAAACATAGGAAACAACATCTCTGTTAGTATGTAATCAGTGCAATGGAAACATATTAAATCCCTTTATAAAATTATGCCAGTTCAAAAAACATTATGAGATGGCAAAGGTTGGAAGTTTAGATAGAGGTGCAATAATGAGACACTGTATATCAAATGTTATTCTCTCTCCTACTTGGTTTGGTGAGTTTGGGGAGGGGAGTCCGATTGTTTGTTTGTGGTGTATTTCTGGTTTTGTTTTTTTATTGTTTGTGGGGTTTCCTCTCATGCCAGAATAGCAGCTAAACCAGCAAAATCACAGCACTGGGAAAGAGTCAGAAAACTTTCCCAAAATGCTCCAAGAAGGCTTTTTACAAATGCGTTTGTTGAGACTTCTGTCAAATAGGGATCCTGCTCCAGTGCAGGGAAATGCTCTGAGACGCTCTAGTGGATCTTTTCGTGTGGGATTCCCCCTTTCCATTTATGGCACACACTTCTTAACGCCGGCGGAGGCAGACCTATTCACTCCAGCAGGTTCTGCCTGAATTTGTACATTTTGGCCACTAGAGGATGTAAGAGAGAAGGGAAAAAAATCTTGTTTTCCTCCAGACAAGCTGCTGCAGCATCCCAGAGTGAGACTTTCTCTGGGACCCTTTGATCTTTGCCCACCAGCGCTCACACAAAACTGCATATACTCTGAATTTCAGTAGATAGAATCCTGACATCTCAGCTGTTTCAGATTTATCAGTGTCAGTTTGTTGCCTTTTGGCCCCAGGGCATTAATGGCCTTAGTGTGATCCCTTATATCTTAAATTAAAACTGTTCTGATTCTCCCAAATCTTTTAGACACAGAACAGCAATTTGTATCTTTTCTCTGCAGCGTTAACAAGCTCTGTTGGCTCTTTTCCCACATTCCTCTCTTAGATAATTTTATTTTAAGATCTTCCTCCACCAGCCTCTGTGCTTTTTCCCAGTGCCAAGTAAGAAACAGAATTTTGCTGTGGTCTCTTTTGTCTCCTGGAAACAACATAGCCTGTTGTACCTCAGCCTGGTACCTTGGAGGGTCCTCAGCTACCTTCCACAGGGGTTGTAATTCTTTCCTCTTGTTGCTAATAATTCTTCCAACTATAGTTCCTCTGCAATCAGGGATACCAGCTTCCAAGAAGCCTCAGGAGAGCTCAGTTTATATGGGAAATAGAACCTTATCACTCAGTAAACCAAGATGGACATAACCAGAAATAGCTATGGTGTAGCAATCAATTGAGCTTCAACTAGAAGGAAGGATTTACAAGCTTTCCTTCCTAGTGGCTCTTTTTGATGGCACAGGGACTGTATGTGAACTCACAGCAGTATGAGACCTAATCATCACAAAGCTCATTGGTGATGGTACTTTACCTCGAGCATTGCACAGAAATAGGAATCATTTCCTCTGATTGTAAAATGCAGTTATTCCTGAAGTCAAACACAGCAAGGACACCGCAATGATTTAGGAAGGAGAAGCCCTTATCCAGCCTTTTACCAGCCATGAGGGAAATGAAATCTAGTTCAATGAGCTAAAACAAAACATTGATTTCTGTGGAAAATGAAAAATTGAAGTTTTTCTTTTGGCTGCTGCAAATCACAGATGCACCTGGAATAGACCCAAGTGATCCACAGTTTGCACCTGGAGGTGAGCTCATCCAATCCCTGCTCAGATCAGCTTCAGTTAAGTCGGGTTGTTCAGTGCCTTGTTCCTGTCCAATTTTGCATGCCTCCAAGGATGGAGATCCCACATCCTCTCTGGACTCTTGTGCCACTGTCTGAATACCTCCATGATGAAGTAATTTCTCATCATATCTGACCCAAATTTCCCTTCTTGCAATTTATGTCCATTGCCTTTTGTTCTTCAACTGCTGCTCCTCCAGGATGATTCTGGGTCCATTTTTCCTATGCACTCCACCAGTTGGCTGTGGACAGCAATAAGAGCCCACCCTTTACCCTTTTCTCTCCAGACTGAACAAGTGTCCCTGCCCCTCCTCACACCCCACATACTCCAGCCCTGCAGCAGCTTGGTGGCCCTATGCCTCTAAGGGTGGATTCATTCCCATTTTTCTTCTACCAGCAGGGCCAGAACTGGACATGGCAGTCCAGATGTGGTCTCACAAATGCTGAAGACAGTGAAGAATCCCTTCCCTCAGCCTGCTGGCTAATGTTCCTGCTATACAGCTATTCAGCTGGCCTTTGCTGGAAGGACCGTGTTGGCACAGCCTGAGCTAAGGACCTCAGGCCAGCCTCAGCAGGGTTGCTCTCTGTGCATTTGGCATCTGCCCTGTGCTCATGCACAGGGCTATTCCCACTGCACACAGGACTTTGCATTTTCCTGTGCTGAACTCAATTTGCAACTGCATACTTAGGCAATAGGTGGCACTGATGGATGATGTAGTTCGCGTTGTCCCCAGACAACGTCACTGCGGAAGAGAAGGGCAGCAGAGGAGAAACTTGTGTGTCCCTCAGAGCAGTGGCCAGGAAAGGGCAAGCAGACATGTGGCAGGAAGTTCTTCCAAATGCCTGGTAAGAATTCTTCGGCACGGGGAGGAGGGATTCCAAACTGGGCTCCCTGGGGTTGAGGGTGGGAGAGAGCCCCAGGAGGGTCACCAGGCCATCAGAGAGTGGGAACATGCAGTCCTTCTGAGTTCTCCTGAGCATGAGTGCAGAGGAGGTTTTGATAGACTGAACCTTGTTTTATGTCACTCAGAGAGCTGCTTCTGGGACATGCTCACTTCGTTAGTAGTGCAGAGTTTGTGCTACTGCCGTAATAACTGGTTTCATGCCTCTGCTCACTAAGCTCCAGGATGTAAGTGCAGGGGGTATTACCATGTGTTGCATAAGCTATTTGCTCTTAGAGGCCCTGTTCTTCCTGGTCTGGTAGTGATTTAAGGAGGTATGTCCTTAAAAATCACACATAGGCTGTCTCAGAGATTGTTACCAATTTGCCTTGGAGACTACTGGGTTATCCTATACAGGCACCAGGTTCTGCATCCCAGACAGCAGAGGGTAATGATACTAGGTGGAAAAAAACATACCCAGTGGGCATGGTTTTTCCTGGATTTTCAAGACCTTTTCCTTTTTTGGCTTCTTTTTTTTTTCCCTGTTCTGTTTTCCCAAGGTGTTGTAATTGCGACACCAAAGAACTCCCTAATCTATCTACCTCCCACAAGGCAGAGTAACAAGACTTTCTCTCATTGCTTCTAGTTTTGCTAGATTTTAGATTGTGCTTTTGTACCAGAATCTACTAGGCTTAAACAGAACCAAGGAGGATACTTTCTTTTTTGTTGCAGGCAGAGGAGAACTACAAGCTTGGTATCTAGTCAGTAGTTAGAAGTGGCAAAGGTACAGCAGCTCATGGAACTCTGAACAGGAAAGGGTCCCACAAAACCTTTCCCCATGCCAGCCCTGCAGTGTGTTGAGTACCACATGGCCGGCAGCAGAGTAACCCTTGAGCCTGGAGGTCTCCTGCCAAGGCTGTGCACCTATTGCTACACAGCAATCAACCTATTTTCTTGGCTGCACTAACACAGCTGCTCACAGGACAAAACACTGCAAGGACACCTGCCCAGCTCTTCAGTACTTTTTATCTAAATTATGCTGAAGGAGGAAATATTATGGCAACAAAATATCTAGCTAAAACACAGCCTAGAAACACTGTCTCTGTGTGCAGAGGCAGTGTTTTCTGAGGCCTCCTCCTTCCATCCTATCCAAGAGGAAGGAAAAATAATGGCAGGTATTACCAGGTGGCTAAACAGCTTGTGACCCCATGTCTGGGCAATAAATGATGCTGGCAGATTACATTCTTTGCACCATCTCCAGGGGTTGGTATCAGAGGACACTATCAGACTGTAAGGATCTTTCTTTTTTTCCCTCTTTTGTAGGGAGAGTGCCTTGTCCCGGATCAGGTGAGTGAAATAGCTGCTCTGTGCTGAGGTCTCCACTTTTGATTAGCACCCCAACTGGGGTGCAGCATAGTCGCTTCCATACTCTGGATGACAAAAATAAAATCTTAATTGACAGTCGCTTTGCAGCCCCCTGCAATAGTCCCAAATACCTCTACTAATCCCCAAGGAAAGCTGGAGAACTTGAAGCACAGGGCAGAGGGATGGGAAGGCACACTACATTTAGGACTGCATGTCTGTCAAATCCAACTCTGGTAACTTAGCTCCCACACCTCAAGCCTGAACCTTGCTGTTTAGAACAGAAACAGGGGCACCAGCAGACAAACCTTACTAGGAAGTTATGGTGGAGAGCCAGTGTTGCCCTAAGAGATCATTGAATCTATAGGGGAGCTGTGTACAAAGCTCTGGCAAGAGGAGCATGACCAGCACATCCAGCTCTCTTCAGACTTTTGTCTCTCTGCCTGCTCCTCAGCCCACTCTGTCCATGCAGTTTTTATTCCTGGAGAAGTCCAGCTGCTACTATCTCATTCACTCCAGTACCTGCCTCGAAATAGATTGGCCCATATCCTGTTGCACCTTGTCCCCCCAGGCACCCTGGTTCACAAGGAAAGGGGCAAGGAAGTCTTGTGATCAGCAAATCCTGATCAGCAAGGACTTGAGATCCCTAAGAAGCATTGGTAAATATAACTCTGCCCCAAATCTTGCCTGTGGTCTTCAAAAATAACAGAAACCTGCAGTCCCTGCTGATTACATGGGATTTGTAGGCATTTGTTACTGCTCAGTCCCAATGGATGCAATTACAAGCCTGAACATAGTCCCTTTGCCCCTGACACTTCTCTTGTTGAACACAATTTTATGCTTCCTCAGATCTTTTGAATGTTCTCAGAAGAATGCAGTCCTGGTCCCTGTGGCTGCCCTGGGGGTTGGAGGGATGCTGCTTTACTGGATGAGATCTAGACGCAAGATCGAGACTATTGAAATGGGCGATGGATGGTGGGGTTCAGGCGAAAGACCCCTACAACGGAAAGAAGATGAAAGTATCCGTCCCTTCAGGATTGAAACATCTGACAAAGAAATCGAGGTACTGGTGGCTGGCATGTAAGGAGGGGCAGAAACCTGCAAGGCAGGTGGAGGCAGTCCATCACCCACCTTACTGCTTCAAGGTGATGTTGTGGGGGTGCCAGCAGCGCACTTGTATGTGGCAGTGCCGCTACTTAGCTCCTTTAGATGATGCTCTGGCTCACCATCCTTTATGAATGAAATTTGAGCTCAGATTTATTCCAGTGTTCCATAAAGACTTTGAGACAACAGACCCTCCATGCAACCTGAGGCTGCTCCTGCGTAAAGGCCACACATTAAGCAGCAGTTTGACAGTAGGTCTGTGGATGGTGGAGTGGGGCAGGAGGGTGATGGGACAGCAGTGGCATCAGGAGGGCAGGACTGAGGGATTTGCATAGAGGGAAGAAGGGTTAGAAGTGTGAAAAGGGATGGGGTATTGACTGAGTCAAAGCACCTCTGTCCCTGCATGCCTGGCCCTAATTATCAGGTCAACTAGCATTCAGCAGCTCAGGCTGAGCTTCTTATTCTCCCAGCTGGCAGTGCTGGCAAGCTCGTGCTGCCCAAAACCCTGAAGTGAATTAGCAGCAAGTCAAAAGTGGGACCCAGCCTGGGTACCATGGGGGAACTCATAACCTGTAGAAAATTATTTTCCTCACATAAACCAGATCATGCAGAATAAGGCACTGCCTCGGGAGGACTTATGGTATCCCAGAGAGCAATACAAAAGCCAGTGGAGCCAGGAGAGCCTGTCCATGTCTGCCCTGGCATAGGGCACATGCAGGCAGCTGCCAAGCCTCTCAAGAAGGGCTCCCTTCCACAGGATCTGCACCGGCGCCTGGATCAGTTCCGCTACACACCACATGTGGAAGGGGCTGCCTTCCACTATGGCTTTAATTCCAGCTACTTGCAGAAGGTGGTGGCCTACTGGAGGAACCAGTTTGACTGGCGCAAGCAAGTGGAAGTCCTGAACAAATACCCCCACTTCCACACCACCATTGAAGGTGAGGGGGCCTGTGTGACTTGAGCAGCTCTCACTCTGAAACGCACAGAGGGAATAGGGAGAGATTTTTCAGAGAAGTTTTAAGTTACAATATCTAGATAATGGTGTGCATAACAGCTAAGTGATATGAGTGATCAAGGCTCTATTATTAATAAACCTTAGAGAGGTTAAGTCCATTAAACAGTAGCAATAAGATTGGTCTTCTTCCAGATGGGTGTCATCTAGTTCTGAACCTGTGCTAACTAATGATGAGGTTTTCCTAAGCTGTTGCCTTGAAGCCACCTTTGGAAATTGTGACATTTAGCCAGACTCTGAGGCCAGAATATCCCCACCACCACCCAGTTTAGCCAGGTGAGGTTAGTCAGATTTTACGTAAGTGATCCCTAGGTTAAACTTCTATCATGCACTCATTTTTTCATATTTCTCTTTTAATCATCCACATATTTTATAATTTTATAATGTTTTTGCATGTCTTACCTGCATTATGCTGTTCAAGTGCAGCTCTACTTATATACTGTGAGACCAGTTTCTCAGGAGAGGAAGCTCGGTCTCCTGTGACCCCAATATCTCTGTGTGTAAAAGATGGGACATAGATAAAATACCAGGCATCCCCTTTCATTTGTCATCTTATTGCCATGGGTTGATTGTGTAACTTCTATTACAGATACTAATTACAATTTTGCCACCCTCCTTGTTCAGAGTCTGGAGCAGAAACTGTGATGTAACCAGAGCTTTAATTTATCTGTCTTGCATATGTGGCAGGGATTGATATCCATTTTATCCATGTGAAGCCGTCCTATGTTCCTCATGGTCGAGCTGTCCAACCTCTGCTGATGGTCCATGGTTGGCCTGGCTCCTTCTACGAGTTCTACAAGATCATCCCTTTGCTCACGGAGCCAGCCAGGCATGGCCTGAACGAGGGTGACGTGGTGTTTGAAGTTATCTGCCCATCCATCCCAGGCTATGCCTTCTCAGAGGCCCCTCACCAGCAAGGTAAGTGATGAAAAGGCTCTGTTGGAATCACAGTTTTTGGAGTAACCCCTCAGCCATTGCTGGCCCCCCAGGCACTGCAGTTTGTGAATGCAGATGTCTGGCTCTACACTAATGCCCACGTGGCTGAGGCTCTGGGGCTGGCTGTGGAGATTTGGAGCACAACGGTGGCTGGAAGCCAGCTCTGCTTTCCACTTTCTCCATTTCCCATTTACTTTCTTTCATCTTGTGTTCACTTTATTTCCAAGGAGTGAGGCAGACCAGCATTGCACACTGTGCCTTCCCACAGCCCCATATTCACCTGCCTCTGTCAGGTCACAATCTTTGGCCAGGGGAAGAATACTAGGACAAACAGGTCTCATGTGTTTCTCTTTACCTAAGGCTTTGACTCTGTAGCAACTGCTAGGATATTTCATAAACTGATGAACAGATTGGGCTTCAAGGAATACTACCTACAGGGAGGAGACTGGGGATCTCGTATTACCACAAACATGGCCCAGATGCTGCCACAGTAAGTAGCAAAGGAAACCAGTGCAGAATAACTGCCTCCATTCTTACACTACCTTCTGGGTCTTTAGTCCTGCCTTCTGCTTTCCCTGCCTCTTGTCCCCTTCTGCTTTATTTCCTTCATGGACAAACCCACTCTGCATATTCAGTTGTATTCATATGCTTTGCACTGATATCGGCACAGTTCTCATGCTTTCTAAATTTCGTTTGTTGTTTGGCTTCTCTTTCACTAGACGTGGAAATAAACACTGCTGCATTTTGATTTGAGACCTCAAGGAAACAGATAATCATTCTAAATGAGAAAGATAAATTTACAGTCAACACAAAGAAAAGGAAGGGAGGAGCTCAGCCTTTCAGCAGCTGAACACACAAAGTATAGGACTACCCTATGTAAAATGTAGAGTTGAGAGTGATTGGAAAAGAAGCACGATACCTTCCTCAGAAGAGAACATCACAGCTTAATGCTAAAGAGGCATTTAATGCTCTGCAGGAGCCACAGCCATGCTTGGTTCACAGAACAGATAAAGTGGGAGCAGTTAGATTTCAGGCTGAGCAGTTCACTGTTCCGAGTTATATTGTGCTGCACAAACACCCAGAGCACTGTGGCCACATGTGGTCTACTCAGGCTTTTCAGAAAATACCCAGCACAGCCTGTTCCCTACAGCATGAAACATACACAAGATCAACATCCAGAGCTACCAGCATGGATTTGCCACATCCAGAAACTGATTAGCTAAAGCTGACATTATACCAATGGCACAGCTGGATGGAGATGGCAACATTTTTAACTCCCATATATTTTTTTTTGAATCATGACAAACCTGAAGGGCTCTTTTTTTATTTGGCACAGTGAAATGCTTCTATCACAGCTCTAGTCAGATGTGTTTTTAATAGAAGATCTGGAGACAGAAAATCAATTTATTAACTCTTCTATTCATTAATTTAATTTTAGGTTTGTGAGAGGACTTCATCTGAATGTTGTCTTCATCAACAAACAAGGCTTGGGAAGGTTCATTTCTATAATGCTTGGGGCTTATGTACCATGGCTCGTAGGCCTCAGCAGGGAAGATGCTCGACGTATCTACCCTTTCATGCAGAAGAACGTGTATGACGTTCTGCGAGAGTCTGGATACTTACACCTCCAAGCCACCAAACCAGACACTGCAGGTAATGTACCTTCTCTGTATCATCATTAACGTTGTGTGCTAATTGCTTATGGTATATAAAAACTTACAGTAACAAAGACCAACCAAGTTTGAGAAGCAGTAAGTTTTGGTGACCAAGTGCAAGACCCATGTGGGCAGTGAGTTCATGGGGACAAGAACTATGTAAAAGGAAATTAAAAGGAACAGCTCAAAAAAATGGAGATTTTAAATATCACTTTTCAAGGTCCTTTAAATAGCATGCCATTTCTCTTAGGCACAGACCTCCTTTCCAAAAAGTGTCTTAAAGTAAAGCACAGAGTCCTGAAATTGAAGCTTCAAGAAATAAATGTGGTTGACAAGAAAAATGTCCAAAGCAATTAAGTGCAATGTGAAACTTGCAGAAAGGTAGACACAGCCCTAACACCTGAAAAGCCAGAAGCCTGACATATTTGAGCCAGTAAATAAGGAGTATGAAGAAAGATAAGGCCACTTCATAAAAATTAAATAAGTTATTTGCATCAGTCCCCACTAGAAAGGATTCTGGGGTATTGCTTTATCAAAATAACATTTCATCAGAAAAGAGCAGAGCTGTCTTAGGCAGGTACCAGATGTGGGGACCATAGAACAAATGGCACCCCATCCTAGCAAGGCACTGAGGAAGAGCTCACCCTGAAATGTTATGGAATGTCTAGTCTGTTTCTTGAAGTTATCACAATATCAAAGAAATAAAAGGAGAAAAATAAGATACCAGGTTGGAGGGGTGTTGTGGTGGTGGTGTTCGTGGTTGTTTGGGTGTTCTGTAGCCCCAGAAAAATGAAGACTAGTCTCTGATCTAGTCTCTGATCAGAAAGCTAGCAGAGCTGTTTTAAAGAGGAGAATTTATTTACAGGTGATAATATCACAGGGAAGTCATACTTCAGAAATCAGAGCTCTGGCAGAACCAAAGAGCTGTGGATCCAGTAATGGAATTTATATAACTTCCAAAAAAAACCCCCCATTTTGTTGAGATTCCTCCAGTATTCTTAAGAAATTAAACAGCCTTAAGAAAAGAATTAAAACTAGTTAACATGAGAATCCAAGCATAGAAATAAATAAACAAGTTCAAGGGGAAGGAGAGTATCACAAAAATCTGTGCTGGCACCTATACACTTCAGGACGATCCTGATTTCTCTTCAAATAAAAGTTAATGGTTAGGTGAAAAATTGACAGCTATCCAAGGGTTGGTTTAATCTAAAGATAACTGTGAAGTTGCAAAAACTTTTAAGTGACTGGTTGATAAAACCAGCCAATAAAAACTGATGTTAACAAAGTCCAAAGTAATTTAAGTAGAGGGAGAAAATCACAATAGGCTCAAGTTTAACTTCTGACACATGAGAGAATCCATGAGAAACCTCAGCTGGCTCAGAGTTTAAGAGAATCCTACGAACTCTTAAAGAAAGTAAAAAGAGAAAAACACTAAATCCATGATACGATGAATCTGTTGCATCCCTGTTAACCCTGTTTCATAAATATATTTTAGAATCAGAAGAATGCATAAAGGGGAGAAAAGAAAGACCAAAGTGACTGTATGGAAGCTGCTAATAGTAGGATACTTCATATTACATTTCTATATTTATCATGTTTGATAATGTTCCCCAAGGGAAGAACACATAACAGATAAACACTACATTGTTTAAATTAGATAAAAAGTGATGATCAGCACTAACAGTTCTGGTTGTCCATCCAAAGCAGGACAGTGCTTGCAAATATTTTATCTGAAATTTCTTTTCAGAGTATAATCTCTTTACATCTGAATTTGCTCCTTCTGCCACATATTATCAAGAAGCCAACAGGACTTTCTAAGCTCCTAGCTTCTTTTGTATAGGAGTGACCTAAGTTTGTCGTGCCATCAGTGACAGCTGGAATTCCTTTGGGGGGAATTTGCCACAAATAAAGTACTATCAGGGATAGTAAAATAGGAATTCTCATAGATAACTTATGGAAGTCCAGTTTAACTCCCACTGATGTATTGCAATGCCAGGCAACTGCAGTAGCTCTTCTGTTCTCCTGAATTAGGTTGTGGACTGAATGACTCACCCGTGGGGCTTGCTGCGTATATTCTGGAGAAATTCTCTACCTGGACAGATAAATCATTCTTGCATAAAGATGATGGAGGCTTGGAAAGGTAAGAAAACAGATGTTACTCCATGTAAAGTCTCACTGAAAGAATTGAGTGATGATAACCAATATGAGGATACAGGTAAAAGACTGGCCAAAACTGAAATTTAAGGATGAAATATTACACATGACAAGCAGTAGTTTAAACTTACAGCAGATTGCCTGCAAACTACTGCTTCAGAACCAGGCAACTTCACTCTGGGCACATGGGCACCAATTAATTTGTGGCTTGAAAATGAGTGGAGAACAAAAGGAACAACTATTCTTGAGGACATGAGCTCAATACAGTGCATTGAAAAACAGGTTACAGTTCAATTTCTTCATCCTTCTCTCTCAACAGCAAATACTCTCTTGATGAGCTTTTGACCAATGTGATGATTTATTGGGTGACATCCTCCATTGTGTCCTCAATGCGCTACTACAAGGAGAACTTTTCCAAGGACCCCAATCTAAATGCTTTTAACAGGTAATGAAGTGGCAGGTGCAAGACAGATTTGCAAGTGAGATTCAAACATTTGCCTATATAAAAATTTAGATCAATGACAACAGCAACTATAACAACAAAGTTCTTACTTGCTTTTGATAAATATTGTTAAGGGTCACTTTTCTTTTGAATCTATAGTTCACATAAGGTAGCTTGCAACCAAGACAGTGAGTACATATCAAAGCATCAAACGCAGTCTTGTGATCAAAATACAGGTCTATATATTTATTTGCCAAACAAATGTTATCTGTGGCTCAGTTCAGTAAAAACAAAACTGAAAATTATGGCCATATCCAAGACAGTAGTTTAAACTGAATTAGGAAGGATACAGCTTGCTGAAGAATAAACTAAGAACTATAACAGTTAAGCACAAACTAGAGGAAGGATTTTGGAGACCAGTACTTGAAACCAAGCACCTCCTGACAGCTGGTATGTTAAGATAACTCTAAGAGAGGCTGACTGGAAAAAATGTTTGAGTGGACTTCTCCAAGCAACAGATCATACAAACAAACGGGAGAGGGTTTTTTGTGGACTGAACCAGTCTACCTTTCCTCTTGTTACACATTTGGTACCATAAATTCTAAATCAAATGTGAGCTGGCTCATTTCTGACTTTCACAAAGAGGTGTGGCATATTGACACATAGCACAAAGTTACAAAACAACATAAGCTCAAAGATCTGAAACATTTTAAGATCGAACTGTGTGCAAAGTTGGCTCTACTTTACACATCTTCGGGTACAACCTCCTTAAACGCAAGGATATCCAAACAGAAGTGAAGCTCTTCAGCAGAGTGCAGACCACAAAGGGTGTTGCTGTGATAAAACTGTAGCAATTACTACTTAGAAAGTTTTTACAGAATCATAGAATCGATTGGGTTGGAAAAGACCTCCAAGATCATCAAGTCCAACCCTTGGTCCAACTGCAGCCCATTTACCAGATCATGGCACTCAGTGCCATGGCCAATCTCAGTTTAAAAACCTCCAGGGTTGGTCAATCCACCACCTCTCTGGGCAGCCCATTCCAATGCCTGACCACTCTCTCTGTAAAGAACTTCTTCCTGATATCCAACCTAAACCTC
>JAOXXN010000446.1:36922539-36944450 GCA_026770055.1 Myrmophylax atrothorax | reverse complement strand
GGCTGGTTTGGCTGGGTTGGGTGGGATGGGGCAGGGATGGAAGAGCGGGGAGGGCTGGAAGGGGTGGCAGGGATGGCAGGGCTGGCAGAGACGGCAGGACCATCAGGACTGGAAGGGCAGGCAGTACCTCGGGAAACGCGGGGCTGGCTCCGGTCCTGTTTCTAAACCGCGCCGGGGGCTCTGCGGGGCCCGAACAGCGACTCGGCCCAGGGAAAGGGACCGGCGGGGCCGGCGGAGCGCTGCGCGGGCGCGGAGGGACCGCGCCCGGCGGTGGCGGCGGCGGCTCGAAGGCGAAGAAGAAGAACGGGCGGAGCCGGGGGGGCAAGGCCAACAACCCGCCGTACCTGCCGCCCGAGGTGAGCTCCGACGGCCGCCGCGTCCCGTCAACCGCGGAGTGAGCGGGGTCAGGCCCCGGGGTGGAGGGATGGTGCCCCCACACACCGCCCGGGCTCGCCGGTGCGACGCCCAGACCCCGCAGGTGGGGGCGAGGGTCAGACTGGAGGTGCTGGAGCGGGGCCGTGCCGGGGTCGGGCTGGCAGCAGCCCCGGAGCTGTGTGCCCGCCCGCCCCGGTCTCATCTGCGCAGTGCTTGCCCCGCGGTGCCCGCGACTTCCCCGCGGGCTCCACCAGACCCTGTCCGAGAGGAGTATCCTACTGCCCCGCGTCCTCTGTGGGCACTGTGCCGTCTGGGAATCACAGAGCTTCAGAAATAAAGCTTTGCACGCCTCCGAGTCCTGAGCATCCCGTTCACATCCCTCCCTGAGAGAACGATCTGATGGGTCTCAGTCCCTTTCCAGCTGCCAAACTCTGCAGGTGATAGTGACTCCCTTCCCGGCTAATTTGACAACTGTTTTCGTACATGGGGATACAGAGGGTACTGACATGCATGAGGCACTTGTCTCCTGCAGCAGGAAAAGGTGGTATTCGCTGAGGCAGCTGGCACCGCACTGACAGGGCTGACACTGTGGAGAAGAGAGTTGCGTTGCCCCGGATCCCATTGCTCGGCCCCAGGCAGTGAGCTCTCTGTAAATACACAAGAGCCTGTGCTGGGACGGAGCAATCTTTCCACACGGCAGGGCTGTGACTCTTGACAAGAAGGGAAAACAGCGCTTTGCTAATGTTACATCTTCTCTATGGGCAGGACTGTGCCCTACAGCCGCAGTTTAGTTTTTGTTCCTTTCAGCTGGAGGCTGGACAGTCCCCTGCGGTTTCAGCACAGCTTCCTCTCCCTGGCTACCCTGTGCAGTGTGTGCCCTAGCAAGCCTAGGCTTGTTGCTCTTCTAGTCTCAGCAGCCTTGAAGGAGACCCCACCCCTTTATTTAGACAACAGCACAGTACGTGAATGTGTTTTTCTCAGAACTGGGATGCTGGTAGATGGTTGAGACGAAAACCTTCCACAAGTACAGTTTTCTCACTGCATAGCTCTGGCGCCTGAGAGCTGAGCTGACAATTGAGAACTTCTGTTGGCCTTTTGCCACCATAAGCACCGCTGTGGTGAGGAGCTGAGCTAGAAGGCAAGGAGAGGGCTATTGCCTTCCCTGACATGCAAATAAGTGTCCAGAGGAAAAAGGAAGTGCTTACTGTTGCCAGCCCCATTTAGTCTGACAAAGTACGTGGCTTCCTGCAGGCTCCAGCCCTTTCTCAATGGTCCTCCTACCAAATCAATGGGAAAATTATTTTAGTATTGGCTAGACATTGTCTTTGGAAAGCTGGAGCCTGTTGTGGTTGGAGTGAGCTTGATGAGTACCTGGGCCTTTCTGTAACAACCCAGTCTGGCTTCAGCCCTTCCTGGGAAAGTTCTGAGTACATTGTGTACACAGTCCCAATAAAGTCTGGTTCTCCAGAACTGCCAGGCCAGTGACTAGCTTGCTGTACTGCAAAGAAATCAGTACCTGGCTTCCTTATGTCTCTAGTCCTTTCTTGTAGAGAGAAGATACACAAGGATAGGGAAAGGAGTCAATGAAAAATTGAGTGAGGAAGGGTATCAGTGTGCAGGAGGCAGGTGCTTTTGTTCCCAGTCTTCTGTTTCTGTGCACATTGGGTGAATGGAAGCTGCTGGATAGGATGGGAGTAGGATGCTGTGGGTGGCATTTTGTGGGTCAGGGATGGGGGAGAGGGGGAGACTTTAAATCATATGCTGGCCTGTGCCTTTTTGTAACTGGAACTCTCTCTCTCTGTGACTGATAGGCTAGCCCTGTTCCTTACTGTCAGTAAAAAAAAATCCCCCCTGCCCTGACAGTATTACCCCGGTTTTCTGCTCTAGTTTTGTCCTCTGGTGTTCATGATGGGGGATGCAAACAAAACATAAGGGAAGTTCTAGTTTGGTGTAGGAAGGAACGGTTAGAAGAGGATGGGAGCTAACACAGTCTCTTTCTGCCACTTTCCGTCACTTTGAAATCCTCAGCACCAGCTGCAGAGTATTTGGGCAGCTGGTGCCTGTAGAAGTCCTTGCAGGCACAACATCTGACTCTTCTGTCTTGTTTCATTCTCCAACCAGGCAGAAGATGGGAACATCGAGTATAAGGTGAGTCTTTTGAAATTGCAGACGGAAGTCTTCCTCCCAGAGGGTTATTTTGCAGTGAGTAACTTTACCAGAGTTTATGGGTAACATGGCCAAGGATGGGACAGAGAAGTGGACGCTGTGCTAACTCCCAGTCACCTGTGTCTCTGTGCCTAGAAATATCCAGTATGCTGAGCTGGAAGAGTTTGATCTCAATACTCATTTTTAGTAATCTGTTTTAGAAGATGAGGCCCACTGTGTTTTTCCTGAAATCCACTTTTTTTTGAGAGAGAGCTGCTGGTGTCCCTGATAATGATTTGCCACTTCTTCTGGCTGCTCTCATTTGCACTTACTTGGCTCCTGTGTCACAGATGGGTCCCAGAGTGCTGGTTTTACCCCCACAGCAGGCAGGGTGCAGATCCCTTTGTCACAATGCAGGAAAGTTCTACCATATGCATGCACCTGTATGAAACCCTTTCTCACCAGTCCTGTGGCTTCTGTGCAGACAGTAACACAGGCTGTGCTTTCTAGAAATGGGTCAGAGTTGGGAGCATTGCTTCACAGTGTTGGAAGTTGCTGGCTTGGGCAATGGGATTCCCTCTGCATCCAGACTGTGACTAGAACAACCCTTCTGTTGAACAGCTAAAGCTGGTGAACCCCTCGCAGTACCGCTTTGAGCACCTGGTGACACAGATGAAGTGGCGGCTGCAGGAGGGCCGAGGTGAGGCCGTGTATCAGATCGGCGTGGAGGACAATGGGCTGCTGGTGGGCCTCTCGGAGGAGGAGATGCGTGCCTCGCTCAAGACCCTGCGCCGCATGGCAGAGAAGTACGTGCTCCCTTTCGGCTGCAGGGCCCACGAGTGTGAAAAGCCTCTAACGGGGAGGCTCGGCCCCCAAGTCCCCTCAGCAGCCAGGGGCTCCATTCTACAAAGCCCCTGTATGACTGAAATTCCTTCAGTCATGAGGCCCTATAAACATGAAGGAGGTTATAGGGATTTTGTCTGGAAGCTCAAGGCTCCTTCCCTGCTATCCCCAGCTTTCATCCCACTCTCTTTGTCGGCTGTTGTGGTACAGGTGCATGATCTGACAAGTACAAGTGTGTCTTACTCCTTCCTTTCGTCTTCGTGGCAGGGTTGGGGCTGACATTACAGTGCTGCGGGAGAGGGAGGTTGATTATGACAGCGACGTTCCAAGGAAGATAACAGAGGTGCTTGTCCGAAAGGTGCCTGACAACCAACAGGTAGGGACCTGGGACTTTGCCATCCACTCCTGCTGGAGTCAGAGGTTTCATACAAGCTGCTTCCTTTTGGGATGGGAACCCAAACCCCAGAGGCACTTTGTCATAGATTGGCCCATAGCAGATGCTTTAAATTGCTGCCAGAGGGAGGCTTGATGATAACACTTCTTATCTCCTAGACTGTGGTTGAGGCAGGTATCAGTGGGGGAAATTGCCTGGATCAGAGGTGAAAAATTATTTTGCTTCTATGGCAGTGGTACTGAAGCAAGTTAGTGTGGTAACAAGGAAGGATTTAGAAGTCTTGCTTCAGCAAATAGCCTTTTTTGTGGTAGTAAGGCCTGGTGTGTCACATCACAACTCTATAGAGTGTATCACAACTGCTGGGCAGTGGTTTCCTGGGAGAGAGCAGAATCTGAGCAAGATTACATTGCACAGTGTCCCTCATCTAGGGAAGCTCTTTGAGGTGCATCTCCGCTGCCGTGAAGTGCTCATGCACACTCAGCACAGCAGTGACTAAGTTTCATGATTTCTCTCTTCTTTTTCCTGTAGTTCTTAGACCTTCGAGTAGCTGTGTTGGGGAATGTGGACTCAGGGAAGTCAACACTGTTGGGTGTCCTAACGCAAGGAGAGCTGGACAACGGGCGGGGCAGAGCACGCCTCAACCT
Source organism: Myrmophylax atrothorax (assembly GCA_026770055.1). Classification (NCBI taxonomy): domain Eukaryota; kingdom Metazoa; phylum Chordata; class Aves; order Passeriformes; family Thamnophilidae; genus Myrmophylax; species Myrmophylax atrothorax. The sequence continues at coordinate 36,940,049 of JAOXXN010000446.1, read as the reverse complement.
CTTCCGGCATCTCCATGAAATCCAGTCAGGAAGAACATCAAGCATCAGCTTTGAGATCCTTGGCTTCAACAGCAAAGGAGAGGTGAGAGGAGTGGGCTGCTGAACTCAGAAAGCTGGAGGAGAATAAGATACCCTCCTATTACAACTGTGAGTGGGACATGAGAGAAGAGAGGTGGGACAGCTCTGTGTCTCTTTAGCTGAACCTAAGTGTCCATTTGCAACAGACATTGTAGCTTGCACCCATGGTAGATGATCTCTCCTTACTGATTCTGAGATCAAAGTGGATAGATAAGAGCTGGGTTTTCTTCACTTGCCTGCTGGGGCTGCCTCTCTCACCAAGTCTTTATGTTCTTCAGGTGGTAAATTACAGTGACTCCAGGACAGCAGAAGAGATCTGTGAGAGTTCTTCCAAAATGATCACTTTCATTGACCTGGCTGGCCACCACAAATATCTGAAAACAACCATCTTTGGCCTCACCAGCTACTGCCCAGACTTTGCCATGCTGGTGGTTAGCGCCAACACTGGCATTGGTGAGTGTTGCCCTGCCTGCATGGGTGGACAGCAATATGTGAGGAGAAATGGAGAATAGGGGGAGAGGGTCCTTGTTTGCTGGGAATTTGTCAGAAAAAATTATTAGTCTGGAAAGTCTGTACTGATTTCTTGTAAGCCAGTGCCAATGAGTGCCTGGGAGGGGAGTAGATGTGGGATCATTTAACTAGCTGTAGACTTCATTAAACTTCACTCTGGACAGAGAGGCTTTGTTTGGAATTTGGGGCTGTGTTTGTCAGAAAAGAAAACAACTTTGAAGTATACTTAGGGGTGCTGAATCCCAACACCTTGTAAAAAGGCAGCAGGAGTTCTTCCACATCTATCTTTGACATTTTTGTGACTATTTTCTGGCAAACTCTAGCCCAAGAATGAAAACTACTGCATCTTTTGCAGTTACAAAAGTCTCAGTGGTTCTTATTTTTCTGGACTGATGGGGTTTTTTTGTTTAAAAGAGTGATTTTGCTTTTTCTTTACCTGATGTACTAAGCAGTTACAGGGAAATCCCTAGAGTGGGCCTATGGGGTGGCCAGGAGACACAGCCATCACATGAACAAGTAATAGTGATGACTGCTGTTGCACCTACACTCTTGCTTGTTTCCTGCAGCGGGCACAACTCGAGAGCACTTGGGCTTGGCCATGGCCCTCAAGGTTCCCTTCTTCATCGTCATCAGCAAAGTTGACTTGTGTTCAAAGGCCACCGTGGAACGGACAGTGAAGCAGCTGGAGCGAATCCTGAAGCAGCCAGGCTGCAACAAGCTCCCCCTGCTTGTGAACTCAGACGACGACGCTGTTACAGCAGCACAACAGTTTGCACAATCTCCCAAGTAAGGGACCATTCCTTTCTTCTCCTGGGAGCAGGTGATTCAGGCTGGGCTACTGTGCAGAGCTACAAGGATAACCACAGGGGAGCTGACCACATCTTGAACATGTCAGCTCCTTGTCAAGTTTCCTGCCTTTGCATTCCTCAAGAAGGCATTTTCCTATTCCCAGACCTTTTTCTGGGCTCTGGGAGCTGAAGGTGCCCAAGGCTGCATTGGAGTTACTTCTCCATGACAGATGTGTGGGCTGGCAGAGGATTGGTGCCTCAACCAACTATTTGAGGCAAGGGCTACTGCAAAGTTGTACCTAGCCCTCCTGTTTTAGCCACTTACCGCTGTAGCCTCTGTCCTGCGGGTCGCAGTAGATTCACAATCCCAGAAACATTCTGCAGCTTCTCTCTGTCCTTCTGCTTATTTCTGTCTATTTGTGTCTGACAGCATCACCCCAATCTTCACACTGTCCAGTGTTTCTGGGGAGAACCTGGATCTCTTAAAAGTCTTCCTCAACATCCTCCCTCCACTGACCAACAGTAAAGAGCAGGAAGAATTAATGCAACAACTTACAGAATTTCAGGTGCGTAAGGGTCACTTCTGGTACTGCAGTCATTGCTGTGCCATGGGAGAAACTTCTGGGGAATATGGACACCATGGATAGAGATGTGGTGAACTCCTGGACTATTGGGAGACATTAAGGAAAGGACTTGGTCCTTGAGAAAAACCTGATAGGCTGGGCTCTGTTGTAACCGAGGGATATCTGTCTCGGGGATAAGATCGTTTCTCTGGTTGCTGCTTAAAAGGCAGATATTTCTCTAATGGGAAGACAGTGGGAGCTGATGAAGCTCCTAGATGGTGTCTGATGACCAGCAGAGACCTTGCCTCCTTTCACACAAGGGGCAGGAACCTTGCCCTCATTCTGGAGTGCTATTTCACAGCTCTCTGTCTGAGCAGCTTATTCTTGTTGCCTTGCTACAGGTTGATGAAATTTATACTGTGCCAGAGGTGGGGACTGTTGTGGGAGGAACTCTATCGAGGTAAGTGAGGCTAGGCAGACAAGTGTGGATGTGAATGGTTGCTGGAGTTCCCTCAAGGTTAGACTCACCCGCTGCAGAAGTGGAAGCTGTGCAAGGCTCAGTCCTGACTGCTGCCAGGTGACTGAGCCAAGTGAGGGTAGAGCCCTGCAGGGTGCTTGGAGGTGCCTTGAGCAGACTATTGGTCATGTGGTGGCAAGCAGAGAGTGTTCCCTAAAGTTGTTAGATTAGGAACATGTACTGTATCATGCTGAAAGAAGGTGTCCAGGGAGCCAGAGTTGACAGAGGTCAGCCATGATCCCAAGGTGTTGCTTTCCTCCTTCCTCAAGCAAGGGGAGGGAATGTAGAGGGCAAATCTTCTGATTCCAGCAGGAGTTAACTGCATGCTTCCCCATGAAAAGGCAGCTGTCCCCCTGTGTTCAGGAGCAATTGGAGCAGTTTGGCTACCAGCACATCCACACAGAACAAGAGTGTTCTGAAGTATCTCCACCAGAAACAATGCAGTGTGGCAGAGCACTGGGGGCAGAATGGCCCCTGTCTGTATCCAGGATTCTTGGGAGTGATAGCATGGCTTTCACTCCTGCTGTCATCCCTCTTCTCACCAGCTTTGTATCCCTCTTAGCTGGTCACAGATCATAGTCCAAAGGCACTTACGTCCTTGGCCCTGGGGAATTTGTGCAGGTTGATCTTGGAGGGTGAAATGTCTTTCTGTCTCCTGATGAACTGTGTCCTGCTCTTCTGCCCTGGGCAGTGGGATCTGCCGAGAAGGGGAGAACTTGGTGGTTGGTCCCACTGATGATGGGAAGTTCCTCCGGCTAAAAGTGTGCAGTATCCAACGGAACCGCTCTGCCTGCCGCGTGCTCCGGGCTGGACAGGCAGCCACTCTGGCCCTCGGACCCTTCGACCGCTCCCTGCTGCGCAAGGTGAGTCCTGCTGTTGACAGCTTGTTCCCTGGTCCGGTGAGCAGGACTGGAGACTTCCCTGGAGATCCCTATTGGTAGGGTGGGAATGAAGTGGAGATGTTTGCAGGAAACTTGCTGCAAGGGGAGAAAATGGACAGGCTACAAAGTAGGATGAGTACAAGCCTGAGAATGGGATGCAAGCCCAAGTCACAGAGTGGAGATATGTCTGTGGATTTGCAGGCTGTTCAGAAGCAAGGGGACTGGCCCTGCCTGGTCTGAACCTTGGGTTGTTTTGCAGGGCATGGTCATGGTGAGCCCCGAAATGAACCCCACCATCTGCTCAGTGTTTGAAGCCGAGATCGTGCTGTTGTTCCATGCCACAACTTTCCGGAAGGGGTTTCAGGTGACAGTGCATGTGGGGAATGTGCGACAGACAGCTGTTGTAGAGAAGATCCACGGAAAGGTAGGCCATGGGAAGGAAGGGGAGGAAAATGAACCTGCCCTGTGGGATGTGTTTGGATTCTACCATGCCCTCTAGTAAAGCTAAGGGCTACTGTTATTTTGAGTAGCTGTGTCCTTTCCTAGGGGCACACTCCATCCCTTTATCCTGACCCTTTGGTTGCTTTTCCTCCCAACATGTTAAAGAATTCCCTCCCACAAAATGCTGTATTTCATGATGTACTGCAGCAAGACTGTGAAGAGGTGAACTCTCCAGACCTTGTGTCTTCCTGTCTCTCCTTATGCACAGAGTAATGGGAAGGGGTCAAGAAATGCAGTATGAGGGAGGCAGTCTGCTCATTTGCTTCATCTTGTTACCATCCACATGCATCTCTCCTGCATGCATTGGTTTGGGAGGCGGGTCTAAGATCTCCTGTTTTTCTTTTCAGGACAAGCTGCGGACAGGAGAGAAGGCAGTTGTCTGTTTCAGGTTCATCAAGCATCCTGAATACTTGAAGATCGGAGCCAAACTGCTTTTCCGTGAAGGAGTCACCAAAGGTATTGGGCATGTCACTGACCTCCAAGCCATCACCACCAAAGAAAACGGCCTGGAGGAGTCTCTGGGGCCTGGACAGCTGAGCTTCTGACTACCAGTAGGTCAGAGAAATCTCTGCTCACCAGCACCTGGGGAGAAAGATGGGAGCTCCTGTGGCTTTCTGAGTGATGCCTGGAGCTGCTTCTGTCCCATTCTAGCATGGATGTCCCTCCTCTGCACTGTGAGATGGAGCCTGAGAGTTTCTCACATTCAATGCCGTACATGGGACAAGTTAAGCACGTTCTCCAGATTGCCTGTGGCTCTCATTACCCTGCCCTCCTTCAGAATAGATCAGAGGCACCTGCAGACCTGAGCAGGCAAGTTCTGGCTTTGTTTACTCTTTGAAAATTGCTGGCTGGGAGGAGCAGAGCCCTTGGAGATGAATAGTGAAGGGATGTTTTTCCATTTCTGACTCAAGATCTGGTCCCATTTCTGCTCTCTGAGCACTGGGTTGATAACAGTCCTCTCTCAAGTCATCCTGCAGCACATCCTTCTGGGCAAGGGATGGAAGAAGCCATGCTACCTGTAGCAGAGGCTTGGCTGAACCTCTCAGAATGTGTTCAGGACACTTTTTAACTGTTTGAATCTTGGTTGGCTTTAACCTTCTGTGTGTCCATTTGTGTGTTGGTTTTGCATTATTCCAATCTGAGTGTCTTACTGTTGGACAAATGTCCTGTTCCCCACTTTCATGTACACATTTCTTCAGCATCCTGCTTTCTGACTCCCAGGAAGCTGTGGCTGCTCTGAGTGGCACAACCTCCTGACATAATGTCATGAAGACAGAGTTTGTACTTGCATCTGTTCATTGCAGCAGCTGAACAGGAGGCCATTCTGTGTAGCAGAGCAGGGCCTGGGCCTATGCTGGTGTGAGCAGGTTGTTTCCATGGATGTTCAGCTGATGGTCATCTGCACATTGGTAGCAGTGGTTTGCAGTGGGCTCCCTGGTGTGGCTGTTCCCAAACTTGCTCCTCACACACTGGCCTGAACGCATGAGGAGAACAGGCTGCATTACCTACACAAAACCAGGTGACTTCTATTGTTTGGATGTGATTTGACAGTGGCGTGGTTTTATTTCTGCTTCTCCTGGAGGACGAATTCCTTTCTTTCACTTGCCACTGGGGTTTGTTGTCAGAGGAAAGCCGATGTTGCCAGCAAGGACTCTGTACGTAAAAGTGGAGCACATTTGTCTCCCACTCCCTGTTATGCAGCTCTCCTCTGTAGCCTGGAGGGTTCAACAGGGTCTGTAAAGCTGTAAATAGGCTTTTGGTTTTATTGTTGACTGTTAGACCAAATGTGTCTGCTGTGAGCAACAGGCCTTCAGCCAGCCCTGTAGCGTGGCATGGTGGCCCACTAGCCCTGCCTGAAGAAAAGGGTGAGGACCTGGACACCCAAACAGCCCTTCTGCCATCCTGAGAGTGAGTTCTGCTTCTGGATTGTTGGCACAGGCAATGGCTGCGGGACTGTGCAGATCTGTGGGCATCGCAGAGCCGCACTCTGTGCTGGGATGGGCTCTGGCCCACAAGGAGGGGGCAGCTGCACTCTGTGAAGAGCCTGCCAAGGTGTGGGGAAGATGATGAAATTGTGGTATCAGTGAAGGGAAGGCAGTTCAGGAGTGACAGAGCGACTTGTCCCTTGGAGGGAGAACTGATCCAGCTGAAAACTGCTGCATCCCCATCAGGCCAGCAATGAGAAAGGAGCTGCTGGCTTTGGGTCACTGCTTAAGCAGGATCCCTTTTTTCCTGTTCTGCCAGCAGTCCCTTCCCTTTGGTGCTAGTGGGTCACAAAGCTGCCAGGGGTGTGGGGGGGGAAACTCCAGCTCTTTGCAGCAGCCCTGGTGTTTTCTGCCCCAAAGTGGGCATGGGGTGCTGTGACCTTTTCTGAAACAGCCAATGGCTGGTCTCACCTCATCCCTGCCATCTGTGGCATGACTGTTCTTGGTGCCATGCTCTTCATAATTGCTGTTTTGTTGTCTTGAATTTTTCTAATGCTGGGGGGTTGTCCCTGTTCCCCAAGCACCTATACATAAATGTACAGAATAAAGATGTTTTATTGAGCTTGGTGGCTGAATTGTACAATAAGTGAGGGTGGAGCTGGCCTCCTACCCTGCTGCCCTTGGAGCTGAATCACAGTCGGAGACGGCTACCCTTCACCCATCCGTAAACTTCCTGCATTCAGCCCTATAAATACCACTCTGTGGCGTGGAAAGAATGCACGCGCTCTGCTGTTTACAACCGTGCGCTCCCGGCTTATCTGAGTAAGCCTGGGTGTGCAGCCTGAGGTGACAGGCAGCCACGTCACCCTGAGCACAGCACTTTGGGCTGCTGTGGGCGGAACAGCCTGTGGCAAGAGCTTCCTCGCAGTCACAAATTCCCTCAGAGCCTAATTAAAGGGATGCTTTCTAGGGCACATGTCTAACCAGTGGTTTGTTTTTAAAATAGCTTCAACCTTATCAAGGGGTTTGCGCCTGCCTTCTCTCCGTAAGAACAGGTTGTTCCCTTGGGACAAAGTAGAGGCAGAAAGGCTTCCCTGTGGAGGTGACTTGTGTCACTGAAGGGATTTGCGTCTTCTAAACTTATTTTTGTGTCAGATAGTGGCATCTGCAGAGTCCGGTCCTGCCAGACACTTAGGAAATGAGACGTGCCACTGTCACGGGAGCATGAGGCAATCTTGCCAGACTGGTTGCTGTTTCTCTTTACATGAGGACTTAAGGAAACTTGTCACTTTGCAATGTTAGGACTGTCATTAATGGGAGTGACTCCATAATTCCTTCCTCTGATGATTACCAGCGGAGCTGCAGGCACCAGAATGAACTTCTTGTGCTTCTTGAAATCTCACAATTGTGTTGTCAAGTATGAGACCCTCCACTGACAGCAACGTAACAGCTTCCCAGCGCAGGCTGTTAGCTGGAAGAACAGCTTAACGGTGGCAATTAGGTTGTGCAGTTCAGAAAAGAGCACATGCAAATAGGGCTGAAGTTTGCATCATTATCTGCTGCCTGGAAGGCTCTCTGCCCGAGGAAGGGAAGCCTGCAGCTGATGAAACTCCCTGCAATGTGCGTTTCCTAACCCCGCCCAGTGCTGCCTTGACGTGGCACCTTCCTTCCCCCTGCCCTACCAGCCAAGTTCAAATTACTGGCAGCAGTGCTTCTGGCAGCTTGTGGTGTAGCACAGAGCTGAGCCCTGCCAGGCAGCTGAGAGCAAGCGCTTCTCTTGCCTTGGAGCCTCTCACCGCTCAGTGCCTACTTGTTCATTCCACAATATTCTGTTTTGTTGGCTGTTGTAATTCGTGGAGCACTGGGGCAGCCACTGTTATGTGTGCTGTGTCCCAGAGAGCTGAACGAGTCGTTTGGCAGAGCACAATCAGAACAGGTACCTGTCAGCAAGTTGCATCTAGTATCACTTAGTCTGGGAAGGAGGAAAAATGTGGTTACATGTTTTCTGTGACAAAGAAAAGTTTTCACAGTGGGCTGTGTGACTGGCATGTTTTCTACCCCTGCCATGAGGACTATAGTAGACTGTTGATGTGTCAATAACAATTATTAGGAATTTAGAGCCAAGATTTCAAAAAGCCCACCAAAAAGTATGCCCATGCAGCTACTGCTTCCTCAAATCTTACGACAGGAGTAGTCTCTCTTGGGTGCTCCCGAGCTGGTGATAAGCATCACACAATAGACTGCTACACAGAGGGAATTGCCAAACTATAACAAAAATCAGGGGGGCAGGAGGAAGGGAATAAAAATCAGTGTCTTCCAGGTGGAGAGGAGACAAGGAACCACAGGGCCAAACTACCATATACAAGTTATACAGTAAGAGCAAGGCCCGCAACTGCAGCCAGAGGAGAACTACTGTGAGGGCAAGGTTTCACACTGACTGGACAGGGGTTCAAGCCTACACGTGGCTGGAGATTCCCTGGAATAAGGCATTGTGCTATCTGTGGCTGCCTTTTACAAGAGGAACAATTACTGAGCAATGATGCTATGGAAATACCTATGGCAAGAGGTATAGCTGCGAGTATGATGCAGCTTGTAGTAGCACTAAGCAGGCAGAGGCAAGCTAGCTGCCACCAGCTAAACTGGGTACATCTAACATCATACACAATTCATGAGTTCCAGTTCCTCTTAGACTTGGGGTAGAGATAATTTATTAGACTCTTCTGCATTAAAACCTGACAGGCAGTATAAAAATGTTTAACTGTGTTTAAAAACTGATTCTTTAGAAACACTGATTCTTTGAAAGCACTGGCTCCTTAAAAATACCCAATGTGGCTGTGAGTTAAGGAGGTAAGCGCTTAAAGAAAAAATCTAAAGTTCTTGTCACACTTTCTTTGGGTTGTTTTGCACTAGATCCTGCTGGAGTCTTGGGCTTGTTCTTTGCCTTGGCAGGAGACCTGGAAGCTGCAGCCTTTGGGTTGGGAGCTGCTGCTAGATCCGTGGGAGCGCTGGGCTCCAGAAACGAGCTTTGCAACTCCAGAGCAAAGTGGTAGTCCATGTGCTCTGGGAATTCCCACATCAGCACAAGCTGGCCACACTTCTCGCAGTGCTGCTGGTCCCCTGGAGAAGCAGGAGGCAGCAGGACAAGCTCAGGAGAGGGTGGCAAATTCTGCTCATTTCCCTCCATAGCTGGCTGTAATTTCAGAAGACTCCTGGAGCCAGGTGGAGTTGAGGGTGTTTGTGTAGCATCTGATGGCAACTTCTCACAGGGAAGCCTCTTGTAAGAAGTAGGGCTGGCATCACTGGGGTTCTGCTTCACAGGGGACTCCAGGTCACACTGCACAGAGGCAAGTCCAATGCCAGCTCTCTCTTGGTGCTTTGGGGACCTGGGCACAGGTGACTCTGCAGTGGTAGCAGTGGGCAGGCTGGTTGCTGCTGCTGCCTGTGACAGCTGCCGTTCTGCTGCCTTTTGGAAAAATGACTCAATGGCATTAGCTGGCTTTTGCCTAAGCTCTTTGCTTGGGCTTCTAAAAAACTTGACCTTGGCCCTCCCAGAAGATGTGGCGTTTTGGCTGGCGGTGGCAGTGCCATCAGGCTGGGTATCACCCGTCAGGAAGGTGGCAATGCCTGCAGAGAGGGTGGCAGGCTCCGAGAACTTGCTTGCTGAGAGATGCACTGATATCAGTGGTGGAGACCTGCAAAGGACAGACCGACATCAGCTCAAACACCAGCCTGGGAAGCAAGAAGTCTTTTGAGGTAAGACTTCAAGCAACGTAAAATGCTCACAGACAGCGGAACTGTAGTATCTGGCAAGGGGTGGGAAAAGACATTTCCTCTGACAAAATGCTAGTATTGCTGCCTCCAAAATAGACATAGCAGTCTGCGTTGAGCAGAGCAGGAGCCCTCTTCCCAGAACAGCAATTCCCAAAGGAAAGGGCACTAGAGCAGGAGCTGCCAGCCTGGACTTCCAGTCCACTACAGGCTGGAGCTGCTGTGAAATGAGGGGGCTCTAAGGGAGCAGCAGCCTTGTCAGAGCCTAGCAGACCAGACCTTCTTGCCTTCACTGAAGAGAAGGAAGGAACGTTGAAGATGCGAGCTGTGCACTTGTGTTTTCCTTCATGCCCCAACGGCCTGCTTCCAAAAAGCATCTTTGTCCTTAGTGTAGGAGAACAAGGCTTCTCCAGCCCAGTAGGGCCAGGACAGCCTTATTCCAGCTGGACAACCCCCAAGCAGTAGCAATCATCAGCTCCAAGTACAGAAGTCAGAAGTGTCTCACCCCATGTGGGGCTACAAAGAGGCCAGGCTCTCACAGCTGTGCTCCTGATAGGAGGTTGCTGCGCTCCACTGTGAGGGTGCTGGGAATCACTTTTCCCGCCTCTCAGCATAATCTCAGTCTGTCTCTGGCTCATCCAGCACCTCCCAACGCAGAACCAGCCCCCTGACAGGGAGGTGGCCCAAGTTATCCCACACTCACCATGCTGACTGGTGCACTCCAGCTGCGTTGCAGTTCTGGATGAGGGCGAAGGCGTCATTGCACATTTTCTGTGCATCGTAGCGGGACAGGGCGCAGAATCGCGACACGCGGGTGTCCCCTTGCTGGCGGACAACCACCATCAGCTGCCGGGCCACACGGTGGTTCTGCGGGAATAACAGAGAACTGAGCTGTGCTTCCAGCGACTCCTGCAGGAAGCGGCAGGAACGGCCACGGAGACCATCCCCTGCCTGGAGCCCTGCGCCATCGTCGACTGCCTTCCCACAGTGCGGTGGGACTGCGTGTCCTGCTCGGCCTGATCGCCAGGGAATGAGCTTGCACAGCTGTGCCACACAGGATGGGAAGCAGTTGAGGGAAGCTTTGCTTTCCCTCAAAGGCAGCTGCGTTGCTTTTCTTGGCGCCACTGCAGCGCCAAAGCCGGCGGATTACTCTCTCCCTGGCCTGCAGCCCACCATCCAGCTTGGGGCGTATCACTTCCGCCCACAGGCACAGCTGCATCAGCAAAGGGCTTGGGAGCAGCAGTGCCCCAGGAGGAAGATGCAGTGGCTTTCAGGTCCCTGCATCCTCAAGTACAGGACAAGGCTTAAGCTTAGCCCTGCAGTTTTCTGGGACAAAGCCATCATTCCCGGCCATGTTCCTGCGTACCTCTTTGCTTGGGGCAGCTCAGTGCATGGGCGCACATCTGTGGGGGAGCAGATTTCCTCCTGTGCCACACACTACCCTCAGCCTCCTGCAAACCACTCACTGTGTTGGCTCCCTATCCCTGTGCCTCCCCTCCTTACCTGGCTCCGGTCCTTGTTCAGTCTGCATTCCAGCTCCAAGGCCAGCTGCAGGAGCCAGTGTTGCACCTGGACAAAACAAAACCAGTGGTAACAGACAGGCTGGGCCTCTGCTCACAGCATTGCCACAACACAAAAGCAACACTCTCCACACTGGGGAATGCTGGAGGGGATCAGTCTGGAATGGACAGGGACTATCACAAGGCCCCATATCTGTAGTACTCCTGAAGAAATCAGTTGAGGATTCAACACTGCAGGCAAGAGAACTAGAGATAACACACAAGCCTTGCAGCATTACTAGACTTTGCCAAGTAACCTAGAGGCTCCCTGCCCCGGATTTCTCTTTCCATCTTCCTGCAGCTCAGTGGGAACCTCGCTGCAGCCAACAGGTAAAGTCCATCCTCCCTCTTTCTTTGGACTAGAGTTACCTTCTTTCCAACAACCATGCTCTTGAAGCTTGGCACTGTAAATACCTTTTGAACAGCACAGGCCCCCAGTTTTGCTTGTGGAAATTACAAGGTTGGACCCATTTGTGCAGGAGTCATTCGGTCAAAGAGGGATTTCTAGGGCCCAAACCACCTCCTTCCACTGAGCCCCTAGGCTGAGTTTCAGGGCACAATTGTGCAGAAAAGAAGTTTTGCAAGCTAGTCTCAGTTTTAATTTCTTTTCCAGTACAAAGGCCAAGCCTCATGCTAGATGTAGGCTTCTCCTACCGCCTTCTGCGTGGCCAGGGCTGTCCTCCCAGGGAAGTTCTTGCTGCAGCCAATAGACTGGGGCAGGTACCGGTTTTTGACAGGTTCCTCTTCAATTCCTCTGCATAAGTCATAGAGCCAGGACCTGAGAGCCACAGAGAAAGCATTTGGTGAAGGCAGCTACAGCATCACTGAGCAGCACATCAGCTCTCTGTGAAGCCATGCTTTCTGCCCTGTGCAAGCTGTGATTCTGCCTCTCATCCCCAGCTCTGTAGCTGCAGCCATAGCTGAACAGGCAGGATTCCTTCAGGCCACAACTGCCTGTCAGCATGACTCCTCCAACTCTTCCTGAAGTGGCAACAGTTCACCAGTCTGCAGGGCACCCCAACTGCTGCTCTGGACTCAGAAGTGGTGTTTCAGGCTCCAGTCCAGCCTTGTAATTTCCTCTGTGATGGGACTGTCAAGGCTGCGCTCTTCCCAGTCTGTTGGGAGCCCCTCCACAGCTTTGCCCCATCCTTGGAAATTGTAGAGGAAGGCTGAGGAGCTGGCTGACCGGCAAAACATTATCCTGGGGAGGGTGCCTGGGAGAAGTGAGGTCGAAAATCTGTTGTGGGCCTGCCAGACCCGTGCTTCTCAAAGATGTCACTGGAGTTTTACCTTCCAACCTTGCTAATCACAGCAGAACCCCCTGTGACCAAAAGAAGACTCAGTTGCTGCCAAGAGCCAAGTTGTTCATCATTACCCGGTTTTATCTCCAAAGTGAGTCTGGAGCTCAGTCTCACTGAACTGTGTCAGCTGCCCGATGTACTCTACTCCCAGGACGTCTGTGATAGCAGTGCCAAGCTTGCCTCCCAAGTTACGGCTGTGGAAGAGAAAGGAAGAAAAAGAGAAAAGACAAATGAAGTATCATGTGGAGACTGTTGACAAGTCTTCTTGCAGCAGCTGTTCCTAGATTAGGACAGCAAGAAGAAGTCAGAAATTAGCAGGACAAAAGGGAACACTTGGTACCTAACAGCTCTTCTGCTCATAGTAAAAAGAACATATAGGAGTAGAGGTAGGAACTGCTCCTTGGCTCACCCAATTTTAGTCCTTCTCCCTCAGCTCCATCTTCAAAATGTGATCCCAAACCATGCTCTGAAAAATGCTTCACATGTGCCCTGCTTCCTCCTACACAGACAGGACCCTCCCTCAGACACAGCCCCCTCCATCCCCAGCACAACACTGAAGACAGAGAACAGCAGTGCAGGTCTAGAAACCAAGATTAGGGATCTATTCCTCTCGGGCAAGCAATGCTGGTAATGCCTCCCTACACCAGGACAAGCATTTGTGCACAGTGTGGGTGCTCAAAACCAAACACATCTGCTCTCTGGGAGCACAGCTGTCACTCACACTGGGGAACAGCTATGGCTGCTCCTGGTTTACAATTTGCACCACAGCAATCATCTTAAGCACAGTCCTACCTGGGGAAAGAATGCCCATAGGCTAGTAATGGCCTGTTGGCTTGTGGTCCCTTTACCACCATGGATGCAACTCCCAAGCATGCTCCTCCTGGACTGTGGTTCACAGCCATGAGGTATTACTGGCAGGATTCCCTCTATTTGTTACAAGCGTTGAAGAGCAGATACTGTGGAGTTCAAAGCCCTTGCTGGCTGCTATCAGTGAGCATCAAATTGCTCTGTGCTGAGGTGGCCAGGAACAGCCCCAGGCGGCACAAAGCAGGCAGCTCCCCAGTACTTACATGCTGCTGACGGGCAGTTGGCTGAAGAGCTGCGGCACAAATCGTGCAGACACCAGAGTCTGGCGGTTGGGCTTGTTTAACCCACAGGCCAGTTTTGCCAGTGTCTGTAACAGAGAAGAGGGTGGAAACCCTGTTATTACACACCATGCACTGACTTAACAGCTTGTGCTGCATCACCTCTAAGAGCTACCATCAGAATAGCTGCTAGGAAGATGTGCAGGTTGCACCATTCCTTGTTCCCAGGCAGTATCCACCTTAGGAGCTGACATACATTGTCTGGGTACTCTGAAAGCAAAGCTGCTACCAGACATCTATCTCTGCAAAAGGCTGGACTCCTGCTCCAGGCAGCTTAGGGGATCTCAGTCTATCACCTGTTCTGGCTGGTTTAGTTTTCCATCAGGTAAGGATGCTAGAGCTTCCAGAGCATCCCCATAATCCTCCCCCCGGCTATGTCTCTCACTGTGTCTTGGTCCTTCATCTTCTGTGTTTGTCTTGCTTCTGCTCAAGGTCACTACTTCACTCTTCTCTTTGTGAGGTCCACAAAAGGAAATCTACAAAATGCAGAATTGCTAACCTGGAAGGGATGTTCTCCAGCCTATCTGCCACACAGCTCCCCTTCCAACTCTAAGCTACCACAGGATAAAGAATACACAGGCCAGCTTGAAATACATTTAGTTGGGTGTTTGGGCTTTTTTTGAGCAAGTCCAGTAATTTCCTCTTTCACTGCTTTGCCTATAAATAAGCAAAATTTCTTGCCTGTCTATTGAGCTATGACCTTTATTAATAGCCTGTTTTACATGTTTACATACAGTCAAAACTTTTCTAGATAAAGTAGATCCCTTTTTAGATCTCAATTTGTTTTTTCATGTTTCACTTTAGACTCTTCCAAGTTTACCCACACTGTTCACAAAGTGAAGTGCTGCAAGCCAAACCAACCACTGAGACTTCACAGAGAGAAATAATTTACTTTTTCTGACACCTTCCGTAAACCACACATGCTGAAACAGGATTTGCCATTTCTACAGGAGTACTCCTATTACTGGCTCATCCTGTTGCTTGTCCACAATAACTCCAGGCTACTTCCTGACTTACTGTGACTTAGCCAAAAACCACAAAAAGTCTGTGAGGAGCATAAGAAGCACTGTTTGGTGATTTCAGACTATTTCTGGGCTTTTTCAAGCCCAGAATTTTCAACTGTAATTTCATCTCTCAGGATTCTCACAGCACAGGCCCTGAGCCCCATCTATGCTTAGCATCACCTGAATTCATATAGCTGTTTCCTCTCTCTAGGCTTCAGTAAAAATATTGGCTCTTAGCAGACCTCAGACACAACTCCCCAGGATCCCATTCTAAATATCCCAATTTGAGTGCAACTCCCTGAACAAAGTCCTTTCGGGAAACAGTAAAATTCTCTTCAGCTAGATGCACGCCCTTCAGACAACTCAGTCAGTTTGTGTTTTCCTACAGTGTCATCATCAGCTTATGCAGCTCAGGGTGAGGTGTGTTAGAAACCTTAAGGTTAACACCTCACATCTGCAGTCTCCCCTGAACATTCAGCCACTTATACTGTCAAACAGAGAACATAAATGGTTTGGCATGAGTGGTTCTTCATAAAACCCCACTGTTATCTTCCAGGTGCTTCCAAACGACTCAGTTGTTTGGTTTCATGTATCTGCTGGGTTCCTGGTATATTCTATCTAACAAGTTACCTCCCTGGGAAAAAATGTCCCTTGGCAGAGTTTTCTGCAGAAAGACCATAAGATAAAGGAGGTAATCTCCACCCTGAGTTTCAGCTAACAGTGGCTGTAGTCAGAAAATGTTTTTTACTGACACAAATTCCCAGCGACACCACCAGTGTGGGGCACTGAGGTGGGTTGGTGGGTTGCTTTTCCTCTTTCTGGTCCGTCAGCCTTTACCCTGCTGGCAGCACTTTGGGTGATGCTCAGCCAGCTGCTGAGAGCAGCCACAGGAGCACTTGGTGCATGACATCAGCTGCAGAATCAAACGGACTTTGATGCTGCAGCTACAGAGGGTTTCCTGTGGGGTGAAATGCAGGCTAGTTTACTGAGAGCCCCTAGCACTCATTTTGTTTCACTCTGCAGGTTTGTTCTCTGTAGGTTTGTGCCTACAGGGGTGAGCTAGCTGTAGAAGCAAATTAGCATGTTCTGCACAGCCACCTGTAGGCTCTGGTAATGTCTGCACTGTGCTTGCTGCTACAGATACACAGTTCTTCAGGGATAGCACAGTACATCATCATTTCCTTACTCCCTTAAAAAAATAAAATTGCTGGCATAGAAAGTGGAAGCTGGAAGAAGCTGCTGGGAACATCTGTGATGTTCTCTGCTATTCTTGATTAAAGAGAGCAAAAAGACAAATTGAACATCCCTTTCACTGGAAATTTCACCAGTGATCTTCCTCAGCTAGCTTATTTCTGCCTCACAGTCTGCTCTAGTTTCAAAGTAAGTCAGCGCAGAACAAGCTCCAGTACCCTGCATACAGCTGGGAACAGTTCCACTTGTTTCTGCAGCAGTCTACGATGAAATTTATCTTCCTTAAACTCCAAAGCATCAATTTAGTCTTTATTTGCTTGATTTTTTTTTCGTCAGAGCCTGCATTTTTAAAGTCCTATCTATATAGATAAGCCCCTTTTCTGCAGAGTGAAGGGGGTGGTCTCAGTAAACTAGCCTGCATTTCACCCCACAGGAAACCCTCTGTAGCTGCAGCATCAATGTCCGTTTGTTTCTGCAGCTGCTGTCATGCACCAAGTGCTCCTGTGGCTGCTCTCAGCAACTGGCTGAGCATCACCCAAACTGTGGCCAGTGGGGTAAAGGCTGACTGACCAGAAAGAGAAAAAGCAACTCAACCCACCTCAGTGCCTAAAACTGGCTGTGTTCTGCCTCTGAGTCACTGGGCGCTTGTGTCAGTAGAAACCATTCTCTGGCTGCAGCCACTGTTGCCTGAAACTCAGGGTGGAGATTACCTGCTTTAAGCTTGTAGGTTTTTTACAAAGAACATTTCTGGGGGACTGAAACCCCTTTTGTTCCTAGTGATTTCACTCATTAGAGTACACCAGGAATCCAGGCAGTAAATGAATGGAGTGCTGACTGCACAGGTCACATCTCTGGGAAAACAACTTCTCTCATTTCCAGATGTCCTATAATTTCCCTGAAGGTGTGATCACACACAGTTGCATTCCTCACTTGGCTCATCTTCTATAGGAGACTTGTAAATGTGCATAGAAGACCATCTATAGCATTTTGCCTCTACCACTCAGAAGAAACCAGGCTGATGTGCTGTGCCCATACCTTGTTGTGAGAGATGCCAGCTGAACACCTGAATCCGGTGGCTTCTTCTACAGCCACCCTAATTTCTTCCACAATCACTGCCCCCATGGTCAGCTGCAGGTCAGGACAATCAGGGTTATCGAAAGACAGCGACGCCAGCCACTCCTGCAAGCCACGTTGGCGCAGCTCCTCTAGAAAACAGACACAAAGGGGACCACAAGGGGATGTGATGTGGGTGTTTCTTCCTGAGCCCAGCAAAGGGATCGGTAGCATTAGCCAGCCGCCAGACTTCCCTAACCGCATGCCAACCACAGGTAGGAAAAGCAGGCACTTTAAAAACCATCCACTGGGAAAAAGAGACCCCATCTACCATGCTCTTGATTCAGGGGGAGCCAAAGCAGCCCTGCCTCTGCTGATGGCACAGGGCGCCTCACCCACGGAGCAGAGGACAAGATGGGGGGAGGGCAGGGCTGTGTGGGGCACAAAGGGGCACTGGACTCGCTTCTCGCAGCGCTTGGCAGCCCCAAAGCAAAGCGGGTCCGGGTGCGGGTGGGTGCGTACCCTTCCCGCCGGGCTCGGGGCCGGGGTCTCCGGGCAGTCCCTGCACGAAGGTGCTGGGCAGCAGCGCTGCGGGCAAGGGCCCGCCCCGCAGGGCGCGCAGCCGGTCCCGAGCGCTGCCGGTCAGGTCCAGGTACGCCTCGTCGATGCTGGCGCGCTCGATGGCGGCGAACCGCGACAGCACCTGCATCACCTCCGCGCTGGCCT
>JAOXXN010000446.1:36898336-36914190 GCA_026770055.1 Myrmophylax atrothorax | reverse complement strand
ACTTTGAATTGTTCCACTTTGGTACCACTGGGTGGGCTTGACCCAATAGGAGTAAAATGGTGATTCATGGCAGCAGCAGCGGTGGTGGTTGTGAATTTGGTTTTAACAAAACTCCACTGTCTGAGAAGTCACCCTTTACTCTGGCATGAGGGTGGTATGGTGTCTCCAGCACTGCCAGGATGGTCAATAGAACTTGATGCTCCTTGGGCTGTACTGGTTTCCAAAAAACAGTCGTACAGTGTTTTTGTCTCTCCTCCTTTACCATCTATAGCCTTGGATGTAGTGCTCCTGCTTTATCATGAAACATACCATCTGTGAGCCCAGCCTGCCACAGAGTCAATGTTTTGTCTGAAATTGTTCATCTTCCTCATAGGGCTCATGTTGTGATGTAGAAACGCCAGCCAACTTTGGAAAATACCTTGAGTCATTTTTAGCCTTCACAACCCATCCCAGCCAGGTATGTAAAGGGCTGAAAGTCTCGTGTGTCTGTGTAAGGCTGTGTGAATGCATAAGTGAGCTAACTTACAGACAACTGCAGAATTTCAGCTGCCAAATAGTGCTCTCCATTTCAGCAGAAGACCCAAAAGGCAGAGTTGTCTCTACTCCGTTACCATCCCATCGGGAACAGTGGTTGACACAGAGGTGCTGAGTAGAAAATGCAGAATTTGCAATCAGCCCTAGGATTTACTTAGAGATTTTTGGCATTCTGGAAATTTGTGTTGTGCCTGCAAGGTGCCTTGGCCTCAACTGAATAGTCAGTATAATTTGCTGATGCTTTCTGATAGCAATGCTTAATGTTAGCAGTGGAAATTCCAGCACTGAAATCCTTCTCTGTTCCTCTGTTTATTCCTTCTCCAGTTTCTGCGCTCTTCCACTCAGATCACATGGGGAGCCCTCTTCCGGCATGAAGTTCTGTCTCGTGACCCCTTGTTGTTGGCTATCATTCCCAGGTATCTCCATGCATCTATGACCAGCCTAGTGAAGGTATGTGGGAACTGTGACTGGTTGGGTGTGACAAGGTGCCTGGGTGAACTTGACCTGCGGGTCATGGAGGAGAAACTACATTTTTATTGTGTCTGCCAGAGACACGATCTCCAGGCCCCTGAGCAGACAGTTCTGCTCAGCGTTTTACTGTCTGCCCCTTGCCTCCAGCCTTTGTCTCCTTGAAGCTGGTATTAGTTGTGATGGCTGACTTCTCTTCCTTCCTGACCTTGCTGCTTTGTCTCCAGGTGGGCTTTCCCTCTAAAACAGACAGCCCCATTTGTGAATACTCCCGCTTTGATTTTGACAGTGATGAGGACTTCAATGCCTTTTTCAACTGTAAGTTGCCATCACCCTTTGTGGATTCTGTTGTCTGTGCCTTCCCTCCTACTGGCTGAGCTTGGAGCCTGCCATATTGGTTTAGCAGCTTCCATTTGTGTCTTGACTTTTTCAGCTTGGATCTTGTGGTAAATTAATTCAGGATTATTCTGTGACAGCTCATGCATTTAATTTTACTTACTTTTTGCTATTATTTCACTTGCTGGCCAGGTATATGGCCTAGTAGTACTTGATATCTCATGTTAAAGAAAATGTGCCTCTTGGTCACTTAGAGGAGCCAATGAAGCAACCTGGGGTCATGCTCAGGTTAGCAGAGGAAGGCAGCTTACTAAAGGCTTTAAATGTCATTCCAGAAAGAAAATCTGTCTTGGCCCTGGTAAGAAGCTTCTAGTTCAGTACCAATAGCTAGAGTTGAGCAATTAAAATAGCCAAATTTAACCATGACCCTAAACCACCACTGGATATTAATAATTTTTTTTCTATTGTTTTGTATTTTACTTCCCAAAACAGATTGGTTCTCACTGACTGGTGTAGTTTGATAGTCGGTGCATGGGAGGATATACTTAATAAATTGCATAGATTTTTACTTTTGCATTTATGTCTGAGGATTTCAAGTGTTGCATTTTTTATTGCTTATTAAGTAGTTTATTTTTTACTTACTGGAATAAATCTGTTTGTGAAGAAACCATAAAATAGCTAAATGCACAAAGCCAGAATTGGAAATAGTTTTAGGGAGTTCAATATATTGAAGGTATTACATGTATAAGAAAATATAACTGATTTGAAGCATAAACTAAAATTACTTGATGAAACGACTTCATTAAAAAATGCAAGTTGTATTTGTAGTCAGCAGAGCTGATTCTTTTGTGTGGTCATGCACCAGAATATTTTTAAACAAATGAAATTCCTGTTCTATACTTTGCTTTTAGTGTCTTTGAAATTGAAAACAAGAGGACTGGGGTTTTGAGTTTACATGAGTTTGTCATTAGGTGAATAATCTAGAGGAAGTGTGTTTAGCTGAAGGAAGTGGTGGTTATCTAATACTGTTTTTCTGTCTCAGTATCCCAAGATAATTGTATGCAGCAAACGTTTAGAGTTTGAAGAATTTTTAAAATGAAAAAGAGAGGGTTAATTGTAGTTAATCTAGGTTTAGCATAGATTTTCATAATTCATACTGCATTTTAATTTCACTGTTTTTTAATATTAAACCTTAATTTCTTTAGTCCACTTAAACCGCTTCAAAAATTGCCCATCCTGTTGCACCTGGGTTATTGACTGTGTATCTGAGCTTACTGCACACGATTGCCAGAGCAACAGTCCATAATGTTCCCAGGCCTGCAAAGGTCCAGGTGGGCTTTGAGGGAAGAAAATTTGTAACATCAGCTTGTTTCTTGGTGTGTGATTTTTCACTGCAGCGTTCCGAGCCCAGCAAGGGGAGGTGGTGAGGATGGCTTGTCGTCTGGACCCTCGAACAGCCTTCCAAATGGCCGGCGAATGGCTGAAGTACCAGCTCACAGCTCCTGTTGATACTGGACCCACGAACTGTAGGTTACCTGGAAAAGAGTAGGGATATGGGATTTGTTGAAACTTCTTGACTTTTTTTTTGTTGATGTTGTTGGGTTTTTTTAAAGGAGGACCAAGGCTCCACACTAGATTTTTAGGCTTTAAAGGTCTTTGCAAGTTAAAAGTAAAATTAAATCAAACCCACCCCTCCCCTAATTTAACCCTTTACAGTCTTCTATGGAATAGATAATGTAAAGCCCCTGGCTTCTCCTTTCCTCCCTCCAAATCTCTCTGCAGAACAGATACAGCTATTTTATTAATTAGGCCATTTTATCTCTGTAACACACTGGTAATTTTCGTTAGGGAAGCTGTGCCTGTCTGGCAAATCCCTGTGTTATCTTGCTTTCCTCCTGTGAAGGCAGGCTACTTGATGCTCTGCACAGTCACACTGAGGACAGTCTGGCCTTCAGCACTGAGTCTAGGCATGTGGTCTTCCTCCTTTTCCTTTCTGTGTTTTGTTGATGTTGCTCTGTATAGTATCTCCAAGGTCAGACTTATGTATCAGGAGCCTTCACTTGAGTAAAGCAAATCACTTGGGAGTGTCTTAATTGCTCCCAGTGCATTTCTGCAAGGCATCTGCAGGGAGAGCTGTGTGGCCAAAATATTTGAGTGCTAAGACGTTACAGTGTGGGAGCTTATCAGGGTGCTGTTGAGGAGCATGGTGAGAGCTCTGATGTTCTCTTCCTTTCAGCTAAGACAGGCGAAGGTCTCTGCTCCATCTTCTCTCCATCCTTTGTGCAGTGGGATGCCATGACCTTCTTCTCAGAGAGCATCATCAGCCAGATGTTTCGAACCATGGATAAAGATGTATGTGTGGCCGACGCTCTTGCCTACTCCTGGCTTGTTCTGGGTTGACACAAGTGGGTTTTTTCAGCTATGTTGTTCGTGAAAAGTTTGTAGCAACTGGTTATAGTAACTCCATGCGAAAACTCAGATTATTTTGTGAGCCATTCTCATGAGGACTCTCCTTTAGATGGGACCAAACTCATACTAGCTTATTCTCAGGCATGTTTTGTTTCTGGACATAATGCCATGAGAAATCACAGGAGAATGTCCAGGTGACATGCTTTGGCATAGTGCCTTGCTAGAGGTGAAGAAGACTGCTTAAGGAGAAATTTCATGAGTTCATTCTTTTTGATTATCCCCTCATTAGATTTTTTCAGTTTTTCTTTTTAACTTCTAACTAACAGAGAGAAACTCATGCCTAGGGAGTAGAATCAGAAGCATTTTCTCTCTGCTTTTTATTCAACAACAGGTAAACCAGAAGGAAAGAATTTTTTGTCAGTCTGATGTAGACTGACTTGGTTTTTTTATTAGATAGGCTGCTCATGGACTTACAGTTCATCAGTCTAAACACAGTAGAATATTTATATGGGTTGATACAGTTGGTTAGACATGGAATCTGTTGGACAGAGTCAAGAGGAGAATTGGGAGCCAGAGAGAGGAAATTTGCTTTCCCAGAGGTGCAAGCAATAGTAGGGGGACTAGAGACTGATGTCTCAGGACTGCCCTGCCAGCAGTGGCAGTGCTGCTGTCCTTCTTCCCTCAGCAAGTGCACATAGCACACAGTTACACTGAGTTTTCTGCTACTTTTCTTTCTGCTTTGAGAAAGATGTGTTCAGCTGAGAGGCCTGATAGGGTGGCAGCAGCTACATGGCCTAGCCCTAGGTGTTGCAGGAAGTGTGCTGCAGGCTGAAGTATTGAGTGTTACCTCCTTTTTTCTTTCCTTCTTCTTTATTTTTGCTACCTTCATAGGAAATCCCAGTGAATGATGGCATAGAGCTGCTGCAGCTTGTCCTTAATTTTGAAACAAAAGATCCTCTCATCCTGTCCTGTGTGCTCACCAATGTCTCTGCTCTCTTTCCATTTGTCACTTACCGACAAGAATACCTACCCCAAGTACTTTCCAAGGTAGGTACATGCAAAGCATGCTAAAATCGGGTGGGCATTTTGTGGTGCAGCACTCTTGTACTAACCATCAGGAGCTAATCGTCTTAGTGTTACTTGGTGTCAGGGAAGGACAGGTCGAAGATGGGAAAAACTGAAACTGAGGCTTGTTTGAGAACAATAATGTCAAATAACCCGAATTTCTTAGCCTTAAATCTTAAAGCACATGCTCTAGCCAGTAAACACCATGTTTTGTTTCAAGGTCTCACTGTGATGATGATTCGTCTTTCAGCTTAGTCAAGGGATCTTTACTGATTTCAGTGAAATTGTGCTAAAATCTTATGATCTGTCCTTGAGCTCAAACAGATGCAAGTGCTAGATATTAACAAATGATGTGAGTTTTTGGATTTTTCCTCCTTTTTCTTGCAGTTGTTTGCTTCGGTTACCTTTGAAGTTACAGAAGAAAGTAAGGTACGTCTGAATTGCTATCTGTTAATGAGCTGTAACAGTTGGGTCAAATCATATTCTATTGGAGAGTGTACTGAGTCTGAAGACTCTGCTGTACTATGTTTCTTAAGTATAGTTCTGCTCCTGAAAAAGCTGGGGAGTCCAGGTATTACTGATCTTTGCATGGTTGACATAGCCTACCAAGCTTTGGCTCACAAACTTAGAAGGCCACAGGTATGGTGTAAGGCCAGTACACTTAGTTCCCTGGTCCTTCACTAGCTGTCTGTATTCTTCAGTAATTGGTATACATGGCTCTGAAGGATGCGAGTGCTTGGAGTCTTGAAACAGTGAGTAAGAGCCATGGCATCCTCTCTCCTGAAGTACAACTTGTCTGAACACGAACTTCTTGAGTTGGCTGCTGCTTGGCAGAGGAAGTTTGATTGCTGCAGGATTATTTGGGGAAAGGAGACATGGAAATGTTTTTTTGATCTGTACTCAGCAGTGGAGAAAACGATATGTAATGTGTTTGTCTCTTGAAGATACCCTGCATTTATCAGAACTTCTGTTTCATTGCATTGATGTTGGTTATGTCTGTCCAGGCTCCTAGAACTCGAGCAGTGAAGAATGTGAGAAGGCATGCATGCTCCTCAATCATAAAGATGTGTCGGGATTACCCTCAGCTTGTCCTGGTATGTAAATGCAATTTTGTCATGAAGAGTCTTGCCTCAGTTTCAGTTGGATTTTGTGGGATCTTCAGTTTCCTTGCCTGCAGTCTCTGCTTTTCTTGCAAGAAACATTCCTGCTGCACAAATGAGAGTGTTTTATTCCCCATACCTCCCTTCTTCCCCCTGATAAATATCCTGCCTGAAGAGTTGAATTGTAACATGATTAGTTAAATGTAAAAGGGATGAGGAGGAGGATACAAGCAGCACTGCATTGGTTTATAGGAATGTTCACCAAATTTCCATGTTGTCACCTGTGATGGTCTCAGTTCATTCATTAGCTGAAGGTGCTAAGCATGACTAATCTTACTAGACTTTCTTCTGTTACTTAACAGAATGTAGGAAGAAGAGGAGAGTAGTTGTTTTCTGGATGAGCTTGAGGAGATGAGAATTGACAAACATTCAAAACCCATGAGCCATGTTTTGTTTTTGTTTGTTTTGCCAACTCAACAGCCTACATTCAGCATGAACTTCTTTTAGAGGTGTTTGTTTTTGTCAAGGGGGCTCTAGAATTTTTTTAAACAAATGTGTATTTAAAGGATGCTAATTAAGATTATTTAGGGGTTCCAGTCTGCATTCTCCTATAAGATGCTAGGAACTGTTGGGTTGGTCTTTGTTCCACTTTACTGGTCTTTGGGCTATAGCTATCTCTTTCCCATGGCCAGGCAGACATCTGCACTTGAAGAGCCAAGAACCCAGGGCGGCCCCAAAAGATGTTCAGAGGACTTTGCTGAAGGGGAATGATTGCTGATGCCAAAATTATAGGTAGATGTGATTGCAACTAGAGAAAGTAGGGAAGAAACTCAAGAATTCCTGTGGAGATAGTAGTATCCATATGAGTTGTTACTTACATGGTTGTGAGCAAAGCGATGGAAGAGTCCTAAGTCACTTTCTGTGAACAAATAAAAGCAGCACAACTGTTTTGTGGTGTGACACTGCTTTAAGAGATATGACTGCCTTGAGAGAGATTTCCTTTTTCAGTCATTCTGGAGAGCAAAAGTAAACTGGATGCAGGATAATGGTAGAAGGGTAGGGGGAAAATAGAACTTCTCTTAGACTGCACAATCAGAGAAACTTGAGTCTGAGGAGGAGATGGCTGTGTAGAGAAAAAGTAACAGACATGCTCTTCCAGCTGTACAGTACACTCCTTCTCTGCTTCCCCCAGTGGCCCTCCTCCACACCAAATGCATGATGCTCTTCTACTTGGATGTGTTTTCTAGCCAAACTTTGAGATGTTGTACAACCACGTGAAACAGCTCCTCTCCAATGAGCTACTTCTGACACAGATGGAGAAATGTGCTCTTATGGAGGCCCTTGTCCTCATCAGCAACCAGTTTAAGGACTATGAGCGACAGAAAGCTTTCCTGGAGGAGCTCATGGCTCCTGTTGCTGGCTTATGGCTCTCCCCAGAGATGCAGAGGTATGGGTCATTTTTCTGAGCTTTGAGCTGGCGATGTTCCAGAGGTAACATTATACCTAATAAGGGAACACACGAATGAAATGAGGGTGGGGGAGTGCCTCATGGCCTCCTATGCTCTGGGCAATCATTGTGATAATAGCTCTCTGCAGTTCGGAAGCTGCCAACAGTCCAAATGCTGTTTGCTGAAAATTGAGGTAATGGAGGAACATTCCTCAGCATGCACCCAAAGCATTTGCAAAAAATGAGAAATAAAAGAAGCCTTTGCTCATCCCTAGGAGAAGGTACGAAGCTGAGCACTCCTTACTAACACTGAGGTGTCCTGCAGCCCTGGGTAGCTGGGCATGTACGAAAGTTTTCTCAGCAGGGCTGTTTTTATAAGAGATTCGGAGGTTTTTGATCCCCATGGCCCAAGATGGAGAGTGTATGCATCTCTGGTGCTTTTAATCATGTCCCCACGTACAGGATGGAGCACTAGCTAGTCTCTCTAGCCTGCTTTGTATTTGTTTAGATGTTTATTGCCAGTGCAAAGCTCCATGCAAATTCCCTGGTAGCAACAATAATCCCCATTGCTGTCTTTTGCTGCTGCCAGAGTCCTCTCGGATCCTGAAGCCTTTATCTCCTATGTGGGTGCAGACAACAAAACTGCCAGTCCAGCCTTGGAAGACCCTAGTGGCCTGAACCGCTCTAGAGTGAGTATCATTACCAGGAGAAGTGTAACTGGTAGTGAGGTGAGACTTGCCTCCTTCCATCCCCCGTTGCTGCTGTGATTACCTGCAAGGTCTCCTGATCATCTGCTTTTTTAGAATGCAGATCAGTAGGCTTGTCAAATTGCAGAATAACAGGCTGACTTCTGCTCTTTGAACTACAGGAAAGAGCACGTAGATTATTCACCAAAATGAAGCAAGCTGTTCCCTATTCTTTGTGTAGTAGAGTTGGGTTTTGGAGAAGCAATGGGTTTGTGGAAATACAGCTCAGTGAATTGTCTTTTTGAGCCAGGCTGAATGGAAAACATACTGAGACTGCAGCATGGAATATAATTTCATCCGAGGAGATTCATGTTTGAGTTGTTAGTGGAAAGTCTTCACTTAGACTACAGATGGAGTTGCTGCCTTTTAGGTCTGTAGAAGACACTGAAATGCAGTCCACAGAGCTGGGCTTGCAATTTGAGGCTAATGCAGTTGGATCATTGTGTCATCGTGGATCTCTGCGTGGCTCCCAGCACATGAAGGAGATGAGGAACTGATGGTGTAGACCCTTGCTTTTAGTGGGCACCCTACCTAGCTGTTTGCATACTTATGAGACTGTGTGCATTGATGCTTTGTCTAATAGTGAATTCCTAGGCCGTCCTGCCATGGCCAAGGCTCTCTGAAGATGATGGACTGGAACATGATCATTTGCTGCGTTTTTTTGGCAGCAAACGCACCAGAGTTTGTTTCTACCACTAGGTTAGGCTCACTGTAGAGCATTACCTTTGAGATAGGATGATGATGAGTTTCTCTGAAAACCTATTTATTCAGACTGTGCTCTGGCTAAGAAATGCTTTCTCCACATCTCTTGCTACAGATAAGCTTTTGTGTGACCACAATTATGGGAGTTGTGAAACGAGCTCGCTGGCCTGCTGCTCTTGAAGAGGCAAAAGCTGGAGGATTCTTTTTGGGATACCTGCCCAGTGGAACTCCAATCTACCGTAATCCCTGCACAGAGCAGGTCCTGAAGCTTTTTGACAATTTACTTGCTCTCATAAGGTGGGTTAAGTTGACTTGAAATCATTTCTGTTGTCTTACCGGTCTCTGAAAGCCAAACTGTGGTAAATACCTGGAATGCTCAGAGCATGTTTTCCCAGAGAAGCCAGTGGGAACACAGGCTGGTGCAGGTGCCCCAAGTACTGTTCCTGACTGTTCACAGTGGGGAATGGCACTGGGGAAACTGGAGCCTTCTAAATATCCATTGGCCTGGCCTACAAGAGTCCATCAAAGCCAATGGGAGCCTGGGCTGGGGTTGCCTCCCCCACCTCCACTGCTATAAATCTGCCACCCACTTAATGATTTCTCAACTAACATCTCTGCTCTGCCCTCAGCCCCCTACAAGGCCACCTCTCCGGTCACCACCAGGGCAGTCCCAGCTCTCATCGCATTGCGTTGTTCTCTCTTCAGTGTTAAATTAAGCTGGTTTTGCTGAACGTGAGCAGCAGCCTCCTGCAGCACTGTCTGCTCTGGCAATCAGTGGATGCATACTCTCAGGCTGTTGCTACTGTGCAGTGCCTCTCTGCGTGTCACTGGCATTATGTAGATCTGGGGCAGCCAGAGGAGGGAGCAAGAGAAGGCAGAAAAGGGAAATCCTGAATAACACAGTTCCCAGAATTATAAAGGAGGAATCTGTCTCAGGATAATTCCTGACACTGGGATTTTGCCAGACCTATGGAAGAATTTTGTGCCATAACTCTACATGTTACATACTTGAAAACTTGAGGCTCTGTCCATGGCAACGGCCTATTGGGAAAGAGCATTTTAAGAGATTTTTCCTCTCACGGGTCTGGGAGGAAAGAGGCCCTATTACTTGAGCTTTATCCAGTCAGGTATGTTTGGTAGTCAGGAATGTGCTGCTTCTAGTGAGAAGCAACATGTTGGACTGGTAGGACAAGCACATGTTGCCTTGGCCCACCTGAGCGGTGCTTCTCATCACTAAGCTCTGTGTAACACAGTGTGTTGTACTTTGGCCAGTGAGCAGGAACAGCTGCAGAATTGTGCTTGAAGAGTTTTTGCCTTTTTTCTGGAAGGCTGAAGATCCTACTCATGAACATTTGGGAGAGGTTAGGTAAAGTTGCTTGAGTAGAGGTAGCCTCATGCCACTTCTTGCAGAGCCTGCAACATGTTTCATAGTGTGAGACCAACACTTGCAGAGGTCTGAACAGGCTGCAGCAGACAGACTTTTTGCTCATGCTGTCACTGTTCTTGCCAGAGCTTACACATTAGTAAAAACACTTGATATCTCTGTTACAAGCAGCTTAGGAAATTATCATCCAACATTTATCACTACCTGTGAAGAAGCAGAAACTCTGTGCCTACCTATTTACCACTTCCAAGAGTACACGAGCTATGTTCTATAGCCAGTACCTCCCCATGTACATGAAGTAAGAGGCTCCCTGACTGATTTGCATTTTTTTTTAAGATAATATATCTGTGTTGTTCAGACATCTCACCTGCAGGCCAAAATATGTTCTGAGTATGTGGTAGTAACATACATGGAGCAGACTGTACTTTGCTCAGAGGTATCTGGCTCTTCTTAAGGATGGATGGTCCGACAAGAACCAATGAATGATGTATTATGAGCAGTAGATCTTTATACTTCATATTTTTTTCATTGCTGCTGCTGGATATAGAGGCCTCTTTATATGACAACTGCAAGCTCATGGTTGTTCAGTGCAAATGTTGACGACACTTTTTTTGGAAACGTTGGATCTTGTGCTATGAGCTCTTGCTGTGTTCTTTGCTGACTTTTGGTGGCTTTTCCATGTACTGCTTCCTCATCCCCTCTTCAATATGGATAACACAGGAGAATGTGGAATCTCAGCAGGCAGGAAGTACAGGGATATGAGGAAAGCTTGCTGGCAGAAATGCTGCCTGTTTTGAGGATGCCTTTGGGTATATAGTTTCATTACTGCTTGGGAATCGATGCTTCTCTTAGCTCTGTGCCATTACATAGCTCTTTGTAGGGATAGGCAATGTCCAGTGTTGCTCATGTGGGACAGAGATGTGGAAGTCCCTGCAGACTTGGTTTCTTTGTGAACAGGTCTGCAAGTACCAGCAGCATGGGTCCTGCTGAGCAGCTGAACTGAGCACCAAGTCAGGCACGAGTGTGCAAAAAGGGGGCATTTTTCAGGCTGAACAGGTGGGTCTGCTGCTCTCTGGGTAGTGTGTGGCATTCTTCTGCAGTGTTAGCAGACAGAAGCAGGGAAAGCCATTAAGCCGCTGGGCCTTTGCTAGGGTTGTAAGTAGCTTGAAGGTAGGTCATGGGTGAGACCAAAGAATGACAGACTCCAGGTAACAAGGAAAAATAAGGTAGTTTTGAGTGGCATCTTTTTGTGCATACCTGTATTTATTTGTGTCTAGTTTTATTTACTGAACTATTGTGAGGTTGTTTTGTTAATCTCTGCTTGCAGCTTTCAGAGTGATGATTCTCCTCTCCTCTGTGGTACCTTATTTCATCTAAGTGTCTTCTAGCTTCTGTCTTAAAATGTTCACTCTTGCCTTTAAACCCAAATCATAATTTCCAGCCACCTTTAGAAAGAGGTGCTTTTCTGCAGTCAATAGCTGCTTGAACTGATTGGTGCAGTGCCTTTATTGTGCAGGGATTTGCTCCTGTTTTGTTACACATGGACTGGTCAGGCTCAGCAAACGCTTCACATAGACAAAGGCTTTTTGGGACCTCCTGATGAGGAGATGCTGACATCACCAAAGCATTAATTCTGGTGGGGGAAAGAATTCTTGGATACATGTGGATGCTTTAGGCATTTTCATTGTGTACAGCTCCAGCTTTGGAAAAAGATTCTTCAGTTGTGGACAGTCTTAAGGGACTCATCTTCTGGTCTTCACGCCCATCCCTCTAGGCATCAGATGCTCTATTTAGCAGAGCTGTGACGATTGAAAATTCTCCAAGAACTGCCATATCCTTGTCTTTTGCAAAGCATAAATGTCTCTTGAATTTTGTTGTTACATGTATCCTGTGTATGGGATGCCCAGGAGTGCTCAGAGTCTAACCTGGAACATGACTAGGGGCTACATCATCATCATGATGTATAAGGGCTGTTGGATGCTTTTTTAACTCCCTTAGGGAGCAGCTGGTTGGCCATTCTCTCTCTATTACCACTGGGAACTTGCTAAAGTATTAAGGGAGATCAGCCTGTGAGTGAACATCTCCCCTCTCAACTGTCAAACCTGAGAAAACGCTTCAAGGACTCTGGAACAACTAAGGACCGTGACCACACCTTCAGGATATGACTGGCCCATCCTGCTGGAGTTAGAGCAGTGAGATTTCAAGGTTAACCACTGCAATTTGACAGTCCTTTGGTTTGCTCCACTGCCCTTCTGCCCAGCATGAAGCAAATCCAACACTGGCATGGAGTAGGCAAGGGGCATACAAGGGATCATTTTAGTAGCCAGATTTCAGGATAACATCAAGCAGAAATGCACAGTTTTCTGCGTCAGTGGAATAACAGTAACCAAACTTTAGTGGTAGCTGGGCTGTTCCTTGGCTCCTCTTGGCAAAGTAGAATCAAGCTTATGTCCCTTTGAGGCCTGTTGCATGGTGTTAGGTCCAGCCCAGAATGAGAGTATGAGTCATTAAGAACTCACTTGTGTAGCTCCTCCCAGTGAAGCTTACATACTTGCCTTCCTCACGTGCAGTGAACAGGGAAGTATTTAACACTTGTAGAGAGAAACAGGATAGTTGCTGCTTTGGAGCCAGCTTGGGCTTTCTGCAAATGCAGGCAGACATCACTGCATCGGGGTTGCCAGGATTACAAACATAGACCTTAAAATAAACTAAAACCCACTCAATACATGAGTAAAAGCTGAGACTGGAGAACATACCAAAGTCTGTCCACACTCCCTTCCCCCAGCCATTCCCATGTACCCCCCTGCTTTGGGAAACGCTGCTTGAGGGGGAGATACTGAGTTGCCCTTGATCACCTCTAGCAGCAGGTACAATGGCATTGCAGTTTTGGAGGAGGCTGCAGGATTTGTGCTGTGTGCAGCTGGCGACACCCACAGTGGAGGTCTGAGGTCTCAAAGGAGAGAGGTAGGTGAGAGAGACACCCCCTGCCAAGTCCAGCTCTGAGTGTCAGTACCCTGACTAAGAGGGGGGACCCGTTTTGGCCTGGATGGCAAGAAGCAGTCACCCATGGCTGAATTGGTGTCCCTTGCAGAGAGCTGACTGGGGCCACCTCCTGATGATGCGGAATTGTTCGCAGCTGGATGTGTTGTCCAGGGGGCACATGTGTCTGCCACGAGTAACATCTAATTGAACTGATGTTCTCACTAGTGTCCCTCCAGTGCCACCTGCCATTCTGGGGCTTGTGACCCATCCCTGAGGGGCAGTGTGTGTATTTTGGAGCTGAAAGAGCCCTTCCCTCTGAAGGGACCTTAGGTGCAGAAGATGTTTTGAGATTATAGAAACCATGTCTTGTCTGTTTAAAAAATACCTTCTCTGATCCCTTTGGCCAAGCTAATAAGCTGTTCCCAGCATCAACTGGAGAATTGCTGGGTGTTTTTACTGCCAGTGCTCGCAAGGGGTGGGATGAACTAAATAAGTGGAAGGGGCAGCCAGGAGATTCAGGACATGAGGTGGAGTCACTCCATGTCTCTGTTGGGTCAGCTTCCCCAATATTTTTGCAGGTGGGGAAGGGGGATCCCATGCACACATGCTTGGTCTCACCTTCCTCATCATCTGCCTCAGAAGAGCTGTCCACAAGCTGAAGGAGAGGATCGCACTGTCAAGGGCAAAAAGGTATTGATTTACATGAGTATAAACCAAGTGTTCTTCTATTTCAGGACTCACAACAATCTCTACATGCCAGAGATAATGGCTAGGCTGGGGGATACATTTGCAAAGGCCTTAGACATGCTGGAGGTGGAGAAGAATGCCATTCTAGGTAAGAGGCTTCTCTTCAAGAGCAATGTCTGAACAGATTCTTCGAGAGTAGTCCATCCATAGTAATGGAACTGAAAAGGAGCTGGAGGGCCATTTTTTTCATAGTATTTGCAGCTTGGCTATGATTCGAACCTGCTGAAATTAAGGCGTTAAGTTACTGGTCTCAGATAAATTAATTTCCTCTGCATGAAAAGGGTACCCTACCAAACTGTTTATCCCAGCTGAGTGGTGGTCTCTGCAACATGGCATATCGGGTTGCAGAGCCTGGGGGTTGCTGCAGCTCTCTGCCTTTGAACAGTATTAGTGCTCAGCAGGAGCCCTGAGTGCTTGTGCAGAGACTGTCCTGGAGGGCAAGAGCCAAGTTGTGCAGTATGGCCCTGTCATTTGTTTCCAGACAGAGCATTAGAAAGGAGGCTTTTGCAACCATCTTAAAACAGGTTTGCGCTTGTGAGCACAGAAGCTTTTACAGCCAAGCAGAAGTGGGTGGCCTCATGGATAAAGTGTGGATCATGACTTTGGAAATGGGGGTTTAATTTCAGGTTCTGACAGACAGAGAAATATTTTGGGGAAGCTGCTTTGTCTTTCTTATCTCCATTTCATATCTGTAAAATGAGGACATGCTTCCTTTACCTATTCTCTGTGATCTAAAAACTCTATTTGTGAACACCTGCACATAAAGCAGCAGGGTCTTTATCTCTGCTCTAAACTTCTTAATGTCATAGTTCAACAGTAGCTTGTGTCCTGACAGAGACTACAAACCTGAAGAGATGAGGTGTTAGAGAAGCTGCACAACTGTCAGCTTTGCTGCTCACTGAGTTCTGATAGCTTAAGTTTTACTTTGGAGAAATGAGGTGGCTGTAACAACCTTCTGCTCTGGGTACAACCAACCTGAACTTTGCTGACCTCTGGTCAGTTCTCACCCAGGGTTGCTGCACCTCTTCCCATTTGGATGCATGTTGTACTTGCCAAGATCTTCCCTCCCTGCTATCAGGATGGCTGGGGCCTGCCCAGGATGTCCTGAAGGTGCACCATGCTCTCTCATTAATGTAACTGAAGACTGTTCTTTACCACAGGTCTCCCTCAGCCTCTGCTGGAGCTTTATGACTCTCCTGTTTACAAAACAGTCTTAGAAAGGATGCAGGGCTTCTTTTGTACCCTCTACGACAACTGGTAAGAGCACCAGATTTCTCACACGCAGTCCAACATCGCACAGCTGGAGCAGTAGGCTCTTGCTGAGTCCTGACTTTTGGAGTTAGACTTTTGATGCAAACTGTATCTTGTAATATCCAAGTACAAACTGCAGTGGTGGACTATACAGAGTGGTTGTACTGCTTATATATGGTACAGTCTCTGGAAAAAGTGCCTCAAAATNNNNTGTGGATCTGCTTTTAGCTCTTCCTGCAGTTAGGTAGTTGGATTGGAGCACTTACCTGATATCCTGATCTAGTTTGTCTCTTCTGTCACTTTTAATTACTTGTTGGGATACGTCAGCACTTGAAAGTACCTTGTGGTGCTTCAGTGCTTAATTCATTATCCCTGTGCAGACATCCCAGAAAAAAAGATACGGTGCTAAATTTCCTCTATAGTATTTGTTTAGGAACATGGCAACAGTTTAATCTCAAGGTGATAGTACTTGTAGCTTTTGCAGGCCAGAGACATGGTACCTGTTATCTAGCAGACTTGCAACTAACTTGGTTTTTTTTTGTTGAAGTTTTCACATCCTGGGAAATGCAGGCCCCTCCATGCAACAGGATTTCTACACCGTTGAGGGTCTCGCCACCCAGCTCCTTAGCTCTGCTTTCAACAACCTCAACAACATTCCTGATTACAGACTGCGCCCCATGCTC
>JAOXXN010000446.1:36887812-36898326 GCA_026770055.1 Myrmophylax atrothorax | reverse complement strand
CCAGCTAGGGAGGCTTTGAATACATAAATTGAAAACCTTTCAATTGCATTGCTTTCAGTATGGCTGGAGGCAAAGAAGGGTGATTGAGGAGGTAAACAAACCTGGTATGGATGAGGTGTGAGCCCAGGAGGGTACGAGCAGAAACAGCAGTGCATGGGGTCAGAAACAATAAATGCAAAGGATTTGTGTGGTTCTGGAGGCACCGTGAGAGATGGGTGGTGCCCTCTGGTGGGCAAGGGAGCTTGGATAATGAGGAGCTTGGCAGGAGGGTTGCCTGTGTGGGAGACCATGTGGGCTTCCCAACCCACTTTCCAGAGCTGTCTCACAGCAAGGAAATGGGTGCTAAGCATTCTAAACTTTCTCAACTGAACTGTTGGGGGAAGTAGCTGAATACCTCATGTTCGTCCTGTATAGAGATGCCACTTGTTAACTCACAGCTGCAAGAAAATGGGCTTCAAGTTGTCTTTCCTTTGGCCTCTCACAGTGGAATGGGCTTGTTTGGGCAGTGTGCTACAGTCTTCCCTAGCAGCTGGCCTTATGAGCTAGATCTTCCTTAATTGGTTCTGTGCAGGTGTGTTTGTGAAGCCCTTGGTACTCTCCTGCCCTTCAGAATACTACGAAACCCTTGTCTGCCCCATCCTGGGACCACTCTTTACTTATTTGCACATGGTAAGAAAACTGTTTGATGCCTGTTCCTTGACAGCCCAGCTGTTAAGCAGCTGACAGCAACATACGAGAATGTCTCTACAGAGCCAGAAGAAACAAGGACAGAGGCTTGATGCTTAATGATTTTGATGATGTTTAGGGGGAGCTTTTGAGGTGGGTTGAACTCTGGCTGTTGCACAGCAGCCCTTGCTGCGAATTCAAACCCATGGACACTGACTCCTGAACCTGCAGCCCTGAGAATTTCTGTGGGGTTTTTTTTGCCTGTCCCCTCCTATTTTCCTGACACCTTATTCACATTCCTGCAGTCAGCAGAGTTGGTGGCAGTTCTTTTGCCATTCAAAATGGGTCTTGCCATGAGAGCTGTCTTTAACGCTCTTTTGCTTCTGTCAGCAGCTATCGCTTGGGTCTCCTTGCATTGTGTCCAGCATGGCTGCTTAAGAAGGTATTAAATCTTTTTTTTTGTCTTGAACAGAGGTTGTCCCAGAAATGGCAGGTGATCAGTCAGCGAACCATGCTCTGGTAAGCATGTTCCCCTTGGTACAAAGAGGGAAATGGAAAATGGAATGGAGGTTTGGTCTTTTATGTGGCCCTTTCTCCAGGAACAGCCCTGCCAGCAGAGGGCTGGAAAACAGTGGGGTGACTCATTCCCTTTGCTTGGACAGAGGGGATATTTTAAGGCACTGGCTCCCTTCAAACTAAAATTTTTTTCTCCCCAGTGAGGATGATGCTGCAGATGATAACCCTGAGTCTCAGGAAGTGCTTGAGGAACAGCTGGTCAGGCTGCTGACCCGAGAGGTCATGGATCTTGTCAGTAAGTGAAATTAGGCTAGATCTCCTGGAATATTTGGGAAGTTTACCCTGGAGAAGACAACAGGAATTCCCAATGTGCAGTAAAATTTAACTATAAGAGTCAGTAATGTTTAACATAGTCCGTAGAAGCCAGGAGTGAGACAGTTAGCCTTGCCAAAATCTTAGCTAAAACCTGGTAAGAGATAATTAAAAGCCTTCAGAAAGAAGTTTTTTCCTTTTGTTTTGTTAGCCTTTACGGTTTCATGGGTTTGGCACTGTCCCTGTAGGAGTCCAGTCCTGTGGAATCTGGGTTCTCCCTTTCTGTGCCCTTGAACCCAGTATGGGACATGGATTTGTGGACAACTGAAGTGTAGAGTAGTTTTGTTGCTGGCAATTGCCATGTCTCTAGCCAGACAGAGGGAATAGTCCCTCCCCCAAATTAGTCTCCCTTCTTTGTTTTCCTTTTCTCCGGCATTGTTTTTTTGTCAGTGTGGCTTTGAGCAGAGAAGCTGGGAAAATTGTTCCACATAGAGATTACAGATCCTCAATCTTCTGTCTCCTTTCTTGATTGGCCTTTTGCCTTAAAATGGTGTTCTTCTCGGGTTATGGACTTCAAATGGTTTTGCATGTTCCTCATTCTCAGTAGTGTGATGCAGCCACTGTGCAGCAGGTTCCACTGGGGGAAGGTGCTGTGGGTGGGGTGTTACAGCCTTCCAGGGAGTGCAGTATTTGGCTTTTATACTGGGCTTTCTGATTCTTCAGATTCTGTGTAACAGCTGGGGGAGGTTGAAGTAGATGTGAGCCCATCAGAGTCTGTAGGATAATCTCTTCATGTTCTGAAATAGCATCTTCACTTTTCTGCTTCTCTGACATGCAACTGTTTTTGCAGCTGTTTGCTGTGTTTCTAAGAAAAATGTTGAACATAACACTACTGCTGCTGTAGATGGAGATGGTGAGTAAATGCCTACATTTGCTTTTCCTGCTCTTGGTGTATACAAGCACTTTTCCTGTTTCTTGAGGGAGAGGCTTGCCTGTTGATGGAAGTTCTGTCGAGGGTTATAGGTCTGGTAAGAAGCCTTCAGTTCTGTCCTGCCCACTCTGTCTGGGGGCCACAGAAAAACCCAGTCTAGCCTAGAAACAAATGTGCTGTAGGGTTCACAGGTGGCATGCTAGAGCAGCTGATTCTTAAAGTTCTGAGAAGGGCTAAGGAAAAGAGGGAGATCTACAGTCTTCCCAAGAGCTGAAGGGGGCTAGTTGGGTGTCCTTCCTGCCCCACAAAGGGTAGGTGCTTTTTGTTTGGAAAGAGATATTCTGGGCAATCTTTGCCACCATTCTGGTTCTGTGTGCTGTCTCCTGACTCCCAGCTTAGGTCTTGCAGCCTCCCTGTGTCTCCCTCAATCCTTGGGAGGGGAGGCCATGTTCACAGTGCTGCCTTTGCTCTTCTCTGCAGATGACGAGGCGATGGCCACAGAGGTGACCCCCTCTGCCAACGCAGAGCTCACTGAGCTCGGCAAGTGTCTGATGAAGCAAGAGGTAAGAGCACATGGTCTGACTTTCACCATGCTTTCTCTGTACTCTGTCATGCTTGTCTGTTGTGCAGCCAAGCGTTGCTGCAGAGATCTGGGCTGCTGGAGCGTTCCCCAGTGTGTGAATCATCTCTTGGGAACATGCATGATTTTTAAGGGCCTTGTGGAAGCCACAAAGCAATTGGGGGTTGGGATCCAGTATAACACGCAGCTAGAGTTTCAGTCCTTCTGGGAAAGAGACCCCTGGGTATTCAGCCCCCAGAGTGCTCCCTGACTCTGCCTTTATCCTGGGCTCCAATCTTCACGAGGAAGAACTTCATCCAGAAGCCTTTTTTTTTTTCTATAAAATCTGCCTGAGCTGGTACAGAAGCCACAGTGTTAACACCACCCACTGTGCAGAGTACCTTCATCCTGTTGCCTCTGTACTCCTCTGCTGTGGAAGCCTCACAAGCTCTTGCAGAAGCTATTGCAGTGACTTGAGAGTAGCAGCTGATGGGAGAGTCCATGAGTGCTTTGGGGCCTTTCCCTGGGAGATGAAGGCAGCAGGTTTGCTTGACATCGGTCCCTCATGGTTATGATGGTGCATACTGGCTGCCTTTGGGTGCCTTTGAGCACCTTCAGCTGGAACAGCAGCAGGATGCAGGATTCTCAGAAGGTAGCCCTTAGGAGTTCTTGCAGGGTATCTGGATTGCCTCTTGGCTCCCTTCAGGTCTGAACACTGGAAGTGGGAAGTAGTTCCTCTGACTGGTCCTCTCTGACTTTTTCAGGATGTTTGCACTGCAGTGCTGATCACTGCCTACACATCCCTTTCCTGGAAGGACACCTTGTCCTGCCAAAGAACCACAACACAGATTTGCTGGCCATTGCTCAAACAGGTACCTCTTGGGAGGAAAATGGATTAGTTCTGGCAGGGTTGGGAGAGGAAGCTCTTCTTGTTGTGAGAAGCATGACAACTGGGCACCTTCTCCCTCAGGAAGACCAAGCTGTTGCAGGAATGCAGCCATGTATCGGTATCTTGCTTCAGTGCTGACAGTGCCTCTTCCCCAGGTGCTTCCAGGAAACCTCCTGCCTGATGCCGTGTCCTGGTTTTTCACAAGTGTGCTGAGGGGCTTACAGGTACATGGGCAGCACGATGGCTGCATGGCAGCCCTCGTCAACTTGGCTTTCCAGATCTACGAGGCCTTGGTGAGAAGTTCTGTCCTTTATCCAAATATGAGGTTGGCTGGGGAGTGGTGGAAAAGTAATCCCATGCCTGTTTGGGTAGGGGCAGAGGAGCTAATGGCCCCCCAAGGAGGGCAGGGCTGCTTGCCTAGCAGAGCTGTGTTAATTGTACTTCTTCCTGCAGCGCCCTCGCTATGCTGAGCTGAAGGCAGTGATGGAGCAGATCCCAGATATCCAGATGGACTCTTTGGAGCAGTTTGATTCAAAGCTTCTCAACCCAACACTGCAGAAGGTGGCAGACAAGCGCCGGAAGGATCACTTCAAGCGCCTCATCACAGGTTGCATTGGGGTAGGTGATGTCCTGGAGAAAAATTAAATTGTTTCATTTCACACCTGTATGCTGCAGAAGTGATGGGGTGTGGCCTGCCTCTCACCAACCACCCCCCTTCCCAGCCAGGAGGCTGTTGCAGAATGTTCTTAGGGTTTGTTCTGTCTCTCTTCAACATGGAGGTACAGCAGACATGAACAGACTGAGCAGCCCCTCTAGCAATAGCCAGTGACTGAGAGGCAGTGGGTACCTTGCGCAAGGGTGCCCAAGGGAACAGGGTGATAAAATGTTTCAGTGAGGCTGCTGTGTCATCTCTGGACTTTTGTGAGGGTGGTGGTGTTGAAGCTTTTGGTGTTGCATTAGAAGCTGGGGAGCTGGTGTGCTCGTGGTTACCTCAGTGCCCTGGCACTTGGGAAAGGCCAGGCCTAAGACTCCTCAAAATGCAAGCACAGGGTCCAGGCCTAAGAGTTGCTCAGAACCTGGGATCTGCCTTCGATCTGCAGGCTGCCCCTAAGGTGAGTGGTATGAAGACAGTAGTGACTGATGCCTGTCTATCTGTCCTCTGCAGAAGCCCATTGGGGAGCAGTTCCGCAAGGAGGTTCATATCCGGAACCTTCCATCTCTCTTCAAAAAGGTGAAGCCATCATTGGAGACAGATGTGCTAGAAAATGAGGATGG
This sequence comes from Myrmophylax atrothorax, assembly GCA_026770055.1. NCBI lineage: Eukaryota > Metazoa > Chordata > Aves > Passeriformes > Thamnophilidae > Myrmophylax > Myrmophylax atrothorax. The sequence continues at coordinate 36,893,178 of JAOXXN010000446.1, read as the reverse complement.
AGAGAGCTTCAACATACTCTTTGAACCATGAGCCTGGGATGCTGCAACCATCTCCTCCCTGACCTTATATTTTGTCTCTCCTCCTAGTAAGCACATTAGATTCTCCTTGTCACACCTCCACAAGCATTCATCTGAATAAAGCCCCTTACGGGTCCTGTCCCGTTCTCTGCCCTACACTGGGGTGGGGCCTGCGGTGGGATTTGAACTGGTCTGTTAAGCTTTTCCCCTCATTTCTTTCCCTCCATTGGATGAGCATCTTTAGACCTCTGCTACTCTGCAAGGTGGGAGCTGAGCCTATAGACTATGAGGTAAAGCCTGGTCATCTTATAGCCCTGGGTCGCTCTTGCTCCACCTCTTCATCCCTTGGGGTTTAGGATTAATGCAAAAGGCAGAGTAGTGTGCCATGTGAAAGGGGCTACCCTAATCTTCCTCTGGGTGCTAGTAGCCAGGCTTTGTAGGGAACACATCGTACACTCCTGTCATGCTTACCAGCACTTGTCACTAGTGGACTGGTACTGTGGTGAATCAGTCTCCCTCCAGGATGCTGAGCCTTGGGCTGAGGGCTGTGTGCCAGGAAGCCTAGCAGTGCTCTAGGATCTCCCGCGAGATCAGCCTTTCTAAGGTGCAACTGCTCTCTAGAAAGAGGCAGACACTGTTACACACATATGTATACATATATATGTATAGATACGATCATACAGCTTGTTCTGCCCAGAGACAGATGGAAGGCTTTTGCCTTGTGCCAGCCTTTCTTGGACATCTCTCAGGGGGAGCAGGATGATTTTTTTTTCATTTTACCATGCCCTGTCTACTAGAACTTGGCCAGTGCAGGGTACACAAAATCTGGACCAATACCTGAAGCACCTGCAAACCAAAAGGGATCTCCTTGTCCTGTTGCAGTGGAGGTGACAGTAGCCCGTTTTTACCCAGCCTGGTACTTCTTGGAGAATTTCATGCTGGGACAGGAGGGGTGGGATTTATACTGCAGTTCAAAGGGGGAAGCCAGGTCAGAAACTGGGTTTTAAATGAGGTAGGACTCTATGAAGCCACTCCAGTCTGCAAAGCTGGTTCTTCTTACATGATGAATAGTTCACACAATCTATCCCAGTGTTAGCACAGCAGCTGGGAGGGTCTGTCCAGAGCTACCTGGTACTTTTGCCATCCAGGAGACAGAACAAGTAACAAACTCTGGTAGATGGAGAAGTGGTGTCTCCACAAGGACAGACTGGACAAAAAAGCTGGCGCTGGGAGGCATGGGAGTGCAGATAGGAAGAGCAGGCCTTTGGAATCCATTCACCCTCCTGCCCCTGCTGTTCCACCAGCACCCTCCACTTTCCTTCTGGCCTCAAACTTTTTTAACCTCTGAGCTAACATGGCTCCTGGCTCTAGCAAAGGCTGGGTGTATTTATTGTGTTGGGATATTTTTAACATTCTGTGACTTCATGCTAGACACAAGGGAGTTTTTTAAAATGGATTTTAAACCTTTTTTGTAGGAATGTTTAAATCCGAAGCTGTCTCTGAACTGGTTGTGTTACACATCTGAATGTCAGTAAAGCTATTCCAGTTTCGTATACACAGTGTCATGTTTCACTGCTATTCTTTTATCTCTTTCAGTAAGATCTGAGACCTCTGGTCTGCCCAGTCTGCCTGCCTAAGGATTGCTCAGCACTCCTTATTCCATCTACCAAACAGGGGGCACCTTTGCTGGTAGTCAACATACATTATCAGGCAGGGGATGAACCATTCCAGACTATGTTAATTAAATTAGAAGGTGAGGGGAAAATTGCATTTTAAAGTACTTACATGTCACTCACAGCTAGTTTCTATTAATTCTAGGTCCCAGTTTGCAGCTTGAGTGGTACATGTTGCCAAAGCAAAATACTAGGGCTATTCCAGGGTGTGTTCTATAAGCAGGATGGGAAATACATGAAGCAATAGCAGAGAGGTGCATACGCTATTGAAGTAGCCTGCAAGCCCAACCCCAGCTATTGCTGGGAAGAGCAGTATATTGTGAGACACATACATATGTGGGTGTGTATATAAATACTAGTATCTTGTGTATCTATTAATATGCATATATATATATATATATATACAGACACACACAAATAGCGGTAACTTGTGATCCACAGACCCACACATGCATGGGTTTGCAGCAGTACAGTGACATGGGACAGGTTGGGACTGGAGCCAGGATGCCAAGTGTACCCAACATCTGTAACGTTTACAGTTTAAGTAATTGTATGCCAGTGAAACAAGTAGAGAAAAAGCACCATTTGCTATAGTGAATTCTACCATGATAGTGTGGATTGACTTAAGCAACTGGGACACACCACTACTCTCAGACATTTTCTGAAATTCCCTTCATAAGCTTGTCAGGAGACTCACAGGCCAAGATCTATCTGGTGCTGAGTAACATTAGTGCTCACCACTCAGACTATCTTGCCAGTCCTTCCAGGGTGGAGAGGTGTTTGACTGTCACTTGCCCTCTGTTACCCAGTTCTGCTTCAAGGTCAGGCCAAAGAGTAGTCAATGAATGGATGAACAGAGTAGACAAATCTAACACCTGGGATGAAATGCCTTTCCTTGAGATATTTTAGAAGGGATAGCCAGTCCTCACAGAGCCTGTTTTAAAATCCCATCTTTGCACAGAGAAGCCCAGTGCTGAGTCATAAAATCAAACGTTTTTGGCTGGAAAGGACTGTCAAGGATCACCTAGTGCAACCCCCCTGCCCTGGACAGGGACATGTTCCACTGGACCAGGTTGCCTCATGCAACCTGTCCTAGAGCACTTCCAAGGATGGGGTATCTACAACTCTGGGCAACCTATTTGCCAACTTGCCTCCACCCTCATTGTAAAAAATGTCCTATGTTCAATCTAAGTCTAGCCTCTTCCAGTTCAAAACTGTTGCCCCTTATCCTGTCACTACAGGCCCTGGCAAAAAGTCTTTTCTCCACAATCCCTTTTATGTGTTGAAATGCCAGAATAAGGTCTCCCTGAAACTTTCTGTTCTCTGGGCTGAACAATCCCAACCTTCAGTTTCTTCACAGGAGAGGTTCTCCAGTCCTCTGACAGCACAGCCTTTTCTGTACCCTATTAACTACACCAGAGCTGCCCTGATAAACTTGCAAACCAGCCCTGCACAGATAACAACTTCTTAAATCTCACTGACCTGCTATGAAGTTCTTTACCCTACTGCTATATCAGGCCTCTTTACATACATTCTAAAATAAATGCTGTTACTCATCTTTAGTGCTGTCACTTTCTTCTCCATGGATTATGGTTTCACAATTGTGAACAGCACAGAAGAAGACAGGTTTAAAGAAAAGCTTTTACTTCAACACATCTCCTCACTGAGGCTCATTACCAACAGAAAACAAATCCAAAGAGATGGTTCTAGGACTCTTGGCAAGCCCTATTTTCATGCTTCTGGCCTGTGGAAGAAGAATGACCCCTACAGGCAGATGCAGGAAGTCCAGAACAGCAGTGCAGGGACACGCTTTCCAGCAACAGCCTGGTCACTCCATAGCCACAGAGTCCAGCTCGTTCAGGAAACGCTGACACTTTCCCATCAGGATCTTGATGGCTTCGCTCACCAGCACATCTGGAGGCAAGATACCCGTCGACTCCACTGAAACTGCACAGAGACACAGGACAGCACAGCTTCAGACCACACCTGGTTCCATGTTTCTGTCCCTTGCCTTCCCTTACACCACATTTGTGACAAAAGCCAGATCTTCACAGACAAACAGGTCACATTTGCCAGCCGGAAGCACAAAACAGATTCAATCCCAAAGCAACACCAAACCACAACCTCAGTAGTTACCCACTGGAACATGAATGTATGAATGCTGATGGGGGGTTGTGGGGAGGCAGAGACCCAGCCATACATGCTAGCCCATCTCTGCTTATTTACATAAACCAGGCAGGGCTCTGTGGGGAACAGGACACTTACAGATGTAATGGTTTCGTACTCTTGCCAGGCGCACAAGGTTTTTAAGACCGTCGTGGCGGAAAACTTCTCTGCTGAACGTGTCCAACCGTGCATTGGCTACTCTTGCCACCTTTTTTCCTAAAGGGAAAAAGATGAAATGAGAAGAGCAAATTGCAGCAGATGGGTGCCCAGTGGTCACCGCCAGTGCTTACCCCTCAACAGGCACTCCCCCATCAGAAAAGGCAGGGAAGCCACTGACAGAAAGAATTAGCACATACCCAACATGAAACTCCAATATGGCAGAACTAACCCAAACACAAAGCCTGCACATACCCCAGGAAAGGACACAAGAAGTCTTCTCCACACTCAGCTAATGGAAGAAGCAAGCTCACTACCAAGCCTGACAACTGAACAGCACTGGAAGCTGCAGTCAGCTGCTGCAGAGCTCTGCAGACAGTTATCCAGTGTCAGCGTTTCAGGGAGATCCCAGTTCATCACCCAACACATCTGCATGTGGCAGCCACTCACCCATAGAACCAGGCTCAGAAGAGCATGAGCCATTGCTGACCAGCAAGGCAACACCACAATGTGGTTTTGTCTCTGTAATGTTTGGTTCTAATCTCCAATCAGTCTCCACTTAAGTTTGTAAGGAACAAACTTAGAGCAGGAAAAAAGTACCTTTGATATTCTGGATCTCAATGACTCCAGGGGAAAAGCACTTCTGCAACGTCTCAGCTGCCTCATCCTCAATAGGCTTCAGGAGGGTAATGTCAGGAAGCAGTCGATAACTGGCTGTGGCCACAGGAGAAAACTTGGCATGATCTTTACCTGAATGAAGAGTTAAGAGTAGAGAATGAGAGCAGGCCTCAGGGAACAAGAGTGGAAGGATGCCAGGGCCTAAAGTTCCAGGGAAAAAGCCAGTTCTCCACCCTTCCCATTCACAGAGCAGTGCCTTAGTCCAAGCACTCATGTTCCTCCTCCCGCTGCCCCAGGACTCAACTCACCTATACCCTTGACACAGTGCATAAGCACATCTATTTCCTGCCCAGGTCGCAGCAGTGCAATGAGGATGTCATCATGAACAGGTCGGAAGTCAGCATCTGGAAAAAGGTCTGTCTGATTCCCCAAGGGCACCCATGTCATATGTTTACTGTACACTGCAAAGAGAAGCCACAAGTGTCAGCCAGCTGCTGTCTCAAAGCAGGTCACTGATCTGTACATGACTGGAGATGACAAAAACAAGTTTAGCAGAATGGAATCAGCTCTCTCCCAATGCACACACAAGACCAAGGGAACAGCCCAAACCCTATCTTCCGTGACCAAAAAAAAAGAAAAAAATGGCACCTATTTTTAGGAGAGATCTCACCTTTGTGATTGATTTAACCCTGCTGGCTGCTTTTTCCAAAGTGTAATCTCCAAGGGCTTCCTGCA
>JAOXXN010000446.1:36854033-36876201 GCA_026770055.1 Myrmophylax atrothorax | reverse complement strand
GCCCAGCGCGGCTCCCCCCCGGCGCCCGGGCGGCGCGGCCCCGGGATCGGGAGCTCCCCGAGCCGGGGGAAGATGCTGCCGGGGTCCATCCAGATCTCCGGGGAGACGCTGTCGGGGGCGGAGATCCGGGACATCTGCGAGAGCCTGCGGGAGAACTCGGTGCGGCTGCTGTCGCTGCGAGGCTGCCAGCTCTCCGAGCGGGACTTCGGGCATGTCTGCCGCGGGGTGGCCGAGTCCCGCTCCCTCGCCCAGCTCAACCTCAACCTGGGCATCGTCTCCAACATCAACCGCGTCAAGCAGCTGGCCGAGGCCCTGAAGACGAACCGCTCCGTCCAGTCCCTCTTGTGAGTACAGCGGGGCGGGAACGGCTCTTTCGGGGGGCTTGCAGCTCCGGGCCAGCCCCTGAACTTGAGTCTTGTCGGAGGCAAAAAGCCCTCCACACTGTCCAGGATAAGCCCCCGCCCGTCACCTGACTGGGAGGGAGCCACCTCTGCCCCCACTGACTGGGCATGGCCCTGGCTTTCAGTCCCGGCCCTCCAGCCTGGCTGTCCCTGCCGCGCTGGCATCCCCTGCACCCCCTCGTCCCGGCCGGGAGAGGAGGGCCACCGTAGCGGCCAGGTGATCCTCGCAGCAGAGGCTTCCCAGCACTTTTAGCCCGCTTAGGGTTAGTATTTGTCATCCACCTCATTTCGTCTGCTTCCCCCTCCCCGTCAGGTTAGTTAGCCTCCAGGAAAAAGGCTCCGTAGTAATTTTCCCTTTTACCTGCACAGCCTCCATGGGAGTCCCCTGACAGATGCAGGCTTGGCCCTCCTCAACCCTGCTCTCTCCATCCACCCCTCGCTGGTGGCTCTGGATCTAGGAGACTGCATGCTGGGTGATGAAGGCATCAACCTTATCTGTGGGCTCCTGCCGCCTGATGGGGCCAAGTCCGGTAAGCACCAGGGGCTGTGGGCTACACAATGACTGGTGGAGCTTTCACACAGAGCAGATGCATGCGGCAGTACATCCTCAGCCGTGGAGGAGGCAGGCCCTGTAGTTTGCCTGGGCTGAAGAATTTCTTTCCCCCAACTTAAGTAAAGCAGAAAAGCCGGCAATAAAGAAGCAGTTCCCTTGGGCAGGCATGGGCTTTCTGCAATTGATCTGTCATGCTGCCAGATTGGAGCTCAGAGACCAACAGGTTGCTTCTGGTTCATGTCAGGAGCATTTGAAACTGGAGGAGGGGACAGCTTGGATTTTGAATTTATTATTTTGAATTTGAATGTTGATAGTGACTATAGATAAAAAAATAGTGTGCCCCCACCTCAGCACTTGGCTTTGTTGTCAGTGCATGGGAATGGTCCCTGCTTGCGGGTGCACTGTGTGAGTGTGTGTAGTTGCATAGTTATAGCCTTAGTGCCAAGACTCAGGTCTTTGCAGGGAATAATCTTTGGTGATGTGAGGCCAGTGAACCAGTTAAGCTGAGAGCTGGCATTTGCTGAGGTAATACCACTCTGGTCTTCTGACTCTCTAAGTGCTTTCCACCTCTCCCCAGCACCTCTTCCTCTGTGTGCTTACAATGCCACTGATGTTGTTATCCCTGCTGGTCACCTTTTCCAGGTGCAGGCTTCAGAGCCTTCTGTCCTTACTATTCTCTCTCCAGCCTGTCACCTCTTGCCACCTGCTTCACCCAATCACTTATCTCACACACCCCTTACCTGTTTCCATTGTGTTTGCTATTTAGGGTAAGCAGGACACGGGCTGGGAGAGCAAATAAATGGGGCAGTCATAGAATGGATAAATGAAGGGCTACTGCTGAAGGCAGTGAAATATTTCAGTGATCTCTGAAATATGTGATGACAGTTATCAGAGCAAATCAAACCCTTAGGCCCCCAAACTCAAAACTGGTGAGCTGAAATAATTCTCTTGAGACTATTTTGGTGATCCTAAGGCTCTGGTTTGGATTCTGTCTCTTCTCTAGGCCTCAAAGAGCTAACACTGAGCGCCAACCCAGGCATCACAAGCAAAGGCTGGGGACGCCTGGCCATTGCAGTGGCTCACAGCTCACAGCTCCGTGTGCTGAACCTGGACTACAACCCTCTAGGTAAGCTGGGGGCCAGGGAGGAGGAGCAGGGGATGCTGCACTCCTCTCTCTCAGCGTTTGTGTGACTGGCACCATGGGTGGCTGAGGACCAAGCTCTAGAGGCAGCAGAGCATCAACAGTAGGATGGGGCAGTTCCTTGCCTTCTGATCTCCAGCAGCAAGTTCACCCTGCTGGGCACCTTCATCTGTAGGGAAAGCCACACTCACTGCTCTGCTTGTGTGAGGTGGCCACATGCCCTGCAGGGAGGTGCAGAAAGGAGCTTGTGCCTTGCCCGCTCCACTGCCTTTGTAGTCACGTTTGACCCTCCATGTCTCCCTTATTCCTGAAGAACTGTGCACCGAAGCTGGCTTGGCAGATGCAGTATGTCCCCATGCTCCCCCGCTCATCTTCCTGGAGGAGCAGGGAGGAGGAGGAGAGCCTGGCACTCGTTGCCATAGAAACAAACTCTCTCCAGCTCTGCTGCAAGGTGGTGAGGAGGAGATCAGGCCATGTCTCTCTGAGCATCAGCAGGGCACTTCCCTCCTCACCCCATCTGCAAACAGAGCCTCCCTCCAGGCCCTCTGTTTGACTGGGTGCCTCCTCTTGGGCAGGAAAGGCTCCAGGGTGTTACCTGACAGCAGTCTGTGTTTTCTTCCAGGAGAAGGTGTCACAGCTGTATGGCATCTTGGTACTCAGCAGAGAATGTCAGAACACACTGGAGTCTTGTCTCTTCACCAGCATTTATCATTAATGCCCCTCATCCTGCTCCATCCAAAAGTTTACCCCCTTTCCCTCAAGACAGTCCTTCAGCTGGTGCAGACTCCTCTGTCTGGCTCCAGTCCTCCCCATACTGAAGTATTTAGCCCCTATTCTCTGTCTGGGATGCCTTACAAGGACTGTTAAAGGCCCTTGCATCCTTGAGCAGGAAGGAGATTTGGGAAGATATGGTTCCTTAGGGAACAAAACCAATTTCACTGTGTTTCTTCGTGTTTCCCCCTGACAATCCACAAAAATGGTACACCTTTCCTTGTCTCTTTTATTAGTTAACAGCTTTTTTCTCCCTGAGAAACAGATTTGGAGGTTGTCTGATGGGAGAAATACTCGAGGAAGTCTCCATGACAGTCTTAGGCCCATGAGAGCATGTGGTATTACATGGGGAAAGGCAGGCACTGCTGATAGCCCTGGTTTGCTTCTCTCAGGTGACCAGGTAGCAGGGATGCTTGCTGTTGCTGTGGCCTCCAGTCGAACCCTTGAAGTTCTGGACTTGGAGGGGACAGGACTTACCAACCAGTCAGCCCAGGTATGAAAGCCCACAGTTACTCTACAGCATCACTGACATCTTGGAGGCACAGGATGGGCATCTCTGTAGAGGCCCCAGGACCTACACCTGCCTTCACCCTCTGCCCTGAGTCCACAGGCACCCCCTTCCCTCCCAGGGTTGGGAGGGAACCCTGCACCCAAGCGTGTTCTTGCTTTTCCCTGACTGTTTTCTTGGAAAAAGTAAGGGGTTGGATTTTTGACTGAGGATCAGAGCTAAAGCTCTGTGGACATATGGGGCCCAGGCTCGGTAGCACAGGCTCTCCTCTCCGAGCCCCAGCTCCCAGTGTTAAGAGGGAATGCGCCTGGATATTTGGCAGCAACAGGGTGTAGAGCAGTCCCTTTAGACAGAGCAGGAAATTCAAGCTCAGCTTTTCCCACAGAAAAGATGGGAAGTCCTAAGTCTCTCATAAAGTCTGACAAAGGGAGGTCAAGGCCAAGGGAAGGTAGAGGTAGAAGAGGAGGGCTGGAGTTTACAGGGAGACAGAGCATTGATGCTCTTTCTGCTCAGCCTGGCTGCTGTTTGTGCTGCTTGTCAGCCTTTTACCTCGCTCTCCACCCAGACCTTGCTGGACATGGTAGAGAACTACCCCACAGCCCTACGGACACTCATCCTGGCAGAGAACAACATTAGTCCTGAGCTGCAGCAGCAGATCTCTGACCTTCTCTCAGAGGGTGAGGAAGAGGAGGAGACGGAGGCTCATGAAGTCACAGCCAGGGAGAAGAACCCCTGGATCTGCCAGAACAGTAAGAGCTCTGGGAGCTGGGCTGTGGGCAGGAATTGGGGTGTCTGGGGTGTTTCCAATGTCACTGGTCTCTTGTGGTGAGGTTGGTGAATGGGATCTGTCCTTTCCCCTGTGAACTGGCATACATACAACCTCCAGGTGTGACCTTCATGTTAAACAGCATTGGGCTGAGCTGCTTTTGGAAAGGCAGCCTCCAAGGACAATGCAGCTGCTGCAAAGAGTGGAAACGGTACCTCTGAGGCATTTTCCCTGATGCTGCAGGAACGAAATCTTTATGCAAAGTCTTAAAGCTCAAGGGCAGGAGCGTTAAAGATCTTGGGGGCCTTTGCCAGATATCCTGGCCAAAACTTGTGTCATTCCTCACCGCTTCCAGAACCTCCCTGCACTTTACACAGCATCAGCTATTCCTATCTCTGTGCCCCAAATGTGTGAAGGGTTAGCCAGGTGCCACAGCCTGTCTGTTCCTTGTAATGGAAAAAAGGTATATTATGGAGATAGCAGTAGCCTATTTGGTATAGTTTGTATATATGATATTGTATATTGACATGTCTACCTTGTGATCCAGGTGGTTTGAGAGGATTTTTTTTACATTCAGTTGTCCTTCTGCCTCACAATTCTCATATCAGACTAGCAGCAGACAAGAACAACCACTCCATCAGCCTCAAAACATCTGGATCCTCATTTGTTAAAGCCATAAAAACCATTTAGTGACAGTTATGTTCAAGTTTTGGATCCAGTTTCCAGAAATTGATCCCCAAGATAGAGATCCCATGCAGCAGCTTTGAATGTTTAGGACTGCCGCTAAACATCTCCTCACTCTCATTCAGAAAAAAGCAGATTTTTTTTTCTGTTTAAAAAGGCTTCTGGATGTGAGGCTGGTACCCTGCCGAGTTCCTTACTTGCTATGCGTGCCCATCCTCCTTGCATCTGATTCACTCGGTATGGGGAGAGTCACAGTGTTCCTGGCTGGTGCTCCGCACCACCACAGAGCCAGCAAGCTGCCCTCACCTCCCTGAGGCAGGCAGGGAAGGGCTGCACAAACCTTCCATTCATGCCGTGCAGAAAGTCAGAATTTCCAGGCCTCTGCTGCTGGAACATGGCTGACTGCCCACTGCCTTCCCTGCTCTTGGGAAGGCAGCACCACCCCCCAATGTGAGCTTGGTTTACTTGCAGCCTGACAGTCCGTCCTACCTGGACACTGTCTCTCTAGCTGAAAAGGCACTCCGTGAGTGCAGATTTAAAGGTCTGCGCAGGGCTGGGTATGGGCACGGCTGGGCCAGCACAACCAGTATCACCTGCATGTGGGGAGGGTTCAGATCTGGTGTTCCTCTGGGCTCTTCCTGCTCCCTCCGCTTTCTCCCCCTCTCCAGGCATCGATTCTGTTCTGCTTCTTGGCCAGAGTAGGCCTAGTTACTACTTAATCTCACGCTTCTCTCAGCAGTTCTCTTCCCACATGCAGTGCTCTAATTCCTCATCCTCACCTCTGGAGCACCGCGCCGTGCTCTCTGGCAGCCCAAACGGCTCACGGTTTTCTCCCTCTCTCGACACAGATTCCAGCTCCCAGATGGTCCTGATGACGTCAGGTCTCGGTGACAGCCTCTTAGCAGAAACAGAGATGTAGCTGGGCTACCCTGCCTGCCTCCACCGCGAGGAGCACCGTGCACCGAGAGGCTCCCCAGCCCACTGTCACACATTTCACCTCCTGCTGACGCCTCGCCCGGCTCTGAGCGCCGGAGCCTGGTCTGAGCAAATCTCTACACACGTCCCTGTGTTGTCACACGCCCAGTCGGCCGCTTGTGATTGTCCTGTCGCCGCATGTGTAGCTCACGCCGCCCCCCCCCACGCCCGGCTGTGCCCGCAGGGCGCAGGCTGTATTTATTCAAATGTGTATAAGAGATGTCCTTTCTATCGCTTGCACTGCTGTCGCGATGAGAGTTTTATAAAGGTCACAGACGTGGTGGCCCCACTCGAAGCAGCGTCCGCCTCCGTCACTGTGCGACCCCGGCGGGGCGGGGGCGGCAAGGACCGGAGGGGCCGCCAGCAGCCGGTGGGTGAAGGCAGGCACGGGCGGTACGGGCAGCCAGCAGCAGGGACCAGGGGACAGGCGGGGACAGGCAGGGACAGACGGGGTTCAGGCAGGGACCGGGAGAACAGGCAGGGACGAGGGGTACAGGCAGGGACCCGCAGCCCCCGGAGCAGGCGGCGCTGAGCGCCCGGAGCGCCGGCAGGGGCCGCCAGCCCCTCGCTCCCTACCGAGGCTCCGCGAGGCGAGGACAGCGCAGTGACAGCCCAGTCCTCTGTCCCCCAGGCCCTCCCTCGGCCCAGGAGTGAGCGGGCTGGGCCAGGCTGCCTCTGCAGGGAGCTTGGCATCAGCCGGGCACCCTCTGGGGAAGGCTAAACCCGCACCAGCGCTGCGGGTTTCACTGCTCGGCCAAGCGTCCCTTGCTGGAGGCAGACAGTGAAGATCGTGTTTCAAGGCTCAGATTAGGCTACAAGATCAAATTGTGGCCACAGCTGCTATGCTACTCAAGGGAACAAGGAATAAAATAATTAATTAGAGGGACAAAGAAACAAAAAACTCTTCCAGTGTTACGTTTTGCATACGTGTAGGTCAGAAAGGCACAAGCAGCGTAACATTGGAGATGGAGGAAAATTCATCCCAGTCCTCTGAGCTCTGCAGCACCATTCAACTTGAAAAGGAAGCACTTCCACATGTCTGTAACAGCATCCTGTAGGAACTTTCATATTTGGATGACTCCTGGCTGGGGTACATTCAATCAACCCCGATCCTCCCTCCCCCCACGCAATACTGACCCTAGAATTATAAACTCCTTAGGAACTCTGGCAAGGTGGTATGTTACATGGTCCTACATAACTCTGATTCTAAGAGCTGGGGCTTCAAGCTATTAGCTACACCTCATCCTACTCTAGATCAGCATGTGGAGGTCTGCCAAGACACAGATCAGCCAGGACAGTCAGCAATGTACTTGAAACAGGGTAGGCAGTCTGGTCAGTATCACTGAGGCTGCTTACAACACAAGCTCACAGGCCTCAGGGTCACTCTCCCTGTGAGAGCTAATGGGTGGCACACACAGTTCAGCAAATTTGGGACACTGTAGCCTGAGTAGCTCTGCTCCCTCACATGCTCAGGATTGTCCCTGTCAGGTCTTAAGCAGCATCAAGAACATTATAGCCATTGCCATCTACTTTTAAAATAGTTTATTTCTGGTCTTAAAATATACATCAGTTTGAAAATCTCAGAAAAAAACACATTAGTTAGAGATTAACAGTCTGGAGTTGGGACACTGGAAGTGGGATGAGCTCAAGGTCCCAGAGCCAATACTGCTGGAGGTGGGCAGGAGTGCAGAGGCCACGATGCCCACAGGGAGAAGGCTCTGCTCCTTGAGGCACCACTTCCTCTAGACCTCTGCCAGCAGCCTAATGCTGCAAAGCACAAGTGGCTGGTGAGGCTCCAGGCACCCTTTTGCCACCCCTTCACTTCTCCACTGTTTTGCTTTGCAGTCTACCTTGACCAAAAGCAGGGGGAGGCGGGCGCTGCCCAGCACCATCAGCACCAGCTGCCTCAACAAGAGAGGGTTTTGTCCCCTGATCAGCATCCCAGGATTCAGGGGAAATGGGGCTGAGTCCTGAGGGCAATGCCTCCCCAACTGCAGGCCACCAGCAGCCTCAGAGCCAGAGCAGCTCACTCAGCGAGCATCCAGCCCCAGGTGACATCCATGAGGCAGGATCTGGCAGCTGCTGCAGCTGCAAACCCTCAGCACTGCTGCAGAACAGAAGAAATGCAGCAGTGGAGCAGGTGATGACAACAAACAGGAGGACCCTGCCACAATGACTAGGACAGGGGAAATGAACACTCTGCAGGCTCAGAGGAGGCTCCTGCTCTCAGCACCAGCCTTGTCCGCACAGGGACCAAGTGAAATACTGCAGTGAAATATACAGAGTCCCACCTCCCCACTAGACAGTAGCATCCAGCTCCACAACTGTTCCAGGCAGGAAACAAGGTGAGTGTGTAGGCTGCAGCTCTAGCCAGGGTACATAAAGCAACCTACAGTTGCCAGAGAGGCCTGCAGCTCCCTTTCACTGGCCCTGGAGCCTCCAGGCTTGAGCTGAAGCCCTGGCTGGCCTCAGCTGCAAGCTGCAAGCCCTTTGCAGAGACAGGGGTTTAAAGGGGAGAGGAGCAGGGCCCCCAGGCAGCTCTTGGCTGTACATCTTGATGTAAGCATATGAACAGAAGCTCCCTGATGGAGAAAGGGATGCTCTCCTCCAGCCCAGTGAAGAGCCCTCATTGCGTAGGGAGGGAGAACAACACAAACCCAACTCAAAAACCAGAAAGTAGACTGAGGGCAGCTGGTGGGGTTTTAAGGAGGTGTGGTGCAGGGAACCGGGCTATTCTCTGCCTCACACTCCTGGGGGAGCCAAGAAACACCAAACAGACAAGGGCACGGGACAAAATTAAAACAGGAGGTCTGGGCTTTATAAGCCCTCAAAAAATACCTACAACTACAGACTTCTCCCCTTCCCTCCCCCCGCAACAAGACACTGAGCACACAAGACTGAGAAGAAAAGTCACACAGTATCACTCTACACTAGGAAAAACACGTGGAGAGCCCTATCCAGAAGGGATGGATCCAGAGAGGCAACAGAGCCAGTCTGGAGCCCTCCAGAGAAGAGGGCGTGCAAGGAGACCCTGGCAAAAGGGTTGCTGCTGAGCCATGAGGTAGTGCGCCACAGGGAGCAGCTCCTCAGTGTGCTGCCCTCACATCCCTGCTGGCCCTGCACCAAGCCCTGCCCAGAAAAGCTGGTGCCATCCTTCATGCTTTGCTAGCCCAGGGAAAGACCTTGTTCTTGAGCCTGGAGGGGTTTCTGCAGGCTAGAAGCCAGGATCAGAGGCAAGTGGAGCTCTGATAGCTGAGCCTCCCCAACACACCCTCAACGCAGGTATCAGACTGGCTGCCAACAGCTGTGTCTGTTTATGAGGGGTGGGGAAGAAAAAAAACAATACACCCCAAAACCAAAGGCTTGGAAAGAAGAAAGAAGCCCACCCAAGAGCAAAGCATCAGCACTGTTCAAACAAAACAACAGCACAGAGAGCGGGGGAAGAGGTGTGAAGGGAGGAGACACACAAACACAAACCCCAGCAACCAGCAGGCAGTGCCTTCCCAAACCACCTCAGCAGGCAGCACCCGTGCATTGCCTCTGTGGGGACCAGGTGCTGAGCCTAATGCTGGAGATCTGCAGAGGCAGATTCTGGAGAACCACCCAGTGGGAAGCTGGGGAAAACAAAACCGAGCCAGAAAATGAGACACCAGCAATCCCAGCACATCCCCACGGCACACAGCCTTCTGCTGGGAGAGTCCTTGTGCCCCACTCATGGCCCCTGGGGCTCCCAGGGAATCAGACACCACCACACAGGCACTCTGCCCTGTTGGCACAAGTTAAAAGAGAGCAGAGCAGCTGCGGGCAACCAGCACAAGAGCACCCAGGGCCTCAGGTACCTGAGTGGGAAGGGGGAAGGAAGATGAGAGCATAAAGAGGCACAGGCACCAGGACAAGGGGTACCAAGAACTAGCTCTGGTACAGGCACCAGTGTGAGGCTGTGGAGAGCACTGTGAGCATGTCGGGGCAGTGGGTGTGCTTCTGCACACTGCATGTGCTAGTACTGCAGGTCTGAAATGCTGGGGAAGGGAAACCTCAGCTCTTCCAGGTTGCAAAAGGAAGAGAATAAATATAAAATTTCAGAGCAGACTTGCCCCAGGAGGAGGGTACTAAGAGAGGTTTCTCCCTCTGGTGGACTGATGGAGGCATCCCACAGCTCTGCAGCATGTGGCTGCTTCTTGCTCTGCCTCAGCTGAGAAGGTTGCCTTGCTCCTGGGCCTGCGTCAGACTGTCCTTGCGATGTAAGTGATGGACCCCCATCCTCTTGGGACTGCGATGCAGCCGACTGAAGGGAGGCTTGACCTTGCCTTCTCCACTTTCCTCTTGGGCACCTACTTGGTTACACTCCTTGTTTCCCTGGAGCAGAATTTCTCTCTCTTCAGCTGGGCTGTCAGGCAAGACAAGGTCCACATAGTCCTTGTGCTTCTCTGGTGAGAGGCTTTCAGTCTCAGCGGTGCCTCCACTGCTTTCAAGCAACAGCTTCTGGGCTTCATCCTGGGAGAAATCTGTACCATAGTCTGAGGAGAAATGGCTCCTGCGAGCTCTGGACTCCGTGCTGTCTGTGTCCACGCTTGAGTCCCGGCTCACGGTCCAGCTGCAACTCTGTGCAGACTCCTCACCGTCTGAGTAAGCAGAGGCTGCCCTACCCAGCTCCTGCATGGAGCGGCTGAACCTCTTCTGGAGCTCCGGGGCCGTGTCACGGCTGAACGCAGTGCGGTTCATCAGCACGCGCTCTGAGGTGGGGGGTGCCTTGTCCACAAACATACGCTGCCAGTTGGCCAGCAGGTCCTCCTCAGAGCTGGCAGAGCTGGCAAAGGCGCTCGGGATCTGCGGAGGGCTGCTGAACGGGCTGCTCTGGGAAGAGCCGTGAGCTCTGGCTGCCTTAGGGGACTGCTGACAGGAACAGCTGGAGGCTGAGCGGCGCCCCTCTGAAGCAGGGCTGTTGGGGAGTGTCCGGTGCCTGTCACAGCTCTCATCTTCGCTCTGTACCAGGCTGAGGGAGATGGCCTGGCGTGTAGCATACGTACAGTTGGGCAAGGGGCTGTTTTTTGGGATCTTTACCTTGTCCTCAGAGAACTCAATTACTTTGCGCCCTGGGTACATAGGATGGGGAGGTGAGGGAGTAGGATATGGGCTTAGCTTCTCAAACGCAGGCACATCCTCAGGCACGCTTTCCACACTACTCTGTGGCTTGCAGCCACCATTCTGCTGTTTCCCCATATCATCTCCCTCCTTCCCCATCTGCCCTGAGCTGTTGCAGGCATCAGGAGGGGCTCCACTCATGTCTACATGCACAAAGACATCTTCAGCCACGGGACAGCTGCCACTGCTAGACTTGGCTGAATTCAGAACCAGAGATTCTGGTTTCTCCAAGACTCTGGCGATGACTGATGTGGGCACAACATCAGATGGAGCCAAGGTGTGGGCTGCCTCTTGACCAGGGCGTGCAGACTCCTGAGTGCTGTGCAAATGCTTATTGACCATGTCCTGCAGCTCATAGGGAAGCTAGGGAGAAGGAAAAAGACATCAGAAGGGGGCTGCCATGCAAGCCATTTACTTCCAAATAATCTGCCTTTTCTAACCAACCTTCATGTGTACTTTGTACTCCTTATCTTGACCCTAATATTCACCTCCTTTGCCTTGAGAAAGGTACCTCTTTTCAAATCAAATCAGCCCTATGAGGGACTACCAAGGCTCTGTAGCTCAAGGCCCAGTTGTGTTTCTAGGCCATAGTTCACAGGCCCCATTTGGCAAAGAGAACAAGAAAAGATGGCATATATGCTCAGTTCCACATGCCTGTGAGCAGGGACAAGGCCCAGCCAGTGCATGCTAGGAAGAAGTCTATTGATTTGTGGAAAATCAGTTGGTGGTTGCACTGCAGTGACTCTACAGCCCTGAGTGCTTGGATCCACAGTGCTCCCTGAATGCGTAATTGCAGCCATGCTGCCTTGGCAGCTTGCCCACAGACCAGGATCGATGCTTTCCCTTGCTCCTACCAACTCCACCACATCATCCCACTTCCTCATTCTCTCCATTTCAGAGAGGCAAACATGGCATTTATTACCAAAGCTGCAAGACTGTGGTCTCACCATGGCATATGCACCACCCCTTGTCCTGAAAATGGGCACTACTGCTCTCCCCATCACCCTACCAAGCTGCCCTCACCTTGGTCACCACATGCATGCACTGCCATCAGGTGGAGGACAGAGATCCCCAAGCCACTCAGTGGCATAGCAAGGTCTGTCCCATCATAATCAGAAGGAAACTGCACCCAAAGCTGGGGACTCAGGGCACACTGCCTGACAACAGCTGGCTGTGAGGTGGGCTGTCTGCACAGCTGCTCAGCACCAACCCCTCTCCAGTGGCAGTCACATGGGACATGACGCTCTGGAGCGCAGAATTCAAAGCTCCAGAGAGGGGAGACAGCTGGGAGAGAGGTCAAGGTTAGCCCCGCAGTAACCGATACACTGACCTCAAGAGTGCTAATTTGAGACACAATGGGGGAGGGTGACATATTGGTCACCTGCTAAGTTAAAAAAGACAAGCATGTGGTTCTGCTGAGAGGAACCTAAGAAGGGACAGAAGCTAGAGGTATGGCAAGGAGAGGGCTGGGGTAAGGGATTGAATGATACTTTCAACCAAAGAAGTGATGCTACTAATATGAAAGTCCTAAATCCCACCTTTGCTCATCCTGCAGGCAGGATATGCTGAACTCTCCCACAGACACCATTCCCCTCCACAAGGGGGAGTATAAGTTGGTATGATCTGTTCAGAAGGCCTGGAAGACACCCTGAATGCTGCCTCACACATTCTTCGTAAAGGTAACAAGTCAAGCAAGGGCATACTACTGCTGCTTGACTCCTTATGAGACCCTTCCATGCGGCCAGGTGAGGAAGGGAAATGGATGGAGGAGGGTAAGAGAGAGATCTGTCCTACTGCCAGCTCCCAGCACACACCCAGCAGGATATCAAATTCAAGGTTATTGTGCTTTTTATAACAGCTCCTGGCTGAACTGTGAAATGGAGCTGTCATGAAAGAGGAGCTGGCAGAAGCTCTGTGCTCCCTTCTCAGTGGAAGCAGGAACAGGAGCCTCCCCCAACTTCTGAGGCTGAAGGATGAGAAGCCAGCAGCCCTGTGGAGAAATTAAGATGCAGGCATAACCCATGAGCACTTCTTCCCCACCTCAGCAGGATTGCTACTCACATCAGCAAACTTGTGGTTCCTGAAGTGAGACTTGTTACATTTGAGCAGCTGTACTGCAAGGTTACAGTCCTGTCGATAGCGTTCCTGCAAGAGAGGGCATAGGTGTGCAACAGTGTTAGACTGACCTGATCTCTTACCCAAAAAGGCCCCACCTGACCAGATGCTGCTTGAACAGAAGCCAGAGACGGCATCTGATGAACTGCTCGTGAGGGCACCTGTCATTCCCTCCTCCCCACACCCCTGTGTATTTTCTTACAACTCAGTCAAGGTGCCCTTTTCAACTCCAGTCCTTGCTCCCAGCATATACTCTGCATCAACCTGCTCTCCCTCTGGGGATTTTAATAATCTCCAAAAGTCCTACGAGATTTGCTTTCCCATCCCTCAGCTCTCAGCCATGCCTGATGATGCAGACAGACTGGAGGGAGTTGAGAGCAGTTAATGGAATCAAACACCAGATCCAGGAATTTCTATATTAATGGTGTAGAAAAGGCATCAGCTCTCTCCCAGCTCTAGAGTAAATGGCACCTCTATTGTTACAGTCTGGACTCAGGTCAAACCCTAAGCTCAAAAGGGCAAATACATCAAACTTGAATATGAGTTTTTCTCTGCTCACCCTCTCAGACCCTTTTCTGTTTGTCTCCCTGCTGTTGTGTACAGCTCCCACCCTTTCATACACATTGGAGTAATTCACATGCTCCTTTCCACTAATGACTTTGAACAAAAGGAAAAGCCCCCACCTCACACACTTCCACAACCATTTGCAGACTCACACTTACATTGAGTTCCTCCAGCTTATTGATGGTGGTTTTGGCATCAAGCAATTTATTAGTGAGCTCTACAATCTCCCAGTCCAGCGTCTTGCGGTCCATTTCTGCCTTTTTAATCTGGGATGCAAGAACACCAGGTGTAAAACTCCCTAGCACAGAAGAACCTGGCTTCACCACCCACCTCAGTCCAAGCATAGCACAA
Organism: Myrmophylax atrothorax; assembly: GCA_026770055.1. NCBI lineage: Eukaryota > Metazoa > Chordata > Aves > Passeriformes > Thamnophilidae > Myrmophylax > Myrmophylax atrothorax. The sequence continues at coordinate 36,862,230 of JAOXXN010000446.1, read as the reverse complement.
TGAATGTTCAGCTGGGACACAAAACGCTTCCAGACAGACAGACAGACAGACAAAGGGAGACAACCCTCTTCAAAGGGAGGGGATTCCAAAGGCCAAATGGAACCAGCCATTCTCCTAGCCACAGAGACAATATGGGTGAGTTTGAACCTTTTTATTGCAGTATCTCTTCTTGCACCAGCATGTTTCCCCTCTGGCCTGGTTCCCATGCTGCCTGGTATAAAACTTAGCAGTTTTTAACAATCAATCTCAACCTGCCACTGGTAGCAAAGACCTCTGAGCTTGCAATACCCAGCCGTCTTCCTTTGGGCAGTAAAACAAGAATGCTGCACAAAAAGATCCAGCAGTCAATGCTGAATGCAGAAACAGGCTTTTTTGCAGGAGGAAGGCACCATCTTGAGAGAGTTTAAGCCTTGCTCTAGAGTAAGAAAAAGAATCTGTGTAGCATCATCTGGAGTTCAGCTAATGCCATTCCTAAAGCAGGCAATCGTGCCTCTTTAGACTCTCTAACAGTGCAGGTACAGAGCAGATAGAGACCCAGATGAAACAGCAAAGAGGGACAATAGCCCAGAACAACCAAGCCATTGCTATCTGAAGGAGTTCTTCCAGACTACTCAAGGGTGCTGTGAGGTTGTGACCACCAGGGCCCAGCTGTGTGTCAGGGGTACAGCGCAATGACACACAAGGGAGTAGGGGAGGACAGTATTTCCCAAATATGCAATCTCTTCAGGCACCAGTGCAATAAATAATTGGAGAATGAATATTAACCCAAGAAATTAGAGTACTAGAACCAAAGAAATCTCATCCTGAGCTACACAGAGGCAATCACCATCTCAGCTATTTGACTTGCCTGCTCACAGACCAGAAGGGGAAGGAAAGGGAGCAAACGAGGCTCACAGCCATCCACATCTTGCGTAGTGCCGCAGCTTATGGGCACCACTTCCCAACACGCCATGCTCCAGCTGGCTCAGAGTCAAATACTCTTAAGATGGAGCACTGCAAGCTAGGACCTGCTGCATCTGTGGGCAGCTGCTGGATACCAGGTGAGCCCTTGGCTGGACGAGGGCTGGGGCCCCTCCATCTGAGATGGTGTATGTGGGACTGACAATGAAACCAACAGGCTGAGACACGTAAAGAGGAAAAAGAAAAAACACACAAACGAAAAGACGCAACTGCAAAAATCCAGCTTTGGCTGAGAGAGGCCTGAGAGGTGAGTGCGCCCAGCGTGTGCCAGCGGCAGCGTGGGGAGGAGAAAGAGAAAGAGGGGGGGAGGGAGAGAAAAGAAACAGCCATGAGTGTTATGAATGCACACATCAGACATACACGCACATTGGCTCTGCTCTGACTGCTCCCATCCTCCCAGATGACCACCCCAAGACTGGCTGACACATCCATGGCATTTTGAGAGGGACTGAAGCAACATGACGGAATACCATGCAATTATGTTGTGAGGAACCAAAGCTCACGTGCACAACCAAGTAGGGGCTCAGTAAATCAAGAAAACAGTTCATGACACCAGCTAGAATGGGGAGTAGATGGTCATAGCCAGAATCTCACCCCTCACCCATTGCCACATCTGCTGCATAATGACAGGGCCCCTTTCCCTCATCCACTCCTACCAAATAGGTCTCTTCCACCTCATCTCCATAGTGACTTAACAAGGACACTTACCAGGGCATGCAGCTTCTCCTCCAGATCTTGATTGGTTCTCTGGGAAGCAGTGTAGATGTTCTGCAACCTACAAAAACAAGACTGTGAGCATGGGAACAGATCTCGGGCACCTAGTCAAGTTGCCTTCATAGCTGCCAAGCAAACCACCAACTCCAGAACTCCAGAAAGACTGCTACTAAGATAACCAGGCATATTAGCTATGCCTCACTTCTAGCACATAAGGGCTTTCAGACCCAAGGTTACTGGAGGCAAGATGAAGCTGGCTGGGTGAAAGGATCTCGCAGGAGAGGATGTAAACTACTTTGAAGGACTCCTCTGAACTATGTCATATCTAAGCACATGACCAGTGCTTGGCGCCGATTTTTAACTGAAGTACTTTTCAGGTGAAGCAGTGATGTACTTTCTTGCAGCCATCAGTGGCTTCTTTTGCACATGTGGGTTAACCATCCAAGCTGGATCCTGCCTTACACCCAACAGACGAAGAATTCCCCACTGTCAGCCTCTCATGCTGGCAGCACTCCTACACTGTAGCCTGGAGAAAATAATGGCTGCGGAGCCTTTAGCTCCCCCCCTACAGTCTGGAGGTGCACATTTTCAAGGATGCAACATGCCTTTGATCTATGCAACAGAGCACAGCCTGCTCACACCAGCTCAGGAAGTCCTCAGTGGGAGGGATATCTCTAACTCTACCCATTTCTTGTTTTCTTTTTCATACCTACGGAATTTGTCCTTGAATTTCTCCAGCTCCTCACGGTTCTGGCCCAGTTCCATCTCCAAGTAGTCCTGACCTGACTCCAGTTCCCTCTCCATCGCCTCCATTTTGTTAGTCACGTATGTCAGCCGTCGACGAAGCTCCTCGTTCTCGTGCTGCAGTAGCCTGGGAATAGGAACAAGGTACTGCTGAGCTGCACAAGGGGTACTCCACACCAGCACCCTAACCCTGCTACCCTGCGCTAGGGCCCAAGAATCCACACAGGAGTCCCAGGAAGACTCCAGCACATGAAGCAAGAGGTGCACCTCTGTCAGGATAGAGACACTCCAACTCTCTCAGAGCAGGGGCAAAGAAGCACATGCCAGCTGGCCAGCCATGGCTCCCAGCTCCCTCTCAGGTTACAGTGCTTGGATAAAACCCACTAGACAGATGAGCTGTGCAGCTCCAGTATCCCTGAATGAAAAACACTCAATAATTTATTTCAGTCCAGGTTAGAAGAGTTGAAGGCAAAAAGAGTAAAATCATCTTATCCTCCCCTGAGTCTGTTTAAAATCCCTTACACCTTTAATACATGGTGGAAAGAGAACTCCATAAAGCCTTAAGACCAGAAGTAGAAGTGGTGGGGTGAATTTGCAAATGGGATCACGGCTGCCAGTCAACCCCATTGCATCACAAACTGCTCCATTCCTCCCCAGCCAGGACATGTCTGTTGGTCAAAAGGATTTCCTGTTGTTTTTCATTCCTTTGTGCTCATTTGCTTTGAAAAGCCCAGAAGCACAGCTTCTTTGGCAGTGCAAGCTTTCTTCTCACTATGGCCTGGAGCTCAGTGCTAGCAGCTGAGTCCCACAGTGCCACCAGCAAGGGGCTCAGCTCCTACCCTCAGTCAGCAGCACACCTCTGCATACTGCTTCTAGTGGCTTACACCAGAACAACATGAAGGATTAAAAAATGACACTCCCATTTCCACCTGTATTAAAGACTTCATCTACTTTTCTTTCACACCCACAATTCCTCTCCTGCACCTGCACTGGGGGTCTGTGTTCCCTCCTCCAGGGGAACAGACATGCAAGGCAGCACTTGGCAAGGCACAGACCAAAGCTCTGCCCACATGGCCCTAAGATGACTAAAGATCTGAGAGGAGCCCACAGAGCCAGTCAGCTTCGCTGTGCAGGTGGCACAGGCAGGATGTGAGGAATCAGCACCCACACAGTTGCAATATGACAGGCATAAAGGGTGAGCAGGAAACTTACTTCATCCTTTCTGCATCCGTCAAGGGTTCCTGCACAGGGAAGAAAACATCTGTGAGATTATTTCAGAGGAGGAGCTGGTCTCTCACACTATCCTGAAGGGCAGTCTTGGGTGCTAGACCTTAGCTGTGATTTTTCCTCACCTGCTCTGACAGGTCATACTAGGCAAGGTTAGAGCTACAAGGGTCTATAGACACCACTCAGCTGTCTGATACTAAAACAGGCTGTGTGTTCTGGATCAGAGCAGAAGAGCCGGACTACAAACCACCACACAAGTTAGGTGACTTTATCCTCCCATGGGGCAATCTCAGCATCTCTTGTAAATCATCATCTTAGCTGGTGTTTCAGCTTCCTCCACATCCACAGTAAGTGGGTAGTAGGAATCTCACAGGCCAGCATACACAGGATTAAATTGTCAACACTGCAATCACTTGTGGGACCCCTGAAGACCCACAAAAAGCGAGAGAGAGAGTAATTTGTGAGGTGAAAAATGTGGTTACCATTTACACCACCCAGACTGTGCTTTGAAAATGGTTTCATTCTGCAGACCTGAAATCAGCCACTGTAACTATTCTAGGACAGCAGAAAAAACATCAAAGGTCAGAAAAGCCTGTAAAAGGAATTCATGTTATGGGCAAGACCCCCAGAGATGGCTGGAGCAGGGCTCTGCAGAACAAGGAGACATGAAGCAGTGACAAGAGCACACAGCTCAGCTATCTTCACTTCCTTTGCACTCCCTGTGTTAACTCATGACCTTAAACAGCCATCATCTGGTACCCCAAGACAGCCAGGCACAGGGCACACACAAAGCATCAGGAACATTCCAGCACCGCCTGACAACTGAGCCGCCTGCCTCTTGCACACGCCTACCGCTCTGCAGCCTGAAGGGCCTCCAACCAGCAAACACCTGGGAAGTCTGCAGAGGGGAGAAGAGCACCAATTTCTACCTTCTGTAACTCCTGGGGCTACAGGGAAGCTGGTTACTCCCAGAAAGATATACCCAACCTGTAGCACAGATATGAGTGGCACCCCCACCAGAGAGCAGCTTCTGGTGATTAAGCATCCACAACATGAGGTCTGGGGGGCTGCTCTCACTCTCCTCACTGGCATTACAGACTAGATGAGATCCAGGTAAGGGCTTCGCCTGTCTCCAAGCTGGTGGCCCTGGCACCTACCTTGTTTAGTGCCAGGCTGAAGGAAGGGGAAGATCTAGGTAGGGTAGGCCCCTCCTCCCGACTCCAGCGTGTTGGAGTGGAGCAGGATCCTTTCTCTGGGTAGTTCGGCTCCACTGCACGCTTCTGCCCAAGCTTATCACACTGATGGTGTGGCTGCAATAGCTGTGAACAGGGACTGCTTTCATCCCTTCTGCCCTCTGCACTGATTTTCCATGAAGACAGTGAATGCTGCTGCCCAGAGGATGTCCCTGCCAGCCCCAGGTCTGCCAGCTGCTGCAGCTCATACTGACACAGATCTACTACCCTTCTCTCCAAGGAAAGTTTTCCCTTACTGTCCTTCCTCCCAAGGACAGGTTTCTTTCTTAGTCTGGAAACTTTCCCAGCTTCCTCAGCACACTTTCTCAGGCACGAAGCCACTCCCAGTCCCTCACATTTCTTTTCTGTTTTTCTTCTGCTTGGGCAAGGGGATCTTTCAGCTGCATGCTTGGTTTTGACCCCTTGCAGGTGACCTTCCCTTCGGCCTTCTGGCACGGAGCTTCTGGGGAAAAGGGGAGAGTTCTGGTCTTGCACTGCTCCCCTGGTCTCTCCCAGGGAGCGCAAGCGGCTGGGACTCAGCACCCGCTGGGTAATCTCATCCAAGAATTTGGAGAACTGCAGTTTTTCCTCTTTGATCTTCTCCCTGCGCTTGACAGAGTCAGCGGCACTGCTGCTGCTGTGCTCCAGGGAGCGCTTCTCCCTAGGGCTGAGGCAGAGCTGAGGATCACTGTATTTGCGTGAGCCATGGCCATGGCAAAGTGTCTCTACTGAGCGGGACTTGCATAAGCTCTCAGGACATGAGCCTGTCATGTTGGTCTGCTTCAGGATCCCTTTGAGAGGCAGGTGTGTAGATGAGACACGAAACTTCCTTGGTGTCAGGACTTCAGGAGGTTCTTTAAATATAAGTGAGCGTTCCAGGCTTCTGCTCTTAAAAGAGCAAGTGGGATGGTGTCTTTCATCTCCAGACACCAGAACTGTCTCCATGCTACGGCTCACAAATTTGCTGCGGTGCCCACGACTGCGGTTTGGGCACCGCTTCCCGCTTCGCTGCCCCATCTTCCCACTACGTGGAAATGCTGGTGAGACAGTCTGGCTCTTGATGTTCAGCTCTGCTCTGCACCCTGCCACTTCCTTCTCACTGCTGGACTCCAGGGACCACGATGAGGAGAAGTTCAGGTTGCAAACCTCAAACCCCTCTGCCTGCTTGAGCTCGCCTGCCTCGGTGTAACTAAACCCTGTTTGCTGATGCAATGGTGTTAAGCCCTTTGTCACCCGGCAAGTTGTTACCTGACTCTGCTCAGCCAAGATCACTCCATCCTGGTCGTCACGAATGATGGGTACCTCATGGCGGATTTCGCGATGCTGCGGGGGCGCCTTGCGGTAAGGCTTCTTTGATGGAGCTGTGCTCGACATCCTCCCACCTGCGTGGCTCCGAAAGCGGGTTACCTACCAACAGCAGAAAGGGCACAGAAGGGACAGTCACAGGTGCTCCATCGAACCCTAGGAGTGACCCAGCAGGAATTCTGCTCCCCTGGAGTCCCAGAGCAGGTCCCCATGCAAAGTGCTAGTAGAGCAGGGAAATGATGTAGCCACAAGCCTTGAGCAGCAGCTGCAGGAGAGGGAGCAAAGTAAGAGGTAGCTGTGTCCTTCTCCCAGCCAGTGAGAGCAGGGAGCTGGCACATCCTCTCCCCCCTCTACACACGCTCACTCACGTAGTTTGTGTGTGTCCGGATTATATATAGCAAATGAGAACAGGCCTCACAGCAGCATATTGATTAGGCTCTTTAGGAAAGGCCTTTTTCAATATGGAAACTGCAAGCCTTACAGGCAGCAGTGACAGCTGGAGCAGAGGTTATTGATCATGTCCTGTCCCTGTCAGCAGAGGCCATGTGGGAGGAGAATTCAGCCATTAAAGAGCCCAGACCCAGAACCTTTTGGTTTACATTGGAACCCCAGTGCAGCAGACCACAGGAGACTTGTCAGAAAGAGGTACCATAGAACTGCTCACTCTGTCAGAAAAGACAAAAACAACTCCCAAGTCAGAGGTGGTATCAAACCAGGGACCAAGGTCATTGACGTTGGTGCCCGAGGCCAGATTTTGTGACACACAACCACAGAATGGCCTAAGTTGGAAGGGACTCCAAAGATCATCTTTTTCCAACTCCCTGCCATGGGCAGGGAACCTTCCAGTAGACCAGGTTACTCGGAGGCCCATTCAGTCTGGCCTTGAATACCTCCATGAATGGGGAGTCACAACCTCTCTAAGCAACCTGTTCCAGTGCCTCACAACCCTTAGAGTGCCTTAGTGCACAGTACATAGACATGGAGGAAGATGAGTCCCTTTACCCCAGCCACGCTGGGCAGGATTCTTCCTACCGCAGGACCAGTACAGGAGCAAAAAATAGGGTAGACAAAAAGCAGCTATCTTGTACACATGGAAGAAAAACCTTCCTTTCCACCTTTCTGGGTCTGCAGTAAAGGGCAGGAAGATTTCCCTGCAAGCAGCCAAAATTTCAACTACCCCACTGTACACAAGACAAGAATTCTTGGAGATGTCAGGCAGATGCTGCAGAGCCTGATACCAGACTCTCGTCAATGACAACATGTGCCATCATTCATAGCTGCCTGATATTTGGAGTAAACTCACAATTCTCATTCCCCTTTCCCCTGCAGAAACCTAACACTGATCAAGCCTAGCACCTCTGCAATCCTCAGCACCTGACCTGCAGCACTTCAAAGTTCAGGACCCACATCAACTCAGATCAACCCACATCAACTCTCTCCCCTCTTCTACAAGCAGGGCCACATAACTCCCGCTCACATACCTGCAGTCCATGGATACCACTGGGTCAGTGACCTAGCAGACTTCCTTGCTTTGTGTTTCAGACAGTGGAGCTTTACATGTTAAGAGTCTAAATAGAGCCCCAAGAATTCTCTCCAATTCTTAACCACTCTCACCTAGCTGCATCTTCTTGACACTTTGAGTCCCCTGAGAGGACTGGAAAGTGTTAGGTGGCTGCACCAAGCGTAGATTGGCTCCAAGCCATAAAAGGCTTTACACTTCACAGGTGCATTTGCAAACTATCCTTCACCCTGCTATAAATACAAGCTCACAAAAGTTCTCACACCTTTCCAGAAACACAAACAACTTCCTAGGATTAACCTGTAAATCTCCCCCATAAAAATGCAGGAAACCTCCCCTTGCTGCAGTTATTCCCTCAAGGTCCCTTCTCCTGAAAAGGTTCAAGTAGGTGAAGAGGTCTCTAATACTCTAGAAAAATCACATCCAGCATACTGAATGCCCATTTCACTGCATTCCCAAGCAAAACAGATAGGTCTGATTTGCTGGGAAGACATTT
>JAOXXN010000446.1:36810722-36849697 GCA_026770055.1 Myrmophylax atrothorax | reverse complement strand
GCGGCGTGGACACTGTGTTAACAGACATTGGCCGAGAGAGCTGTTTACATGATAATGCTGGCTGTAATTGGTCATCAGGCACCTCTGCCGAGGCTGCCGGCGGCAGCGTCCAAACTCCTCAATTAGTCCTTAGTTCTAACAGCCTGTGGAATTCCTACAGGTGGGGCCATAAGCTCCTGCCGTGCCTCTGGGTGTCCAGTCACCTGGCTGTGCCACAGGTCCCTGTGCCCTTTTTTATGCCAAGGGGCAGCACCATCCCATGGCCTCCTCTCTGGGCTCCCTCCCCTCAGAGCTCAGCCTGCAGCTTGCCCTGCACTGCCCCCCGAGCTGCCTGCACTGAAGAGCAAGGACTGGGTCTGTGCACTGGGCATGTAAGAGCTTTCCTTCAAACCCCCGTGTTTCCCAGCAGGTGATGCCTCAGAGCTTGGGATCATCACTTTATAGTAAGTAGGGAACAGGAACAGTGCCTGTGGAAGCCACTGAAAGATTTGCCTTGACAGCTGTAACTTGTTCTAGTTTTGCATCCCTACAGAACTGTGCTGACAACTGCAAAGTGAGGGTTTCCTTTAGTTTGAAGAGCTGTATCTTAGTTTAGAGGCACTGCTCTTCCTGCCATGGCTTCACTGACGGGGCAGTGGGCCTGGGTGGATCCCTGCCAGCTTATCTGCAACACAGTGCCCAATGCCCAGTGCTTGCTCTTGGCCCGATGTGCTTTCCACTGAGGACTATGAAAACAAGATCTCAGTTACTTCTGTGCTACTGCCCAGGCTGAGCCTCTTGGCAGCCCAGCCAGAAGAGTGTCCCACTGTGCACACACTCCGTGGGTGGCAAGGAGCAGCAAAAGGCCACAAGTGTGTGATCTGTGATTCGTCGCAGGATGTCTGTAGACTGAAAGTCCTGAAATCTGTGTGATAATGGATGCAAATTCGTTGCCTGTCTCTAAATACATCAAGAAGTGTTTCTGCAAAGATGCTAAAGCAGTCTTGCCTGAAGCCATTTTTGTCATTAAACGTCATTAAATGGCACATTGCTGTTGTGAAATGAAAAAGCTGTGTGCACAAACAAGTCCTGATTGTGCAGAAGCTTCACAGAATCACAGACTCACAGACTATTCTGAGTTGGAAGGGACCCACAAGGACCATCAAGTCCAACTCTTTAAGTCAGTGGCCCACACAGGGGATTGAACCCATGACCTTGACATTATTACAACCAAGTTTTAACCTGAACTTCTAGCTGATTGCATCAAATGGACTAATCTCTGGAATTGCCTTGAATTTTCTTTGTTATTAATAAAAATAAGAATTTGTGCCTTGACCAGACTCACGGAATTTTCCAGAAGCTTCTGTTCAGTAACAGCCTGATTCTTCTTATGGCAGTGATTTTTTTCCCTGGCATTTGGGAGACCCAACCTCGTGGAGTTGCTGCAGCATGTGCAAGGTGATTGGTACTTCCACCCTTGAACTCCTGTGGGTTTGTGACCTCCTCCCACACAATGTTAAGCAGATGCACTATGTTTTGACTGGATGGCAACCCCAAGTTTGTACATATTTGCAGGGCTGCCATCTGTGCCTGCTGCTTTGCCCTGGGACATCTGTTCAGTAGCTCTAAGAGCATCTGCTCTAAGTGCTGGTGCTGCTCCTTGAAAGAGGCTGTGGGGCTTCATTTGGCGCTTGATCAGGGATGACGGAAGTTGTAAAGTCAGAATGATAACTCTGCTTTATTTATGTTTGAATGTGATAGCGAGGAAGATTGCCAGAATTGAATGCAAAAAGTAGTTTTGCTGTAGTTCTTAAGAGCTCTCAGCGGAGCATTTAATCTGCATTGTGCTTACCCAATGAAGTGCTGCTGTCTTCATTAGGGGATATTTTAGTGTTTCATGATGGGTGTTGGGTTTGTAAAGATCAGGGAATTAAGTGCTGTGTACACTAAAGATGTGCACACCCATCTCAGACCTGTTCCTGGGAACCTGGAGTCTGTCAGTTGTGCTTCCTTTGGCCACTTGCACAACATGACAGCAGTACAATCTTTGAATGAAACAGGATGGTGAGATCACTTCTGGGGGCTGGGATGATGAATAGGTGAATATATTTCTTTAATGCAGGTGGTGGATTAAGCCAACTCACCTTATAGAAATACTGTGCCTTTTCTGCTGGAGGTGTCTCACATGTTCTTATTTAATGTTGATAGTGACTTTCCCAATATCCGGGTCATTACATCCACAGCAGGTGTTTCCAACTCCAAGTGTACTTTTAGGAACCTTTCTCTCCTGATCTGGAAGTGAAATGAGGAATCAAATGCACAGTTAAATATTGAGTATGGTGGTGACTAAAAGAAAGGGGGAAGGAAAAAAGTCATTAAACATAACTGAGTCAAGCTTTATCCTCTCCCAACAATATTCGTGTGTGGGTTACGTACGGGTTGCAAAAACTGTCAGAAAGAATTGTAAAGCATCTTGAGTTGATTGTGTACTAATACTGTCCTTCTGTAAAGCCCATCACCTTAACACATCCCAGCTTTCCTTTGATGTGCATAAAATCAGTCTGAATTTAGCAACATGTTTTTCTCTCGTGCATGGGTATTTGAATGAGAGACTGTGGACAGACCTGTAAAAAGCATTTGAATTCTCTAACTGTACAAAAGAAGTCAGCAGTAAATTACGTGCTTAGCAAATAGGGAAGTTCTGCTAGTGGGAGAATTTCAGCCAGAGTCATATTGTGTTGCTGTTGCATGAACTGCTTTCTTAATACATGTGTTCTGGCAATTATATCTGTCAAAATACATGTTAACTTTTGATCATGCCTTTAAAAAAAATAAAAAAATAATTGTTTCTTTAGATCCTCTCAAAATGCTGAAAGCACCTACAAAACATCTGTGAGAGATCAGGTCATTTCCCTGCCTCCTGTATGGTAGCTATTTATTTCCCCCTTCCCCAGCTTTATCTGTTGTTTTATAGTAGGTAGAAACTTGTGCAATGGCATTTTAAGTCGAAGATGAGATAGACATTAAAAAAAATCCATTTATTTTCTCTGGCTTTACTAATTGTTTTCTCACAGGTTGATGATTTCTTGCCTGAGTTTGTTTTTTCTGCTCATTTGTCTTCCACTCCACAGTTTGCAGGTTAGAACTCACAGAGCAGGTGCACTTATTTCCAGGAGTGAATGGCCTTTGTGTCATTGCTTTGGAAGAGACTTTCTCTCCCTCAGAGCCTAGTGGGAGGACGAAAGAAAAGATGATGTTTGCTACTGAGAAAGCTGTTTGCACATGACTTCTGTTTTGGTAGGGAAGAGCCAACTCTGTCTGCTGAGCTGTGAGCATCGTGAGTGTGTGTGTAATCAAGGTCTCTGTGTGAATTTGTGCATCTTCAAAAGTAAAATCAATGAAGGAGTGTTGGTTTATATTACCTTGTGGGTTTTAAATACTTGAGATAGATGTCTTGGGCTGATCCAGCTAGTTTTTGCTGTTGTTTTGCGTTTACTGAGGTTCGTCTGAGGGTGATTTGCATTGTTGAAAGGGTGGTGATAAACAGGTGCAGACTTTGCTGTCATCCTCCTTTCCTGCCAGTGGAGAGGTAAAATATGGTGGTTTATGCAGCCCTGTGGCACTCAATGCATTAGGTGTACATACATAAAAACGTTAGCACTGGCTACCACAGTAAATTTTAACTAATCACTTCTGTATCATAGAAATTAATCAGGAGATTGACACCAACCAACAAGCTGTTTGCGGTCCTGAAGGAACTATTGACACTAGAGCTTCTCAGAGGAGAAGCTCTGTTGTTTTGCAATTCCCTGTGCTGGAGATGTGATCAGGTGCAGTGTCTGACTGACCTTTCCGGGGCTGGACTGTTGCCTTTACATTAGCAAACAAATCACTGGGAGGTGAGTGCTTAGCTCTGTGGCTATTGGAGATTATGAAAAATGACCACTGGAAGCAGGGGTTTTTCCTGCAACAGGAGCTTGTCTTGTTTTGGGGATCTTAAGCTTCTGTGATCAACCACGTAAATATATATATATATGTGTGTGTGTGTATGTGTATATATATGTATGTGTGTGTCTCTATATTTATATGAATAATCTGTGTATGAGAGAGGTACTAGAATATGATGTAGCTCTCCCTCATTTTATTTTAAGTTTTCTGTCTCACTTCCTTTTGTGCTTTGCCAGCAGATGTCAATTACAAAATGTTTAACTTTAAATGTGACATCACTGACAGTAACTGGTCCTAGTGCTTTTCTGGCTTGGGAACACCAACAGCAGTATCTTCTGTCCTGTTACTGAGCATCACAATAAAATAATAAAAAACCCTCCAGATTTCTTGTGAATGTAATTTAGGTGTTTTAGTGCTGGTGGCTGTAGTTAATCAATGTTCTGCTCTACTCTTTAGAAAACCGTTTATCTGCCTTCCTTGTGTCATTATGTGCATGAAACAGGCCAGTTCCTTCCCAGCTCCAGCCTTTCTGATTTTTTATCCTCTTGGTACTGCATGGATTTTATTTGTACCTGTGCCTGCTGTGTTTTCATTCAGTTTTGGTTTTGCCTTTCCGTCCTTGTGTTTTTCACTTGAGTCTTCCATTCAGGTGACCTGACACTGCGTGACAAACTCTATGACAGGGCACTGGCAGGAGGGAGGAGGGCTGGGGTTTCCCTTTTAGTGAAGACTTGATGTCTTTGTGTTCCCCTTCCCAGCCTGTTGGCATCTCTCTGAACGTTTCCAGCTCATGCTTTATCTCATAGGGAAATTCTTCCCCAGAACTCTGTTTTTCAGTTATGTTCTAAAAAGCCTCAAGTTCACTGGTAAGGCCTGATCTTGCAGAAGTGCCCAGACCCCTCATCCCTCTTGTGCCACAGGCTGTCAGGGTCTGTGTGCTGCCAAGCAGTCCACAAGGCTCGTGAGCAAAATGAAGATCGGCACTCGAATATTTATTGTTCTTCTCTTGCATTTATTTTCTGGAAGTGGATTTTGTTACTCTAATTTTTTCCTCCCTACCCCAAACTAGCACCCATCTATCAACTGCCATGTTAAATTGGTGTTGCCCAATCAGGAAAACACGACACTGTGGAGGCAGATGGGGGTAGGGACTGTCTGGACAATGTAATGTCTTCACTTACTTTGGAGTTATTTCAACTATTTCTATATCCAGAGCTTTGTTTTAGCTGGAAAAATCTTCGATATGCTGTAAATATTTGGTGAGGTTGAAGAGAAGGCTTCACTCTTTACACTGTCCATGTGCCCTGGAAGGGCTGAATTCATCCTAGAAAAAGAGTTTGCTCTGCCCACATCTGTGTGAGGCCAGTTAGTGGCCCTGCTTTGTTGGCTCTCCCTGATGTGACAGCTCTCTGGGGGTTTGAGTGATGCATTGGGGATGCCAAGTGTTGGGACACCTAATCCAGCCAGGAGGTCTTGATGATCCATTGTAAAGCTGAACAATGAAAGTCAGAAAGTGAGTTAAACACAATTGCATGTAGGGGAGTCCTGAACTAAACAGTTGTTTGTTTGGTTGGTTTTTAACTGGATTTGCAAGTAGTAAATACCAATTTAATGATTACCTGGTGGTTTCTTACCTTAATGGCTTCTTGTTTGTTTGTGGTGGTGTTACAAACAGTTGTTTATTTTTCAATTTCCTACAAATCTGCTTTCATGAAAACTATTTTCATGGAAAGAGTAAGGCTTGGTTTCTTGTAGTTGAACCTGTTCTGTGGGTGAAAAGAGGACTTCAATTTCCTGGGCTAACAAATGGCACTGTGAAAATGAGCTGTTTTCATGGAATTAGTATTGCTGGGTTTGTACTGCTGAATGTATTTATATTATACCTTGTTAACTATACTGAATGTATAGTCTTGTCTCTCTCTTTAAAAGAAAAATTAATTAGTAGCAAGTCCATGCTGAGTAACCTCTTCAGACTGTGGCCAGAATTCTGTAGCGTTTGCTTAAAGATGAATTAAGGGGAAAGTGACAGAAATAGTGATTATATCCAAGCAATGCCACTGACTCTTCTTCCTGTTTTCAATGCAGCTACTTTGAGCTGGAGAGCAGTGGCCTGAGGGACGAGCTGAGGTACCACTACAGGTCCCATGGGAAGGCAAGGACGGAGGTGTTCCCGTACCGCCTGGCAGACGGGCAGTGGCACCGGATTGCCGTGTCCCTGAGCGCCTCCCATCTCCTGCTCCACGTGGACTGCAACAGGTAGGGGAAGGTGCTCAGTGATTTGTATTTCTTTTAAAAATAATCTCTCCTTACACACAGGGATAAAATTGGAAAAGGAGGTGATTTGATTTTATTTTTTTTTTAAATGTCTAATTCAAAAAGTGTGTTTAACTGCCATGGGATAAGGAATGGAAAGCAAAGTATTAAAATGGAACAATTCATTGTGATTATGAACAAATGTGGGAAAGGTTGATTGCTGCCTGGGGAGCATTAAAAGCATCTCTGTAGTTTAGGCACCAGCTGATGTTCTGTTTGCCTGAGACTGCAGTTATGTGTGATGGATTGGTGTGTTGTGAACTGCTTCACTCAGCACACCTGAAAACTTGAAGAACAGACAGATGCGTCAGAGGCATCTTAATTTTATTTTACATCATCAGACAATGCACTTTTTACTGATGTTTTTCCACCTGCTGCCCAACTTGGAAACTTCTGAGAAACCTGGAAGCTTCTTTTTGCCTGTCTGGAACTGATGCTTTTTATTTTCTGAAGGGTATTCGGTCTGTCATTGTGCTTTTCCTGGAAAAGCTGAGAGATGGCACATTGCCAGGATTTCAAGGGATGAAAAACAGCACACCTTGCATCTCTTCTCCCTGGAGTCTCTCTTGCCTTGGGACTTGAGCTCACAATGTATTGTAGACTTCAGACTTAGTGGTTGATGGGGAAATTCAGAGAGCTTGAAATTGAGACTCTCAAAATAGTCTTTAGGAATGAGGAAAACAAATCATTACTTTAGTGTCTTTTTTGCACTGAGATTAATAAAAAAATATCCTTTGCATTCAGCGAGAGGATTAGCATATGCATTTTGGAATTGTGGCGCTTAAATGGATAGGGTGGTGGTTGCCTATTTTTTTTTCCTGCATTCTTCATTTGGTTCAGACATTAGATGAGTGTTATAGTAGTAGGAGATTATTGAAACATTAGAAAAAGTTTAAATTTTGACCAAAGTAATTACGAGATACTGTTTTGAGAAGAATGTTACAACCATTTTCTGCAACTTCATTAACTACTGAAAAATCTAATCTGAAGGACTGTTGCTTATTGGATCCTTTTATTTGGACCTTAGAAGCAATGGAATGCTAAGAGTAATTTTAATTTCATTGAGGCATAAAATCTAAAATTTGTAAAGATTGTCTTCATTTCAGTGATTTGATTTCTCTTACCCTTATTTGTTTATTTCTTATGTTATTTCTTTGCTTACAACAGTATGCTTTTGTGTTTGTTTATTGACGTGCTGGGTTCTGGGACTGGTTTTTCATTCTCTACTATGATATCTTTATTTGGCTTTTTTCTTTTTTTTTTTTTATTTTTAATGAACAGCAGATGTGTTTTAGGCAGACCCTTTTTAGCAGAGCGTTTACCTGGCTGCTTTCTTTGACAGAATGTGAAAAGAAGGCCACACAAACCAACTGCCTGGTGCAGAATTCTGTCTGGGGACAAGAGAACTGCACAGAGTTGTGGTTGTGACCTGGTTTTCTTTACAGCAACAGGCAGAAATAGATAAATACAATTATGGAATGAGCTGTGCTGTCATGTGAGGTGGCAAATATGTACAGCCACCTCTGTCAGGGGCTGATCCATCTCACAGTGTCCCTTAAGGTGCTACATCTCAAGGTTGCTCCCAGCATAAATCCATACCTAGATGTCTCTATTTCACTGTGTATTTCTGGTGTTTCATGACAATTCCTGTGCAAAAGTAATGGGAATAGTTCTGAAAGCATGACTTGAGGGCAGATCATGGTAGAAGTTTAAATGAGAGTGAAAAAGGGAAGTCTTCAAGTTCCTGACTCAGCTGTAGCATCACTGTTCAGTTAGAGAGTTTTGTGAGTGTTGGTGTTACCTTCCTTTATTCTGTCTTAACCCTTTATATCTTTGCACTCAAAAAGGAGTCAACATCTTGTACATCTTGGCACTAGAATTTTCTGATGACACTGCAGTAAGTATCAAAGCTGTGGAAAAGAAGAGTGAGTCACTGGGGGATTGTTCTGAGCACTCATGAAACCTCTCAGCCTGCTCCAGGTTAGTGTCAGGAAAGCTGCAGCTCAAAGTGTGCCCAGAGTCCAGTGCCAAGAGCTGGGGCCTCTCCATGGAAATGGCACCTTGTTAGGCTCTCGGGAGGGTTCAGGATGCCCAGTGAGAAGTGATGCTGTCACAGGGAACAAGTCACAGGGAAAGAGGCTATGGCTCCACTCAGTATATTCCCCTGTCCCATCTCTGCCGAGATTTGGTGTCACCAGAACAAGTTTTTGCTTGACCTGTTTCTATCTAGTTAAAGAAGTTCTCTAGTCTTTGTTTACTGTTCTTTGCCCTGTAAAAAAAAAAAAAACAAAGCAAAAAGAAAAAACAAAAATTGACCAACAAAGCGAATGCTTACAGATGTGCTGCCTGAGTGTGTCTAAATGCATTAATCCTTTTGTTCAGGGCTGTGGGAATGTGTTACAGGTTTGGAAGGCTGTTGTGAGTGAGTGATTTGTGAATGCAGTGTTAGTGAGGTTAAGCTTCATCTGAGAGGGCACTGAAAGTGTTTGCACTGGGAGAAATATCCAGCCACAAGCACCTTCTGCTGCAGGATTTGTATTGTGATGCTGAAAGCTGCTCTCTGGCCTCCAGAACCAGAGAGATCAGTAGATCAGAAAGCGTTGGAGGTGAAGCTTTTGATTTGTAAACAGAGAGTTGAATCTGTTTTTACTCTTCCCAGCCTTATTGCCCACATTACTCTGATTTGTAGAATTGCTTTGACATTTGGTACTTGATTATCTTTTGGATTCAATTCAAAGTCAACTTTGTTTTTCAGACCTGGATAGGTTAGGGAAAAGTACTTGAGAACTACTAAAAGCCTTTAGTGCTTTAAAGAGTCATCTTTGAAACAGTGTGATTGCCTCTGTTCTAATGAGCTGTGATGTGGGGGAACCATATGTATCAAAGGGGGTGTATTTGCCCAAGTACATGTCATTTTGAAATTGCCTCCTGCTGCATCTTATTTGCTCCTTTAGTGCTCCTTCGAGAACAAGGAGTGAGAATGGCAGCTGAGTTTGATGTTAAGGCTGGCACAGGAGTCACAGAATCACAGTTTGGCTTGGATGGGGCTTTAAAGCCCACCCAGTGCCACCCCCTGCCATGGGCAGGGACACCTTCCATCAGCCCAGGTTGCTCCAAGCCCCATCCAACCGGGCCTTGGACACTTCCAGAGCTGGGGCAGCCACAGCTTCTCTGGGCACCCTGTGCCAGGGCCTGCCCACCGTCACAGGGAAGAATTTCTGCCTAATATTTAATCTAACCCCATTTTTCAGTTGGAAGCCATTATCCCTTGTCCTCTCACTTAAATCCCATGTCCAAAGTCCCTCTGCAGCTCTCTTGTAGCCCCTTTAGGCACTGGAAGGTGCTGTAAGGTCACCCTGGAGCTCTCTCTTCTCAAGGCTGAACAAACCCAGCTCTCTCAGCCTGACTCCATAGGAGAGAAGGGAGATACCTCAGAGTCCAGACTGAAAACCTGATAAATGCCTCTGGACTCTTTTCCCTGACTTGAAGAGCCTTCGTGCTGCACCAGGACAGTAACCTCTAGTCAGAGATGTGTCTGAGAAAACTGATGTAAGAAGCTGGGGGGGGGGCGGTACTTGCTAACACGCTTTTACCATTCCAGTAAGGCTCTGAAAGCTTAGAAAAATGAAAAGGCTGCATTAATTATGAATGTACCACTGAAGCACAAGTAAAACTTGTGCTGAAAGTAACATGGAAATTAAATCTCTTGCTCCTGGTAGAGTTTGTGCTCCTCTCCTCTAGGCAAAGTGGAGTTGTCAGGGACTTTTTTGGTGAGTGTTCAGATTGAGTTGGAGCAACTGTGTCATTGTCAGAGGGTCCTTAAATAACCAGTGGTACTAAAGAGTTAATACATAATCAAATAAACTCTGGCAGGCATCTTCCCAGATTCAGCCTCAGTTCATCCCTGCACTGTCAGATTTTCAACCCCAGGAGACTGTCAAGTCCTACAAGAGCTACTGTTTGCCTTCTCTGGGAATTAGTTTCAGCTGTAGAGTCTGTAACATTTCCCGTGGAACTTGACTGTCGCCTCTGACTGTGCCAGCGCAGAAATGTGTTACGTTCAGTAGTGTGAGGGCAGAGCATGGAGCCTACAATTTATGAGGTGGTAGGCACTGTAACAAAATGCATTTATTGACAATTTATTTACCAAATAGAAATTCCAAGTTGTTCTCGGTGTGTCTGATTAACCTGGGGAGGTAAGCTCGAAAGGTGCTTGCTTTTTTAAATTGTTTTGTTTTATCATCAATCACACTGCTCCAAAGGTGCTCACAGGCAGTATCTGTATTGCTTTACCTGAACTCTCTCTGTGGGCACAGAAGGGAGAAAGGTGCTTTGATGCAAAAAGTAAGGGGTTTGCAGTGAAAGTCTGTGCTGGAGTGCCCTTTACTGTGAATGCAGCCTGTGGTTTGGTGGATGCTCTCAGCTGTGTGATGGAGGGGGTTGGTAAGAGCATGAGAGAATAGATTATAAAACTGGAGCAGGCTAGGATGGAGTCTCCAACTGAAAAAACATGTTGTCTGCTTCTTTTATGTTAGAACAGCGCATTAGGGAATAAAAAATGCATGAGCAGTGAGAACTTTTTAATTGGAAAAATAAATAAATTAAAGTAACATCCTCCAAATATGGGAATCCAAGACCTTGGAGTTCTTATAAATAAGATATTCTGGCTGCCAACCTGAGGTTTTCAACGGATCTAAACAAAGTTCTATGACTTCAATTAAAGTGTAATAAATTGCAAGAAGGTTAAGGGATGTATTTTAAAGAGGGATTTGCTGCTTTAGTTCCTGTAAAACACTTTCTCTTGAGAGAGAGGGTGGCATGGTGGCAGAGTTATGCAGCTGGGTAATTTACTCTCCCTCTTGGAGTGTGGCTCTGTGACCCACATTGCTGCTCTGCTCTTTCAGCTGTAGCAGAAGCTGTCAGAGAAATGGTTACTTGGGTAGAGTGCTGTAATTGTGCCTTACAGGTGCACCCAACTTCAGATCTCTGGTGGTGTGGATTGGAGGTGTATTTGCACCTACTGACCGTCCCTTTTGTGTGACAGAAAGGCTGTAAACTTTTTAGCATGAGAGAGACCTCCAGCTGGCCTGTCACATCAGCTGCTGTCAGGTCAGTATCGTTACAGTTCCTGCAGTTAACTGCAAGGAAATGTTCAGGATACATTCAGCATTATTTTCTTTTTGAAGAAGTTTTTTGCTAGCCAGGGGTTTTTGTTGAATGGCTAATGCATTCACAGAATGGCAGTGTGAGGATGACCAAAGGCTGAATCATGATATGTTTTCACCCAGACCATAATTACGATGAAAGGGGTTTTTTAATCCTGAAAAATCTGTTGGACTATTTTGGATGCTGCCTTGATAGAACTGGGAGGAGGCATGAGTATTTGTGGAAGTGCTGAAAAAGCACTCTAGACCACAAATGCCAGCAATCCATACCTTGCTGCCTGTCCTGGACCCTCTGGCCACCCCTTGAAGGCAGCAGTCCCTCATCCATGTACCTGGCCAGGGCACTGTGCGCCACCAGAGAGGTGCCCCACACAGCTCCTGCTCGGTGTGGAACCTGCATCTGCCATGGGCTCCTTTCAGGACCTGCTCCAGGTCCTGCTGATGCCAGCAGAAGAAGATTAGAAGTCATTCTCCAGGAGTTTGATTCAGGGTCTTCGATGTGAGCTTTGGGCAGAGCACTGGGGACTTGTAGTGCTTTCTGGTGAGTTGTAAATGTTGATAGACAGGTTGGTGACTCCACCAGGGCAGGGAAAATGTGCAATGCTTTACCATTGGCATCTTGCATTCCCTGTAATTATGTGCTCAGTGTATGTCAAAGGGAGACAATGGCTGATGGTAGATGAAATGATCTTAAATGAAGGCTGGTCAGCCTCAAATGATTTAGTTATTTCCCAAAGGATGTGACTAGGGGTATTAGAAAATTCTCAAATACTTGTATGTTGGTCCAGTATACATGTAGACATTTATTTAATGCTAAAACAATAAACCCTTAAGTTGCTGTGGTTCATAACAAGAGCAGTCTCTGAAAATGTAGCCTGCATAGTTTGAACTGTATCTAGATATATTTCTGTGATTTTTTTTTCAGGGGAAATCTCCTGTTACTTGGCTCTATTTCCTTTTTATTTTTTGGAGTGCTGATGGGGGTCATATGGACAGAGAGGTGATCATGGCAATTTGAGAATCAACCAGATAGAGCAAATGTTTTGAGCTTTTTCCTTTCAGATTATAAAAACAATTATCTTGCTCCAGCCAGCCAGATTAACTGAGATCCAAGATATAAATGAACTCTTCCATTTGAAGTGGTTAGCTAAACTCTGGAGTTTAGAGCTACAAGTCACAGAGGATAATACTGGAGCTGAATTGAAAAAGGGTAGTGTAATTCGAGTTAAATCCTTCAGTAAAAACATTGGACCTTTGCCAAAGAGCAGGTGAGCACCCTCTGACCTATTCAACAGCTGACTTGAGGTCTGAGTCTCCATATAGCAAATAGTAGAGTCTTTCCAGATGATCTGAAAACTCCGGAGTGTGGTGGGGTGTGAGAGGGCAATTGAGCAAACAGGGCTGAGGCTGCTGAAGTTGGTGAAACCAGCCTGGAGTTTTATGAAACAGTTCAGTACTTGAGGTGTCTTTCTTTGGCAATTCAGAACAGCAGTAACTCCTAGAAGAATTCTTTTTAGAAATCCAATCTTGTCACAATCCTCAGGCTGGCTGCAGGGAGGTGGAGACTGCTTGACTGCATTTATTCCTACCCCAAAACCTGACAGTTCTCATCACTGCACGACTTGGTGACAGAGCAAACTGAGAGCACCCTCAGGAGCAGGTGTAGCTGTGTGTGGGAGATCTCTGGCCAGGCCTCCATGGTGTCTGGGTGGTCCCTGCAGTATGCAGGGGGGTCACATAGGCTCAGTCCTGAATGTGGGGACAACAGAGGTTCTGGTTCTGTGCCGTGGGCATGAGCTGCTTTGCAAATGTGCCAGTTGAGGGAATGGCAAAGGCAATCCAGTCTCAGGCTTCAGAAGGTGGGAGACCTCTGGGGGTTCAGGAGTACTCTATTTCTACACAGATGAGTGTTTGGTGAGCTGGTTTGTGTAGTGTTTTGGGTTTGGTGGTGAAGGATCTTTTTATGGGCGGGAAAATTCAGATAATGGCCTCTGCTTCCATTTTAAATATTTTAATGACATGAAGAATCATTGTTGTGATCTGTGGTCTGTATTAGTCATGTAATGATACATCAGAGGAGCAGTAAAGGGAAAGATGATAGTTTGATCCTCGGCATAGGAGTAAGGTAACACACAATTTCCAGTCCTGTAACTTGTTCTCATATCTGAGACCAGCCAGTAAATGAGAGAAGCAGCAAAAGCTGCATTGCTTAACTGAGCTGCAGTTTTAGTGGCATTCTTTTCAGCATGTCAACAGTGAAAGCAAATAATTAGCACTGTGCCAACTAATGCAACAAGGACTTCTTCAGCCCAAGCGGAATTTTTGAGTGCCACACCAGCTGCTTATCTTAAACTCTGCAAAAGGATGTGCCATGCAGCATCACTGGGGGACAAGCCTGGCCCCAGTGGAGCCTGCAGTGAGAACTCTCACTGACTTCAGCAGAACCCTGAGTGTGTCACATGTGAGAAATGTGCTGCCCCTGTGGAGTGCTTTGCTGCCTGTCTGCTGGCAGTTCCCATCTAACCTTAATTTTAGAGCCAATATAATGGCTTGCTCTGTGTTTACTCTGTGGTTCATACACCTCCTCAGTCATGGCCAATTAGTTATTATGGAGAGAGTGTAATGTTATCTTTCAAACTCCCAAGACTAAACCGAGCAGTTGAAGAATACCGTGGGAGAATGGAGATGTGGGTTATCCTGTGAACCTGAGGAAGAGCTGAGGAACATGGAATGAGTCAACCCCTTGTGGTGTTACAGAGCCAGTGGCTTCTGGGGAGGAGTGGCAGCTCCAGGGAGGGCCGAGTGCCATTGCAGAGCTGGGACAGCACTAATGGCAGGGCTCTAACACTAGTGTGGCACCAAAGGCAAAGCCTCCAATCCTCAGCCTGCAGGTGCCTTCAGTCCCTGCAGGAAATTGGCTCTGCAATGTGGATGAGTGTGGGAGAACAGGAAATGTATAATATCTGGAAGAGGAACTTCTACCAATGGACTTATGAGGACGATGGAGCGGAGGACAGTGTGGAGATCAAGGAGCAGAAGACATTCTCTGTGGAGATTTGAAGTTTTACTATTTTACTAATTTTTTTATTATTTACTTTTTATTTTTATTATTTACTATTCACAATTTTATAGGCTTTAAACAGTTTTCCTGTGGCGGTTCCCCTTGTTGTTTCTGGCAGACTCATCCTCCATGTTGTCTCCTCCCCACACGGTTTCCTGCCTTAGCCCCAAACCCTGAGTCCCTATTGGTCTGTTGATGAGTTGCTTCTGATTGGTTGTTCCGTTGCCATGTTACAGGCTCCACCCCCTCTCTAACCCTATCGTGTTCCAGTTCTAGACTTTCCCCTGCAACCCTATTGGTCAAATTACCCTATAAGAGTCCCTTTTCTTCCCCAGTAAAGGCTTTATGTGCCTCTCCACCACCTTGTGCAGAGTGTGCTGAAGGGCCGTGATTCGGCTTGCAGCTTGTCAAATTGGCACCCAGTGTGAGGCAAGGATCGATGGGCTGTGCTGTGTAGGGAACTCTCCAGTGCCAGTTGGGATTGGGTGATGGAGTACAGGACTCCCCACCAGACGGCTGCACACGGCTCGGCATCCTCGTCCTTGTCCTACCCACTGGACGAGGCAGCTCTGCAGCCCTGAATTGTGCCCCATTTTCCCCAGATTTTAGTTTCCCCTGCCAATACCAATGGGATCTCATTTAACTCGAGTGTCAGGAATACTCTCTCTTTAAGACCTTTATTTGTTCAAATAGACACCCAGTTGATCAATCGTCCCTCAAAGCATTGGTGAAATGGATTAGAAAGAACGATCATGACATGCCCCGCCCTCTTAATTTTAAACATTGGGACAAATTAGGGCTTGGGCTTTGGCAAGGGGCCCAGAACAATGCCCTGCAGCATCGCAGGTGACAGTAGCATAGCAGTTAATTCTAATCATTCTTGAGCCACCACAAAAACACAAAGAGGGGGACAGCTGTGAGGCAGTGAAAGAAAAGGAAAGCAGTCGAAGTGTGTGAATGGTGATGGGGTAAGTAGAAGGGAGGGACTAAGTTTTTCAGGCCCATGTTAATCCCATCCAAAATGGTGTTCCCCCTCAGGGGCCCCACAAAATGGTGGTTTTCCCTCAGGGACCCCACAAAATGGTTCTTCCCCCTCAGAGACCCCACAAAATGGCAGTTCCCTCTCAAGTACCCCACAAAATGGCAGTTCCCCCTCAGGGACCCCTCTCAGAGACCTCCCAAAATGGCAGTTCTCCCTCAGGCACCCCTCTCAGGGACCCCAAAAATGGTGCTTCCCCCTCAAGGATCTCCCTCAGGGACCCCACAAAATGGCAGTTCCCCCTCAAGGGCCCCCCTCAGGGACCCCAAAAATGGTGCTTCCCCCTCAAGGATCTCCCTCAGGGACCCCAAAAATGGCAAATCCCTCTCAGGGACCCCCCTCAGGGACCCCACAAAATGGCAGATCTCCCTCAGGGACCCCACAAAATGGCGAATCCCTCTCAGGAACCCCCGTCAGGGACCCCACAAAATGGCAAATCCCTCTCAGGGACCCCTCTCAGGGACCCCACAAAATGGCGGATCCCCCTCAGGGACCCCACAAAATGGTGGTTCCCTCTCAAGGATCCCCCTCAGGGACACCACATAATGGCAGTTTCCCCTCAGGGACTCCACAAAATGGTGTTTTCCCCTCAGGGACCCCCATCAGGGACCCCACAAAATGGCAGACCCCTCTCAGGGACCCCACAAATGGCAGTTCCCGCCATTGCAGCCCTGCCTCGCCACAGCCACAAAATGGCGCCTGGCCAGTGTGTCTGCCTCAATGTGGGGTCTTGTTACATATCTCATTGCACAATGGCACATCTTTTGGAATTTTTATTTGATTACACTAGATGCATATGTATACTGAAATCAAAGTAAGTTAATATTTTTATTCCTAAGAGAGGAACTCCTCTCCACAACTGTATTGTGCTTTACCATGTGCCATCAACTTGTGAAAATAGATTTATTGCCTTGTCTGTTGGTGTCACAGCTGTTTGTGTGAGGCTGAGCGGCCTTAAAATGTTTTTGTTCATTACATATATACTTACAGGTTTAAGATTAACTACCATTTTGGCCTCTTCAGGAGAAAATATGTAACTTGTGGGGATTAATTAAAATACCTGATGCCTGGTGTGTGTAACAAGAAAGGGGAGAGCTTTGGCTCTGCTCTGACAGTAACTCAGATGAATTGTGGGCAGAAAAGGATTATTTTGTCTGATCACTCTGGATCACAGTCCATTGGGCCTCCACTCTGTCTTCCTTTACTCCCTTTAGGAGAAAAGGCATCATTCAAAACTTTTAGGAAAGAGTTCCAGGTCTTTGGTCCAAGGAAAAGCCAAGGGCAAGGTGCTGAAATGCCAGAGAGCAGAATTCAACATACATTTAATCCTTATTTGTCAGCTGATTCTATTGCCAGGTAACTGACTGGCTCTCTCCTTGCCAAGGTTTTAATGCCTAACTTACTGCCCCTCTGCTAAACACAAGGCTTAGCATCCTATTTTCAGGGTGGGTCTTTTTTAAGTGAGGTATTGCAATGCCATTATAGTCCTTATGCTGTATAAAGGCTGATTACAGTGGAATACAGTGTTCAGAGTCATGATGAGTATGGAATGACAGCAGCTGTGGGCTTCCATTGAATGATTTTTATTCCAGTGAGTCATTTCAAAACAAATTCCTCCCAGTTCTTTCTTGTCACCAAGTATGAGATGTTAAACTGGAGATGACAACGGTTTTCTGAAAGTTGCCTATTATTAAAAAGCCCGAAGCAGTAAGGGTTGAATATTCAGCTTGTGTGGAACTGCAGCATAATTGTGTCAGAGTGGCAGGATGTGCCCTGGGTGCTGCCAGGCTGCTCTTCCCTTGGCAGAGAGCAAAGATCCAACAGATGAAAGGAGTCCCTGAGTAACAGCTCACTGTTCTCTGGAACATCTCTGAGAACATTCCAAGGTAAAGGAAGTAGTTTTGAACCCTGGGGAGTGTCAGTCTTGGAATGAGGAGGGAAGGGTTTACGGCATTCAGATTGTCACTGATCAAAATGGCCTTGTGTAGGAATTATAGAATTATAGAATCATAGAATGGATTGGGTTGGAAAAGACCTCCGAGATCATCAAGTCCAACCTTGGTCCAACTCCAGTCCCTTTACCAGATCATGGCACTAAGTGCCACTGCCAATCTCAGTTTAAAAACCTCCAGATATGGTGAATCCACCCCCTCTCTGGGCAGGCCATTCCAATGCCTGAGCACTCTCTCTGGAAAGAATTTTTTTCTGAGATCCAACCTAAACCTCCCCTGGCAGAGCTTGAGCCCGTGCCCCCTTGCCCTATTGCTGAGTGCCTGGGAGAAGAGACCAACCCCCACCTGGCTAGAACTTCCCTTCAGGGAAGGGGGGGAGAGCAACCAAGCAGCTGTGTGGTACTTAGTTGCCAGCTGGGATTAAACCAGGACACAGTGGCAGAGTGCAGCTGCAGAGGCAGCATCAAGCTTGACTCTTACCAGAGAGCATCCCTCAGTGTAAAATCCACTTGCAGAGTAGCTGTGTTTGCTGTGTGATCTGAGAATGGAAAAACCTTTACCACACACCAGAAACAGATGTCATCCAGCACAGAATTGCTTGAGAGAGTTCTGTGGGCTCTGTACAGAGTAAGCTGCCACTTGGCATGCATACAAAACCACAACACTACCCATGAGCATCACTTCATCTCCAGTAGCAAGAAAGAGCTTCACAGAAGAAAAAAAAAAAGGTCCAAAAAGGAATGCTCTGGACAAAAAGAGAAAGAAAAGAAAAAAATAAAAGCTAGCATTTGCAGGCACCTACTGTCTTAAAGATATTTAGCAAATCCCTTGAGGACCGAGGTACATAATAATTAACTTTGGTCTTAGGATGCACACAGCTTCTGTCTGCTGGATGTTGCAGCAGCTGTGAATATTCCCTGCAAAGAGGCAGAGGACTTGCAGGATTTTCCTCACCATCACTTTCTCTTGTGTTGCCTTCTCTGACCTTCTAAAACAGCCTGCTTGCCAGTGCAGTCTCTCCTTCTCAACAGAAATATGGTGATTATGATCCAGAGAATGTTTCTTATTTCAAGCATTGTATCATCTTTCCAGTCTTCTTCTCTTACAAGCAGCATTTCTTTAACCCTGCCTTTTATTTAGAAGAGTAAACTTGTAGGACTGAGAAAACACGTTTCCTAACACAACTGCAGTCACATTTGTTTCTAATGCAACACTACAGAAAGATTCTGTAGTGGCTATCACAGTGAATGAACTCCAAAAACCTGCAAGTGCAGTACCCACAAGTAAAAAAGACCAAATGTCCTGTGCCATGTACCTGAACTCCACAGTTACCCCACAATTTTCACTCTCCGTGGGCCAACCTACACTTTGCACGCATATCCAGTATAGGATACTGGCACATCCTGATTTAGGAGACAACATCTCCTCACGGGCATCAGAAAAAGCAAAAGCAGGAGAGACTTGTCCAGCTATCCTCCTGTGCTTATGGATAGAGGCAGCTTTAGCTTTCACAAGTCTCAAGACAGACTTAGTGTGAACCTGCTGCAGGAAGCCTGACCAACTAATCTGTGAGATGGATGATGTAATAACTGCATCAGGGGGTGTCTGTCCAGGACAGAAAAGCAAGCTGTGGGAAGTTAAAAGCAGCACCTGTAGATTGCTGGTGCCGAGTACAATGGGAAAGGTCTGCAAGGTTATTAAAGGGCACTTTAACATTTAACAAGAGAGATCTTTTCATTTAGAGAAGGAATCTCAATTAAAAGAACGTTCAGATCCATTTTCCTGCTGGCTACTTTGAAGCTCATTTTAAAAAAAAAAAGGATGACAGCTCCTACTGTAGAGACTCACATCTCAGTTCTGCTTGTATGTTAATGCTCACAATTCAGATCTGAGTAATAGCATTACAGTGACTCTTGGATTAAAATCGAGTTTCAGAAGGATTACTGCTCATTCCTGCTTTTCCATACCAATTAACCTTGACTATTAGGCAGAAACCTCTGTTCCCTGCATGGGAACAATTCCAAGAGCTATCAAGAAAAAGGGATCAGGCTAGCTGTTGAACAACAGTCCACGTAACAAGCCCTACTTAACACCTAACACATTTCCAAAGAAAATGAAATCCCTGGATTCCAGTTGTACATAGTTCTTGTTGAATGGAAATACCACAGGACATACCATGTATCTATCATATCCATTGCACTGTGCAGAATTCTCTTAAAAGTTACCATAATCACACTTTTCTTACAGTCCTGTTCCCTCCTTTCACAATACAGAGCTCTCAGTCGCCCTAATTCACTTGCACTCCGTACCCCTAAGCATCCAATTTATTGTCTGCTCTCTGCTATGTTAAGAGTAGCTTGGCTTCCCTAACCCCCCTATAAAAGCCAGGACAGGTCAACATTGCCCAAGAAACACTAACATCACCAACATGTAACTGGAATAGAATGCAACAGCTGATTAACATCTGAGCAGGAACAGGACAGGAAGCAAAGGACCCGAATTCAATCCCCAGGAGGAATGTTAATGGAGAATAAAAATACCCCAGGGAGATTTTGACCAGGAAATGAACACTAGCTTCCTAATGCCTATAAAAGCATAGGAACATCTTTAATAGCTACACCTGAAATTGTACAGAAATCAGCTCAGTAAAAGGTCATTTACCAAGTTACCTTTAAGCAAGGACAGCTACACCGAGGGCTAATGCCAGCTTCTCATTCAGAAATGCTGACAGACCAGAAACCTGCTTCGTTTGTTCAGTGATTCTGTTAGCTTGATCTCTTTAGTTTGCTCAGTGATCCTTTCAACTCTAACAAGGTGGTTTAAGCCTACAAACTTGGAGAGTCTCTTCGTTTTTGCACCCTGGCTTTCATGTCCCTCCCCACTCTGCCTTTGTACCTGTGTTAAGATTTCCATGGGAAGAATTCTGGAGTATATTGCTCAGATGTTTAAAGAAATACCAGAACATTAGATAAAAACTCATGGAGATTAGGAGAACTCTCAAAATTTTCTAAAAGTGTCTGGGGGGTCAAGCTAGAAAAAGGAAATCTTGATACTCTAACAACATATTCCAGCAAAAAAGGAAATTTGGGAGTCATGGCCTTAAACTTTCTCAAACAGAAACATTGGAATGACTACCACAAGCTAACATTTGAAGAGAAGGGGAAGAGGGAAATTCCTGTAGAAAATCAATATGCAGGAATACCCTTCCCAGACCTCTGTCATGTCCAGCACTGAATAGGAGGGGAAGGAAAGGAGAAAAACCACACATTACCTTCCTAAAACATAAAATCAAAAGGCATTTAATAAGAACAAGGTAGAAACAGCTTAAAATTTTCAACCACTGAGAGGCAGACTCTCAGCCCCTGTAAGTATTCCCTAAGTCTCACACAACCCCCAGCAATAAATACCAGCACTCCTCTTATTTGAGCCTTTGGTTCAGAAGTTCTGGGAAAACTACAGTCTCCAGCTCTTCAGTGCCAGGGACTGAATGCCACTGAGTTGACCCTCTAGCAGGGACACAGAAATGCCAGAGAACGCTCCACTACTGAAGCATTCAACTCTATACTTGCCTCAATGCGCTCTCCAAAACATCCCCTGCGTCTGTGAGTCTCAGAGATGCACAGATGGCTAACACACTACGCAGTATCTACACAGCAGGACAATGGAGCAGAGCACATTATTTGCATTATTTACAGAGGACAGATGGACAAGTTGCTGCAGTGACCCAGCCTACAGAGCATCTGCAATGTTGAGGAGGCGTTAAATCCAGCCCTGATGCTTGCAGGTGCTGACAAAAGCAAATGTAAGAAAAATAAACGGGCTGTTTTCAGCAGCCAGCTTTATTCTGAAATGTTATCACTACAACCACTCTTGTACAGTAATTCACGTGCTAGTTTTGTTCCCACTGAGCCTTTACCCTCGGGCAGAAAACACAAGATGCATTGACTAGACTTATCTGTACCAACAAGAAAGAGAACTGACATCTGCAGGACTTCTTCCTCAGCTGTAAGTTTTGTGTGTGTGTAAGTCACCATATACAGCACATACACACACAGGCACAGACCAGCAAACAGCATTCAAATTGGGTGAAATTTCATACAAGCTCTGCCTAGCTGCAGAAAAGTCCAGCTCAAACCTGCTCAGCCACCTGAATCTTTAGGAACATTAAACATTTGTGAAAGGTTTAAGATGTTGCTTTTGCTGTCTAAACTGCACACTAACCAAGTCTGCAGGCACTTTTCTTAGCAGGCTGAGGAGGAAACTTAAAATAACATTTCAGGGGTCTCACATCTGTTCTAGACAGGAAAAAGCCTGATTTACAAGGAGGAGCAATCTACTTTAATCTACACTTTGGATAAGAATGACCAAGTTGTACAAATGCTTGCAATGATCAGTTTGCCCATCCTCCACCAACATGCACCACAACAGACTCTTTCATTCCACGATCACATGGCTGCAGCAAAACATGACAGACTGTTCAGCAAGTAATAAAAAGGATCAGCCTTTTCCCTGAGGTCTTGTCGACATATACACTGTACTAAATTAAATTGACTTAGAAAGTAACATAAAGCAGAATAACGCTCCTGGACAAATGTTCTTAATTCAGTTTAAGAGCACTTTACATTAAAACAAGTTCAATAGATAAAGATACAAACTAAATTAAGGATGCCTATACAAGAACGCTGCACTAATATAATCACAGCTGTTTCTAATCTGATTAAGTTAAATCACTACAACATCCCTGCAATGGCAAAATCCTTACAGATACGGAAATTAACCCTTTTTTGCCCCTTTCTACTTTCAAAGCAGGTTTTTCTGGGTTTTGTGTTTGGTTTCGGCTTTTTCCTTAAGCAAAAACAAAAAAACCAAAGCCAGAACAGTGTGACAGCTCTCTCTCAGAATCAAGATAAGCTAACTACACTACACAAGGTATATTAAGGTACTGAAGGTATTGACATTTGTATGTCTCCAACGTTTTACTAATGCTATGCCAAATAAACATCACAACAATGCTCAGAAGCATAATATTTTCTTTACTTTCCCCAAGCAAGATGGGAAGGGTGATCACAAATACTGGTGCTGTGCCCTGCTTTCCATACACCCACACAGCTTTTGCTTGCTGATGACCAACACACCTGGAGCAGTTCCGGGAATTCAGCGTTCCCCACTTGCTCATTCCTAAGCGTATGGCTCACCAACAGTTTATCTGAGCCAGCTGGAGTGTGGAGTTAGGGCACGTTATCTAACTGCCCCCAGGCATGGTCTTACTACTGACCCTCTCTCTTCCACAAAAATATGAAGTTCTCCTGCTTACTGTGGGGTTAAGCACATACACAAACCAAGTCTGAGGTCACAGACCTAAAATGCTACAAATCCACACTCTAAAATCAGCTCTCATCTCCTCGGTTCCTACAGAATTTCCCCAGGAAACATACTTGTCAAAATCAAATTTCAACAATTCTAAAATTACTGGTGTGTTTTCCATTCCTCATTCAAAACTACTTGAACTCTTCCTCCTGAATATCAAAACTGAATTTAACTTCATTCTTTTGGTATTTTTTCATCTCTACCTGCTTCTTCAGTCTGGTCTCTTGAGCTTAACACAGTGTTTCTCACATCCCTGCCAGCAATGCAACCATCATCCCTCTCCTCAGGGCCACCTTCTACTGCTGCCTCTGAGCTACCATGTACAGAATTAACCTCCTCTTCAGTACAAGTTTGCCATGTTTGGCACAGAAAGACAATCTCAAGAATTCTCTCACTGGCCTTCAGAAACCAAAGTGTGCCAACACTGAACAATGTGATGAGCTGCCACTTCTGCCGAGCACCGTCAGCAGCCCTGAAATCAACCAGAGTTTTAAATTCCTTTTTTGTGTTGTTTTTTTTTCTTAATGAAAGAGCTGTTTTGAAGTCCCAATCACGTGGCAACATGGATTGTACATGCACAGAAGAGTTCAGTTGCTAAAGGAATCACACTTGCACATTTTCTATTTTACAAAATTTGAACTTGAACTCTCAAAGGGCGGCAGGCACATTTTT
Source organism: Myrmophylax atrothorax (assembly GCA_026770055.1). Lineage (NCBI taxonomy): Eukaryota > Metazoa > Chordata > Aves > Passeriformes > Thamnophilidae > Myrmophylax > Myrmophylax atrothorax. The sequence continues at coordinate 36,826,201 of JAOXXN010000446.1, read as the reverse complement.
GCAACAAACTCTGGTCTTGAGTCTCAGATTCACACTGGTAGCTTGTGCAATTATAAAAGGTTATGTGGATCCACATCAACTCTAGGATTCATGCTCACCATCAATATATACAATGAAGAGGATAGGAACAATTTCCATTCCACATTGAAATTGAAGCACTAGGAGAAAAAACCACCAGATTTGTGCACTCTTCTTTGCATTAAATTGCAAGTTAAAGAAAATCAGACTCAGCTATCATAAGAAAGGAACTGCATAAAAATTCAGCAAGACATTTCTTGCACCTAAAGCAAGAGTGATCTGAGATAGAAAAGAGAAGGAAAGTGTACATGAGCTAAACACCTACCTGACAGCAATTGAGTTGAATAGCCTGCAATTCTTTATAAGTACAAATAAAGAAGCAATCCTGATCCAGTAGTAGAACAATATTTGTACTATACTCAATTTTTTCTGCTGCTGGGTTTAATCTCAGCAAGAATCGTTTTGGTTTAATTAGCTTTGGCCCTAGCAGATGGTCAGATGTGAGAGGCAGAGAATGGCACAGGCTTAACTGTTGGGTGATTGTGCAGCTGCATCTGTAGCTGAACAGTTAAGCATGTCCAGGGGTCCAGCTGTAGTTTGCACGACACAGTCCACCTCCTCCATTAGCCAAATGCCAGCCTCCTCTTTCTACAGATTATGTATCAGTCAGAGGCATTATCCAAAGGTAGGCAAACAACTAACACGCAGTTTCACCACCATTCCCTTTCGCAGACAAAAATCCTCAAATCTTAATCAACTTCAAGTCCCTCTTTCTTTGGTGACAGAAGCACATTCAGAAGCATTGCCATGGAAACTTGAGCCATCCTCTGTGCTATTCATCAGAGAAGATCTAGCACAGAAATATTTCATGAACTCTTTAACACTGAATACAGGCAGTAGTCAGTATAATGAAGTAAAATTAGAGATCCCAGCACAGTGTGAGCATAGCAGTGGGTCACTCTTCAACCTTCAAGCTGCCTGAACCTTGCATCACCTACAATGATGTTGTTATCAGCTGGCAGAGAAAAGCAGTGTAGCACTGAGAGAAGCAGAAGTGGTGTAGAGGAATAAACCTATCCAGACAGAGGGATAAAAGAGAAAGGGGGTCATCGCAGCCTTTTCTCAAAGCTGATTATATCCTATTCCTTTCCCTTCCCAGAGGTTACAAGTGATGTTACACTACTGACTCCCTTGCAAAGCAGGATTCCTACCAGGCACACACACCTTCCGCTTAACCCAAGCCACAGCCCTTGCCTACTCTGGAAACCACACCAAGTACTACCCATCGACTTCCACTCAATCCCTGCACCCAGGCACGATGTAGAGTGTTGAATCACCTCTCCTACACACTGCAGTAGTCATCTCAATGGGGCACAAAGGCAGAACAAGAAGATGGCTTTCAAAAACATGCTTAGGGCCTAGCAGATTCAGAGCCTGAGCCAAGGGCTGGAACAGGCACAGAAATTGTCTCAGCTTTGTAAACAACAGAGCAAAATGGCTCCTGAAGCAGCATGTATTCCTGGAGCACCTCTTTTTTTTGTGGTAGCAGTTAATCTGCCTCAGTCTGCCTCCTTCGGGGTTTTGTGCTGCATTTTTTTAAGTTTTTTTTAAAATTAGTCTTAGTCTTCAGCGCCACTGAACTACTGAGAGATTTTATTCTGAGACCTCAGTCATAAAAATATAATATGGCTTAATCCAGCTTAGGAAAAACAAACAGATCCACCCATCCATTTTACACTGGTGATCTGTGTAAAGCACGCAACTGACTGTGGCTCCTCTCTCCCCCTTCACCTGGGCTCCAGTCAGTCCCTTCAAAAGCAGGACCCACAGCAGGGGGGACCCACACCTCCGACCCCTGCCCTACACAAGGAAGCTGCCTGTCACCAGCAGTCACAGGCTGCACCACTTGTCCTTCTGTACATGCTGTATTGCACCTCGTAGGCTCACCTTCCTCCTTTAGAGGGGTAGATAACCACAGGTGCCCCACTTGACACCGAGCTAGGTTGCTTTAGCTCTTCCCTCAGACACAACCTCTCTTTGTGGCAGAGTCAGAGCTCTCATCAACTATATCCTTCCACATCTGTCATCACTGCTAGTACCAGTGTTGTTCTTCAGCTGAAGCAAGTAATGAGCATCAATTGTCCCAAGGGGCAACTGCAGTGAAGACCCAGCACTTCAGTTTTAGCACAAGGTCAGCCTGTCCAGACTAGCTCTGCATGCCCTGCCTGGCATTGCTCTTGTAAAACTGAAATGCCTTCACTGCCATTATCCTTTGGGATAGCATAAGCCTGTTAATTAATCTAAGGTTAAGGAAAAACACCTTTTAAGTCATGTTAAAAATTAAATCATGTTGAAAAGACAAGCTCTTCCCCTCCACAGGTCTCCTCCCTGTAGACCTCAGTCCCATAAGTAAACTCTATGCAACTCTTCAGAGGCCAAGCTGGGAATGAGAGATAATCAAGCTGCAAGTGAAGTCACCTATCCTCAAAGGGGATCAATAATTGACCCCACATATCCTAAAGAAAGCAAGCCATTTTTTTTTGTCAAGTGTCAGATTCAACAACCCAAAGAGGTAGCAGCTTGCTACACATCTAAGGGCAAAGACCATGGAGGAGTGCCAGAGTATGGCCAGGCAGATGTTGCAAAGATAAGGTGTTTGCTCAGCATATCAAGCTGTTCACTCAGGCCTTCAGCTTCACGCAGCTGTGCGAGCTCAGCTCTACAGAATCTGTGACTCTGGCCTAAGGAATGTCTCAAATGGACAACCACCATTTCCGCTGCCGGCTCAAGATGCCCCAGGATCAGACCAAATCCCAGTTTTACCACCCCGGTGTAGCTGTGCCTTCTGCTCCCTGTTCCACCAGGGGGAGATCTAGCCACTTGGGAGAGTTACAGATCTAGACGGGGGAATGCATTGCCTGGAGAGAAGTGTTTGGGACTGGACACAGGAGCACAGGGATCTGGATTCCTACAGTCTTGAAGACCAGCAGAGAAGCCCAAACAAGGAACCAGTAACTTTCTCTCCACAACACATTAAAACTCACTGACAGGATAGAAAAAGGCCAAGAATCACCCCTACTTCCTCCTTGGCCAAAGTCACATCCATTTCATTCTGACTCCCTCACACCTTTCTTGCCAATTGGAAAGTAGCAGAAGTGGTATGTAATCGTAAACAAGACCTCCGTTTTTGCAGCCACAGCCCACATCGCATGACAAAGCTGAAACACCCACTGATTACAATGATTATACACACTTAAATGCTCTATCAGTAACATTCCACAAAACCTTTTCAGACTTACTTATATTTTGCTACACCTTCAATTGCCACAGGGCATATTTGTCCAGTTTGGCACTGCAGAACAAAGGAAGGGAAATGAAGATTCAGGCAACCCACTTTCTCATCAACATCCAAGCCGTTATAGGCAGGTATGGAGTCAGTGGCAAGTAGTTTGAAATAAAATGCACAGTTCACATGAAATCAAAAGAGAAGAGAGCCCAAAATGAATAATTTCCAACTGTTTCACAATGCTAAGAGTCTTGCAACAAATAACATTCCTTTAATCACCTGTCACTGAGATTCTGCTTTGAGAAGTGATACATCCTTCTGGAGAGAGCGTGGCATGGACCAGTCCGGTAATGGGAGCTCTGCAGTGACTCACCCAGAGACTGGATCAAGGGCTAAAAAGCAAAAACTATTCTATAAAGCCAAAGCACTTCTGAGAGCCAATTCTTTCATTCATGCTACTGTCTAAGGATGGCAATGGGGAGGTCTTCTGCAGAAGACTAACTTTAATATGTAAATGACTGGCAGGTCACAGAAGTTCAGGCTACTAGACATTGCCAAAAGGGAACCTGCAAGTCCAAAAGATCCAAACAAACAGTGTAATGAACAGCACAGGGCTTATCCAGAACACAGAAGATGGTCTGCTGTTGTTTCCACAAGCCTTGCCTATGAGCTGCCCATACTGATGCTGCCAAAAGGGCTCACGTTTCGCAGCTCCAGGCAAAGGAAAGACTTGCATAGAGAAGATAAGGAGGGTTTGCATGGTAGGAGCATAGAAAACTATGTGACCATTTTCCCACACACCACGTCAAGGATCTCAAAATAATACATCTGCATCCTGATCTGCAATCTTTCACCAGCCTCCCTGCTCTCAGCTTTTGAGGTTCCAGCCAGAAAAGGAAACATTTTCCAGAAGAAGCTGGAGGAGCTCAGCTGCAGCACAGAGGTATGAGAACATTTGCCCACCGACTGGGGGAAGCACTCCGGACTGGGTTAAATCTGAACCCATTCCATCTTCAGGCAGTCATTTGGCGCAATTTGCACTGAGTAGAGCTCGATGGCACAAGCCACTCAATCATCTACTGATTGTCAAGAGCACACAGGCTGCAGGGGGGACGAGTCAACCTTAATTGGCCTTATCGGTGTAAATTAAACCGTACAACACACCCAAGCAAACAGCCAGTTCCTTTGCAGAAGCAGGCATGAGTTATTTTGCTGCAGCTATAAAGGAAACATTGCTGCTAGGACATGCCCCTGGAGTGACTGTGCCGCTCAGCTCTGCCGCTGCATTCCTGGGGTTGTTTAGCAGGGACTCAGCTCCAACCTTTCCACAAGCAAGAAGTCTGAACCCTGAATGCCATCTGCAAACACAGCCAGACTCCACCTCCTGCATGCCTGCAGGCCACCAGGTGTGGCCAGGAATGGCACAAGCTACACACTAAACACACCTTTGATGTGGAGCTGAAAGCATGTAGCCACGGGGCATGAACAGCACGCCGCCCGCCGCCGAGCTGACTCCCACTGCAGGAATGTGGCTGCAACCACAGGCCAACGAAGGCAAACACATTGCATTCCTCACCAGGCAGCAAAGGAAAACAAGTAGCAAGCCCACACACCCACCTCGCTGACTCCCGCCGCGATCCCTCCCCACGCCCCCACGCGTACCTGCACCCTCGCTGCTGGATCCCAACACAGCTCCAGTCCCAAACTCATTTGTGAGACAGTCCAAGTTGTCCAAGCAACTTCTTGAGCCATGGGGCAAGAGAAACAAAGCAAGGCAGGAGAGTTCTCAGTTGGGTATGCAAGCCAGAGGGAGGAGAGCAGCCATGACGGCTGGGAAATAGTCACAGTCCAGGACAGGAACAGCTCTGTCTAGTAGCCTGGGACGGGAATTTCCCTGACTCTTCCTATAAGACAAAGGGCAAACATAACATCAAGACTTGTTGAGCTGAGAGAGCAGAGCTGAATAAGAAGCTGACTTTGAGCATCAGGAGTGCTTGGAAGGATCCAGGTATTCTTCCATCCCCAGGAAACCATTCTACCTTAAGTAGTTTCTCTGAGATCTAGGCGTTTCCTCATTACCCCAAAATTCTTCTGTAAACACTTGTGTCCACTGCCCACAGACACAGATCTGAACTTCACTGTACATTATTCTCCCTATACAGCACTGACACCTGATCACTTCAGTGATCAAGAGAAGAAAAACTCAATGTGCAAAAATCCAACACATGAGGTAAACTCTTGTCTCAGAATCTCACCATTTTAGAGTTGCAAAGAGAGTCTTATGCTCTTGTCAGAAAAAACCCACTACTTCTCCTTTATACAGCACTCCTACAAATCCCAAAGCTTTCCAAAGAATTCACAGTTCCCAAATATGAAGTTACTCTTATTGGAAAACAATGATGATGCCTGAGGAGGTGAAACTGTCACCAGAATTCTCAAGTCTGTATTGTGACCCCCCACACAAATTTTGAATCTGCACTTACTTTGTGCAATATAACTAAACACTATCCCACTCCTAAAAATTCCAAAAATCCATCACCCAGTGCTAAGGGCCAACTCTGAGACTTAATAGCCAGTGCTCTCTTAGCACCAAGCAGGAAAGACAACACTCTCAGCACCATTGCTGTGAGAATATTTCCAAATTCAATCCATCAGACGCAAAACAGTGTCAGAAAATTCAGAGAGCACCAACCAAGGGCTGAAACACTGTAACCTCTGGGGAACCTGAAAGGGGAAAGGTCACTGTAGCCATAAGCTCTAGAAACATGCCTATGCATCTAGCAAGCTGCCACAGCAGGGATGGTTTATAATGTTCTGGCCCAGCTGCTCCACACCCCACATGTGCATTTCAAGGTCTTCACAGAGGGGAATTATCTGGTATTAAGTAACAAGAACAGACCAGACAAGGTCCGGTAAACTTTCCCATGCCTGTTAAAATTCAAGGCATCAGGCTATCTATTCACTCCTAAGCCAGCCAAGCTGCTGCAGTAGCTCCAGTACTTGGAATAAACAGGCATGAAAGACCAAATTTACCAATAGATTTATATCCAAAGATATAAATAGAAGCCTGGCAGGTTTACAAAAGCACCCAAACAGATCAGGTGTCTAAATCACTGCATGTAGAAGAAAGGGCTTCTCCCCTTGTAACCACTCCATACCTCTCCAACCCCAACCACCACAAAAAAACCATTTCAGAGAGGACGGAAGCCCCTACTGCTCCACATGTTGCCAAAGGCCATCCCTGTGCAATCCACTTCGATGGTGACGGCACCCAAACTCCCACAAGTCTCAACAGTGCAACCTGCAATGGCTGCAGCTCTCATAGAATGTAGGTCTGCCTGTTTCCCAGAATAGGAGCTGCCTCTTCAGCCTCTCCTCTCCCTTCCCCCACTGCAACTTTACTTTTCATAGATTTAATACTGTTTCAAGGTACCCTCATCCTGCCACTGGTGGGCGGGTGAGTGGGGGAAAGGGGCCCTTCATAATTGTAGTGTTGCAATCTGCCAGCCCAGCCAGGCAGCCTGTTCCCGCCTGCACTGTATTAAATACCTTATAACTGATTACACCCCCATGGGGCATGATTAGCAGTCTTCAGAGAACAAAGTCTACTTTCATAAGAATGAGAACAGACACGTACTGCTAACCTACTACACAGCTGGGCAGGTGAGGAAACAGGGAAGAAAGGAGGGTGTGTGGGGGGAAGAGTTAACTGTACTGCTAACTCTATTCCTTCCTTCCCTATCCCAGCTGTCTAAGTTGAGACTTCCACTGCCCTGAATACCAGTACCCTTCAGGCCTACCCCACAAGATTCAGGTAACGTAAGCTCATAAACAAACTGTTGCCTGTGGAAGTCAGGCAAAGTCCTAACCTGGAGAGAGGAGGCCTTGAGGCAAGCAGAGTGAGCTTTGCTCTGGGTGACAGCAATTCTTTCACACCAGTTCCCAGGAAGAGGGAAGGGTGAATTCCAACTGCAGCAACAAAACGAAGAGAAGGAGGGAAAGCTCGAAATACGATCACATCCCTATGTCCCTCTTTAACCTCTGTATACCTCTGTAAAATCTATATAAAGTAACAGCAAAACATCTAATTCGATCTGGAGATTAACAGTTCCCCAGGTGATTATTTTTTTCTTGTGGGCAGAGAGGAGGCAACAAACAGAAGGAAAGCCCTCTCCATCTGAGATAGGTAACAGGGATCCCCAAACACTCACAGTCCATAAGTATTGCCGCAACAAAGCACCAGCCCAATGGAAACTTAGCCAATGTAACATGAAATGACCCACAGCTCATTAGCAAAGTGCCTTCCAAATCTCAAAATGCCCACACAAACAGCCACAAATATATTTGGTGCTATCTGGCCTCCATCTCAGCAAAGCACAAAGAATCAGACTGCACAGCCTTCCATCAAAAGCAGTAAGAAAAATGGAGGCAACTCTGAGACTAAAACAAGCCTAGGACAAGCCCTTCCAGCTACTTTCCCCAAACCTACAACAGAGAAGAGCAGGGCAGAAAGCTCTGGGAAAATGGTCTTATTTGAGATGCCTGTGCAGCAGCTTCAACAAAATAGTAAGAACTCTCCTAACTGTTGTTTTAGAAACATATCACCTGCTTTACCCAGAGTTCACTGGCTTTGCCCATGGCTCCATAGATGCTCATGATACAGTCTGGAAGCACTTGTGTTCAGCTGATGCCGCTGGAATGGGGCACCTTGCTGACACGTTCCACCTGGATTCTCACCCAACCCACCCAAGAAACGATTTGTTAATGAGAAACCAACCTAGCTGAAAATGATCTACTTTTATCTGCTTTGCTCAGCAGCTGGTCCTTCAGTCAGCACACAGTAGATTTCTGAACTGCACTGTAGTGCAAAATGTGCCTATTCTCTTTATTACAGAAAGACTTGAAGGCACCAACTGACTTTAGGCTCTGATGTCCTTGCCACTGACGTAAAGCAGCAACACCTTCAGAGTTACCAAAGGGACTGTGCTCTCAGGGTTTGGATAAATGGGAGCTTTCACCATAAACACAAGCTAGTCATTAGAAGCTCCAGGAGGTAATTTAAATTATCGCAGCCAGCACAAAAATAGTTTTATTTTGGGAGTTGAAGTTGCAAAGCTATAATAAATCCAAGTAGCACAGTAAAACTTCTTATAAAAGCTTAAAATTAGTTGTGAAGCCCCAGATGGCCTTGCATATAATTTGATTCTTCTGCCGTGGGCTAGCAAAAGGGAAACCACTCCTTTCACTGTGAAAAAAGGGATCCAAAAACTCTATCTTCCTTCAGCTCCTAGGAGACAGAAGAGGTAGGCTTACATTTTGAGTCTATATATGTGTAAAATACATAGAAATAATAAACATATAGATAAGATTTAAAAACCACACAGTTGATGTCTTGTTCAATTCCCCACTGTGCTGGGCAGCTATCAGCTATTTGTGACTCAAACTGGAGCACTGCAATCCAAAGCTCCCTCCTGGCTGCTGGACCCCCAAGATAACCTGCACCCACCCCCCACTCCCACAGTAAATTGCCTCCCACTGCAGAGAAGCACTCCTGCTATTCTGATACCGGCATCCACCACCAGAGAAGGAGACCCTAATTTAGCCCAGCACGGGCCTTCTGCAAACTGCTAATCCCCGACACACAGCTGTTTTTCAAACGCACGGGCATGAGCAAACCGTAAACGATTTATGGCGCGTGGCAGGAAGGCTCCTGGCTCCCTGCGTAGGCGGGGTTTTGAGACAAGATCATGCTTGGACTAATGTTTATATTGCAAGTTGTCAGTCAGGTAGTAAATCATCTCTGGAGCTGCACAGTAACGCAGCTCTCCCCATCCAGCTGAGGCCTCGGTGACATCGAATTCCGTTATGGCCATTGCAGATACACCTGGGGACCTGTTTGCAAAGGCATCATCTAATCAAGGAAAAATGGATACACTTAAAGAGTAGATCCTACCAAAATTCTGCAGCCCAGCAAAGGTGATTTCGGGAATCAATCCAAATTGGTATGTTTGCCAAAAATGACACTGTACTAGTCATAAAAGAAATGAGACTGCGTGCCTAGACAGACGTCTGCTAACATAACAGAGTGTGTGGCCAGCAAAATGCAGTTACCGGCAAAAACCCTTTTGAGCAAAGTTTTCATTTCCCAGTATTCACATGACCACAGTGCAAGCAATGCTTAGAAATTAAAATCTAAAGGCAAATAAATATATTTGCATACTTTTGTGCATCAGGCACTTTCTGATGAGCAAAATAAGGGCACTTAAAGAAAGGATGTAAACTTGAAGTCCACTCTCAAGAAGGGTCACTTAACTCTAATTTTAAACAAATATTCTGTCATTTTCCATTATTTTCTTTTCCCCCATTCGAAAGGAATTTTCACATAATACACTGGGTACTGATCTCACACAGATAAAAGGGAAGGGGGAAGAGTTCTCAATAAGGGAAAAATTATAAATAAAACAAGAAAAACAGTGGAATTGTCTGCAATCACTTTTCAGTTATGTGAGATACATCAGATTTCAAGTAATCTCCCTAGAATATTTTTAACCTTTTTGTTTGGCAGCTGAAGAGTCCTCACTAATGGACAGCAAAGCTGAAGGAAGAAATCTGATTTAGGAGACAGAGCAGCACAGCATCTTTCAAAACTTCAGAGAGCTTGTGCAGCAAGACATATGCAGGTCTAAAACAAGTTACTCTGAGTAGCACATGCTATAACAGTGGTTAAAAAACTTACAGCAACAATGATTATCTAGTTATTATCTTGGGAAAGTAACTTGCAGTCTTTTGAAAAAAATGCCATGAAGTGAAGCTCACCTAAGACTTTTTTATGAAGCTATGTGTAATTCCTCAATAGTTAGAGAAACCACCTCATCTGTCCCTTTTGATTACAGATCCACTTGTGCATGACTGTTACATTAATGCAGGTGGACAACTGAGACTTTAAATACAAGACTAAGAATATCCAGTTATGACTCCTACAACATTGCCAAAGCCAGCTTTATCACAGAGCCAAAACACAAAAATAGAACTCAACTGAACACACAGCAGTGACTGTGGGGCTTCCAGTTCTGAATTTGCTGATTCTCAGAAATCAAAAATTCAAAGCAGTTCTCTCTTGCCACCAGCAGCTGGCCAGATTCTGTGTCTAAAAACCAGTCTAACCTCAGTTTCCAATCCTGACCCATTTCACTTTCTTAGCAACACAAAACCTTTGTGAAAGTCAGTAACCCTTTACTCACAGCTGTTAGGCCTGCCACAAAAGGGTTAAGTGTTGCCCTAAAGCACATGTTGTTTTCAGAGAAGATCATAGGGAGGGTATCCATTGAGGGATCTTGAGGTTTGCATGACCTGCTCCTAGCTCTGAAAAGCCACACACACACTCTTTCTTTCAGGAGTTCCCCTTGCATTTAGGCAAATATTACAAAATTACACCTTTTTATACACAGGCTATGTATGCATCAAACTGAATTTTTACCTACTTGACCTAGCAGCACGGATGATACTCCTTTACTCTACAGACTGGACATGAGCAGAGGACACAGATTGTGTCTTCATGGACATTACTACGTTGAGGCTCATGCTACAGCTAAGCAGAATTCACCTGAACAGCCTTAAAGCCCTGCCTTTCAGCCACCTTCCAGACTAAAGTCCACAACAAGACTGCAGCGTGGAGAGGCCAAACTCCACACATTCTTTTCCCCCTTACGAGTAAAGGCAAGAAGCACAAAGCACTTTGCCCGAGCACTCAACATGAAGAAACAGCTACATGTCTTCCCATTTGACAGTAAGACAGTCTTCATCCATGGACTGACTGCATTATCATTCCAAGGATCCTGCTCTTCACCAGCTTAAAATCCTCAACCACCAGGCCTAATCACAGCAGCTGGAGTGCTTTGTGTGTTTTTTGTTTGGTTGGTGGGGTTTGGCTTTTTTTTCCCCCTAATGCGATTATCACAAAAGGCAAGGTCAGTGGACAACATAACACAGCAAAAAAAGTGTGATTCAATACCTTGCCCCTGACACAGGCCAATACATTAAGGTGGTTTAGTAGATGGAGTGAGAAGCCTCAGCAAGAAATTATGCAACACACTGCCCTTTCCTCAAACCTTTACCTGTTAAGAGATTGGGCTGTGTCTGAAACAAGTTCTTTAGCTCAAGCAAGTCTGAACATTCCCACTCATAAGTGCTTGATCTTTTCTGAATCCCGCTCAGCTCTCAGCCTGAGTGCTATTATGTGGTAGTGAATTTCCACAGATTAGACATCATGTGAAAATACTTTAAAATGATTATTCAGTTTGATGCCTATCAGTTTCACTGAATTGCATTTCACCTCAACTGAAGAATACATTCCAGCTCCTTCACCTCTGCACAGCAGTCATCCTCAAGCTTGGCACCCAGCATTGTTGAAAAGCAGAGGAAAACTGAGCCCACCCAAGTGATGCTTATTCTGCATTCCAACCATTGCAATGCTATCCTCACACTCCTACGTGGCCTTCCACGCCATTTCCTTCCTAAGCACAGCTCCCAGGAGGACACTCCAGAGGATGCCTCATGTCATTCCAAATAAGAAACAGCTTGCATTTGGCCCTCTCTGTGCATATTAGCAATAAACCCATACATGAACTTCCTGACAAGGAAGAGAAGTTTCCGAATCTTGAACAAACAAAGGAGCAAAAAAGAGAAAACACTAATTTAAGTCAAAAAGATTCAGTTAGACAAGGTGTTACTTGTGAGCAAAACAAGCAAACAGTTCCTAGGAAAGCAAAAATGGTGAGGTCTCAGAGTACTCACTTGCCTTAAACAAGGCAGGGCCTGACCTGCATTCCATAGCAATTTTACCATGCTACAGAACAGATGGGACAGGGGATAGCATGGGGGTCTGCTTCATTTTGAAGTCATGGCTTGAAATATCTTTTTCACCTCTCCTGCACAAAGCTTTACTAAAGCATTCAACACCACAGTATCCCAGAGTCTATACACTTACAGATTCATCCTCTAATCCTCAGTAAGATGGGCATGAATCATATCTCACAACCAAGAATGAAGAGCGAGAAACAGTAACAACCTGAACACGCTCACTCAACAAGTATGTGGCAGAAATTAGGTGTCCTTCAGAGCACAGTGTCATCCTTCCCCTCCAACCAGCTGGAAAGACATTTCAATTGAAAAAGTAGCACTCTTCCTACTACAGTTACAGATGCAGCCAAACTGTATCTAAGGAAAAGCCCTCAGGTAGGGGAATTGGCCAGGAAACAGGATGGAAGATTTTATGCCCTAAGGAATTAGCCATTTGCATAGATTACACACAGAGTTCCTTTGCAGTCTGAATATGAATTTCAGAGAGGATCATATTTACCCAGTAACTAGTGATTTAAAGTACACATAGCTAGCATAAATGCCAATAAGCACTCAATCTTCACAAAGCTCAGGGTGTCATACAAAAAGGAGTTATCTTCCCAACAAAAGCCTTCAAGCAAGGAAATTAATATACCCAGCTCCGGGACCTTAAATTTACTATCAAAGCACTAACCAAGTCTAACAGTTGAGAAAATCTGCTCTATTATGACAATCCCAGTTCCTGTCAAAAGAGCACAAATGAGTCGAAAAAGTGTCAAGCCAGATCCTCATTCTTTAGTGTAAGAATCCAACCCTCAATCTGTATCACATGCAGGCTTATTTGAGACCCTTCCATATTGTATTTCTCCCAGCAACATGAAAGACAGAGAGTTATTAGCCACCACTACATTACAGTTGTCAGTCTGTGCTGTAGAAGGAAGGCCCTTGATAACCAGTGCCCGACATGGTTATTTCATCAGGATCAAACCTCCAGAACTATTTCTTGGGATGACACTGTGATATGGTGACAAAAGGAAATCTCAGAGTCTAGTTTTCCGTGGATCCTCCATAAAACATAGCAGGTGTTTTAACAGGTTAGGGAGCTCACCTTCACAAAAATAATTAGCCTCCAGGATTCACAAGCATCAAATCCACTTCAAAAAACTGCCAAAAAATACAGCTGCATGTTATTTTGCTACTGTTCAAACAGTTTTCTTCACTTATTAAAAAGCACTTTATATGCCACACGAGCTGCTGCAAACGCTTTCTCCAAGCCAGCTCTGGTGCCATTCAGGCCAGCACGCTGACCAAAAATTATTCATTCCATCTGACTTGATTTGTTCTTCTCTGGGACTGAAAGCAGGCAGACTTGCAAAGGACTACACCTCTTTCGAGGCTACAGCCTATTTCCCCTACATGCTACACCACATGATTGTATTTAGAGTGGATGGCAGAGATAAGAATTCAGGGTTTGTTGGCTGCAAAGCAAGTGACTTAGAAGCAGCCAAAAAACAACTTGAAACAGACTGGAAAAGCACGTAAGGTCATCTTTAGTTCAGAAGGCTGGTTTGAAGAGGCAACAGGTCTTGGCATGTAACTCATCCCCTCCTGACCCAATGCCTTGTTAATATTAAAGATGAAGATAGCCATGGGCTGCACTTTGGAACTCCACTGGCCCTGCTAAAATACATTCCCATGATTTCAAGAGCACTGGGTGCCTGGGAAGGAATGAAAAGCCAAAAACACCCAATACCACAGCTAAGACCTGGTAGCTTAAATGCTGATTTAACACCTGGAAGCTAAATCACACTGCATGCCAAGCACTGCTGAGATGTATGTGCTTTTTGTACTGATTCACTAGGAGGCAAAGAAAAGAGAAAGCAGTTGTATTAAATGTGACAAGTAATTGAAAGGCATGAGCAAAAGAAGAGCTGCTGAGTACCAGTAACTGCACTGCTAAACTGGATGTCAGCAGTGAGTTTGGGAGAGGACACAAAGGCCAGCAGTACACCGGCATCACCCATCAGAGAAACATTTAAAACATGGGTAGATAAAACAATGTGGTGGAAGAAATAACCTGACAGAAAAGAGGGTCACTAGAACCACTTAACTTTGACATCACAGTTATTGCAAAAGCAGGTTCATCAGGAAGGATTTCATTTGGACCATGTCTGAGCAGACCTCCTATGGATGATGGAGGGAGCACGGCTACTTCAGCACTCACAGAGCAGAACTTAGACTGCTTCTCCAAACGGCATGTAAAGAGCACTGGCTTACAACTTGCATCTAACTTTTCTTTCCAGGAACCCTTACTGAATTCCTCAGGGTCACTCCCATTTCACTGACACCCCAGCCTTTCAATTCTGTCAACGCTGGCCTACTATAATGCAGAGACCATCACAGAGAGGGACAGTTTTTCAGGTAAGTGGTTCACATATTCTCAAAAAATTCCAGCAATGGCACCAAAAGAACACAGTCTGACTCAGCATCAGTTAATACCTGGCTTTCTTACCTGCTGTCTGATGCTTCAGTAAGGATTCATTGCTTCATCTCACATAGGCCCTTTCTCCCAGTTCCTTCTCTGAATCTGTAAAACAGAGATGCATACCTCTGAAAAGCCTTCACTGGCACAGAACTATCAACATGTGAGGGATGATTCTTCTCAGTGGACAACATCCACCTGGCATCTCTCCGATCTAGGTCATGCTCAGCCTTGCCAGACTTGCACATCATTTGCACTCCCTGACGCCTGCCAATGAAACCTCCTGCCCACCTAAAGATCTGTGTATTAGCACTCAGTCTTTTACTCTGCTCCATGCAGTGTGCTCAAGCTCAGCGCCAGATGCAGTTCAGGATTTACCGTTCACCTGTTCCCAGAGGCTGCTCACTAGTCCTACAGTGGGAAGCATCCCTTGCACTAGAGCGAATGTCCAGGCTGGAAGAGAATTTCCCATTAACGCCTGCTGACCCTGACACCAGAGAAGTGATGATTCTTCCCTTCCAACCCTGCCTCTGCCACTTATACTCTGGTTCTTCCAACACATGTACTGGCCCAGACTTGTTCCACTTCGCAGCTCCTACTGCAGCACTGCTCCCTGCACAGATAGTGCCTTCTCATCCCTCACACCCCTTCACTCTCCATCACCCAGACACGGCTACATCCTGCGTGTTCCAGGTGCCGCCGCCGCTCCCACGCCTGTCCTGCTCCCCCACACCGGTCTGTCCCCGGGAAGGAGAGCTCAGTAATGCCCTGCTGGCGGAGGCAGTGGCACTAACACCCTTCCCCACAAGGACCGTCCCTTCCCCGGGGCGGAGGCTGTGGCCCCAATGCCCTCCC
>JAOXXN010000446.1:36768716-36799298 GCA_026770055.1 Myrmophylax atrothorax | reverse complement strand
GACCGGCGGGGGTCAGCGCCGCAGGGACCGGCAGCCCCGCAAACCGGCCCCGCTTTCTCCGCCGCCGCCCCGGCCGCAGGGGAACCGGCGGGGCTCCGTGGGGACTGCCCGCCGGGGACGGCCGTGGGGTGGCGTGGAGAGCGGGGCACGCCCGAGGCCGTACCCCTCCGCGGGGCACTGGGGCTTGGAGTGGTCCCAAAGCCGCGGGATGAGGGGGAAGGGCGGCGGGGGGGGCTGGAGCGGCGAGCCGCAGCGGCGCGGCATCCTCCGGGTTCGCACCCCTGTCCCCGGACACCCAGTCCGGAGCGGTCCCGATAGCTCTCAGACTAGAGACAATGTCTGATACTCCCCGTCCTGGGACTGTCTCTGGTAGCCCCCAATAGTACAGAGGTCCCCAATACCCCCGAGGGGGGGGTTAATAGACCCTGGAGGCGTCCTCGCAGCCCCTGGAGGGCTGGTAGCCCCCAGCTCGCTGAGGCAAAGGAGTGGGACAGAGGGAGCTCCCTCTCTCTTTGGGTCCCTGCGACCCAAAGCCAGGCCCGCCCGGGTGGGAGCTGCTCACACCTCTCTTGGGCACCAGCTGCCCTCAGGATGCCGGGGTCCGGGGCGGCCCCGCGGGGGAGTTGGGAGCAGCGCCCGTGGAGTGGATACCTCAGGAGGATGTCTGAGAGGCTGTGCTTCGAGTGGGGAGCCATGGGGGAAAGTGCCTTTGCAATGACATGCGGTCAGAGGTTATGCTCCTCATAGTCCTGAAGGAATATGATACTGGTTTCAGCCCTAAATTGTTTTATTAGTTTCATAGGAATTGCTTCACCCTTCCCTGAAATGCAGCAGCTGTTTGCCACTGCCCAGTGGTGACAAGGGAACTGTGGGGAGGGAGAATGCAGCAATCCATGCTGGGATTTGGCTGGGACAGTGACAATAATGTCCTGTAGTTCCTCTGAAAATGCTGCATCCTTCATGGGTGATGGTTTGTTTGCTGGAGAGATGCTTAGAGCAACATTCTTGTTTTGAGAGCTATTTTGTCTGGTTCACACAAGTGAAGCTCTTAGCAGGGACCCCAAAACCTCTTCCTGCAATGCATGTGTGTGTGTGGAGGTGGGTGGGAGGACTTCTGTCCCCACCTGAAAAGTCTTCCAAGCAACTATGGACCCAGCACAACCTTCCAGAGCTGAAAGTGGAATGGCCCCTGTTCATCACACCCACGCAGCTGGATGGAGTCTGCTCCATACCTTCACCATCCTCCTAGCAGAACTGTTTAACCCCTCCCATCTCATTACAGTAATATATTTATGATATCACTTTTGAATTTCTTGCCCTTAACAGCCCCAGAAGGCTGGGAGGAAATGAAGCATTTTTGGAAAGTATTTAATGTTACTTCAAGAGGGCAGGAGGCAGTCAGAAAATAGATGGGTGCAGGAACCAAGCTTGGACCGACGGGGCTCTCTGCAGGACAGCTGAGGAAGAGGACTGCACCTACTGAGAGATGCGTGTTCACCTCTCCTGCCTAGGGCTGCAGCCCAGCTCTGGTGCCTGTTGCTTCACTCTTGCTTGAACAATGAAAGAGGGCTGCCGTTTACCACCTGCCCTTCTGCTAGATCTTACTTGACTCCCTGCTCTCCTACAGGGTTTGAAAAGCAGCCTAGGTGCTGTAAAAAGATTCAGCCCATCTATTCATTCAAACATGCACAGGAGGGACCTTGTTTAACACGAAGCTGAAGCCTCACAGATCTAGGGAGGGAAGATGAAGATCTCCACAGCTGGATTGGTATTTCTGGAGCTTTCTGCTCTCTTGACAGCAGCTAGGAGGGGCAGGTGCACCAAGATGTGGGGTAACAGCCTAAGCTACTACATGTTCAAGACTGAGTGTGCTCACTGAGTTCTCCTGTATATACATTTTAAAAGGCTTTTTGATTCTTAGTCCTCCAACACTGCCTTAGAGAAAGGAGTCTGGAAGGACAGAGAAGAGTGCGGTGACACGCCTGTACAAAACGGGATGTTTCAACTCAAAACTTCCAGGCAGCAGAGAAGAAGGGATGTGTGAAGTGAAGCTGCAGTGTGAGCCAAGGGGTTTTGCTGACTTGCTCTTTTTCTCTCTGTAGGTGTTCAGCTCGGTGGGGCCACACTGACCATGCTCAGGAGCTTCTGTCTCCAGCTCATGTCCTTGATTTGGATCCTCTTGGCCCATCATCAGCTTGTGCAAGGTGAGTCTCTGTAGGCCTAGGTCCTTCTCTTTTCCATCCATCTTTCCAAACCTGTCCTTAGCACTAATGAAGTCTCTTCAGTTTCCCATGCAAAATAGAGATGGCCTGACCTGGAATAGCAGAAAACGCTGCTTGGTCATCAATCACCTGAGGGTGACTGGTGGCAACTGTAGAAATCCTTGCCCTGGTACCCACAGGGGTGGCAGCGCCTGAGCAGACTGGCAGTGAGTGGTCCTGCTGCTCTCTCAGTTAGCGTGAATGGAGTCCTGAACCATTCAGCCTGTTCAGGGAGGCAGGGTGAGGGGAAAGAAAGTCCCAGAACTGTATCCAATGAGACAAAATCCCTTCCCAAACATTAGTTTACTCTCCCTCTGCTCCAGATGAGCAATGAATTCCCAAAGCCATCTGCCAGGAGAGATTGTTACAAACAGGAAAGGCGAACGTACCCAGGCTTGGGGCTGAGCAATCCCAGGATGCTGCTGCAGTTCCACAGTGGCTTGTTTTGCAAGGCTGCTATCTTGAGCAGTGGGACCTGCTGCCTCACTGCAGGAAAGTCACATGCACAGGGGATTTCTTGCCCTGCTCACTTTTGTTGGCAGCACAAAATGCTGCTTGGGGAAAACCTGAGCACTCCTCTTGGCACAGGAGCTTTAACCTGTCCCAATCCAGGACAGAGGAGCTTAGCCAGGTGAGAGTGTTCATCTCCTGGACCTGGCCCAGGATTGCACTGGGCTTCTGGAGGAGCTCCCTGCTTCCTGATATTTGCTCTAGTTCTACTGCTCATGGAGCCAAAGTGAACCAGCTCCCCTGTAGAGCTAAGATGCAAGCAAGTGATGGGAAGAGGGGAAGGTGGAAATGAAAGGGGACACCTGGCTGGTGAAAGCAGGCCAGCACCAAGCAGAAGATGAAAAGTAGCACAGCAAGACCATGGCTCAGTTACAGCTTCTGTGGCCTTTAAATAAATAAACAGAACTGGATACGTGGCCCCATGTGATGCCCAGTCCTGCCTCCCATGCTGGAAGAGGAGTGCAGGTAGCTGGGTCCTGGGGGGGGTGCAGGACCCCCAACCAGACTGTTCTGTGTCAATAGCTGCCCCTGGGGGTAGCAACATCCTAGGAGATAAAGAGGAAGCATTCTTTCCGTTTTCACCCTCAGTCCCTTTGTGCTCCTGGCAGTACCTGGCCCTGAGCTTTCCCACCATACTTGCTGCATGACTTTGGGACCAAGGTCCTAGATGGATTAGTTCCTATTACATAGGTTGCCTTAATACACAGACAATCCCAGCTCTTGCCTAGAAGGGCCCAAAATCTAAGGGAAGCAGCAGAGAGAGAATGGGGAACACAACTAGAGTCTGGTTAGTTTTGAAGCAGGGTCTTCAAAACTAAAGAAAATGTTATCACTGCTTGGGTTAGTGTGAAATCCTCATCTCTTGTGTGGCATGAAGATGCTGAAAGGAAGGTTCCCCACCTTAGGAAGGGCAGGATGAGCACTTAGGAAGGAAAAAAAAGCTGTGAGCCAGCAGGGCCACAGGCAGATCAGGAGTTATCTTTAGTCTCTGCTTAACCCAACTCCACGTTACCTGCTTTGTAGGTGATGACTGCAGTGAGCGTTGTAATCTCGCCCATGGCTGCTGTGACCAGGATGGGAAGTGCAGGTACTGCTTGTCTTTGGCTCTCTGCTGCTCCTGACTGTAATTGCTCTGCCTCCCTTGCTGCTGTGTCCCTGGTACCTACACCCCTGCCCTGAGCTGAAGTGCTTCCTCTTCCACTCACCCACACCTAGAATCGAGGACTCTGCTCTCTTCTTACCTGACACCCTCTAGAAGGGGAGATTTCGATTCCTTAGCCTCTTGCTGGTCCCATCCAGCCTTTGCTCCACTTTTTCCAGGGTCCCTACTTTCACACACTGACCAGTGTTGTTCTTCTGAGCCCTTTTTATCTAGATGGGAGCCTAGGGCAGCCCAGCCATGCCTGCGTGATTGGAGACAGCCTTCAGGCTCAGGTGCAATGGGGAAAGTCATCAGGCAGCAGGGCAGACATGGGGGTTGGCCAGCTTGCTTGGCCTCCTCACTGGCTGAGGTAGAGATGCTCTCCCTGAGGGCATGGAAGAGAAGAGCTGCCAGCATGCACATAACTGAGAGCATCAGTGGTCCTCTCTCAGCAGCCTGGGCTGTGGTGAGGGTCTCTGGATGTTTCCATAAAGGGCTTACCAGCAAGTTGGGGGCTACTGCAGCAGAAATGCCTGTGTGATCCCTGGCATGTCAGCTCCAGCTGGTGACCAGATCCCACAGGGTCAAAGCTCAGGGAGAATTGGCTGTTTACCTGGACCCCTCCCTGAAAATTTTTAGGTTGGCCATCTCCCTTTTAGAGAAGGGGAAGAGTTGATGACACCTCCTTCCTGCAGGTACTGAGGGGTAGGTGTTATCCACAGCCCTCTGTAAGCTCAGGGCTGTCCAGGTACGAGTGCATTTTCCCAGACACTATCAGGCACAGGGTATCACCTCCATTCCCATCAAAAAGCCTCTAATTAACATACGTATTTATTTTTTAATCATTTGCCTCATTCCTCATCTCTTCAGAGCAAGAGGCAGTGACAACAGCCAGCCCAGGTGTGAAAGTGCAGCCTTGGGCCAGACCGACAAAGCTGCAGGCATCACACATGGCACTGAAATGAGCAATAGCCATGAAAATGAACCCCCTTCCTTACTCTAGAAACTGTGTTGGTTTTGTTAGGTTTAATTTCATGCTGGTTTGCGTATAGCTTTTGTTGTGGTTTGGTGCCACCTCCGCTCAGTTTTAATCTTGTTACCATTTGATTTCCCCCTTGGAGCTGGCAGGTCTGAGGGATGCCTGCCACTGTAACTAAGTAAAGCTTGGCTTTACTTAGTCATTGCCACTACCCTACTCTCCTGAGACCAGAAGGCTCATGGTGTGCTGCAGGTTTTACCACTGTACTGCCCTTGTGAGCCGGCTAATAAGTCTGTTCTGTACACCAGCCATGGCAAGCAAGGTTTCACAGTTGGATTACAGTGCACTTTGGACAAAAAAATGACACATTATAATGCAAAGGGGTGTAGTGAAACACGTGGTTCTAAGAGGCCTCTTGTTGCTTTTCCTCAGGGAGATCAGGGTTAGGGATAGGCTTTTCTGTGCCTGTCAGACTGGCTGCACAATGAGGGAGGTGCAGGAATTGCTGAGCTAATGCAGTGGTGTATACAGAGCAGCTGGCTGGAGGAAGGCCCGACGTGGGCAGTAGAAGCTGTTTAGCTCTGTTTCTGGCCCCTCACCCTCCCTGGTTGCAGAGGGAGTCTGCTCCTGCTCTGTCTGTTTGCTTCCTTGGAAAAAGGAGGTGCCAGTGTCGACCTCTTCTGGAGGAGGGAGTCAGCAGGTCCACAGGGGTCTTTGGGAGGGTTTCTGAGCACTGCCGTATCTGCAGTGACCCTTCAGGGCACACAGGAAGCTTTTCCACAGCCCCTGACTGGGTCTTCTTGTGCTGCTATGCCCTGTTCCGCAGGTGCGATCCTGGCTGGGAGGGAGAGTACTGCGAGGAGTGTGTGCGTATGCCGGGGTGTCTCCATGGGACGTGCCACCAGCCTTGGCAGTGCATCTGTCACACCGGCTGGGCCGGCAAGTTCTGTGACAAAGGTGAGTCACAGGCTGGACATCCCAGCCCCTGGTGCTGAGGGCAGAAGCCCAGCACATACTGCATGGATGTGTAAGCCAGCATAGCCAATATAGCCAGAATCCACCTGGGCGATGCCGCTTGGGCCGCCTGGGAGATAGGATGTTGCCTGGCTGCCACAGCTGGAACCATTCCCTTCCTGCAGAAGAGGTCAGGCTGCCGGCACCTGCTCCCTGGCTGCATGACAAGAGCTAGCATAACACTGGCCAGCTTCAGGAAATGGAACAGATGAACTCATTGCATTTCTCATGCTGTGTCAGGACTCCAGGCAGCTTCCCCTGCTTCCCCAGGGCTTCCTGCCCTCAGCAGGTAGCTGGTGGACTCCCCTTCTTCAGCCTCAGAGATTCCTTTTTAGCATGGGGTCTTCACTGGCCAGAGAGATGGCATGCACAGCATCTTCCATGACCATGTGGGCACTGCACTGCTGTTACTGCAGGTGCCCATTGGAGGGGAGGAGGGAGAAGCTCCTTTCATTTCTTTATCCCCAATGTGTTTGATGAGTTGTCTTCACACAGCTGGCCACATCAACCCTCTTTTTTGCCTAATTCTCACCTTTTTCTTTCCCCCTCAGACATACATATCTGTGAACACCAGTCCCCATGCCAGAACGGGGCTCAGTGCATCTATGATCGAGATGGAGAATATTCCTGCTTGTGTCCAGAAGGTTTCCACGGAAAAAACTGTGAGATGAAGACAGGGCCATGTGAGAAGGCAGGGTGAGACATTGTAGTGAGATTACAGACAGCATTAACTTTGGGTCACACACTGCCAAGTGGAGGCCCAGCTTAGCTCATTATCTGTGGATTTCTGTGCACCAATGCAGTTAAGTCAAAATCATCTTTGGCTTTGGTTTAGCAGTGTGTTCTGCATGGTCCCACTGGAACAAGGTCTTTGTTGCAATCTGAATAGACTCCTGTCCCTCACTGCTGTAGGTGTGATGAGCTGACACCTGTCATGCCTTTGGGGAGCATCAGGAGAGCGTGTTTCCTCATCAGATCATTTGGCTGAAGACCTTCCCTCGTGGGTGGTGGACCCATGGAAGGCCACAGCCTTTGAGGAGGTCCCACAACCTCTCACTCAAGGCAACAGAAATTCCCACCTGGTCTTCTTGAGATAGCTGCCCCCATGGAGAGACCTGGTGCTGGACACACTGGCCATGCAAGCAGTACTTTATGCTTGCCTCCCTGGGGTGAGGGAAGTTGCTTGCTCTCCAGGGCCATAACCCATCCTTGCTTTCTCCATACAGATCTCCATGCAAGAATGGTGGACAATGTCAAGATGAAAATGGCTTTGCCAGCAACTTCACCTGCCGGTGTCTCGCAGGCTTTGTGGGGGCTCTCTGTGAGCATGACGTGGACGACTGCCTGATGCGCCCCTGTGCCAATGGTGCCACCTGCCATGACGGCATCAACCGCTTCTCCTGCCAGTGCCAGGTGGGCTTTGAAGGGCGTTTCTGCACAATCAACATCAATGACTGCGCCAGTCAGCCGTGCAAAAATGGAGCAAAGTGCTATGACCGCATCAATGACTATGACTGCTTGTGTCCTGACCGTTTCACTGGCAAAACCTGCGAGATCTCCGTCCCTGAGCCCACCTGGTCTCCTCCCTATCACTCTGCAAACCATGAGAATGGCGGGGCTGTGAAAAGCACCACCAGCGAGATGCCAGGGGTGACACAGCCGGAGCCTGTCAGGACCGCAGTCACAGGGCGGCGTGTGGCTAACCACAGTGAGAAAGAGCCGGGGGGAGGGTTGTTGAAAATCTCTGTGAAGGAGGTGGTGACCCAAAGGGACTCGGGGCTGAGCGAAGCCCAGCTGGTGACGGTGCTGGTGTTCGGAGTGCTGACAGCAGTGCTGGTCCTCATCACTGTCCTGCTAATGCTGAGGAACTGGCAGAGGGGCCGTCAGAGGTCAAACTGGTGCCAAAGCCCTTCTCAAGCTGCAAGGAAGCTCCAAGACCAGGAGTGCCAGGTGGGCATGCTCAACACCATCTTGATTGAGCCAAGGAAGACAACAGAGCTGTGAGCTGTGAGGACTCTGAACCAGGCCCTGGGAGGTCATCATGCTGGCTAACCCCTCAAACTGCATCCTGGGGAGCCACACTGTCACCAACCAGGAAGCGGGGAAGAGATTCCAGGACAGCAAACACATCAATGAAACCCTGGGTGTTAAGCATTGGTGTGATGGACCTGCTTGGGTCTGAGCTGTCTCCTGCCTGGCTGGCTCAGCTGGCATCCACGGGCATCTGAGAGGGCTGTGCTGGGCCAGACCTGCAGGGGAGCAGTGGCATGCCACTTGAGGCAGCCCATGCCATGCAGTGCCAGTATCATCAAACATGAGTGCTCAGAAACAGGACAGGTAGTGCTGAGGAAGGCACAGTCCTCTTGCAAGCTGAAATACTGCCAGGCCCTTTGTAGCTCCTCTCTCTGACTACTGAAAGGGGCTTGCCCTCTTTTCTGCTGGTGTTGGGATGTTTCTCCTGGGGTCTTTGGGATGGTTGTCTCCCTGCCCCAGTACTGGATGGGGTAGTTCCTCACTGTTTCTGGAGGCTGTCATTTCAGATGCCATGGCCCCAGAGACCAAGCAAACACCCTTGCTCCCTGGCCTTGTGGTTCTGAGCTGGTTTAAAGAGACTCTGAAGATCATCTGACGTTTCCTCGTGCCCTTTTGCCCTTGTTGATGCCCCCTCCTCTTGCTGTCAGACTTGGCGTTACAAACACGTTCCATACTTTCCTCCTGATGATCCAGGGGTCTTTTTGACCCACTTACCAAACCGTCCTTTCTAGCCATAAATGACCAAGCTCCTTCACCTCTGCAGGGTGCCCTTCTGCCTCACTATTTGCTCCCCTCTGGGGTCCCCTGGGCCTGAGCTGGTCCTTTTCGTATGTCCTCATAGGTGAAACCGGAGACAAGGCTGGAGCTGTGCTGTGACTCACTCAGGAGCAATACAAGATACAGGTCCTCCTTTCCTCTCTGATTCACTCTGAGGCAGGCAGCTGGCACCAACCTTAAATCAGCCATTGTAGCATTTCTTGATAGAACAAAGGCTAAGCTCCCCACAGTGAATGACAGGACAGGCTACCAAGCCTGGGATGACCACAGGAAGCAGGCATGATACTGCCATCTCCACCATTGCTAAGGCATGGCTAAGAGGCAGTAGATGGTCAGGTCATTTAGCCTTTGTACTAGATCTGTTTCTGCCTGTGCTGGTCTGGTGTGCAGCCATCAGTGCCTCTCTGTCAGGGTCAGGGGTTTCTGTGCCTCCTCGCAGGTACAGAGGACTAAGCAGTGGGGAAGAGCCCCCCACAACCCAAACCCTACTACTGGCTTGTAGGGTTGCAGAGCTGGGTTCATCACAGTGTGAAGAGAGCCGAGAAGTCAGCACTTAGGCAGGAGGGAGACCTGAGAGAGGGGACTGCAGCTTCATCAGAAAGATTATTTTTTTAATACATTGATGGATGATGTACCTTTATCAAATAAAACAAGTACAAGCCCAGAAACAGTGTATCAGAGAATCACAAAATAATTCAGTTTGCAAAGGTCCTCTGGACATCAATCTCCTGCTCTCAGCAGATCCAAGTAGAGCAGGTTGCTCAGCTACTTGTTCTCAAGGAGTATCTCCTCACTTCCCTCAAGAATGCAAACCCAGACTGTGGCTGCAGGGGTGGAGATAGCTCCTGTAGCCTCAGGGAAAGGAATGGCACCTAACTCAGGACAGCATAGCAAAGGTGTGCACATACCAGCCATTGCCATGAGAGTGTTGGGAATAAGGGGAAAACCCAAGACTAATCAAAGGGTGCTGATGGGAAGCGCAATATCCTAAAACTGAAAGCAGCTATGGGTTTGTGCAGCTGGGAGCAGGGCAGGAAGGACAGAGAGTTTCCCTTGAAGAAGTGGTCTTGAAATAAACCAGCCTTAGAAGCCTTTAATGTAATTGCATTCTGGTCCTTCGGAGGAAGGCATTCCCCCCTATAAACTGGGGGAAAAGCAGCAAGGTCCCTGGATGCATCCTTCTGGGCTTGGAAAGGTGCCTTCTGCTTTCAGAAGGGAGCAGGTAGGGTTGTCTTTGTGCAGAGTGGGTGGGCACCACTCCTGTATCTGCGTGTGTCAGGAGAAGAAAAGGGACAAGGACCTGAATAACACAGCTTTGCAAGGATGTTTCCACTTTATTTTATATTGCATATATGAGACTAAGTCTCAAACGAGAAGTTACTGATTCTTCAGTGAGTAGAAAATCCCTCTGTAATCTCCAAGGGGAGCCTTAGAGGGGAGCAGTATTTCATCAGCCAGGGTTGCATGACTCTAAACACCAGGTAGTATCTTCCCTATTAAAGGAAAGGCCACAGTGCCATGCTCCTGTCCCTGAGGACACACATTTGCTGTCTGCAGGGAGGAATAAGCCCTTCCTTCACCTCAATGGCTCCTGGCCCTGCAGGGACAGGGCTGGTGGCTGAGGTGAGAGGAAAGCCTGGGAGGGCCTCCTGGGCTCAGCCCCGGAGGGAGGTCATTGCTGCCTGCTGTGCAGGAGGTGCTGGAACAAGGAGCCGTCTTTCTGGCTTAGGTGGGTGGGTGAATCCAGCTCTGCCACTCTCCCAGCTTGCATCACCAGCACGCGGTCTGAATCCAAGATAGTGTTCAGCCTGTGGACAACAAATGCGAGGAGACACGGTGGTGGATCTGAGGAGAAACTCTGGACACTGCTTCCCCTGCTGATAAGAGTGGCCCAAAACATGACCAGCATTAGGATCTGTGGAGGATCTCCCTCTGCACTCGAGGTCACAGCGCAGTTCAGCTCCCCAGAGAGCCTCTGCACACTGCTGAAGTGCATCACCTCTTAGGAGACCACAGTGATGCCTTCCAGTTGTTGGGCTGGGCAGGGCAGGGCACCAGGAACACAGAGAGAAGTTCTGCTGGGGGAGAGCTCAGGGCATACCTGATTCTGGGGTTGCACAAAATGTCTCTAATACCACAGGAGTTAGTGAGTTGCTTCCGTTTGCCCCTACATTTCCTCCCCTACCAGCTCCTGAGGGCAGCAGAAAGAGTTGTACATCAGCTGTTAATCCCCAGTAGTCTGGCATCTTTGCTTATGCCACCACCACCAGTGCCAGACTGCCAACTACAGGACCCATTGCACATATATGTGCCCAGTTCTGCCCAGAGTGCTAGCAGGGCAGCAACCTCTGGCCTTGGGCAGGGAAGACAAGGCAGCAGGCATGCCTTTGCACAGTCATGCAACGTTCAGTGTGAAACTTCAGCCCTACAAAGCTGCAAGTCACAAGGAAGACACTGCACAGGATTTGAGCAGGTAAAAAGCATTACAGAGTTCAGGACTGATTACACTTTCAACCCCAAGAGAGTGCAGACTGCAGCATTGGAAGTGACTTGGAAGGCTAAAAGACAAGTAGAGTGTCACTTCCTATCCTAGATTTCCCCCATCCAATTAATGGTTCACCCAGAGCTGAATGGCATGGAAGACCCATGGGTACAAAACAACCCCAACATGACCTCTCTCTCCTTACTGCTCTCCCTTATTGCCCTTCATCCCAGGGAAAGGGGCTGGAGCCATCTTCAACTCAGTCTTGCTGCCATGCTTTCTGGCACTCCTTCCTCTGCTCGTTCTCCTCTCTAATTACTTCTTCATTAGAGGTGGCCTTCCCACACCCAACCCAAACACACATCTCAGCCCACAGTGCCCTGGCACTTCTATTTATGTATCATATCTCTAGTGTAGGGACCGCATTCCCTTCACACCCCACCTGCTTCCCTCCTACGTGATGTATTTAACAAGACCCATTTGATTCACTTGCCAGGCCCAGCCCACCCTGCCTGTCATCCATCACTCCCACTTCTGTGCAGCAGGACACCAGCCCCTACCACCTGCTCATTTGGTTTTTATTTTTGTGGTAACCTCTGCTTTGAAAAATCCCTCCATATAATTGCATAACTCTCCTCCAAATTCTCCACTTGGCAAAAGTAAGAGCAGAAAACACCACCTAATGCTAATCCATCCCTTCTCCACAGTATTCATGTTTTGCCCTCCTCCCTCCAGCTGCAATCATCTAACTGACCCGACTCTTACACTAAAACTCTCAGATGTGGAATGATCACTGTTGCCCTGTCCTGCCTGGGCAGTGCCTATCTTACTGACATCAGGTGCAGGCTGGGACCAAAACTCAGGATTTTGGAAAACAGAACTATCCAGAAGCTGGCTGCAGCCTTTAGCCGCCGCCAGTCCTGCAGTGCCCTCTACTGAGTTGGAGACACCTACCTGCTCCTCTCCAGTCCCCACACAGCTCCTTTCCATAGGATACATAGTTCTCCATTACTCCTTGTCCTAATTTGGCAGAACCACAAGGCCCAACTCACCCACCCCACTGATCCCAGTAGGCAATGCTCAGGAAGAGCAATTTGTGATACGATGCAGCATTTTGCTCTTTGCTGACACCAATTTCTGGGCATGTTCTCAAATCCAATCATTCCCAACACCCAGCAGAAAAAGCAATAGGCAAGGTCCAGCTTCTGCATTTCAAAAACCTTATCACAGAGACCTCGCTGCTCAGTTCAAGGCTCAGGCACAGCATGTGCAGCCACCTCTACCCACAAGTGGTAGGATGAATTCAGGCACAGAGCGCTGCTTCCTCCATACCTGTGCGCAATCGTCAAAACAGTTTTGTCAGCGAAGCGCTGGCGGATGGTCTGCTGCAGCAGCTGGTCTGTCTTCTGATCCACACTGGCTGTGGCCTCATCGATGCACAGCACCTGCCAGGGATGGAGAGTGAAGAGAGCTGCCAAACACCACAGTGAAGACCTAGAGACAGCCTGAGAAGTTAGCACAGGATGCTCCCATCACACCTCCAACTTCACAACGCTTTCCTCTGCTCTTCCCAGACAGTCACGAGCAGCTCACCCTTCCCCTCACTCCGAAGGAGGCAAGACACTCACCTTGGCCTGCGTCAGGAGGGCTCTTGCCAGACACATCAACTGCCTCTGTCCCAGAGACAGACTTTTTCCCCGCTCTCCCACCTCGCTGTCCAGTCCACCTGCAGGTGTTTAGATCAGCAGTCACCCCATGTGCACAGGGTGCGGGTGCACAGGGCCTCAAACAGCTGTCCCAGTCTAAGGTTTTTCCCGTAGCACACAAAATCCCAATTCTGCTCAGGCCCAGGCCTTGGAAACAGGAGCAACATTTGGCATAGAGATGCCATGCTCCCCCAGAACTAAGGCCTGGATTACTTCTCAGGCACTGCTCTAACATCCACTGAGGCCTGGTTTCATCAGCAAGATTCTGCCACCCAATCTATCACCTGCCAGTCCCTTGCCACTAAATCTCAGTGAATGCCACTGGATCCCATTGAGCTATTTCCATGCTGGTCCTAGGGTAACCTTTCCTAACCCATTGCTGACTGCATCCACCTGGCCCTTTTCCTCAGCTCCCTGACTGAGCTGAGGCCTTCTCTCCTCTCCCAGTACCAGTGCTCACCAGCTGCTTCTCTCTGGGTTCCGACTCACCCATCTGAGTAACAGCATCCCGCAGGTGGCACTGCTCTAGCACTTCGTAGAGCTCAGCATCTGTCCGCTTTCCCTGGGGGTCCAAATTCTCTCGGATTGAGCCACTGAACAAAAATGGATCCTGGGGGATGATGGCCAGCCTAGATCTGCAAGCAAACAAAAGCTGAGGGCTCATAGGATGGAGTCTGCAGAAAAGCAAAGGCCTCCTATTTTTTTCATGGGGTGTCTTAGAAATCTTAGAGGCACAGAGACATGGGTCACATATTCAGCCTGGTTTCCTTAGCACAGCTGTTCAGAAACAATAGAGAAACTCACGAGAAGCTGCCACAGTCAGACAAGAGGCTGCCACAAAGTGAGTCCTTTGCTCCTCACTCTTCACTTTGGCAGCCAACCACTGACAGCTCTCAGCCTCTGTGCCCCATCAGCTCCCCTTCACTCTGCTCAGCCCTCCATACCTCAGCTCCTCCAACCCCACCAGCCGGCTGTCAACACCATCCAGGAGAATCTGGCCTGATTTCAGCTCCACCATACGGAAAAGGGCCAAGAAAAGGGTGGATTTTCCAGATCCTGTGCGACCCACAATCCCCAGCTTCTCTCCAGGGTAAACAGTGAAGGTCACACCATCAAGTACATTAGGCAAGCCTTCTCTGTAGGCCAGGACCACTTCCTGGAACTCCACAAGCCCTTGGCTTGGCCAGTCAGCCGCAACCTAAGAGGGATATCCAGGTGAGAAAGGGTATGATAGTGATTGACTGTCATCTTCTGCCTCACCTCCCCACAGGCCAAGCCCCCTCCCTCCCTTCAGATGGCAGAACCAACAGACAGCCCAGTTCCAACTCCAGCCTGCTCCTAGGCTTCTTTTTCTCTCACAGCTTTTATCCAGCACCTGTTCTGCCCCCCTACTCCTTCCCATCATTCCAGCCTTCACCAACTGCTGCCAGAGATTCATCCTCCCCAGGGGATGTACTGGTAAAAGTTAAGTGATCAAGGTGGTTTCTGTGGATAGGGGCCCTCTGCTCATTCACTGCAACCCTGTGATCTCCACAGAAGCAAAGTGCAGGAACAGAGCCAGAAGATGGGCCAGGCCCTGAGAACACATTTGAGCTTTTACCTGGACCAATTTATCCTGGGGCTCCATGGGGATGTCTGTGGTGTACTCCTCTGTCCGCTCCACACTCACCATCATGATCTCTGTCTGAGTGAAGCTGGAAATGAGGATTGAAAGCAGGTTTGTGACAGACAGGGCATATGAAAGTGCCAGGCCCACAAGTCCTGCAAGGACAAAAGCATAAGCAAGAATGTTACCAGCAGGAAAGGAGCTGCAATCTCGGTGGCTGAACAAAAAGTGCAAAGAAAGGATCTGGAGTCTAGGATCCCACTTGAGGATGGGGATACACAGGAGCAGGAACAGGACCTGAAGCACTATATTGTGGGTGACTTGCAGAGGAACAGGAAGCAGGAGCTCTGGATCTTACCCCAGTGTAGGAAAATGTGCAGCTCTGGGCTAGGAGGGGAGGAACCCCTAAGCTACAGCCAAGGAATGGACATAAATCAGTCCCTGGAAGTCTACCTGGATTTCCCAGTTGCTTCTGGTGCTGGATGATGGCAATTCCTGCAATAGCGGTAACCACAGCAACGCCAATCATCTGCAAGCGGATGTCCAGCCACTCCATTGCTGTGTTGCTGGCAAAGAGGCAGCGCTGGTTCTGCTCCAGGCGCAGCTGATTCTCCAACTCAAACCTGCCAGGCACAAAACAGAGGTTTGCTCTGCTCAATCTCCATTCCTGTTGCTCCAGACCAAGGGCAATCCAGCCATGCTATAACCAGCCCCACATCAGGAAGGCCATGGCTATAAAGCCAAAGCTCTGTCTCTCCAGATGCTTGTACTTTCCACTCACCTCTGTGTTGCCCGCATGGCTCTGATGCTGCTCAGTCCTGAGAGGGTCTCTGAGAAGTGAGTGTAAATGGGAGACAGGGTGATGCTGTAAAGGCGCTTGAGCTCCCGGGATGTGCGTCGGTAATAGCGTTGAAGGGAGGAGTAGAGTACAGTCAGAGGAAGTAAGACCAGGACAATCCAAGGGAGGCCATAAGTGATTATCACTAGCATGCCCAAGAGCTGGTATATGTTGGCCAGGAAGATGTTGAGGATAAATGGCAGGCTGCTATCCACACAGTACAGATCTGAGGAGAAGCGGTTTAGGATCCGGCCTGTTGGTGTGGTGTCAAAGAAGGTGACTGTGGCCTGACAATAAAGGGAACCAGAAAAAGCAAGCCAGTCAGCTGCAGTGAGACCCAGCCACAGAACAGTATGCATAACAGCAACACCAAGGGAAGCAGATAAGGCCACAGAGGGGTGACCACCACAACCCACCTCCTTTCCTCAGCTGGAGAAGAAATCTTAACCTCCAAAGCCAGCATCCACTAGCAGCCAAACAACTCACACTGTTTGCATGGTAAAAGGTACAGCTCTTCTGTAGCAAATGGCAGACAGCTACCGAGCTAGCAGTCACTCAGATGCCATACTGGCCCACCAGCAGCAAGTGAGGCAATTCTAGCCTCTTATCCAAACTTCCAGTAATTGAATCCTAACTCTAGCCTGAGGACCCAAGGAAGCCCAAAACATAAAGTTAACTGGTACATGCCAGCAAGGGGCAGTCCCATGGTGTAAAGGAGAGCACTCTGGCCTCTGAATCCCAAGGTTCTGAGTTTGAATCTCAGTGGGGACCATCCCCTGGCAGTTCAATGCCTCCCTGCCATCCGATCCTGTCACATCTCGGATGCTCAGCAGGGTCAGCCCCGGTTAGTACCGGGTGCTGCAGACAGTCCTGAGGACTTCACTGTCACTGTCCAAGCTCACTCAGCCATGGCAAATGGACCTCAGGACTTAAACAGTGGGGCCAGTTCTGTGCACGCTGTGCCTCACCTAAAACATCCACTGCGCAGGCTGGAAGGGCACACCCATGTGGGGGAGCCCTGCCCAAATCTTCGTTCGTGAAGTCTGGCCATACATACATACATACATACATACATACTTTTTAATGCCAGCTATGGTCTTCCATATGTCTTTTCTCCTGTTTACCTCATTGTAATGCTTTCTTCCCACTTACAAAATATTTAGTTCTGACCTATTAAAAAGATGCACAATTTAGAAACCATTTAACAAGTGTCATTTACAGTAACCTCAATTTACTAACCTCATACTTTTCAGCACTATTGATTGTTATGGTATTTGCTTTCCACTGACTTTGTAGTTCTCCTGAAACTTGCCAGATATTTGTAACAGTATCTTCAGAGTGCTTTTGAAGTCCCACCATCAGTGTTCCACTCCTTTGACTGACCCAGTAATGAAATGTAATCTAGGACAAAAAAAGGTCTGATTATTCCAGGGAAATACTATGACGAGCAATGTAATACAAATATTAGGCATCAAAATACCTGGCAAACATGTTCTTCTTCAGTTGGAAGGAAAACATTTGTTCTTATAGTTGCAGAAGCGTGTTGCATTTCAGAGGACAATGAGAGGAAATAGGCTATTAAAAGGAATAAAAATAGAAAACTTAGATGTTTGGGGAAACCCCCCCAAAAACAATAAAACAAGAAGAGGCATATATATATAGATATAAATTATTAACTAAAAAACCAGCTAGAACTTTTCTCCCTGAAAAAAACTAACACTTGTAGCCATTGTGTGCCAAGCTTTTTTTCTTTTTTTCATACTAAATATTGTTTAGTTACTATTATTATCCTCTGTGTTCCAGCTAAAATTTCAAGTGGGGTTCCAAAATGCTTCATGTGCTGATGCATACTCAATCTAGAAGTGCAACATTTTGGGACAAAGGGAGACTAACTCAGCAAGCTGATCAAAGACTTTAAATCCCAGTTATTGAATAGATCACATATTCCATGCCTAAGCATCAAACTGCTGTAACTAACAATACAGATTTATTGTAGATTTATCATGACAGTTCAGGTCTTGAAGGAGGTGGTGGAAAATGGGAGAGGAGACTGTGGTGATCTTATAAGTTCTGGTGGTGTTCAGACAGGTGTCTGGGTTTTTGCTGTGCAGAAAATTGCCCACTGCAAAGAGAATGTTGTGGTATCCCTGGACACATTCCCAATACACACAGTTGTCTTTAGTATTTCAAAGTTACCATTAGAGATGCCATTATCTTTCCATTTTTAAAACAAGTCCTTGCTTCACTTAAAAGTGTAAAAGATCAACAAGAGTCAGTGAAATATGGTTGTTTCCATGTCTTTTGACTGATCATGTCTCTTCCTGACAATATTGTTTTAGATCTTGTAAAAGATGGAAGGCAGCCACCCTATTTTAGGATAACAAATACTGCTAGTCAAAATTTGGCTCTTCCTGAACCTGAAGATTTCAGAGCTATTAGATGTTAAAGGATGCAAGGAGAAAAATAAAGAATAAAAATGATCAATCTATTTTTAATTTTTTTTCCTTCCTTTCCCTTCTCTCCTCCTTCTCAAAGTAAACTGTCATCCTCTGACATTAACATGCAAATGAAAGGAGGAAGATGAAGGAGAAAAAAATTCAAGTGGGGCTCAAGGAATAAAAAAAAATAGTCCTAAAAACAAAGACTACTACAGAAACCAGATAATAGAGGATATGTCAGATCATCTAAATACCTCATTTTTTAAACCACCCACCTTGACTTCTCATCCTTACATGCACCTGGAAAGCCACTGACCAAGCACTATGAGCAAAGCTCAGTGCTGGAGCCAGCTGAGCGATTCCCCACAGAAGAGCATTTTGCAGCCTCTGCCAGGGCAATGGCCATGGCTCCCCATGGTTTTAGACCTTTGCTGACTTCTCAGGAAGCACGTTCAGAGCCTGCCAGATTCAAGGATATTCTTCCTACCCACAACAGATGGCTTGGTGCCTCTGCAGAACCCTGCCCCAACCCCAATCTGTTCCACTGGCTGTTAACTTCCATAAATTTTTGAAAATTTTCCTTTAGTTCCCTAAAGAGAAATAGATCTAAGACTCAAAAACATATTTTTATCTGCTACAGAAATTTTAAGTTTTACACAGATGGGAGAGAAATAATAATTTTAAGAAATTCTTTGATTTCACATTAGACCTCTACATAGATAATAGTTTTATTTAGTAAAACTAGGTAGTGTTTTATTTTAGTTTGGGCATTTTTTAAAGTTGTCACTGGTCTGTTCAACTACTTTTTCAGTGAAAAAAAACCAACATGAGAAACAGTGCTAAAATCCCATGTTGGGTTCTAGTAAATGATTACATAAATCTTCAAAGGAGTTACATCTACCAAGTGATCTTTGCTCTTTTGCTAATGTGTGTGTATTATCCTGACAGCAGGAAGTCTTTACCACTCTGTCACAGAGCACACTTTGCTCAATTGTCACCATAAGGATAATTTATGGGTGTTAAGCAGGAACCAACACAAAACTGATTCAAGTATTTGAGCTTTCTGTTGCCTGAATGAAGTAACTCAGGTTAACATTGTTACCACACAATTCAGACCTGGAAGATACAACAGTGACTGAGCACCAAACCCAAGTAAATGTGACCGAATTGTTCAGGTGACTAAGCAGTTTCCTATGCCTGTAACAAACACTTTTGCTGTCCACGTAAGTTAAATTTCCCCTCCCCACCAGTTCTTTGCAAGATAAGGGTAATCTTTTTTTATGGGTTATAAGCAAGAGTATCTTTCCGGTCTTTGCTACGTTCTGATGTGGTGTGTATTACCAATCATGCACAAATCCTAGAATCTTCAACTAGAGTAAGACTGTTGTCTGGTTAACCAATTTTGATTCTAGCCAAAACTTTGCTATATTTATATTCCCTGGTATTTTTTTCTTAATGTGCCTCTTGATGAGAAGAGCTGTTACTATTTTAAAGATAAATTATTTTATAGCTTACATACTTGAAATACA
The DNA here is from genome assembly GCA_026770055.1 of Myrmophylax atrothorax. NCBI lineage: Eukaryota > Metazoa > Chordata > Aves > Passeriformes > Thamnophilidae > Myrmophylax > Myrmophylax atrothorax. Next base: position 36,779,983 of record JAOXXN010000446.1, on the reverse strand, counting down.
GCTTATATTCTTGAAAATTTTTGGTAGTTGTTCAAATTTTTTTGCCAATATCAGTTTAAATCAACATGCATTTTAGAGCAGCCTTATTTTCAGAAGCATGGTACACACAGCAGGATGTGCTTGTGTGCTACACACAAGCAAAACCTGAAGTTGTTAAAAGTACATCACATGTATAAAGTTTCCTAATTACAAAGTATCATAAGCATTGCCCACTGCAGAATAAGAACTTACAGTAAAATGTGGAATGGCTTTTTTTTGAAGATATTTTTTCAATGAAAATATTTTAAAATAGCATGCCATTTTCATCTGCTGATTTCTAAGCAAGATTTCCATGCATTCTTCTTGAAAGCACCAGTTCATACTCAGCATTATATGGAACTTTTACCTGTTTGGTAGCTCATGCAACGTGTAGGAGGTGCTGCCTACTCTAGAAGAGTACAGATTTCCACACTCCCATTTAATTACAGTTTGAGAGCGAGGTAGACACCTGGGGTAATCAGTCTCACAACAACACTTGCATCCCACAAAGGGCTATGTTCTTGTACACTCCCCAACACTGCACTCCTGCCTGCAGGTGCTCGAACTGGGGGCTGCCACAGCATTGCTTATGCTCAGGAGAGGTGGGAAGGTGTGGGTGCAGAGGAAGGGAAAGAGAATAACTGAAAATATGGAGAACTACACCATTATTAGGCTGCTCTCAAATTCATGTTGATTTAAACTGATGTTGGCAGAAAAATTTGCTATGAGATCAGAAGTATGTATCCCCATGTATTCTTTCCCTTCTTTCTTGCTTGCTTAAAGCCTTCCAACAGCTTTAGAAAGCAGGAGAAGGCTTGCTGCAGCTAAAAGATGTGACTTGAGTTGGCTAAAAGGTTACAAACAAAATCATGTATTACAGAAGGAAGAAGACAGGCTTCAGAAAGCAGGATTAAGCTGGCAATAGGAAAAGTATAAGGGATATATTTTGTCTGAGGACAGAGAAAAGGAATTAGCTAAGCGACAGTCTTTGAGGCAAAATGGAATTGGAATAAGATCTAGAAAAAAGCTGGCTCAAACAGGCCGTCAAAGCTTACCCTGTCCCCAGATACAAATTCATCTTCTCTCAAAACATTTGGAGCAGTAATATTAGCCACAGATAACAGATACACACACTCCAGGAATTCACTAGTCCAAGAAAAACTGAAAATACATCCCAAATTTCCTAAACTTTGCAATCATCAAGAGTGACTTTATCAGCTAATATCTCCAAAACAGGTAATTGTAATCACCTAAAAACCTAGACATCTGTGGTCAGAAAGCATGTGGCAGAATATAATTGAACTATCAAGAAATTAGCAAAATTAAGCAAATAAAACAGAAAATGACATAATTTTTATAAGTCCAGAGTTTCCTCAAAGAACATGAGGATTCTTACCACTCTCATTCCCCTTGTGGTCAGAGTACGGTGGTCCTATGCCAGATTGCCCATTTCTTCTTATCCACCCAGGCTGGAAATTGAAATCTTGAAGAGCTTTGCATAGATTTGTTTCAAAATCACACTTGTCACAGGATAAACCTGAATTGAAGAAAAAACCCACACAATTAAAAACTCAAAAACAGAATCAAAAGGATATATTTTCACCATCACTTGCTGTTTAAGTAGCACACAGGAAAATTCCAAACAGGCTGCTGAAAAAAAGGTGAGAAACACCAGAATTTTTAAATCATGAGCAAAGAGAAACCGGACAGTGAAAAAGAGATGAGATAGAAGAAGCATTGGGGGGAAAAACCAAAAAAACAAAACAACTCAAAACCAAAAACCAAAAGAGACCACCAAGCCCTCCCTTCAGCAAACCAAATCTGAACTAGTCTATTTATATTATATTACTATACCATATGCTCTTTGCTTCACAAATATGTGTGCAGCTACTTATTAGCAGGAAACTCTCCAAGCCAGCATAGTTTACATGCAGAGCCTAGTTTTAAAATACACTGCAGCTATCAGGTGAAAAAATTCAGTATATCTCTTGTTTGTCCAGGGTTCTTGTGTAGAAAAACAAAGACTTAACACCAGAAAATAATCAGATAGCAGGTTTTTTTCTATTCCACTACTGTTTATTTCACCATTTCGGAACATGCATTTGTTGGGAACTTGGGATGCAAGCCTATTCCCAGAAGAAATCCCAGAAATCCCAGAAGTCCTAACAACAGAAACACGAGACTCATCATCATACTCCAAACTTGGCCAGTGCTCATAGTCTTTACAAAGTTGCTGTATTAAAGCAGAAACCACATTACTCAGAAAAGAGCTGAAATGAGTCCTCAGAACAAGATGATCTCCCCAATTGCTTTTCTTCTGCCTTATTTCTGGCAGTGCACATAGCAATGTGGTAAGGAAGGACTGTTTTTCCACCTTCCAAATTCACCTTTAGGGAAGAACTGGTTGGAAAAGGGAGGCAGAACATGTTTTTCTGACACAGACTCAGTTTGGTGTGCCAGTTCCTTTAGGGAAGTTGAGGAGGGTATGCAACAAGATAAATAATTGCTTCCAGGGATGGAGGGACAAATGTTTGTTTCTGCATGGGTGTCAGACAGCCCTTCATGCCTCATATCCAAGCTGAATGAAAGAGCTTGAACGTGCCTGACAGGATGAACAGACCCATTCCTTGAACCATACATTGTAGTGATGGAAGGATTTAATTTTTTAAAAAAAGTCTAAGCAGATGCATCTCTGAAGAGCAAACTTATTGCCCTTCACCCCAAGCAGAACATCTGGTGTGTCTCCAGATTTTTTGTGCTGTGTGGAAACTTTCAGTTCACCCACCTTTTCTCTAACACAGCAGAGGAAGGTGGGTTAAGAACCTGCCTTCTAACTGTGATTCTGGTTAGACACAAGCTACCATGCCTTTGCACTCCCTCTCGAATTGGTGCTTGCTCCAGACCCCTGGAAATACTTTTGGTCTGTTCTATATTGTCATAGTGCACTAATAATTTTAAATAAAGTTGCCACCGCAGCATTTATAGTCACACTATGATGTTCATTTTCATGGCAGTGATATTCACATGAGTTTACTGCAACAATTAATTACAAGGTGAGAGAGGGGAAAACAGAAATAGTTCATGTAAGCATATCAGACTCAAGTTAATGTGCAGGTTGGCTGATTCTTCAACCAACTTTTTATTGCTACTTTTATTCCTTAGCTCTTTAAGAGCTGAAAAGCATGTCAGCAGTTCATCAAAAGCACAAACACTGCTGAAGTATATCTGTTTCATATTGTATGAAATGCACCAAATCATATTCAATATTTCTTCAGGAATTTTCTCATAGATAAAAAACCAATTGCAAATCAATATTCACAAAACAACAAGAATAGGACCTTCTTAAAGTAAAAAAAATAAATCCTTGATCGTTCATTGTCATTTTTCAAGGCAATATTCATTTTCAGAGAAAATATAACTTGGAAAACAAATGTAAATTTGCTGGAAGTTAGATTTACAAATGTAAAGTCACTGCTTAGAGCAAAAAATGTGTGAACAAAACAAATATTTTAAATAAATATTATGGAAAAATTCCAAGCCTCACAGGAACACACAACAGTTTAAGGTTCTATTTCAAGTGTGCATATGTATAAAATCTCAGTTTAGGATATTCTGGGAGCAAAATATTTCTAAGAGTTACTAGTTTTTGTTCTTTCTCTGCTGAACATTTTGCAATATGAAGACCCAATTAACAACAAAAACTGAAATTCCAAATTTTATATATTTTCACTGCAGATACTTTCTTAAACCTGAGTAGAGCCCAGAGAAAAGAGCAGGAACCTTTCAGCAATATGAGAGATCACAAGCTGAAACCTAAGTGGAAAACCAGTTTTGCTATAATCCCAAATCAGAAAAAAAGAGTGGCAGCAGGATGAATCTTCAATTTGACAGCCAGATCTGTATCTTTGTATCTGACAGCTGACTTATCTCCTGGAGTAATCCAGAGTATTATCCAAGCAGCCCCAGCACACAGGCTGTCTCTCAAAGCCTAATTCTACATCCTTTCCTCAGTCATATTAAAACACAACATCATTTGATATTTAGGTCTTTTAGAGAACCCATAGGCTCATTTTTCTAAATCAGTCTTTGGAACTACCCTTAATTCTTTCCTTTCATATAAACATTTGTCTATAGCAGTATTCTCTAAAAAAATTAAGTGTAAAAAGCCTCAATAAAAATTAATGGAAAAATGCATCTATTCATCTATATCATACAATCATAACAGAAGGTGCTACCTGGAGGAATGCCCTGTCTAAGACAACAAAAACTAAGCACAATGAAAATTTCAAAGCTATACAATGGAACTTAGCATAGCCATCACTCATGCAAGTGATACAAAATATGCTAATCTGAGATAGACATGTCAAACAGAATTTCCAGCCATTGCCATTTTTATACAGCACAATAAACTTACAAATGTGTATTGATATCCAATACATCTAATATAATCTTAACAATTGTTTTATTTGAGAGAAATAAAGAATCAAGTCTCCTAGAGTTCATTCTAGACTTCTGTTCAAACAGATCTCTGCATAGTATTTGAATAAAACAGGGAGTTCTATTGGAGGAAGGGAAACTTCATGTAGGTGGGCACACAATTGTAATCTGAAGAATCTGGATTTAAGTTACTGCTGTTTCTCACGGATATCAGCCAAATTCAGTAGTAACTAAAAATCTAATTAGCATTTTTCAGAGTGCTCAGAAAGAGAGAGGCTCCTCTAAGGAAAATATATTCCATATATAAAGTGAAATTTTAAAATCCTAACAAATATGTTAGCTTCCTTTGTTGCACAGCGAGTAAAAGAACTTAGATAAGCTTTTTAATTTAGAATTACAACTTTTGATAAATTTAAGCTCTTCTCTACACTCCAGAATCAAAATCCTCAAGGAGAAGGACTACCTTATGCATCATGTGAAATTATTTGCAGCATCATTTTGTACAGGATTCTGGAAATACTAGAATTCTGATGCAAATTTACTTGGGCACTAGTAGTTAAAATTGGCTCTCACTGCTTAGATCAGTTCTTTACAGGACACAGCAGCAACCGTTTTTGTAAACTCTGAATGTGACAAAGCTTCTGAATTCAAGAAAATTTCCCTTGTATACGGTTTTTTTTAAAAAAGGTGCTTTTGTTTATACCTTGGTCAAGGTATTTTGGATTAAATCTGAATTCTATCAAACAATTCTACTTCAAATTAAGGGAAAAGGTTTTACTTGCTGAATCTCCATTTAATTTGGATGAGAAAACACTTGCTTTGCTGTATAATATCCATATGAAGGTTTATGAGAGACTTGGACTTTACAGATGTTAAAAATTAAACAGGAAAAATCAAAATGAAGCTGGAAGAAACTTTCTTTAAAATAAAGGATTCTCAAACATTTTTGCTATATAACCCTCCAGTCCTCTCTGCTGCCACGTTCAGTTATCAAACTACCACACTTATGCTGAAGCACACTGAGACCTACCTCTTTTCTCATCACTGCTCTCTCCACACTGGTTGGTGCAGATGCATATTTCTCCAGGAGCAGAAGAGGAGCCATCACCACGCTGACATCCACTTCCTGGGGATGACTGAGTACCTACCAGAGCAAAGCAATATAACACACAGAAGTATATGAGTCTGTTCATGGGCTTTAGTACTATCCAAGCTTTCACTTGGAAAATAATTACTTTAACTGTCTAGCACTGATCACAAAGTATCTTTGACCAAGCTGTATTTACACACATCTCTCAGTGAGACGTTTTTAGAACCTCACTTCTGAAACTGCAGCTTAAGGGTAATATGTCTTCTGATAAGCAGTGACTTTCAACCCCTTGTGTCTTGGGATAATATTTAACTGAATTATAACATTGTTTTATGAGTAAAAAAATTTGACACATGCTCTGCAAGTCAATTGTGTATCATTAACTTTCTGATCAGATTTATTGCCCAATGGCTTGAAAATATATCAGATCAGAAAATAACAGGGAAACAGTAGAATTACTAACTGAACAACATTCACAAAAGCCTCTTTGCTCAGAGGGAGTTGATAAATGCTTACAAAACATATTGAGAATTTGAGTATCAGATGTAGAAAACAGTTGAGAAATTCGAAGTTGATTTTGCATCAAAAGGTTTGTAAAAATTCCATCTCTTGTACTGATGGAGTCCTTCCATACAAGGATGCTTTAGGAATGTGTTTCACCATGTTTCCATGTTTCTCACACAGATGACTCAAGGATCTTGAAATGGAGGAGGAGGAGTAGGGATAGAGATCCAGACAATTCAAAAAGCCAACCTTGTGAGAGAATATGGAATCAGCTTGTTTCATTCAGCCAAGCATCACATGAAAACAAGGAAATTATATTAATGAAGTACCTTAAGCACTGTAGATGCCCCAAACCTAGGGGACAGATAGATAGTAGAAAAAAAGAGAAGTTGATTACAAAAGCTAAAGAACAGTATCAGCCCTAGGCAAATGACAGTGAGAACTACACAAAATTAGACTGACAATCATGTAAGCCTGACACTCCTTTAATAGGAATAGTGGGATGAAAAAAATCTACTCTATGACAGACTTGTATTACCTTACTAAAAGGCTCATACAATTTCCCAAGTGGCAGCTTGCAACAAGGACTGAAGCCAGCAGGTCTGGAGATTTCGTCACCTACAAATTTATAAAATCAAGTAAGGGGAATGAACATTCCACTGTGCCTAACACCAATTTTCCTGTTAGCCCTGGTGAACAGAATTAAGACATATCTGTAACTAAAGCATGCATACTGTAAAGCACAAGTTCTATAGTATCTGCAAAGAGAAACAGGCAGCCTCTGCCTGGAAGCTTATCAGTCATTACAGATCCTTATTTTCATAATGTAAGAGATCTCTTCAGAGAGTGCAAAGATTACTATTCCAACACCGCCTGAGGGGGAACAGTGCAAGGTCTGATGCAACTTCCTATTATCTCCAACACCAGAGGCAGACACATGGTTATTGTAATAAAGGTTCCCATTCTGCCTAGAAAGCATTTTCCAGTTCATTTGGTTCAACTCCACCCTTTTCATCACTATTTCTGTGGACATCATGTTATCTGCTTTATTTTAATGCTTTGTCCTTAGGCCATGGAGTTGTTTGAAAAACTTCCTGATGAAAAGCAGAGCTATGAATAAATTAGCTAAGAGCTCATTGAGAGGTAGATAGATAGATAGATAGAGAGAGAGATAGACAGACAGACAGACAGATACTCTTCAAGAATGTGCATCATTAAATTGTTTGCTTGCATTCTCTAAGTACAGCTTAGATTAAAACCTTATATTAAAAAAGCCATATAATATCATGTTACCACATTTGTAAAGGCTGAAATATTTGTTCTATTCAGCTGCTTCATTTTCCAGTTAATTTTCTCCAACATACAAAAGTTTATAAGTTCATCTTATTTCTTCTTTTCCTCTATATTTTCTAAAAGTCCTCACACTGATGTACTTCACAATGACAGAGTTTCCCTATCTTTCAGCTTTCTCCCATGTTGTTAAAACTCCCACTCCATTGTTCTAAACTGTTGTACTGCTCTGCCTATAGTATAAAACTGCATACAAGTATTCTGAGTCAAAGGGGAATTTTTACGGAAACTGGTATCCATTTCCACTGCAATATGCTCTAAAACATTAATAATAAGAAAATTTGCATAACCCGAAGAATCCAGAACCACAATAAAATCTGTTATGAGTGGAAATAAATGTAAAATGTCTCAAATATTCAGGTAGCATTTAGGATGTTATCTAAGGATCTTTAGTGAAGGGGGGGGGAAAGGTATTTTAGTGAAGGTCTAACAGAAAGTGCAAAACCAAAGGAAAGGTGTCTTTTTTTTTTTTTGCAAGTGTTTTGCTATGTACAAATAGAGAGAGTTTCCTGATGAGTGCAACAATTCAGCCCTCTTGTCAGCTAACAATGAGAACATAGGTTTTTTTAGTTCGGAGAATCCTGTTAAAAGGGACAAATAGATAACTCAGAAGAAAAGGACTTTCAGAAAAAGTCAAAAGGACAAACTATTCAAGTGCTGGACTGCAAGCAACTTGAAAACAAAAAGAAAAACCAGAAAGGAGTTTGAATGAAGAGTATAAACTTGTAGAAACATGCAGGATGCCTGAAAAGCAGAAGGATGGGCACTAATCAAAGGGTATTTTTTAAAGCAGCAGAGAAATATTGCAGAGCAAGTGAAGACTAAAAGGAAAGCAAGCAGAGCCAGGGACTATGTCTGTTCTCAAAGTTACTTTAGCAAACAAGCAGTTATTGAAAAGAAAAAAAAAATATTCCTTGAAGCTTACATCAAAGCTGGATTTATCTGGCTTAGCCTAATTAATTTAATTTAAGGCAAGACAAAATATTTCATGCACGTGAAGAAAGATTGCCCACTCAGCCTTCAACCTGTTTAGGTAAATCAGCCAAAAAAGTTGTAGATATTTAATTTAGGACTTTAAAAAAAAAAAAATCTTAGAAAGAAGTCCAAATAGGCTCTGAAATGGAGCCAGAAAAGTTTTGCATTTTTAAGTCCATTTTTCATGTGATCAGAATGTTATTTGCTTAAGCAGAATATGGATTGCAGTTAGTAATTCTCCATTAAGTTTTTGCAGAGCCAGTTATTATCAACAATGAAATAGGAAAGAACTGGAAAACTGGGATGTGAGCATTGTCATCTGAAAACAGGGTTCAAGTGTTGCTGCAACTACTAACTTTCTTTCAGCAAAACGTCTTATTAGTAGAAACCAGCCATAATTTCTGAGAAACTGAAATTTCATTGTTTAATATGACCTTTTAATAGCAAGATTTTAATTTTTTTAATGTGATGAGAATAGAGACCAGTCCTGTGCCAGTGTATATATTTTTAATGTATATCTCATTTTCTCTTAATGTACAGTTTTAGTAAACATCATTAATTTTAACACAATCCTCCCAATTTTTTATACAAGAAAAATTTTAGCCAATCATTAATAAAAACATCAAAACCATATTTTTAAATAATTCACAAATATTCAGACTTCATTTTGAGAGCCCATTCTCAAAATATGCTATTCATGTTATCATATGAATGACTCTAGTTTTTAATTGTCAGATTGGAATTGAAAGAAATCTGCACAGCAAAGAAAGTCAAGAAATCACAGTTACCCCAAGCTGATCCCATTTTTAACAAGAATTGACAGAATTCTTTACTTTGATGTGAAAGGCAATAATTGCATAGAATCTGCTTCCAGCTGAGTGACACTAATTCAATAGTTATCTTGAAAGAGGACTAAAATACTAGTACATTTGATTAAAAACCATTCTAAGTCTTCTTACCACTCATCTTCATTTGCTGAAAGAAATTGGTAAAGCCAATTGAGAGGTTAAAACCAAACTTCATTCATGGCTCAGTGTACAGCATGGACACCACAGGTACAACTAGTGAAGGAAAAAAACTCCATAGTATTAAGGAAAAGTGTGATGAACTAGATATAATCAGGTCAATCAAAGTCCTAGACCATTATAGACTGACACAACACTACACTCCAGGAAAAAAATTGGTAGCATAATTTCCATCTTTGCAATGACAAACAATATTACATTCAGGAGGTGATCACCTATGCTGATGAAATAGAGAAAATAATCAATGCGAGATACAAAGGTTTCATTTAATCCCTATGTGTACCATGTGATACAAATTGTCTCTGCACCAAGAGTTTGGAGGAAAAATACTTCAGTTCTGAACTGTCAAGAACTCAGTACAAGTGCCTTTTTTTCTCTAAACTCCAAACTAAGCAGGGGGAAAAATATACCAAAAATGCATCTAGTCCATAAAGCAACATCCTATTAGAAGGCAAAACTATTAATTGGCATAAACTTTGATCAGGCAGAAACATCTCCTGCCTACTATATGTTCCTTCAGAGCAATTGGAGCAAGAATGGAATAAAGATTTTCTCAGTAATTGCTTTCCAGACCAAAAACTTGCAACAGAATTCAGCACATAGTTCTCCCACACAGTCTTGTCCAAGTAAATAGGAAAGCCTTCCATCACATCATTCTACCAAGCATTTTGGTTCTGTTCTCTCCTATAAGCAACTCCATGGTCTCTGTAACTAATTTATCAAGTAGCACTGTGCCACAGGAGAGTGGAACCCATGGGGCAGAGGACCTGAGGCATGATGTAATGTGAAATATTACATCACATATTTCACAAGGTATTTAACTCAAACACTCCAGACTGGTTCCATGGAAGAAACTTCATCCCTAAGAATTATAAATACACCTAGCTTTCTTTCAGATTTTGAAGACAAAAGTATATAATAAAGATTAAACCTGAACCAAATTAAACAGTTCTGCTATCTCAACTCATCTATTCTAACCTTGGTTACTAGAGACTGAGACACTGACCAAAGGCTTTACAAACAGCACAGGCAGACAAACACCATCCCAGGCCAAATCATCCAAAGATGTCTAGCTCTGAGTGAAACAAGTCCTTTAGAGATGCCCAGTGTTTTCTAACAGTAAAATAAGCTTACTCTTCGATATCACTTCTAGGTAAGCAAGTAAGGCAAATAAATCCTTCCCATGCTCTGTCCGTCTGCTTCAGTCAACACATAACATTAGTTAGTACAAACAGCAAGATCAGAAAGAAATCTGGAAGAAAGCAACATCCCTGGGCTCATCTCCCATAACTGGAGCTAAATCAGAGCAGCCCAGATCTGTGACTTCAGCAATATTCATATCTAGTCCTGAAACAAGTCCACATGCCTAAGAGCTGAAAATTAGGCTGCTGAGGTCCAAGAGGGAGTCTCAGCAGATTGTATACCTTAGTAACCAGGCTCAAAATAAATAAATATAACCATCAAGCTATTGATTATTCCCATATTATTGATTATTCCCATATTATTGATTTTGAAATCTCTGGCATGACACTGCTCCTGAGGATTTCCCATGCTTGCTCTATACATTTGTAGAAAATATTCCCCAAAAAAAGAGATAGGAGGTGTATTCTTACAAATCTTTCTTGGGCAAAACTCCCATTTATCTCAATTTCCTTATCTGTCATCAGAAAATTGCTGAACTGCTCTGATATCTCCTGATAAATAAGACTAAATAGAAACTAATAATCCTGAGTAATTTTTCTTCACAAATTATAAATCAACCCTCAATATAAGGGCAATATCCTGATATCCAAGAAAATAATATTTCACTAAAATAAGAAAGGGATACTTTCCAGCTCTGATTTTCAGAGACATTAAATGAAAAGGTG
>JAOXXN010000446.1:36713261-36726305 GCA_026770055.1 Myrmophylax atrothorax | reverse complement strand
GCAGCAAAGCTCTCTGCAAGTGTGGAGCCTGTTGGTCTTCTCACAGGGTAATGATAGCAGCAAATCTCTGTAACATGATTATTATGTGTATGCTACATGTTCTCTCTTAAGAAATGTCAGTGTGCATCAGTATGGTCTCTCTTACATGGTCTGTACCACTGAGGGCTGGATGTACCAGAACAGGCTTACTGCATTCCAAGAGATAGTTTTTACTTTGGAAGTAGTATATCATACAACCTCTGAGAGATTATGCATGCATTCAGAAAATTAATTATCCTGATTTTCAGATGTTTATTCAAATATGAAACAGAAGTAGCTGATGGAAGATTGTAGATGCATTTTGTGTAGACCTTACTGTGTATATATTTTTTACAGAGAGGAAAATATTAGTAGGGTAAGAGAACAACTGAGAGGGCACCTCATCACTGTATGTAAGTGTCTGAAGGGAGGGTGCCAAGAGGATGGAGCCAGGCTGTTCTCAGTGGTGCCAAGCAATAGGACAAGAAGCAGTGGGCCAAAACTGATGCACAGGAAGTTCCACCTGAACATGAGGAGGCACTTCTTTACTGTGCAGGTGACCAAGCACTGAAACAGGTTGCCCAGAGAGGTTGTTGGAGTCTCCCTCACTGGAGACACTCAAGAACCATCTGTGTGCAATCCTGTGCCATGTGCTCTAGGATGACCCTGTCTGAGTAGGGAGGTTATACCAGATAAGCCACTGTGGTGCCTTCTAGCCTGACCCATTTTGTGATTCTGTATTTCCTACAAGATCACTCAAATCTGTGTATCCTGTAAACTTTTCCTTATGCTTTATCATGGTCTAATTCAGAGAACTCTAAGTATATATCTTCGGTATAAAGGCTTGCTTTTGTTTTTGTTGTTTCTTGAAACTTCACTGAAGTTTACTGTCCACTTACTTTTACAAATCATTTGTTTCGGTCACCCCTTTGTAAAACCAAAGTAGGCAACAATGCCTGTGAAGTCCTACACTACACTAAGTTATATTGCTTTCTTTTCTTGAGGTATGGCGTGTGTGAGTATATTTTTCATTATTTTAACTTGTATTGTTTGTATTGTCCAAACCCATAATGACTTGGTCTCCTTTTCATAGTTCCTTAGTTTAACATAGAAAATTGTGAGTTCTGGGCAGGAATATTTTCAGTCATCTGTAGGCACATAGGACACTGCCTTTAGTCTCTGAGATTCGCCTTGTAATTCTGATGGTTAACTTTTTGTTTCATGAAAAGAAAGAGGGTCCAGGCCTGTTGACACTGAGGTTGGTTGACTCTGCCAACCTAAGGGCAAAAGCTTATGCCTTTTTGCTTATTTGCATGGTATCTCATGGCCCCTTGCTGCTGAACCGGTGTCTGTAGTAGTTACATAGTGCTAAGGCCAAGATAGCATTGCTGTGCTAAACAGACAGATCACTCCATCTAGGCTCTAAATAGCAGCTCTTTGAGCTGGGGTAAAGCACAAACTGGAGCTAAGAGCTGGCTGTCACCTATCTATGTGAGAAGCACTGTCTTTAAAGTTCTGATTGAGATAGTATTTTTATAGGGTATATTGGGTGGGTGTATGTCTGTATGTGATTGATGCTTCTCAGACGTCATGTACAACCTTCCATGCACTTCCTGCAGACCATAAGTTGATCTCATTGTTTAAGAGAATGTCAGCTTTGCTCTGTTCTTGCAGACAGAATACATGCAAATATCCACTGGTCACTTCCTACTCTTGCTACCAGGAACTAGATTGTATTGGGATATCTGTGGGGTGCATAGTGGCCTGGGTGTCTCTTCATTTCTTGACTTGCAATGTGTGTTCTCTGGGGTGGTGTTACGGAGTAATTAAGGCAGATGTTATTTAACAATTTTGAATCTTCGTAAGTAAAGTTGTTCAAAGCTGATAGTGAATAACTTGGAATCATGCAACCAACTCAAGTCTGCCAGTTAATAATGCTGTTCTTTCCAGACTGTCCTGCAGGTTTCAAATGATAACATGATGGGCTTTCAGCCATTGAAAATGTAACTCTAAATACATCTAGTACTATTGTAATCTAAATTAGCAGGGCTCATTTGTGATATATTTCCGGGAATATTTGTTTTGCTGCAAGTGGTAGTTTAGTATTAATTTTGGGTAGAGTCCTGAGTCTGTATGTCAACATATGGCGTCTTTCTGTACAGGTCAGTGTAAGTGCAAACATCACATGTTTAAATCACAAGATCCTTCACCTTATATGCTTAGGTAATTACCAAAACACCATCTTTCTGTTACCACTAAATGATGAGTCTTCTGGAGAATTCAGGAATGCTCAAATAATCCGACAAAGCTGATTGAGTCAACTAATTTTTGCTTCCTTTTCCATTCTGCTTTCATCCAAGCTACTTTTACAGTAACTTCTGAATGCTTCTAAGGGAACCATTTTAGATCTTCTGGGCACTATTTGGCTAGTATGGTAAATTGGAACTATTCAGATTGTTACATGAAACCAGTAAAGTGGGAAGGGTGCATGCCATGGGGAATTTGTTCATTTGGTTCCTTGGTTACCTACAACCATCCAGCCATTACATCTGGGAGCCTTACTGGAAACTCTTCACTGCAGCCACGCAGCGTCTCAATCAGCAATACCAGCTCTCTTGAAACAGTGGAATTAGCCTGGGCGCTGAAAAGCAGGTGATATATTTTTTTTTTGGTATGTGTGTGTGGCTTCTGTTGGAGGCAGGTTCTGAGTTCTGGAGCATTATGTCTGTCCTGCCTTGTCTTAGAGAAGTGTTTCCTTTTGTTCAATTTAGGATTCAAAAACTGCTAATGAAAAGTCCAGAGGTAGAAGCCCGAAGCCAGCAGAATCTTCTTCACAGTCCTCCAAACATCCTTTCCAGTTGGCCAATATTTATGAATATTATGATGCAGGGAACCACTGGTGCAAAGACTGCAATACCATCTGCGGAACCATGTTTGACTTTTTCACACACATGCATAATAAGAAACACAGACAGGTATGTTGCAGGCTTCCTTCAGTAAGTGCATTTCATATTGCTGTAAATATTAACACTAAAACAAACATCACAGAACTACATTTTCCAAGAGACCCTGAAGTAGTAATAATGAACCCAAGAAGTTGCTCATCAGATTCTTTTTCTCTGATATTGGACTTGAGCAGTTTTACAGCTACTGGTGTGTTCTGACTAGTGTAAATGGGGCCTGTGTTCAGTTTGCTCAGTTTTGCCACTTGTGTTTCATATATTTACCTGTTCTTTACGATCATTTACATTTTACCCTTTTCACAGGTTATTTTGTCATTGTAAATTGCAAAATGGGAGGGGAAGGAGATATTTCCTGTAAATATTTGCACGTTGATTTTAATGTTCAGTGTTCTAAAAGGATGTTAAAAAGGAAAAAGACAAGTGTACTTGCCTTGCTAGTGTAATATATGAGCCTATATACCTCTGTCACTGTGCAAATAGACCCTGGATCCTTACAACAGACCTTGGGCTTCGAAGACCCAGAGTGAGACCAAACAAGACTCCATAAAACGCATTGATAAGATAACGGTTCCTGCCAAAGGTATGTTAGTTTTTATTAACTTGAGTGTCATCCCTCTTTGCCCTCCAGTAGGTTCCAGTTTCTAGAGAAAGGAATTTTAAAACTTTACCTTAGCATAGGAGCACATATTGATACTGTATTATTAGGTAAAAGGCAAATAATTTAATTTCTTGGTTGTTCTTGTGGAAAAAGTCATGAAGCAAGAGTGTAGGAAAACAGCTTTTAGAGTTTATTTTTTTACTTTGAATACCAAATGACTTTTTCTTTCTTCAGTGTAGATCTGAAGAGATTTTTGCTAACATATTAGAATGCAGAGCATGACCACAAGAGTTTGCTGTGTTTGGGCAGATCTTGTGCAGTACTGCACGTAGTCTTGCAACATAGTCTTCCGTCAGTACATTTTTAGCAGAGGTCACCCTGAAAAATTACCGAGTACTTGGTATAGTGTGGGTACAGAGAATCTGAGAAAGCCATATGGATGGAGCTGTAAGTGATTTGAAAGCTAATGCAGGATTTAAAACCTGAATGTCTAAACAGGCCTGCCCAGTGATCAGTCTTAATTATCTGTTGGCTACTTCTAGTAGTGCCCTCTAAAGAACAATCTGCAGCGTGTCAGGTAACAGTAACTGGTTCGGTAGGCAGAAGGATGCAGTCGTGATGAACTTCAAAGAAAATGCTTGTATTCTTTTTAAAAACCAGGTGTTTAGATTTGAGTAGACTATACCACAAAGATGGAAAATAGATCAAGACTGTAGGAAATGTTAACCTACATGAACAGTGCCTTGCCTTAATATGGATGGAGAGCAATTAAATAATTTCTTGAACTGTAGTAATCAAACTTCTTCACTTTAGATGTTTTTTTCCTGGTAGTGGTGGTTCCTATACTATAACCATAAGGAGAGTGACATTGACTGTTCCAAAAAGAATATTGCTGGAGGTTTTGCTGTTGTTCTTTGATATGTTTATCTGACTTCATTAAGAGCTTGGCATTTATTAAGTTTTGTTTCTCTGATAATTTTCTTTGGCCTTTCCAGGCTCTGAATTTCTGATTCCCATCACTGGATATTATTGCCAGCTCTGTTATGAATTTTTTGGAGATCAAATCTCAGCAGAGCAGCATGTGAAAAGTCATCCCCACAATGAGAAATACAAGGTTGGTAACTGGGGGACCAGGAGTGAGACATTCCCTATGGTAGCTTCTACTTGTTTCGTCTTCCTTTCCTGAAGAATGACATTTCACTCCTTGGAGTATATATATTTGGTTATCTTCAATACATTCTACTGAACTAAATTAAACAGAGCTTCCCACTACATCACTACATAGAGACTAATCTTTTATCTGCATGAGGCTGAAACAGTGTCTTCTGTAGAGTAACAGCTCTGCTGAAAACACAGAATGTGGAGTTTGTAGCACCTCAGTGTCTTGGTAGGAAGAAGTTCTCTGGTCTCTTAGTGTTGAGATGGCACTCACTGAGCAAGTCAAAACTGTCAGAGAGCTGAATTTATTTATTTGTTTTTCATGGAAACAGTGGCTAAAATTGTCCTGTTTATTTCCACAGAAATACATAGATGAAAACCCACTCTATGAAGAGAGGAGAAATCTAGACCGCCAAGCTGGATTGGCTGTAGTTCTGGAAACAGAGCGCAGGCGGCAAAATGAGCTGAAACGGAAACTAGTTGAGAAACAGAAAGAAGAGAAGGATGAGAAAACCCCAAAAATAATAAAGAAAGAGGAAGTAAAGAGCATCCCAGAGTCTGGAGAAGGGAGTAATGAAGCTCAAGGCAAAGTAGATTCTCCTGGGCGAAAAATGGGTATCATGGTTAAGCTGAAGAAGGAAGAGAAGGTGGAGGAGAAAAAAGAAGAGAAGAAAGAGGAATCTAAAAAGGAATCACCAAGCCAGACTTCTTTTGGGAAATTCAGCTGGAAGAAGACTGACAGAGAGGATAAAACCCCAGGAGGAGCTATTCCAAAGGAGGAGAATACAGAAGGAAGCAAAGAGGAGAACAAATGTCAGTCTGTGAAATCCCATATCAAGCCCATTGAAATCAAGCTGTCTGGGAAAACTGTTATTCCACATACTAGCCCATGGACACCAGTTATTTCCACACCAACACCAGCAAAAGTTCTACCCAATCTACCGGTCCCCACCATGATTTTCAGGAAGTCTAATACTGCAACAGTTAGTAAACCAGCACCTTTGAACACCTTTTTATCCATAAAATCCTCTGGAGCTACCACCAAACCACTGCCAGTGGTAAAAGAAACAAATGCAGACCTTTTACTGCCTCCGGATATCATCTCTAAAGCTTTTGGAGGAGAAGAAGTAATTTTAAAAGGGGCAGAGGAGGATTTGAAAGCAGCAGAAAAAAATGAGTCTTCTCAGACTTCAGATAGACTACCTGCACACCCTCCACCAGCAGTCCAGCAGGCAGCTCTCATCCCTGCAGATGAAGTAGCTCCAGGTGTGTCTGAAAGTGAACAGACAATGCTGGCAATGCCTGTGAGACCACCACCACCTTCAACTGCTTTCAGTGAACAGGCAAAAAAGATAGAGAAACGAAATTCTTGCTTGGCCACAGCCAATGCTAAAGATCTCTATGGTATTTTCTATAGTAGTGGTGGAAAGGGTTCGGCTGACAGTAAGCTTGCAAGTTCTGCTCTTCCAAATGGAGAAAACCCTAACTTAACAAAACCTGCAGAGTTATCTGCAAACCCTAGAACAAACAGTAGCTCGTCCTCCTTGAAAGAGGATTCTCAGTATGTGGATTTCTCACAGTGTAATAATCAAGTTACGGGGAGTTTGATTCCTGATGAGAATCAGGCTGAAATGAACAAGAAGTCACTTCAGCCTCACCTGTCAGAAATGTCTGTCACAGAATTGCCAGAAATAAAAACTGTTTCTGGTAACCAGATGCCTGCAGAAATTGGACTTGTTGATACAGGAGGTGGAGAGCAGACAGGCAGTCTGGAATTCTGTGATCTACAGAAAACTGAGGTCCAAGAGAAAGTTGGACGGGAAGATGCAAATACAACTGCAGGTACCAACACAAATGTTCCCGGCACCTTGGAGAAAGATGCAAAGACAAAAGACTGGGAGGTAAAAGCAGTAAATTCTAAGCACAGCTTGCAGCCAAAGACTTTGTTACCTGAAAGACAGAATGAAATTCAAAGTCTGGGCAATTCCCATTTGGTAGAGGAAAAGTTAATTGATAACTGTAGAACTCACTCAGAATCTGATAGTCCAGACTTGCTCTGGGACAATTCAAAAAGTAGTAGTGGAAAAGAACAGGTCATCACAACTGAATCTTGTTCTAAAAGTGGTGGTGATCTATCAGATGCTCCAAATGCAGAAATAAAGCCTGGTTCTAATGAGGTTAGTGCTTCAGAATTGCAAACCCAGAGGCAGGAAGCTGAGTGTTTAGTCAATACGTGCTCAAACGTTGTTCACCTCAGATCCAGTCCAGATTTAGTCACAGAAAATGAAAAAAAATCATTAGAACAGACTGGATCTGATGGAAGATCAGACAATGTTTTTGTCAAGAGATCGTCAGAAGATGTGGAACACGTTAAGACTCCCTCACAGAAAGCAGACCTTGAGTTAAAAAGCACTGATTTGAGTTCAGGAGACAACAAGGTAAAACATGAATGCTTAAGCATCCTTACAGCAGGCCCTTTAAATGAGAATACAGAGGAAGTCACAAAAGTAGAAACATCTATTAGGCTGGAGTCCAGTAAGCATAAGAAAGTGGACATTGAAAAAACAGTGAATGAAACAGATATTACTGATTTTGCTACATTGACTTCTGATAGTCAGGAAGATAAATTTTGCACACGGATTTCTCAAAAAGCTGTGCTGCAGCCTGGATCACAGACCTCAAATAATGGCACTACAGAAGTGGTCAAGCCAGTTCTAGAAATGCAAGGCATTTCTCCCACATCTGAGGTACTTTTGCAAGTGGAGGAGAGCAAAGCTGGCTCTGTTGAAATGCTGTCACTGAGTTGTGACAGAGGCAGCACAGAAAGTCAGTCTTCTGAGTGCATGGAAACTTTCATTCCTGGGCCCAAAGAAACACATGGAAATGTGGGTGGTTCAGGAGGCACAGAGGTATGCATGATCCAGAGCAAGAAGACTGAGCAATCAGAAGCTGCTGACAGTAGTTTGGAAGCTACAGCACATTCAGGAATTGCTAAAAGTGTAGCAGAAAGCCCAGTGGGTTGAAGTAAACCCAGCCAGCCCCAATATTTGAGGAGCCAGAGCTGGGATTATGTATATGTTTTTTGTTTGTTTTTTTTTTTATTTTTGTTCCAATTGAGAGTTTTGGGTGTATTTTGCATTCTGTGGTAGGACTTGACTAAACCAAAATCTAGATCATCAGAAGGCAGAACATACTTTATTCTGTACATAATTAATTATGTAAAATGTTTTTTCATGTGAATTTTTTTGCCAATTTCTTTTCTACACTCTGCTATTAAAATGAAATCTCGTTTATAACGCGTGCGTCTTTGTTCTTTATTTTGGGGGCTTTTATTCTTTGACCGTTCCTGGATGATTTCCAGCTCACCCTGTTTGTGTCAGTAGCACTATGAGTAGCCCAACTGCTGGGGCAAGCTCAAGAACAGCAATTGGAGACTTGCAGAAGAGCTAAAACTGAAAATTTCTTTGAACTGCAGTGTCTGGGTTTGTTTACTTTTGTTGTTTAAAATGCAAGAATGTGATTACAGTTGATTTTGTTGTTTGTTTATCTGTCTCTGTGAACTGTAATTACTGTTGTATTACATCTGTACTTAAGCTGTTTCATTGTATTGTATAAGCACATGTGTGGATGCCACTTCACTAAGCAAGGGGAGAAAATCTGTCTGACTGGCTTTTGGAGCAGAAGACTAATCGGTAAGGCTCTGTGGCCTGACACCTGGACCAGACATACTGAGGTCACTTACATGATTTGAAATGGGCTTTCTTTTGTTCTATTATGATCCAGTAACTGTTTGTGTTAAATCATTTAGCAGCTGACCAGCTCTGAAGAAACAGAAGATCAGAACCCTGGTATCAGGAATTGGACTCGCTTCATGTGATACAGACACATGCATGCCTACCCTGAATGGTCCTTGAGCCACCGAAAGCTCTAGTGCGATGGTTCTCATTTGTATAGCTTGTTAAAGACTAAAGTATTGAATGTGTTTGCTTGGATATATATAACATTTTTATTTGTAAATTGTTTAAAAAATAAACATCTGGAAGACAACAAGGCTTTCTTCTTGTCTTTTTTTGCTTTAGAGAAAGTGTTTTATTTCAATTAGCTTCTAACTCCTGTAGTGTTTGATAAAACTGAGAAACTGTAGAGGATGAAGATACTCCACAGGTAGCCTGCTCAGTAAAAAATGAGTTTGTTCTCAGCTAAAGTCAATGGAAGAACTACTTTCAACATCATCAGCAGAAGTTTGTTTGAAGTCCAGAACCCTATGTAAAGCTCAAGGTGAGGCATCAGGAGGGAAACCGAGCAGAGCTCGCATTTCTGTAATGTGAGTACCTGCACGTGGACCTCCTGAGGGGACAAAATTACCATTTTTCTTCAGTTTCCATGACTGTGTTTGAAGAAAGTATGAGACATTTTTCAGAGTGCTTACAGTGGTTTTTATATGAGAAATGCAAGAGCTGTCCAAGCTGAATTTGGAAATCTAGTATAAATGGTCAAGTCAACAGTAAGAAAGGAAGAGAGTTTTGAGTAAGCCTCTTTGAGCTGTTTTTTATGATGTTAAGTAGTCACTGCATTGAATATAAGAAGGCTTTGTTAGTATCGTTGCCCTACTTTGATCAGATAATGATTTGCTGTCAAAACCAAAGAAAGCAAGGTTTGACATATTTTGATAGTTGTAAAATGAAGTTGGGCAATGAGCAGAGAGATTGCTTAAACCCTGGTTCATAAAAAAGTCCTTTGTAGTTATTTCTTGGTTTTCTTCTGTATTTTTTATTATATACCTGAATTTATTTGTTTACATTTGACAGCTAAATTTTCCCCCCAATTTTTTCCCAATTTCTGCAATGAAGCCTGGTCCCTTGTAAATTCACAGAGGAAGAGGGGAACTGATTTTCTTGCCTGCCTTGTTAGTGAGGGATATAAATGCAGGGAAGCTGATATTAAAGGGAAGGCTGAATTTTTCTACAGTTCTGCATTTTAGCTGGTGCTGTTATGGAATACACATATGTGTTAGTTTCCTTGTGTTTCCTTGTGCAGCTTGGTTTTTGTGAAGGTCTTGGTGCATACAATGGCAAACAAGTAATTTTTACAATCGTCTTCTTCAGACCACCTTATTCAGTGGTGTGTTATCTGTGTGGGACATACTCGTAATTAACTTTATTTTGGTGGAAAGGACAATATGAATCCATTATCCTTTTTCTGTTTTCTCCTACAGTTGACTCTACAAGTAGTGGTGATGGTCAGTGCTGAACCTGGCTGGCCAGGAATTGAGAGGAGCTAGCAGCAAGGGCAAGCAAGAGCTTTACAAAGGAGTAATTGGGAATTGTTACCCCATATTTGTTTAAAGCTTTCCAGAATCTGAACCTTTCTGTGGTATAAATTTAATATTACTTCTCTTCATGCCCTTTATTTAAATTGTTTTAGCCTTGAGTGGAGATAGGGCTTCTCCTGAAAGGAAGGTTAATTGGGTCTTTTTTGAGGAAGGTACAAAAGGTACTCCTTGGACCACTGTGATGGACAAGAACATAACAGGTGTTGTAGGTGATGACATCTAGGCAGATTGGCAGACCGAGGCATAAACAGTGTAATTTCATGAAATGGCATATATTTTTATTTATGTTTTTTTTCTTTCTTTTTTTTTTCTTTTTTTTTCCCTGTGGTTTCCAGAGGCATGCAGTAAATGATTTATCCACTGTACTGGTCCCCTGTGCTGGCAGAGCTGTAGCATAGTGCCCTGACTGGGAAGCCTAATTTCTAGGCTGGCCTTGGACTCTTCCAGATCCTCAGGAGGAGGGGTGAGTTAATGGGGTTTTACTTGTGTGTTTGAATGGTGCAATACAGCATTACCTCTCCTTCCTGACCTAGTTCTCTAAAAACTGCATAAAGCATAAGAAATTACCTTTCTCCCGGTTTTTAGAGAGCTGCTGATAGGGTGGAAACAAACATAGTTTGAATGTTTGTCTTTACACTACTTCAAACCAGGCACAAATACCTACTAAATTCAAAGGACAACTCTAAGCCTTCATTCGATGCTGCAGCCTTTAGTTTGCCATGACAGAGGCTGGCACAAATGCCTTTTCTCCTGGATGAAGTTTGTTGCAAAACCAAGCCTGATTAAGAAGCAGTGGAAGAAGAGCCATAGAAGAGCTGCTGGCATCCTGTCAATCTGTTGTAAGTCCAGGTGGGTTTTTAATCCTTCTTCCAGTGTCTTTGAACATGCATCTGGAAAGGAGAAGCAGCCTTCAAATGTTTACAAAAGTAATGGTTTAGATTAAATACAGTAGTTATTTTTCCTGGGATAGTCTTGTGGGCAGGTGAGTCTTGCTTCTAGCTTGCTGGAATCGTGTCTTTGACTAAGGTTTAACTAAGGAACAGAAAGGCTTTGTGGGGGATTGTTTAAATGACATGTGAGCAAGGAAAAAAATGCCTCAACCATCATTCTCTTGGTAATTTTTTTCCAAATGCACTTCTGTCTTAGTGGTAAAAAGTACAAGTAGTAGATCAAGATACAAAATCTCTGCCATTTGGCAGAGATATTCCAGAATTGCCATCCCTGGAAGCGTTCGAAAGGGGTGTGGATGTGGATGTGGATACCTGAGGACACAGTATAGTGGCAAACACAGCAGTGCTGTGTTAATGGTTGGACTCAATGATCTTGGAGATATTTTCCTACTTCAATGACTCTATGATTTCTTAATTCTTGCCAAGGGTGGACATAAACCCCCAGTTCTTATCCAAGAGTAGTTTCACAAAGAGCTTATATTTTGCTCATGGAAACAGTAAGAAAAGTGGACAAAGGCCAGTTATTTTTTGATTCTGGTAAACCCCAACCAGTTTTCAGAAATAGCTACCGAAAGTAAATGGTGATAACAGAAGTCTCTTTGAGAAAACAAACCCACAACCATCCACCAATCTGGTACATCCCAAAGCACAACAAAACTGTATCTTTAATGCAAAGGTCAGGAGAAAACACCTGAGACAGGTTTTTATGTGACAGTGTGTTGTTTTATCACTCTCTCAGAACATTACAGAAACCTAAAGGGATCAAAGTCATTCTCTGAAACAGAATTCAGCCATAAAATTTATTTCACTTGACTCCTCTGCCTCTGTCTAGCATGAAGAAGAGAGATACGCAGGTTATGGTTGCTAGACTATCATTTCTGTTGCCTGTTCCCAGCCGATAGGGTGTATTAATGATTGTAACCAACTTGAGGAAAATTACGCATCTGCAGACTGTTACATTCTGCCTTAGAGCAGAAATCTGAGGCTTCATATTTAGAATTTGTTTCTGGGATTTGTTTTCTTATCCCACCTCCATCTCTTCCTGGGCTGTCTTGCTTGCAATGAGAAGGCTGATTACCATATGTTAGCAGTTCTGGGCTCTGGTAAAATGAATCAAGCTGCTATTGCAATTCCCATGAAGCTCTCTATCAACAGGGGATGCAGAGAGCAGAGCCATTAGATTTGTTCAGGCAGGTGGTGGAGAGCAGTTGAATACCTGCAAGAAATAAAACCTGAATTCAGAGCTGCTTCAAGGGAAACTGCATTTCCTTTTCCAGCAGCCTGACTGAAGAATCTTCATTTTACCAACAGTAAAGTACCCACACAAGGTAATGTTTTCAATTCTTAAATAAAATTTTTCTCCAAGAAACTGTTTTTGTTGGAGAGTTTCAGCCAGAACCTAAGTAACACTGTAACACTACAAGTCATTTGGGATACCAGCCTGTTTATTTGGCATACAAACTTTAGGTGAATATAGAAACAACAGGAGCAGTGGTAGCTGTGAAGAACATGAAAAGCACTGTAACAGGTATCTGGTAAAGAAATGGCAGGGATGGTCCTCATATCAGTACTCACATTAGGCTTTATTCATCTTCTGTAAGAGATGGAAAAAACAAATGAAATGTAAATGCCAAATAATTAGATGTGAGAAGGATTCATAGTGAGGCACCTGCAGGATGAGTATTTAGACATGTTTGATTAGTGGGGAAAAAGAGAACAAAGTCCATTAGCAAAGGAATATCAGTCACTGCATTTTCTCCTAAGAACTGAAGGCTTAATGCAATTAAACCCATTTAAGATTGTGCTTTCCACATACTGTTTAAACTTCATGTCCTCTGCCAGTTAGTTTCATATATTACTTTTTTTTTTTTAACCAATGGACAGTCCCGTGGTGTAAAGGAGAGCACTCTGAATCCCAAGGACTTGAGTTCGAGTCTCAGTGGGACCATCCCCTGGCAGTTCAATGCCTCCCTGCCATCCCATCCCATCACATCTCGGATGCTCAGCAGGGTCAGCCCCGGTTAG
>JAOXXN010000446.1:36659767-36704027 GCA_026770055.1 Myrmophylax atrothorax | reverse complement strand
AAAGGGACTGGAGTTGGACCAAGGGTTGGACTTGATGATCTCGGAGGTCTTTTCCAACCCAATCAATTCTATGATTCTGTGATTCAGCACTGCAGATGTGTTGAGGGTGTAGCTCCCAGTATGTGGGCAGCATAAAATAAATCTATCAAAGGCCATGGTCACAGTAAGCATTAATAAACTCTTCTCCTGTTTCACTTTCCAGTTACAAAGGTCCATTGTTGGACGACGGAGCGCTGGCTCAGGCAGTCTCGCATGGCGCCAGTTCCCCTGAGTTCACCAAACTCTGTGCTTGGTTGGTGTCCGAGTTACGGCTCTTCTGTAAACTAGAGGAAAATGTGCAGGCAACTAACAGTAAGTAGTCCTGACGTAGCACAACCATGCACTTAATATGTGTTCTTGTGTGCTCTAAAGATTTGGGCTCACAATATCTGTTGTAGCAAGGAGTATTGTGTGCATGGTGCCAGATTTTGGATATTTTCCACCTCTGACTTCCCTAATGAACAGCCAGTAGAGATTGAAATAATAGTGGGGATCAAACAGTCTTTCTTCTGAAATTAGCTTTTTCTTTTAATTGCTCAACAATGGAGTTTTTTAAAGTTCTTAGGTGTATTTAATGCTACTTAAAATGTTAATGCTTGTGGGGTTTTTATTAGGTCATGAGAATACTTTTATTTCAGTGCTTCTGTTTGTAATTTTTGTGTAAGAAATACCTACTGTTCAAGGTAACATTCTCATGAGTACAGTAACCATATTTTCTTTTTATTGTTGGTTACCTTTGCTCTGTGTATACAATGTACTTTTCCTTCTTCATGAAAAACTCTGAGAAGGAGCCTGAAAGCATTTGTTTATCATTTTGATAGAGTAAAAAAACCTTAGTTTTCAAACAAATGTTACTTTTTCATCAACTAGTCATGGCATTCTACTGATTAAATTGTTAATTGGTATGATAACCTGTATTTCTGAATAT
Source organism: Myrmophylax atrothorax (assembly GCA_026770055.1). Taxonomy (NCBI): domain Eukaryota; kingdom Metazoa; phylum Chordata; class Aves; order Passeriformes; family Thamnophilidae; genus Myrmophylax; species Myrmophylax atrothorax. The sequence continues at coordinate 36,703,060 of JAOXXN010000446.1, read as the reverse complement.
CTAATATATTAACTCATAATGCCTTTATGAGCTTAACTTTCTATTTACTCTGTGGCCAAAGGCCTTTCACCTCTACATCTTTTCCTCTTTCTGTTTTTGACATGTTCATCCTTTCTTCTTTGAATGTATTTCATTCCCTTTCTCTGTAACAAAACAGCATCTCACCTCTTCTGGTAGTGTAAGGTTCCTACTGTATGTTTTGTGTGAAAATACAATCCAGTAGTATTCTAACACCTGTTCCAAATTCTGTAAATGCAGAGATAGAAACCTGTTAGCTGACTGCCATCAAGTCCTGCCTTCCTTTTGTGCGTCTTGAGTTTGTAAATAACAGACAATTGGGGTTGAAGTATCATTTCAGAAGATAAAAACTGTTATCTCTAGTTAGTCACTCCTTTTATTTAACAAATTTGGATTAGTTTCAGTAATTTTGGACAGAGGTATCAGACAAAGGTTTGGTTTATGTGACTTAATCATTTTTAAATGATACTGGTATGAAATTAAAAACTCCATTGACAAATCTGAGCTTACAGGTAGAAGTAGTAAAAACTGTAAGAAGAGCTCATAAACCCGGTTCATTATTCATGACTTTGTCAGAACTATCTAATACATTTGTGGTGGGAGTTAGTTGATATTTAATATACACCTGTAAAATCTACAATGCTTTTAATGTCACATTTCATTGTGGAAGTTGCCAGTACCTGTCTGTTGCAGCTGGGAAAAGCTGTCAGTGAAATGTAATTTTACAATAATGGAGAATGTTATGATTCCAAATAGGTTGTGCTTTGTCTTTGGGGCATGCACTTGAAATGTCTTTGAAAGAAAGCATTTGTCTTCCATTAAAAGCAGGTTTTAATACTAAGCAGCAACTGGAGCAAAGCATGTATGTTTTTTAAATAGCTAATTCATTCTGATCATAGCCCCATATGTATTAGCTGTAAAGAAATTATTATCCTTTTTTTTTTCTAAGGTCCAAACGAAGCAGAAGAATTTCAGCTTGAAATGAGTGGGTTGCTGGCTGAAATGAACTGTCCATATGCATCATTAACATCAGGAGATGTGACAAAACGCCTTCATAATCAAAAGAACTGTCTCTTGCTGCTTAGTAAGTTAAAAGGGGCCTTGCAAACAAATGTGGTTTTGTTCAAGATTCATTGCATTGTTTCTTGTTGAGATACCGTTTTGTTTACCACAATGTGCCACAATGTAGTTACCTAAAAATAGGTGCTTTTTTCTGTAATTTACAGCATCAGAATGTCATACTTCTGTGTTTATCAGTCAGGATATAGCCAGTATATGATGGAAATATTCTGTTAACTGTTTTCATATTCACTTTGAAAAAGCCTGTCCTATTATTTCTCAAAAGGTACACAAAGAGGGAATAATTTGAACACTGCTGCCAGAATTTAGCCACTGAATTTTATTTAGAATGGTGGCAAAAATGACCACTAACATCAGATGCATCATCATTTTGGAGCCCCCAGTGCAAGGTGCAACAAGACCTGCATTTTCCTATACTGGCAGCAATTGGGATTGTGAAAAAGAGAAAATGTTTTATCCCAGCTCCCAGTTCTTTTCATCATCTTCCTTTGTAAATAGCTTCAGTGGTGCTTTCTGCTGATTGAAAGGAAATTAACAGTTGCAGTGGTGATGTCCTCTGTTTTCCACCCAGCAGATCTCAGTAGCTAAATTGGTTTTATTTCTGCTTAGGAAATGTTAGAGGAAAAGAAATGGTACTTGAATTTGTGAAAATGAGTGATACTGATTCACATTAAAATAAAAAAAAGTGTCAGAAATTGTAGTACTAATTTTAATCTAATCTTTTTATTTACTTCCTCAGTTGCTGCTGATTCTTTAAACTTTCAAAACTGAAATTTAGTTTTGCCTTCAACTGAGATATAAGCACTTAATTACAGAGTAGGTTCCTGTATTTCAACAGTAGGAGGATTAGTAGACTTAATCTGAATTTTTTTTATTGTATGTTCAAAAATGTCAGATGAAGTGAGGTAGTTGTTGCATTTATGTTATTTTGTAGCTCAGACAGTCTGCTCTTTAGCCTAATTTCTGTAAGCCAAGCCATTCAGTAAGTTTGGCTTGTCTGTGACACACAGTTTATCCCAGAGGTCCTCTGTGATGTACGTTTTGGTAATATAAGGCCACGTTCAGGAGCTGAACTCTGATATCCCATCTGGTAGGAATGCTGTGTTTACTGTCAAATGTGAAATTCCAATAATGCCAGATTCCTTTTTTGTGTACCATGAGGGTTGCACAGCTTTCTTTAACTGCATTCAGCGAACTTATTAGGTGTCCTCTTGTATGTGAGCCATAAAACTGGGGTTTTTTTCAGGAGAAGCAGAATAACCCTCTGTAATGAAATGCCAGGGAATTTTGCATTTTAACACTATTCAGCACAGTTCATGTCAATTGGAAAATGTGGCAGTATTGCTGGGAGAGGAAAGCACCAAGTAAATGTAAGCAGTTAGGATTGATTGTCTTGGTGTGCAGCGTGACTGGAATACACTGTTAAGTACTGGTATCTGCAAAAATAAGAAAGTACAAATTTCAGGTTGGTTCAGAAAAGGTCTGCTAAGAAGACTCACTATCTGAAGAACATTTGTCTTACAGTGATAGGCTTAAAAATTTCTCTCATTGTCAGAGGAGGTTGAAGGTCATTTAAATGTGATCTCTGGATTCTTCAAACAGAATTCTGCTGTTAGTTTCTTTTTCAAGAGGCCTGAAAAAAGTGTAAATAGTTGAAAGTTCAATGTAAGAAAAATCTGTATGAAGTACTGTTGAAAGAATTTACAAGGAATTCTTCACTGCTTTACATATTCTAAATATTTTCTAATTTATAAGGTGCTCCGTGTCTTTAACAGAAGATGTTCTAGAAATTTAGTAGAAATTCTAGAGATCCTTAAGATTCTGGGTTCTTTTCTTAATCTCTTTATCTGTCCCAATTTTGTAAGTAGTAAGCTGCTTATGCATATCAGTGGGTTTACTTCCCTGCTCACAAGTCTGTCTTCAGTATCTGTTTTTCAATCCTTATTTTTAGAAGTGTTTATTTATTGTTATGGTCACCCAGAGTGGTTCGTAGTAGAAGTGTTGGTTAAACATGTGCATTTTTTTAGTTCAAGCTGTAAAGTTGTGACAACTGCAGAAAAGGCTGTTTTATCACTGTAAATTTATATCACTGTAACTGATACCTGATGCTGAAATTTTGGGCATACATGTTCAGGAATGGTGATGTTGATTTTTCCTTTGATAAAGGAGTTCTAATGTGGTCGTAGGCTCTTGCAGTTCTGATATTGAGGAGAGCTGCAGGCATTCTAGTTTCTATTTTCATTAGTTAAAGCCTTTCTTTCTGAAGTTATTGTAAACTGGAATTCTCAATAGTACCTTTAAGTGAGATTAGTTTTCCACTACATTTTGCCTGGGGAAGCAGAGGAGATTCCTTCAACATTTCACTTCTCTTTACTTGTTGCCTTGCTTTATTTCCTAGAGCCTCAAAGAGTGCTTGCTTGTCTCCCCTAAAGTGCATATCCCAGTCACTCATCTGGCTTGTTTCCACGTTCACTGATCCCTGTTATTGCTGGGCAAAGCCTGAAGGAAGAGACCTGTGCTCCTTTGAACTCTGGGATTAATACCTGCTGGAATCATAGGGATTTTTTCCAGGCTCTGATTGGTTGTATTAAACCCGTCCCCTGTTGTTGTGTTTCTAGCATTGGGCTCAGTGATTATTAGAAATGAATATTCTGTGGATACAAAAGTTCCAGCCCTCACTCTTTATAAAACAGTCCATTTGCACATTTGTTGGTTGTAAGTGCTTGAGTTTTCACTGGTTCTAAAATAATTTAATTCTGTGTGTCTGATGCTCAAATCTAATTTTTCTTACCCCAGCATACCTCATCTCAGAACTGGAAGCTGCCAGAATGCTGTGTGTGAATGCCCCTCCTAAAAAAGCACAGGAAGGAGGTGGCAGTGAAGTCTTTCAGGAGCTAAAAGGAATATGTATTGCTTTAGGCATGTCCAAGCCTCCTGCGAACATAACCATGTTCCAGTTCTTCAGTGGAATTGAAAAAAAAGTAAGATCCAAAGAAAGAAAAAATTGGAATATTTATGATGTTACTGTTTTGATGGAAAATAGTTCTTGTACCTGGGTGAGATTTGCTGCTTGTGAAACTCCAGTGATTGAATTGTGAAGGAGAATTAGTATGTTTTACTGAGTATGCCAAGAGTTGGGACTTGGAAAATTAATTTAAAGGCTTTTTCCATGCCAAGGCACAATGTCACAGGCTGCTGCTGTTGCTGCCTTCCAGGGTGGCTGCTCTGGGTTGAATGTCATTGCTTATTGCAGAAGACCTGGAAAATGCTGAGCTTACACCTCAGCAAGAATGTGAAAGAGAAATTTTCTCCAAGAAATATACACCTACACTAATTTTTATAGGAACCTAATGTTTTAAAAATGTTTATGTTAAAATGGTGGTGTAACTAAAGTTTACACCTTTTCCTTAAGGCTTCATCAGTTCTTGTGATTCCATTATTTTTGTTTTTACATGTGTGTGTTCTCCAGGCTGTTGTGATTTTTTTTAAAAGAAATTTACTTGTGTTTGAGTAATTTTTATAAAGCAGAGAAATGAGATGGAATGGACTGCCCAGTGCACACATGAAGGGTGGTGGACAGAAAGCTTTTAAGTCACATTTGGTAACTGAACAGCTGAAGAGAACCTGTTTAAAGAACAGATATAATTGCAAAGCTCCCCCTAATACTGTGGGAGTTTGACTGACCTGTTAGTAGCATTGTACATAAACAAATCCAAGCAACTGACATAGTGTTCCATTTCTTTCCAAGATATCAGTTGGGTTTGACCTATTTAAGAAGAGGAGGAGGATGGTTTTCCATCCTAAGTCCAGGGTGTAGAATGGAAGCAGTTTGTTTCCAATTTTGGCACTGTGATGGGCACTAAATAGACACACAAGAAATCTGTACTTCCGTTTTCTAGAAAAGGTAGAAAATGTTCCTGACAATGAACAATGCTAGCAAGCTTTGCTGTTTACAGAGACTGTAAAAATTCAGAACACAAAGTAGATCAAAATCCTTTTGAGCTAGAAATTCTGTTATGTTTTACTCATATATTTCTCTTTCACATTGTTTAGTAAGGTTAAATGAATGTTATGTCAATGACATATTAAAAACCTCCTAAACAGGCCATATAGCCAAATAAAACACACCAGGAATCTCTAACCTACAGGTTTTTTAGAAACTGTATATAGGTGTAGTGTTTACAGTCCACACACCTCAGATGTTGGTATGACTTGAGGAAAAAGTAAATCTGACTAATAACTGAAAAACCTACTTCACTTTGTAAATGAAAATACATCACTAAGTCAAGCAAAATGTGAAAACTTCAATAACAGGGCGAAAATTCTGCTCTTGACTGTAAGATGATGGTTATAACAAGAGATCCTCCTAAAGTTCTGTTGTTTTTAAAAAGTGAGTCAGAATGGCAGTGTTCTGACTTAAACTGTGAAAATCAAGGTACCTTTTTTTTTACACATACATAGTACACTTCGGAGTAGGATCTTTGTGTAATTGGCTCTCTTTGTTAATGATCTACCACATTAAAAAAAGGAACTGCTCCTGCTTGAATGAACTGCTGCCTCTGATGTTTGAAAGAACTTAGGTTAAAATCTTCAAGTTAAGTAAATTTGGCTCAGCAGCATTAGAAGAGTAGGTCACTGAATGTCTTAAATCACCTGCTGGAACGAATAACAAGAAAGTTGAAAAGATGGTTTTGCAACAGAGAAGTGAAATTGTTTTGTTTGGGTTTTCTTCTAGCCTACTTTGATCCAAATTTTTGTCACTGCTACTCCATTTCTTGCCCCTGAAGTCCTCAGAGATTTTGAGATGCAATAGATGATCTAAATTGTGCCCAAACTTTTAAAATACAAGTTAAATTTAAATTAAGTATTTTCTCCTTTTAATTGTAAAGAGGGGTCCTTTATGTTGTGCTGTATTTCACATAGTCTTAATACAACCTTTTTGATAGAAGTGTGTGGGGTTTTCTGAATTAAAGAGATGATGTATAGAATAACCCCTCTGTCTTCAAGAGAAGCTGTAACACCTCATGGTACAGTTTTAACTGTAGATCTACTCTATAGTCCCTTAATTTTTTAATAGTTATAGCTGAGACTTCCAGATACATAGAAGTGGCTGCTTTCCAAAAGAAGTGTGCTTGGTTGTTGTTCTGGAGAAAACAACTTGATATTGTAGGCTGCTCTATCATGCCTTTCATTGTCCAACAGTCCTCTCCTTTAATTTGCATCTTGAAAAGCCATTTTTTTATCCAATGTTTATATTTTTATATGTCTCTTAACAGCTGAAGGAAACTCTAGCAAAGGTTCCACCCAATCACGTTGGAAAACCTTTATTGAAAAAACAACTGGGGCCAGCTCACTGGGTGAGTAGTTGCAGGTATTAGAGCCTATTGCCTCCTTCCAGGTATATGAAATACTCATCTTGATTCCGTGTGTTGCAATGTGATTTTTCTCTTTCTGAAGATAAGACAATTTCTTGCAGTATAACACATATGTTGGTACAATAAACGTTCAGCGGATGATAAGATCTCAGACTCATGAATCTGTATGTTCAGGTGCAGGCTAAACTTTTCCAGAATAAGGGAGATTTACAGTGGTGGTGCTGACCAGCAGGCTTGTGCAGTAGCGTAACCCTTCCTCTGCTTCCCTTTGCCAGCGCTGTCTGCTTGACCTAGCCTTGGTGAGATGGTGTCACATCTCCTCCTGTGGCTTCTCTGTAGCTAACTTGTGGCTCTGTCCATAATTTCCTCCTCTTTCTCTCATTTGGAGTAGTCTGCTTCCTTCATAGCCTCTCCAAGAGGCAGTGAGGGTGCAGGTGGGAGCTGGGAGGGGCTGTACACCAAGGCTGCAGGGCTGTGATCCTTTCCGGCTGGGATTTGTCACCTGCTGCTCTAGGAGGATGGTGCCTGGGTTAAACAGTGCTGCTGCTCTGGCACAAAGCTATGGCCACTGCTGCAAGACTGCAAGTCTCTCTGGTGTCTTGCTTAAGGCTGAAGCTCATTTACTCCCAACAGTCTCCTTCCATCAGCGGTTGTTTTGAGACTAAAAGTGGGCCCCACCACCCTGGTCCAGCCAGGCTAGAGTCAGTACATAAATTATTTCCCTAATGTGACCTGTTCTGACTAGACCACTGTCTGCTGCCAGGTGTGTTTCTTATGAGATGGCTTTTCCCTGTAGGACACTTTGTTGTCTTGCCTATATGCCGACTGTGCTTTTATCAAGATTCTCTTACAGTACTTTACTTATTTTTTTTTCCTTTTTCTTTGCTCTATCTTTATCCTTAAGCTTAGTACTTTTTAAGAAGGCAAGGACACCCTGGTTTCACATACGCCCTTGCTTCAGCTTGTTGCCTGTGGTATTTTCTCACTTTTGCCTCTCTGAGCTGATCAGTGTTCAGAAATGCCTCAGCAGTGTGTGCAGTTTTTATGGCCTTTCTGAAAAAGACAGCTGTGCTGCTAGAAATTGAAGGAAGCTGAACATGAGGATTACAGAGCCTTTGAAGCCTTCAGGAAAATTGCATCAGCAGGTGTAGCTTGGCTGTAAGTCCATTTGACAAGGCAGATATTTGCAGTCTTAAGCCCTTCATAGTGTCTCTGTTACTCTCTTCCATCCATGTAGTTTACTAAGTACTAACATTTTATCTGTAATCTACAGGTTATGTTTGCATGTTTTTGTTTCAGGAAAAAATTGAAGCAATTAATCAAGCCATAGTCAACGAATACGAAGTCCGAAGAAAACTGTTAGTCAAACGTTTGGATGTTACTGTGCAGTCCTTTGGCTGGTCAGATAGAGCTAAGGTACAAACAACTTGCTGTGAAGTCCTAGTTGGTGGTAATGCTTTATCTCTGGAAAACTGCATCATTATTTCATCCTTCATGAGTAAAAAATAATCCCAGGAGTTGTCTGGTTTTGTTTTGAGTTTCTGAAGAAGTTTATGGCAATGTAAGATGACTAAAAAATTTTTACTTAAAACCGATTTGTTGGATTTTAAAAGTGTATGTAAAATGAGGAGACAGATGGTGTGTAACTATACACCAAAGCCATTGGAAAAAATAGAGAAGATCCAGCCATGTGCATTCAGAGTACCATAATGTGAACGATTAAGTGCTGTCTCTGTATGATGGTAGAAAAGCATCTTCTTGTTGACCATCCCTTATCTTACTTTGTGCTGTCCACAGTGAGCAGATATCCTTATCTCAAAGTGTGTCTGCAAGCACAACTCCACAGATGCACATGAGAAAAGCTGCTAAGGCACAACTTGTTCTTACCTCATAGACAGGGTAATATTTTATGTGCTTCTTTTGTCTTTGAACTGTGCAAGTGGCTGTGACATGAGATCTGTTCTCTCTTGAGTATGTGGTACATATTCTGCCTTTAAAAATAATTCCAATCTTTCCTTTTTTCCTGTGCTTCATAGTGAAAAAGAAATTACAAGATTTAAAAAACAGTACATGTAATTTATTTTCTGGGACTAAACCAGATACACTAGTGTGCTGTTAGTTATGCTGCTGACTGTTTGAGACTGAGTTATTAGTGCTAAACTGTGACACACAGAATCACCAATTGTTTTTTCTTGATAAATTTTTTAATCAAAAAGCAACTATAATAATAAACTGTGACCTGTTCTCCTTTCTGTTTCATCACCTGAGTAGGACTTCTACTGGTGTACCATCTCTTAAACCTTGTATTCGTCAGGTTTTGTGGTAGATCATTGAAGAACTAGCTGATTGTTTGAATATTTTAATAGTGGATAAAAATCAGCAGAAGCATGGATTGTGTTTAAAAAACAAGGACTTGTAATTGTGTTACAGCTTTGGTGTTCATATCCATTCATGGCTGGATTTTTTCCTAGGAGAATTTGTAGATGTTTTTGAACTTGACTAGCTACAAGAAGTCATTTCACAAAACCCACGAATTGTGTATGCACATTTGTATCTATTGAAATGCAAATCTATTTTTTTCCCCAATAAAAAGAGCAAAACAACAATACAAAATTGGAGAATGTGTATTCCACATATGCCATACAAATTATCTTAAAGGTAACTTTTATCATGATGGTAAAATTTTTTATTTGAAAAGTATTTCCTTTTTGATTTTCTTTTTTATTTGACAAGTATCAGAATGCAGTAGTATGACTAAACAGCCGCTTCTCCAGTTAATAGAAACGGGGGAAAACCCTCACTTTGTAGCCTGTTATTAGGGGTTTTTAAAGTTAAAATTTCAAGTTTCACCTAAAACAGTATCATAGCACCAAAACACTGCTCAGAGCTCAATCAAACATGCCAGGGAAAAACATACTAGTACTCTGGTGAATACTTTTGCTTCTCTTGTCTTTAGCCAGTGTCATGTTCCAGTTTTCTGCCTTTAGGTGAAAAACAGGATTTTAGGATTTTAAAATGTGCTCCTATGTTTTTTGCTCTGTCAGGATATGCTGGAAAACCTGATTTGCCTGTCCTCACTGCTATCATCTGGGGTCCAGACAAAAACTCCTTTTGTGTATATTCAGATTGCCATCTGGTTTATCCTAACTATAGTATAGCTGTCCTAACTAGTATAATGTGCATCACACACTATACTCTGTTGATACCAGAAGAGAGATGCAACTTGTGTATTGGCTCATGACTGGTAGCACAGATTTCTGTTGTGTCTGTCAGCTTGAAAACTTCTGAGGTGTTCAAAAAAAGCCAGAATGGTTAACACTGAAAGGCAGTAGAGAGAGAGAGACTGCATACAAGGCAGAGTTGAGTGTGGGATCTCATCTCTAGTTTGGGCACTACGTTTTCAATACAAAGGACTGAATTAGAACAAGCACTAGAGGGCTTTAGTTCTGCCTATACCTGTTGATGCCTTGTCTATATGAAGAAGATAACTGGAATGAAGAGTGGAAAGAGTTAACCCTTTTCTGCTGGTCCAGTGTTGGAGATGGGGTGATGTAGCCTGACTGGAGTGGGTACAGGTCTGGGTGCAGGCACAGAAGGAGGTGTGAAGACTAAACACAGATGTTGCACTTTCAGTATCTTCTAGACATCAGCAGTAATTTGTATAACTGTATGGCACCCTTCTCTTCTGTGTTTGACTCCCTGAAAGCTATACAGTCTGCATGTATATATTGTTAAAATTGTCAGCTCATCGGTGCCTTGGCAGCTGTTCAGTCAGAATAGTGTTTCCTATTTACTTAAGGAATGAATTTGACAAATGCCAGCTTTGTTGCAGTAATTCTTAGTTACAGGGTGGTTCTGTATTAGCTTTTTTCCTATCTGCAGTAGTGGCTAGTTCTTCAGTGCTGATTTGATTGTTTTGGTGAGGTGTCCCATAGCTTTAGCTGACTGTTTTGTTCTTCTCTCCAACAGAGTCAAACAGAAAAACTGGCTAAAGTCTACCAGCCAAAACGTGCCCTCTTATCTACTAAGTGCTCTATATCCATTGCAAATCTCTTGGCAGCTCGGCAAGATCTGTCAAAGATTATGAGAACAAGCAGTGGGTCCATCCGAGAGAAGACTGCATGTGCCATTAATAAGGTATCTTTGGTGACAAATGGCTTCTTCTGTTAGGAATATTTAAGTAATTTGAATGTAGTAATAAAGCTTTTTTTTTTCCTAGGGATGTAAGTGAAATTTGGAAATGAAGGATAAAAATTTGGTGTTCATATATACTCCAGGCTATGCATCAGTGCATTATGAACACTGCAATTTCACCTGTTTAGGTTCGGAGTGCCCCTTCTTTAGGGCAGTAGAAAATTACTAAAATGTCTTTTATTACTTTTAGTGGGAGTAGGCCTGCTCTGTCTGATCAGAATTACTGAAGTCATTTTACTGCTGCTACCTAAGTTTGTCACTGCTGCATAATAACTGCTTCTGGTCTGTGTAAATAGAATGTATTAATATCACAAAGCAAGGATCCTACTAGTTAGATTGCCATCAGATAGATTATAGTCAAGGGTATAGTTCTAGTAATGACATAGTAGGAACAGGATTTAGACTAAACAATTTACCTTGTTTCAAAAGTTGTGGTTTTACAGGAGTAATAGGCTCTCAAGCATATGTGCTGAACATGAACCCCAGTAGCTGTGTGCAGCAGTGCACTTGGTGCTTTAGCAATTGTGGCTATGGGTGCATGCTTTTCTGCCTTCTGAGTACCAACTGTATTTCAGCTAAAGCTCTAATTGATTTTGGAGAGAATGCTGGTGTGCTGATTTGACCACAGCCCATCCACCCCAAACAATTTTTGCACCTTTTAGTGGTTGTGGGGTGTCAGAAATTAAGTGGTAAGACTGTACCATCAGACTGTATGTGTGTTTTACTAGGAATACAATACTGCCCTGCTGGTGATCCATATTCTGTTAATTTACTTCTATTATCAATTTTAAATGTTTCTCCAAGACAGTAACATAGAATAACAAAGTAGCCTACTTCCCTTGAATTTCTTTTGTCATATCGTTTTAAGATTTGAAGCAAGTGTCCTGTTCCATTTTAAGTCTTGCTGAATTCGTAAGTCACACCATCCTTGGACAGCTGAACACTTCTAGTCTTGCTCAAATCTGATTAGTGCTGTGTGACACCTGTCTGTTGCTGTATAGGTTTTTGCATGTCCTTACCGAAAAATTGAATTATTTGCCCTTTGTTTACCAAACCAGTGGCTTCTACAGCAATTCAGAGCACTAGTTAGGAGCCTGTGTTGCCCCTGTACCTGTTCTTGTTTGAGATTAGACAGCACTAGTAAAAAATGAGGTGAGAGACTGTATTGGTGCTACCCATGCTGGTGTGCCTGCTGTGTGAACAAAAAACACAGGTCCTCTGACTTGCCTAGTTAGCAGTGCTTCAAGCACTAGATAATCCCTGTTTAATTTTTTTTTTACTGGAGACAGAGGTCTGTCATGCTCAAACAGACAGAAGTTTGCCTCTGGATGTAAAAACCTTGGAATGGCTATGGTTTGTGGTGTGTACGAGTAAACATGACTCTTCAGTGAGGGGTTGCAACTCCTATCGCAGCTCTCCCTTTCCCTTTGCAGGTGCTAATGGGCAGAGTGCCTGACAGAGGAGGGAGGCCCAATGAAATTGAACCACCACCTCCCGAGATGCCACCGTGGCAGAAAAGACCAGAGGGTGGTCCGCAGCAAGGCGGTGGCAGAGGAGGAAGAGGTGGCTATGAATCTTCCTATGGAGGGAGAGGAGGTTATGATCATGGGGGTCACGACCGAGGAGGAAGAGGAGGCTACGACTCATCATACGGAGGGCGCGGAGGTCATGAACAGGGAAGCCATGATCGAGGTGGACGAGGAGGACGTGGTGGTTATGATCATGGTGGCAGAGGAGGTGGAAGAGGAAACAAGCACCAAGGAGGCTGGACAGATGGAGGAAGTGGTGGCTACCAGGATGGCAGCTACAGGGAGAGCAACTACAGAGATGCAGGTTTTCAAACAGGTGGCTACCATGGTGGTGGTGGCGGCTACCAAGGAGGAGGCTATGGTGGCTACCAGTCGTCTTCTTATTCTGGAAGTGGCTACCAAGGGGGTGGTGGTGGTGGCTACCAGCAAGACAACAGATACCAAGATGGTGGGTCCCACAGTGACCGAGGGGGTGGGCGTGGAGGAGGAAGGGGTGGCCGTGGCGGTCGTGGTGGCCGTGGAGGTCAAGGAGGTGGCTGGGGGGGCAGAGGTGGGCAGAACTTTAATCAAGGAGGGCAGTTTGAGCAGCACTTCCAGCATGGAGGTTATCAGTATAACCAATCTGGCTTTGGACAAGGAAGACACTTCACCAGCTGAGGCTGCTAAAAACTTACGCTTCAGCAGAGCTCACATAGTAGAAACCTGGTTTCAGAGGCCTGACTTAATTGCTGCTTCAATTAATACAGGTTTGTACATGGCAGGGAAACTCTCTTTGAGTGGAATGTTTTCTATTAAGCAAAGTACAACTTTGTGTGGACCTCCCCACCTGCCTCCAACCTGTCTGACTGTCATCAGTACCCATTGCACCCTAAACATCAACTAACAGCCATGCTTTTTTGGATGTTAGACTGATTCCCTCTGATCAAAACACTTTTGTTCTGAACCTGCCTGCTACGTTTGCCTTCCATTTTGATTTAGAAAAATACCAAGACCTGCCAAATTTGTCTGTTGTAATACCAATAGAATTTCTGCTTTTCCCCCCCCACATCATTGTTCAGTTACATGTTCTAAAACCAGTTTGAAGTATTGCTTTTTGACTTGCTGACCTCCTGTTCTAGTCACAGTGTCGTTACACACACGTGAGTGTGTGCACTGTGAACTCCCTCTGACAAACAGGTTTTTGTCTATTGTATGAGCTCTGCTGTGGATGCCATGTTCAGTAGCCTTATCTCCCGCTAAACCAAGTTTTCCCACCTGCTCAACTCTGAGGACTGACCGCCGCCAAAATCTGCAAAGATCATTTCAAACTAAGCTAAATTGTGAACCGATAGTGTGTGTAGGCCTGTAGTTAGGTGTAGCAATTCAAACTGACCTGCATCCATCCAAAACAAGTTGCTCCTCCTCCAAACCTAATTTTTACTTGAAATCAGCTAGAAGAAATGACAAACTGAAGTTTATTTTATTTGCAAGTTAATACCACTGGCTCAGCAAATGTAAGGCAATTTGTTTTGGGGGTTGTCTCTTTAAGGAAATGCACTACGGCCTGGGAAAATTAGTTCCTGCCTGGAGGAAGCCCTTTTATTATTGCTGCAGAAAACAAAACCTGGCTGAGTTTGGTGTTCTGATGTTTGGGTTTTTTCTTTACTGAAAGCCACATAATGCTTCTTGCTGGGTTTTTTTGTGTACATAAACATTGTCAAGCTGTGAAAGAAAATGGCTGAAGGTGTGCTGTTGTATAAAAGGTGAGCAATAAAAGTTATCTGTATGTTCCCTTTGCTTTAGTTTCTTTTCCTTGGTGTAGTAAAAAGGAGTTGCTGCAGTCGCTGGAAATTCTTGGGGATTTCTGTCTGCTTCATGTATTTTCCATTTTAATCTATTTTAGATTTTGTAGTTATCCCAGCTGTACTGTGTGTTCTGCCCTTTGAGAAGCTGTTGGACCAGGAGTAGATGGGAGGAACTGATCTTCAGTTGCTCCGAGTTTGTTCCTCCCTCTGAACTCGTGTAGCAGCATGTAGTACTCTCTTGCTGTATAAAATTCTTGGGCTGTGTGAGGACCTGTCTCCCAGTTTTTCTCCTGCATGCCATGTGAACATGGGATGCTGCTTCTGGGAATTCTCCTGATGCTTTCCAACCTTGTGGAATTGTAGGTTCCTGCTACTGTGCTTAGACCACTGTCGAAGAGGCCATGCTAATGGCAGTCTGCCTCATGTGTCCGTGGGGCTAAATCCAGGTTGATGCAGACAGGAGGAGTTCCTTGGGTTACAGTAATTGCACGAGTATCTGAGAGAATCTCTGTAAAGCTGGTGCTGCTGTAATTCAAGCTGGCCATGTAAGTAAGCTGATAAACATTGCTTAGAACTGATCTGCCTGTATTTCATTCCATGGTCAACCTAAAAATGTGTTTAATTTATTGTGGCCACTAGATGCTGCTAATGATTCACAGGTTGGAAGCAAAAGTCTCTGTGAATGGCACTTGGGAATCTGACTTAATGGCTCGTCTCCCTTAGTGTTTCAAACAAATTTAACAAGGCTGATGAGGGAAGAGCTTTCTAAATTGAATTCAGGTCTTTGAGGATCACTGACACAGATCTCTCTCTGCATAATACCGTTCAAATTGTGAGCATCTAAAAGTGAATGTTGCTGCTTCACAAAGGTATGGATGGTTTCTTACAGCAGCATGCTCCAAGAGGGTATCTCCCTTGAAGTATCACACCTTGCTGTGAGCATTAGGTGATGACTAGCTGCATTCATGCAAAAATAATTAGTGAGGTTTTTTTAAGAATTAAGATTCCTACAGCTGGTTCAGTCCTGGACTAGTAAGTGTAGAGATTGACAGAGCTGAAGAGCCTTTTTCTGGGAATGTAGTGTCTTCAAGCTGACAGCTTCTGCTTTTCTTCACACTTCTTACTGCAAGTAGGCTGGTGTTTTCTATCAGTGCATTAGAGTGCTGTAAACTTGTCCCTAGGAAGAGGGAGCCCAGGAGGCTTTTTCAGAGAGCCCCTAATTGAGTTACATCAGCACCTTCAGAGATTTCCTTCTGTGCCAGAGCTGCCAATCCTGTTAGGCCGTGTCTGTTGCTGCAGTGGACAGTCTCACCTTTGCACACTATGACTTGATGCTGGGGTGGGAGTGTAGAGCTTCCTCTTCCTCATTCCAGATAGGTTTTTTTCTCATCAAAATGGGTTGCTTCTCCTCCTTCCTCTTCCAGGACTTAGGATAAGCAGAGTTCCACTTTATTGCTATTTGAGGGGGAAAGACACAAAAAACCCCCAAAATACCAACCAACCAAAAAAAAAAAACATAAGAAGGCAAAACAGGAGGCTTTACTTTTCCAACAGGAAAGAAAACACTTTGCTTCTTCCAGCTGTTGTTGTTTTTCCTTACTCTATTGTTTCCTCCTAGTGTGCTGTGACTTCTTTGTTCCCCAGAGAAAACAAGCTTTGTATATGTGGAGAGAGCAGCTTTGATTAATGAAAGAAAACAGCCACTGCTTTGTTATTGTCTGTATGATACTCTGATATTTACTGTTTTCCAAACATGATTCCTGCTGCACTGCAAGGAATCTCTTAAATAGAAGCTGGGAGAGGAGAGATGGGTTGTGGAGATTGTTAGACTGTGGTGAATTGGATACATATGAGCTCAATTTCATTGTACATCATGACCAAAAGCAGAACTCCAGCAGATCAAGAAAGCAATTAAGTAAGCAAGCATTTATGCAGGGACAAGTGTTCGTCCTTTTAGCCTTCCTCAAGCTGCTGGTTAGATAGCCAGAGCATGTGGGGAACCTGCCTTAACACTTGGACTTTTTGTCTCCATTAAAATCCTGTTTTCATCTGCATTGATGAAAGTGGCAAGTGCTTCAACCAACCTCTGGTTTAATTAGAACCTAGATGCTTGCCAATCAGGTATCTAAGGTAGGACTGGGAAGAAGGGAAGCAAGATTCATGTCAGTATAGTTACGAGAAGTGGTTGGAACTTGGACAGTCCTGTGGCATAAGAGTAATCCCTGTAAGAGGTTATGCACCTAGGAAATGAAAATTAAACTGCTGAAGTGGTAAGAGAGGAGTGGGGGGTGAGTAAGAGGATTGTCACTAAGATCTGATGACTCTTTTGCGTGTCCAAAAGGCTCGTGTAGGTTCTTAGGGTTCTCAAAGTTAATACAGCTCCTCATTAGGTTAACAAAGAGCAGCAAACAAAACCCCTCAGATATCTGCTCATTGCACATGATTTATTCTTAGTTCTGCCATATTTGGGACTGCAGTAGAGGGTCCAGGTGTTGCTGCTAAAGACTGTCAGGCTTGTGATTTTACTTCTCTGAACTTCTGATTTCCCTGGACAACAGGAATGCTACAGAAGTATCTGTATTTTTAGGGTGTTAACCGTGATTTAGCAGTCCCAAACGAGCTGGCTCCTGCTAAACTCCAAGCTTACTTTATCAGCCTCCTAGCATGCCCTGAGGTTAGGGTCACACCAGTGTTGTGCCTGGAGAGCGGTGCACCGAGGTGTTTCCCCTGTGTAGGTGCAAAAATACTCATGTGCTTGCTTTCAGGTTATGCCTTTTCAAAGGGACACAAATTGAAAAAGCAAGTGTGCTGTTACCATTTGTAAACATTGCCTTCTTCCCTCTTTGGCCAAAAATAAGTCACACCTCTAATGGCTTAACAAACAAAGGTAGAAGGGAAAAAATATTTTTCCTTTGTATTTATTTTGTGCTTTTTACAGCTCTTGCTGTCAGTGTCATTGTTTCCCCTTCATTGTCCAGTAATTTCCCCTCTTGTCCACGTGGGTCTTTCCCACAACAGAGGAGAGAAAAACAAGTACAAAAAGTAGGAAAACACTATTGTAAAACTAAAGAAAGAGAGAGTCTGCCTGTGCTGTGGGCAGGTGGAAGGTCATAACTCTTTTTCACACATGAAGCAAAGATGAAGGTGATAAGGACTCTTTAAACTTTCCGGCATTAGTTCAACTCATGGAAAAAGCAGACTTTTTGGCTAAATTTCATACTGTCCCAGCAGTAGCCTTTTGCTGATGGCTTTTCTGTCTCTTAGGACCAGATTGTCAGCAGCTGTAAATAGCACTTTAATATTCAGCACACAGATTTTCCAGTGAATTTAGCCTGTTGGCTGCAGCGCTTATTTTGAAAATCCTGTTCAGATCAGTGCTTATAACTCAAAAACTTTTTCCAAGGTTACATCCATTTCTGCAGTGACCTTGGGTGGGCCAGCGCTTTTGTCAAGACTCCCTGGAGAAATACTTGGAGCTATTTTTGGTGCTGTTTGGAGGCCCATCAGTTAGCAGGCTGATGCTGAATGAAGCAAACCTTGATTAGATTTTTGTTTTCTGTAACGATCATGAAACAACTGTTTTTTGTCTCCACCAAATTTGCATTCAGATCTCCTTCCTTTCTTCCATCCTTCCTTTCTTCCTTCCTCCCTCCTCAGCTTGGTGCCCATTGGGATCCCCTTCTATTCTTGGTGTCACATAGAGAGGGAGAGGTCTCTTAGTATATACTGTGTTTTCCTGCATTTACTCCCCATCTGTCTTGTTATTTGTTCTCTGGTTTTGGTGGTAGTTGTGTTTTGTTTTGTTTGCTTTATTTTGGTGGGGGTTTTGTTGTTGTTTGTCTTGTTTTGTTGTTTTCTTTCCCGCCTGTGTCCAGGATCCTTCACATGCAGCTATTTCCCATACAGGTGCCTAAAGCTTCTGGAACTGGTGCCCAAGGTTGCAAGGACCCTCCTGTGGCTGCTCAGGCTGTCTCTGCTAAACACTTCAGGCTTCCCTTGGGGGCTGCATAGGGAATGCTTTTACTTTGGCTTCCACAGAGGAGTTCCTGAGCAGCAGTCCACAGGGGTGACAGGCTGTTCCATTTTGGAAAAATGTAGAATTTTAGGTAATGGCTGCAGTTCAGCTTAAGTTCTGTACTGAAAGGAAAACGGCTTACCTTTCTCAGCAGGGGAAAATCCATGTTTCAGGCTAGTTCTGGTCAGTAAGCTTATTCTCCCCCTACCCAGCCCAAGACTTCCTCAGCTGCCTGAGGAAAGTGCCTCTGAGGAGATAGCTTCTGTCTAGGAAGATGTTTCTTTGTAAAGCTGCATTTTTTTCCTTTTAAAGCCTAAAAAATAGGTAAGCCTGGAGAGGGATGCTGGGGGAGAGGAGAGTGAGACTCTAAAGAGCTCCAGAGCAGAGGAGAGAGCTGCAGTTCAAACCTGACTTTGCATTTCACTAGGAGGGAGCCAGGTGTCCTCATGACTCTTTGAGAAGTGCTCAGAGCTACTCTATAAAGCCGGAAGCAAAGCTGAAGCTCCCTTATGTGCAACATGAGGCTTTGCAGAGGTTTTACATGAGCACAGAAAGTCCTAGTGTGTTTGGCTCAAACAGCCAAATAATCTCATATGTGGTCTATCCAAGCACTTGCATTTTTCACCTACTCTCATTGCTTGTATTCTTTGGCTTTTGCAGTACCAAGCTGTAAGTAAGGTTTGACATAATCTTCCTTCTTTCCACTGTGTGGTGTTGTTTGGGGTTTGTTTGCTTTATTTTTAAACAACCCCTCTGTCGCACTCCTCCAATGTTTCTTAAAAGATCCAGAGACAGGAGAGAATGGATGGGGTGGAAATATCCAGCATAATTTGAGATTGTGTTGGACTTTGTCTGCTTTAATCCAGCACTCTTGTCATTATGACGCACTTTCTCCTGGACACTCTCCTGGAAATGCTTTACTTCTAGCAGGCAGGATTTCACCAAGACCAGTTCAGGCAGGAACTCTGATGGTTGATGCATTTTGTTAAGTCAGAGGGGCTGAACAAGAAACTCTTTGTTCCTTTGTCCAGATTGGGGAACTAAGGTTGTTTTTGCAAAGAAAAGTCTTTCCCATATTCAGAAGAAGATGCCAACTTGAAATAAGGAGAGAAAAAGATTTTTTAATTTTACATACTCAGGCCTCCTCACAGGTAAAAAGCTCATGTTGTACCAGCTTCTTAAAATACTTGTTCATGCCCTGTCATCTCTCCCTACTCAGGTGCTTGCTGTGGAACTAGAAGACCAGCATTGTGCTGCAAGCAGCCTGTGAATAATAAATTATTACATTGTTTATGATTAATCTATTCCATTTTGGGCAGCAAGGCGTGTGTATGTGAAAAAAAAGGCTGTATTTTCTGCCCAGTGTCTTGTTTTCCAGTGGTTGTGAACACTTACTGCCAGCAGGATGCTTTGCGTTCCCCTTCTTTAAATGCCTGAAACAAAGAGTTTCCAGCAAGACCAGGTGCTTGAAATTTTCACTGAGTCCTCGATTTCAGGAAGAATTTCTTCATGTACAGCATTTTAGGCACTGGAATGTGGTGGAGTCACCATCCCTAGAGGTGTTCAAGAAATGACTGGATGTGGTACTTAGTGCTATGGTCTAGTTTACAGGGTGGTGACTGTTCAAAGATTGGATTTGATGATCTTAAAGGTCTTTTTCCAACCTAAATGATTCTGTGATGATTCTCCTTGGAAGCTGCCATATTTTGCTTTAGATGGATCAAGTGTGTGAGCTTGCAGTCTATGCTTGATCTGCAGCTGCTGCTGAGGGAAACGCCTGATTGAAGTTACCAGGCTTGCAAGAAATTTATTGGTAAAATCAATAAGCCAAGAGCTACAACTGACTTTTAAAAACCTGTAAGTAATTGCCTGAGGTCTACAGACTAAATGCTGGTCAAAACTAGATGATGTTGCACATGAACATTTAATTTATAAAGCATTAAAAGGCTTATCTCAACAGATCCATCAACAGCCTGGATCATAACCAAATTTCTCTATTCAAATTCTCTGCCACATCATTTTCATTGTGTGCAAGCTGTGCTCTGTAACGGTAGCTGTGTGGTCAGCCAGTTGTGACCTGTCACCTGACCCACCACAGGAAATAAAGACCATGTTTTTGCTAATGCTTCTTCTTTGCCCACAGCAGTAAGAGTTGCAGCATGCTTCTGGCCTTCATCCTACTTTGCAAGTCAGTGCTCCTGCAGTGCTTATTTCTCTTGAGTTTAAAACAATCAAAGCATGTTATTTTTTTAATTTTTTTTTCTCCCCACAGATTTACCATTGTTACTAGTTGTGTTGGAAAACAAAAGAAACCTGCAGGATTCAACATGCAAACCTGAGCAGGCATCATGTAGTCCCAGTGCAGTTTACAGTCAAATTACAATAGAGGAGTGCAGCTGTCAGATTTGGTTAAGGAAGTCTGTGAAATTACTCTCACCTTGAAGGCTTATAACTTGATGAAGGGCGCAATAATTTGAATCTTTTAGGACATCTTATAACTGAGTGGCTTTAGTCAGAGTGTGCGATACACTCTCATACCGCCCTCTCCCCCCCCAACTCACCTATTTTTGTGGGAAGATGGGGTAAGCAGACTAACACATGTGTGTCAATGTGGAACATATATTTCAGGGTTGCGCTTTGTCTTATTTTGGTTTGGTTTTCTCTCTTTTCCCGTGAGGGCTGTGCTCCTTCAACAACTTAATGCTTCTGTGAAATGCAACTTCAAACCTGCTTTCTAGACCATTCTGGACTCAGGTGCTAGATCCTACATCAGCAGACTGCTAATTTGGAGTTTGCTCTTCAGTATATTTAGTCTCAACATGTACAGGTTGCTAACCAGAGAAAAAGACCACATACACATATATACACACACACACTTGAAACTAAACTGTTTATTGCATGCTAATGTAACCATAATCAGTGCTGGCAAAGATGACACCTCTCCATTGTGATGGAACCAGACAAACACATAGTGTCTTGGAATTCCTTCACTCTCACATGCTGCCTATTTGAAGGATCCCCAGTCTGGGAACTGGTATCACTGTGCTTAACACCAATGCATTCACTGTAGCAATGTAAACATGGCCAAAAGTCACAACCCCAGGTGTGCAAAGAATCTCACTATTGAGGACTTTGTGAAAGGTTTTCCTTTGAGTTTTAATCAATATACACACCTACTTCTTTCCTTAAGTGATCATTACAAGCCTCTGGAAAGGAGCGTTATCAAACTAACTGAGATGCTTGGCTTCTGTCCTCGCCATTGTTGTTGCTGGCAGACATACCGAAATGATGCAGTACATTGAAAGGAGGCCAAATATATCCTCACTGGCTTGTAGAGGAAGTTTCCACAGGAGTCATACAAAAGAAAACACAGAGTGCAGAGATGCATTCTGCTCTGTCTGTGCAATGTTCATCCAAATGGTTTACTCATGAGAAAATAAATAGTTCTTTACAACACCTTTCAGCTGAGAAAACAGGGCAATGGTTGGATTTAAAAGTACGAGGTATAGGAACACTTGTCATGGCCCGAGGTGGTCTGTGACAGTCCATCAACACTTGCTGTATTACAGTTGTCTTCAGTTTTCTGTGCTTCAGGGTGAGCAATCAGCTATCCTGTAAGCAAAAGAAAATAGGCATTTACATGCTGGCAAACATGGTCAATGAGGCCTTGGAATTATAAAGGTTGTGGGTGACAGTAACAGCAATCAGGCCAACATCCTGCCCTAGCCTGGACTCCTATATTTATCAGAATGCTAATTGTTGTGAAGCCCAGAACTGTGCACTGCAAGGGTACAACAGCCCAGAATTTGGCCACATAACTACCAGGCTACTTTAATGATTTTCAAAATGAAAGGTACCCAACTCCTAAGAAGCGCATTCTGACACCAAAACCCAATCTCCCAGTTTCAGTGTTACAGGAAATGTGCACTGTAGTGCAGAAAACATGTAGCTACACATGATTTAGCATTCTTCTGAAAGTAACTCTTGTGCAAGAAACAATGATAAATTTGATTAAAAAAGCATCCTGAGATCCATAAAATATGAGACTTCAGGCTGTAGCAGATTTTAAACTGTCTTTGCTTCTTCAGAACTCACCTCAGCTTCTTGTCTTTCTGGGAGGGTTTCTATTCCATTGTGATCCTGTGTATGTTGTGGGGCCTCGCCTTCCAGCTCTACATCAGCCTGTGTGCTGGGCTTTTCGTTCTCCCACTTTGCAAAGCCTTTGTTCTTCCCAGCTTTTCCATGGAATTTGGACTTCATTTTGGGGAAAGTGTGGGAACCTGAATCATTCCAGCCTGGCTCATGCCAGAGTGGTTCTGTCTGTGTTGCTTGGCTGGTGGTCACTCTCTGCAGCCGCACTGAAATTTTTCGTGAAGAGCCAGTGACGAGAGTGATAGCTCTGCCATCAAGGTCCTGGTGTTCTGCAGCAACACTGGGAAATTCAAATACTTCATCTTGGACTGAAAGAGAGGGTGGAATCGATTATATCAAATATTCTACTTCGAGATATTTACAAAAAGATGGTTTAGGCCTGGGACAGGGAGGTAAGCCCTTATATGAAGCAGCGGTGTAATTAGCAATATTCATATGCTGCTTGGAAACTGTTTCTGGCCTTGTGTGCACAGGTTTTCTTCTCTCACCATCTGTATGCTCAGGGGTACAAGAGTGCTAGAATTGTGCCCTATGTCTCCTTGCTCCTAAGTGACAGATAATGAGAAGTACAATTTCATTTCTTTGCAGCTGGGGTAGGGGTGCTGTAATCTGAGCATTGAACACAAGCCATAGTCCAGTGGAAAGTACATGTGCTGTTCTGCATTTTGATACAAAGGAAAAACTAAAAATGGCAGCAAGGATACTGGCCATGAGGGAGGGTTCCAAAAATGGTTTGAAATAGGAGCAAAATTGCTCTCACCTGGAGGCAGAGATGGACTGCTAGGCAGAGAGCCATGGTTGCTGCCTACTGACGTTCCTCTGGAAAATTTCCTGCATGCCAGCACAAGCAGGTCTCTGCATTGCTTATGACAGTTGGCACCACAATCTGTAAAGAAAGGAATTTCCAAGTCACCAAATGGAAAGCCACAACTCTCTGGTAATCCCTTAGGGCTATTAGCAGGCAGATACCAGAAGGGACTTTGAAGGAACAGTTAGTTTGACAGAAAGTGTGAAGGGAGTTACAGAAACGGATTATTTGGTGTGAAGGGCATTACAAAAAAAAAAAGGATCATTTTTATGACGGCCATTAATAGAAAACTGGCAGCAGAAAGAAAGAAGGGGGATGATATTTTAATCAAAAATTAGTCTCAAGGGAGAGATGGGGAATTACTGGTATGATCCTGTGTATGCCATGCATAAAACTTCTGCTCTACTGCTTGAGTTTCCAAAAAAGGGGAGGGTTTATTAATTTGATTGTTTTTTATTTGACCCAGCAAGCCCATTACAGTAAACATGCTTGGTCAGAAGACACTGGAGCATCCATACCCTGAGCCTCTGGAAGGACAGCTGGAGGTCAGTGTAGACCACTGTAGGTTAAAACTAGTCTAAGTAGCTCAGTAAGAAACATAAGCACACAATAAGCTCTGTGGATGGGTATCATCCACCTGGATTAAACTGGCTGAGTGCCTGCACACCTGGCCTCTGCTGGGACTTGCATCCTACAGATACACTCATCACTAGGTACATTTATCTGAAGTGTGGCTTCAGTATGGATCTTATGTTCAAGAAAGGGCCAAAGGGTGGAGGATGTGCCCCAAACACAGGCTCTCCCTCTCTCTGTGTCCCTTGCTGTTGTTTGAAAATTTCCTTCTTCCTTATTTCTCTGTTGCTCCTCCATAACCCAAAGTTTTATCCTAGGTGAGCCATTGCCAAAGTGCTGTGTTTATAACCCTGCTATAAGAACCACCCTGCTCAGGGCAGCAGCTCTACGTGATGGGTGAGAGTTCTGGTTTCTGCCATCACCTTGTTTATATGACTAATACAGCACTACCTGCCCAACTGTGGTTTTCTCTGTCCTAAAGGTAACACTCCCCCCGTCCCCCCAGATACAATAAAGATCTCTCTTGAAGTGGAGGACCTCTTTTATCACTTGCAGACCACACAGTCTAGCTTGATCTCATTACCCACAGTGCTTTGGTGAGCAGCAGACATGAACAGATTAACTCCCTCCCTCTGCCTGCTGTGTCAGAGCACAGCGTCAGTGGTTCAAACAGAAGATGACAGCTCTGTGTTCAAAGGCAGAAATCATCCCTAATGGGTGCCACACTCCAGAGATGCTGGCATATGGAGCAGCTGGGCGCTGCTGCAACAAACACCACTTACCCTGGTTGACCACTTTAAGATGTGAGCGGGCAGCTCAGCTCTCTTACTTTCATGCTCCATTGCCTATAGTTTTGACTCTACAGAACCACTTTTGCTCACTCTCCACTTGGCCACTGTTACAGGCAGTGATGCAGGACAGAGCTCAGCTTTCAAGTCTCAAGTTGAGTTTGCAGGTTGCTGTGACAAAATTTTATCTTCTGTCCCTCATCCTACCAGTAAAACTACAGACCACAACCAACCCTTTTGAAGCTATAGAGATGACAGTGATCAGGAACAGCCAAATTACATAGTTACTTTAGCCATGGACACTTTTCCTACCCCTCTCTCTGGAGGAGAGGTTTGTGGGTGGAGGGACAGACAGGAACACAGTGTATCATCCTGAAAAGCAATACTATGGATTCTTAATCCTTCTCCTTGAAGTCAGTGTAAGATTAAGGGAACAGAGTACATACAAATATAACTATAAAGCCCCATCATCAATGTTCCTCTGTGAAAAATTGAGATGCAGCTACAACAGTGCCCTTCAGCCAGAGCTGGGCTGCTTGAGAAATAAATAACACCAGGATTTTAAAGCCAATGAGGACCACTACAATGTCCTTTTGGGTCTGACCTACTCAATATGGTGCAAGTACTGCATAAGAAATTAAATGTTTTATCAAGGCAAAGGAGAGAGGTGTAAGAGCTCTAGGATTTTTTTTAAGTTGCTGAGCAGTCTAGGAATTAAATATTTCTGTCTTTCTAGCTCAGCCACTATTGCATTGCAAGGCCAGCTAGGCTTCACTACAGGCACATGGATGTACCTGACAAACAGCAGTTGCCAGCGGACTTTTTCCTGACTGTAATCTCAGGGGATGAGTTTCAGGATGTCTCAGTGTTAGGATGAGAACGCTCAGTTTTCCAAGATGCAAGGTCTTTATTGGTACAAAGTGACACCTCACGGAGTCATTGTCTGCTTTGGACCTTTAGCTCACAGAATCTGTATGTTCCTACTGGTTGCTATTTTCTCTAATGCAGTGAGACTTCGTAGTGTACCAGCAGTCACTGATCATGGATAAGACCAAGTGTAGATGCAAGATTGGGTTGAACATATGTCATTTTAGTTAAAGGTATGGCTGCATGACTTGTGCTAAAATTCGCCACCTATAGACTAAAAAAGAAATCCATGTAACATTTATTTACCTTTGCATTTGTAGCCTTGTTTGATTATACCCCAGAGCTGCAAAGAAAGACAAAAGAGCGTCAAGGAATCAGAAAAGAAAGCTGGAAGGAAAACAAGGTCACAATGAGGAAGTACCAATGGCTACACAAGCACAAACAGGATACAACTGCTCTTAACACCCTTCCTGCTAGGCAGGCCTCCCCCTCTAATTGTGATAAGACTTGTGTGGCTTCTCCCTTATTTCTGCTACTTACTAGTCGTAATGGGACTACCAGGGGAGGAGAGACATAAGATGACATTTACTTCCTGGAATGGATGAAAAATTGCCATTATATGAAACTTAGTGAAACCAGCAGAGCACATTCTGCTTCTAGGCTCACTTAATGTTATCTGCAGGAGAATTTCTGGTGTACATCCATCCCCCAGATACATGAATGACCCATAACATTAAAACACAGCAGATGAAAACGCCATTGGGGATAAAGATCAGTTTCTCAGTTCCCATACTAGCACACCTAAGCAGAGCAATCTGATTTGTCCATCTGATTTTTTCCATTAAAAATAAAAAAGAAGAAGAAGAATAGAACAGGCAGAAAAATGACTGAATTGCATCTTTGCCTCCTCTCAGAAGCTGTTCTTATTGAGGTACATAACAACCACAGGTTAAACTTCTGAGGGCCAGTGTGTGCAGTCACACCTTTGGGAACCTTTCACTGCAAGATGAGCAGGATTGCTTGGAAATAGGAAAATTCCCTAGCAAATTGTTTTCTATACACTCAGAAGTGCTGTATCTACAGCCATGACATTGTGAAAACAAGCATTTCCACTCTGAGAGGCAGAGAGAGGAAAAAAATCAAGTACACTGCACTAAAGAATTTTCAAGGAAAAATGGGGGGCTGGGGAAAGCAAAAACAGATTAGACAAGGTGGAAGAATGGTGAACAAAAGAACAGAAAGGACAACAGTGGAAGCAGGGTCCTTAGAAAGCCTTCTTGTTCTTTTCCTGCTAATGCAGAGCGAAGGCAGCAACAGTGGAGCATCCCAGTCTCTCTTGAAAGAACAGCAATGGCCTATTTTCCCAGATCTCTTTTACACTGTAAAAGACATGGATTGTTGTTTATTTCATTTAAGATCTAATCTGTTCCCAATTAAGCGCTTTCTCCTCACCTTCTTAGCTCTGTACCATCCTCCTACTCAAATTTGGCATCACTGTTGTAGCTACACATCACAGTGAAAGCTTAGCTGAAGTGTCTTATCGTGAAGTCTGACCCAAAGTTCTGAATCTGTCTAACACAGCTCTGCTGCAAAGCTGGCTTGAGCCATCTCCGAGGTAAGAGGATTTGTGCAAATTCAGATTATAAAGCTTAGCAGGATGGCCAGTCACCTACCGTGCCACGTGGTGCAACTCAAACTGTGAGACAGAACTGTGACTGGCCATGGGGGTATCAATTTTATGCTGCTTAATGGCATTAGTTTTTAGCTTGACCTTTAAAGTTCGTATTGTTTTAATAACTGTGTGCATTGTACTGTCATGTCAATTTCTCCTGCTGCACGGTCAGTGCACATTATTTTGACTGCAAATCAGCGCATCAGTTTGAAATTAGGTCTCCACCTGTGGATGAGCAGCCTGAAATGCAGATCAAATGCGCAGCAGATTTTGTAGTCAGTTCCTGTTCTATCAGTCCAACTCATCCACAGAACAATGTCAATGACTGCAGTGACTTGACAGGAAAAATGACCTTATTTCCATTTCCTGTACAACTCCTTACTCATTTGTATTACTGCGCTGGATGTAATCAGGGACATGTGAAAAATCTAACAATGGCCAATTAGCAAATTGATGCAGGAGAAAAATATTTGGTGGAGAGGGCATCGTAGGACAGTCCTCAGGCCTTGCTTTGCTATGGAAGCCTTCCAAACATGCCCTGAGTGTCACAAATGCAGTGACGTCTTCCCAAGGCTGCAGGCAGCCTGGAACAATAGGGTCTGGCCAGTCACCAGCACCGCCCCTTTGGGCTGCTGAAGCTGTCAGAAGCTCCAGAGCCCACCACCACACTCCTGAATCAGCACCCTGTCACCTCCAAAGCTTCAGCAGCTCTAGCGGCAATAGGTGGAATTCCCTCTTGCCCATGGCCGTGATCAGCAGCAGTGGCTGCGATAGAGAGCAAAAGCATCTGAAGAACACTGATATGTTGTGAAAGAAGCAAGTGGAAGATGGGAGCATGGAAGAGCAGGAACACCACAGCTGGTGTGAAAGAAAGCACAAAGTTTTCGTGCTTAACAGTGCTGTTGTTAATTTCAACCATGAAGAAATATTGCCTAGTGGAAAAGTTCATGGAATAAAGCGTGACATTTTGCCACTGATAGCAGAGGCAGATCTGGTCTGGAGAACAGGGACACAGTTTGAGTTCATACCCTGTTACATGAGCCACATGTAAGCAGAGGACATGGCCCTCTGCCCTTATTGCTTTAGCTGTCTAAATGTGGACATTTCATTTCAGATGAGTGTGTCCATTAATGTAACTTTTATATCAGAGTAATTCCTTTTTCTTTACTATACTTTGTTTGAAGTGGAAAACTTAGAGAAGGTTTACAAGCAACACAAATGTCCACAACACAAATATCCACAACACTAGTCATTTCCCGGCTATGTACAGAGCACTCTAAGAAGTGGCATCTTGTAAGTTATGGCTGAGAGGAAAAGCAAATTATAAAGACCTTCAACAAATAAATTTTGAAAATTCTCATTGTACGGAACTGTTAGAAGCACTTTTGAATTCTTTACCAAATGAGAAAATCTGTTAATTCAATAGAGAAAGAATTAGGGCTGTTACAGCCATACAGAGAATTATGAACATAGCTATGTTGCCATGTGCAATTTCCTGAGAAAGAACAGCTTTTGCCTCATCTACATCCTCTGTTCCAGACATCCATTTTCCCTTGAGCTTGTTTATAAGGGAAATTAAGCCAAATTAAAGAACTTAAGATAAACCAAATAAAGCCATTCATATAGTCTTTCATATCCTTTAGCTAATGTAACTTTATTTCCCCCCCTGCAACAGAAATTCTTACAAATGCCAGTATTCAGAAACAACTAAATCAAAGCTGGGTAGCACAGCTACAACATGAGTAAGTGTTTTGTGCTTCTGAATGCCATGAGATATTATTTGGCCAAGGGACTTTAGCAATGCATGGGGCCAGTTTCACCCCATCTACATTAAAGAGTAAAAATTGTTTTTAATATATACTATTATTAAAAATATACTTACAAATCCTGCACAGTGCTCACAGAAAGTTGGTTTAAGATAGGTCATTTCCTGAAAGTTATGAATAAACCCTGGTCCCATTTTACACTGGAACTGTGATTTAGCTCTCAGAAAGTAAGCCATCATTTCTTCTTTGCTTATAAGACCATCTCTGTTAGGGAAATAAAAGCAGAGTAAATCTGTCACTGCTCATGGCACTGAACAATTCAGGCTTTTCCCATTGCAGAAAGCATGCAGCACACAAAGCACATTTGAAAGAGCTGCAACAGACCTGGCAGGAAAAAAACCTTAAAGCCTTTGTAGTTATTGTCTTTCTTTAAAGAGCAAACACTTACAGCACAGACCTTGTTTTCTCACCTGTTCATGGTATCAGAGCACAGACCAGGCATTAAATGAAGTATCTCAACTTGCTGCTCACACAAGTGGTTATGCATCTGGCTGACCACCACCCTTCACAGTCAGAGATGCTGGACAAGAGTTATCAAGCCCAGCTGGCTAGGAAGTAGATGTAACTCCTAGAATATTTGTTACCCTCTCTGCTATGTACACTCATTTTCCCTGTACTGTACACAACTTATTTGTTTCATCACTCTGATGGTCTGGACACAGAATTTCCACTGTAATTTGACAGCACTCTAGGGTTTTGACTCAGTCCCAGCAGGAATTCCTCATTAAACTATTACATAAGTGATTTTTAAAGCAGCAGGCACAGCGGGACTCCAGACTGGGTGGACTTAAAGAACTGACTACAGCATAAGAATTTAAATGATAAGAGAATTCATCCTTCAGTGAGCTGACACAAGAAATTTGGGAGACACCGTTACTTAAATATTTAGTTTCCACTGGTTTTTAAATTGAGGGAGAAAAACAAAAACCCACCATAAATAAATCTCCAAACTTACTGGTCTTTGTCCAGCACGCAGAAAGAGTCCAAAAAGGGGAAATTGGCAGCTATACTTTCAAAGTCTTCCTGAGAAATATAACCATCGTGGTCATGATCGTAATTCCTAAAGACAGACTGGGGAAAAAAAAGAGATTGTTGTACTAATATCTAGCTTATCCTGAATCTACACCAGCCCCTTCAACCATATAATTCCATGGCTCTGCTGCATTTGTTTTATTCATTTTATTCTTACAGGGTATTTCAATATGCATATATATTGGACTCTGGGGTGAAAATGGCTAATTTTTAAAGAAAACTTGACCTCAGTATTTATCTAGTGATGATTCTCCATACCTATTCACACATAATTATTCCTGCTTTATTTTTCCTCTTTATTGGAAATGTCACTAAATTATACTTTTTAATCACACACAAAAAAGAGAGAAACAAAACAAACCCAATAAAACAGCAGCTTTCCCATGAGTATTTCAGATGGTTTTGGCTTCACTTCTAGTTGGTGACCTCTACCTGTTACAGTACTGTTTCAATCTGATTTGTTTACTAATACTTTGACCTCTACATCATGAGCACTTTGGATCCAACAGCTATTTCCTTCCATCAACCTACTCCAGTTCATCACTAGGTAAAAACAGACACAGGATCAAATTTAAAAGGTCACATAAAGGTACAAAGACCCTCCTTAGCTGCTGAGGAGTTACTATATTCTGTCTTATTGTTTGCAGAGATGTGTAAGGGGTGGTAAAGCTACGTGAGAAAAACACGAGTGTCAAAGTCAACATGACTATCTGAAAGACACATAGTGAAGTACAAACTCTTTCATTAGATTAAAATGTTGTTGGCAAAGACATTAAACCCATATACCAAGATCTCTGAAAAGTGTTTGCATTATACTTATTTTAACAAGAACCTGACAAAACCAATTTCTAAGTATCTATCAAAAGACCTCTAACCAATGACTGGCAGACCTCAAAAATGCATAATTATGGAGCCAGAGCATAAACCTGAGTAGCATTCAACATTTTTTGTGATAAAAAACTGCCTTAAATCACAACTGAAAGCAGGTGGTAAATGGTAAAAATGAAAGGCTGGCAAAATGAAAACAGCTGTACAGAGTGGTGTGAGCCTTTTAGTAAGCTGTATGTGTAAAAGCCCTAAACCATGTTTTAATCCTGTCAAACTCAAGATCATACATCCTGTACCAGGCCAAAATTGTGAAATGGAGGACTGCATTTCCCCCAATCATAGGAACAAGCACAACCGCCCACCCAGCACATTCTGGAAAGATTAAGGAGTTGTGACAGACTTCCTATTTAAACAAGCTATCAAAGAGAGATTTGGATATGGGGTGAATTTTATCAACACATACGGCACTGACAAAAGCAACACAGGAACAGCATGTGCATTTCTGGCATCCCATATTAAAAGAAAAATGAAACTTTTTTTAAAAAAAGAACATGTACAAAAATAAGCCACAAGATATATTTGAAGTCTGAGAAAGAGAACTGAAGGCTTTGTTTAAGTTATGTTAAAAACATAACCCCAGTTAATGATCTGTAACACAGACAAGGTCAGAATTTAATAGTTACTCCCAGACTTAGTTATTCATTTGTAAAAATCAGAAGGAAATCTTGCTTCATTATATACAACACATTCCTGATTCCTGTGCATGCTGCTCTCATCACTACAAGGCCCTTACACACCACCATGGCAGAGCTTATTCTCTCCAAAGGAATCTGATAGTGTTTGGTTTTGTTTGCATTAGCTAACACAACGTATCACCTTCCAAACCGAAACTGGAAGATCACAGCTAGAACTCTGCAAGACCTCATGTCCACATTTTTAATGTGACAACAAGACAATGCCACCTTTATCATACATAATATGCTCTGGACAGTCAAATAACAACATGTTGAAAACCAGAACTAGGGTTTCTGGAAAATTTCTGTGGACTATTAATGTGCAACACCTTATTTCTGAGTAGTTCTATTTCCAGCTATCTGTTACCAGACATGAACTTGGTGGCTAGAGCTGCAAAATCTCAGCTTTGTCCTCTGAATTTGTGTTTACTAGTCAAGCCTATTGAACTGCAGCAAGATCTTGGATGCTCCTGGAGGTTTGCTCCTTTGCATCCAGAATCCTGTTTACTAATCCCATTGATGATTATAGGAATAAAATAATTATTTCTGAACCTATTGGTAACAGCTCAAGTTTGTTATCCCATGTCTGAAATTCACCCCAACCATAACAATCTCTTTGTAACCTTGAAATTAATTATAGTGATGAAAATATCAATGCTGTCATTCTCTTTGACCAGTACATTATTCCAAATACTTACATCCACCAGTTTTCGTATGTGCTTGTTAATGACTGTAGGGTCGGGTTTTGGTACCACTCCAGATGCCCACTCCAGTGGCACTACTGGCTTGTTAGGGGTCGTTGGGGAGGTAGGCTGCTGAGAGAAGCATCAGAACACAAGGATTTTCAAGGCTGAATTAAGAAGTTGAATTTCCCATTAAAGCAACTATGAGTGTCAGAGCTACAAGCACAAACTATTGGAGTCCCCTTGCTGTAGAAATGTGCTTAGCGAAACATCAGGTAAGGTTTGAAAGGGTTGCTTGCCTCCACTAACAGCTCCAAATGGGCTTGCTGTGGCTCCTTGCAGCTACGCCAGCAGCAGCAGCGGCAGCCAGTCAACTCAGGAGCAAACCCAAACAGGCTTTCCTCACTGACATCTCCAGAGGCTCCAACAACAAGACTCGGAGTAAGAGGGAAGGAAGAAGGGTCTCTGGACATGGCATCAGAAATAGGTAAGTCCAGAAACTTGCTTTTCTCCTTCCCAGTAAAGCCCTGAGGAACTCTCCACTACAGTGCAGCCTGCCCCCAACTCCCTGCTGGAGGGATCATGCCCAGGAGTCACATAAGGTACTGCCACGGACTGAATAAGTGCTCCTGCTCAGTGCAGCACCGAGAGTAGGATGCAGAAATGGAGGCAGAATTCCGCTCAGCAATCTCAGTGGTTTCTAGCTGAGATGTACAGCTTAATTTGTTTAGGCATCCTGAAAGTGCTCTGCAGATAACACCAGCCAGAGTATTTTATTTTGAAAACAGCTTGGTCTTGACAAAACAGTAGCTGACAGCTCACTTGATGCACAGAACTTGCAGCCTAACTCCCTACACACCACTATGGTGCTTTGAGAGTAGCTCCAGCATGCAGCTCGGCTTCTTCAAGTAGAAAATATAGGACAAACCCAAACGCAGTTTCATGTAAGGATTCAAAAATAATCAGTTATGAAAAGTGCTGCAAGGCATATTGGCCTTTTCCTGCATCTGCCACTGGACATCTAGCAGGTGAAGCAGTGTCAAGCAATAAAAACTCAATATGGTTTGGATGAGAAAGGAGAGAGTCTATAGTCTTAGAAGGTCACTGTGTTTGCTGATGCACAAAGAACCTGGGACTCATCTGTCTGTCTTTAAATTGATGTGAGTTAAGAGGGAGAAAATTAAGACATGTAAAGATGTTACAATTATCATTGTGTATAGCAATGGTACTGTAGACTGACTGTAGGATGTAAAATGATCACAAGTTCATACTCTACTGTAATTGGAAAAGAAAAGAAGGATTTGTTAGTGGGTTGCTTTATTAATTTGGCTTTTTCAATTGTTAGAACAGCTTTTATCAGTGCCTCAGTGGACTTTGACAGATACAAATGTGCACAAGTAAGTTTGGGAAGAAAAAAATCCCTATATCAAGAGAATTTAATTTCAATAAGAAATACAGTGAACCTAGACATCCAGCTTTGTATGTCAAAAGCATGACAGACTGTTATAATTCTGAAATTAATGTCACTGCACAGTGAGGGACCAACATGCTGGTAAGTGCTTTGCTTTAAAAATATGCAGAAATGCATCACTCTTTTAAACATGACATGATAACATGTAACATGCCAATATCATTACAGTCTTACACCTATGATCAGAAAAGAAATCTGAAATATGCCTTATCTTAAAAAATAAATCTTAGACTAAGGGGAGTCAAAGCATCTGTATCAAAAGTGTCAGCATGGTGCTAGACTACCAAGTCCTCACAGAGAGCTTTTAACACCCACTGGAGCCTTGCCCTTTCTTTGGGGATATTTCATTTGAAGCCTCATTCAATTTTCATGACTTCTGACAATTTGCAATGAAAACTGCACGTTACTGCTCGCCACCCAAAGGGAAAAGTTGGTTCCTCCTGTTTCATTCGTAGATTCATATGAACCACCCAGATTTTATTTATGTTTGAAATGCATGCTATGAGGAAAGGTGCTAACCAGTTGTCTGGAGGCTACCAGGGGGATTTTGTTGAGAGTTCAAAAACACTGTATATGATCATGTTGTTTATGATTCAGTGTATCTCCCATCTATTTCACCAGCACAGGGATAATGGTATTGTTGACTGAGAAAGTGTTTTCAGATGGTTGCAAACATCTGTGTATTTTGGCATTGAAATAAATTCTGCTGAAAAGCAAAAAAATTGTCTAAGTGTTTCTTCAGTGGCATAATTACACTAGAGTTGTCTTCCAGACAATAGCCATACTCGTATGAACTCCCAACAAGACCACTAACGCATGGGAAAAAGCAGGACACTGTGGCAGGGAGATGCTGTACTGCAGCTGGCCGTGATTCTTCAGTGTTATTTTAGGCTGCTACACTGACTGAAGATTCTCCTCCCAGTTTTAGCTGGATGAAAGTCTCGCTCAAGTCCCTGTTGGCAGCAGACTCGTATGCTAACAGATCAGCTCTACTTCTGCCTCAAAAATGACTGTAGCAGCACGAGGCACTTCCTCCACAGTGCACCTGCACGGGAGTGGTACCCATACAACAATAAATTGAGGAGCAGTTGGAATGACATAACTACCCTGCCACGTTGCCTTTGACAAATTTTTCCACATACAAAAGCTCAACAGATTTTTTCCCCTCTAATACAGCCTGTGTGCTTTGGCACTCCATCAAAGAGAAATAAGCTTCAAATAGTCTGGCTTCTGTCGATTCAGCTGCAGCTTTTTACCCATCAGGGTGCTGCAACAGCTCAATGTCACTGGTTATTCATTGATCCTTATGCAGAAGTCTCCCACAATTGCTGCACACTGATAAAGTTCACAGTATTGTTTATATTGCTTTTGTCCTGGTTAAAACTCAGCCTGGAAAGCAAAGCAACAACATGATAATTTTCTTCATTTACAGTAGTGGCCCATTAGGCCCATTAGCATAGGGCTGTAATCCTTCCACTCTGATGGCAGTAATTAAGAGCATGAGGGATCCAAAATGATTACAATAAATGGAAACTGTTGTGGACAAATCATATCCAAAATGACTGGAGGCTCAGTAGCGAAATTCCAAGTGTTCAAACTGAGCTAGTGCTGGCTATGGAAACATTCATTAACTTCCTTACTGTTGCCCATCAGAAACAAAGCAGACACACATAGTCCTCAAATTGATCTCCAAGAATGATAAACTATCTTAAAACACAGAGAAATGTTGTATTTGGAAATTAAGGAGTTCTGCTTCCTTGCTTGCTTTTAAGAATACTTCAAAACCTTAAAAAGCACTGCAGTGCATGACTTCAGAGTACTGGTCTCTGCTCTCACACCCCACAAAGCATTTCCAGCCACTCTCAGTTTCTGCTGGTGTCAGGCTTGAGAGGGCTCAGCCTGAAAGCATCATGTACTGAACATGGTAGGTAATAAATATGTTAATGCTCAGAGGGAACAGGAGTTGCCAAACTTTGGCAATGGGAGAAAGAGTAATACTTAAAGTGAAATTCAACTAATAATTATGAGATTTATCTATGTTCTCAGACTTGCAAAGAATAAAGAAAAAGGCACCAATGCAGCATTATCTTTAGTTGCACATAACAAAACCCAAAAAGATTAATATCTATTCTGATGTGTTTAAACATTATTTTAGAGTCCAAGATACAGTACTGCTAATCTTTTGTCTCACTTTAAACAAATCTTTTAATTCAGGATTGTTTTATGTAACTGTGCCTTCATGCAGAAAATGAACTAAGAGTCACACAATAAATAATTGATGTAAACTTACAAAGGATATCTATACCTAAAGTAGAACTCCTGTTTTCCAGGACTTGCAGAGGTTTTGTTGAAAAATAATTAATAATGGAGTCTGGCATGTTCCATTATTTACTTCTCCCAGTGTGCACAAAACCCCATAAACAATGACTGTGTTTTCTATACAAGCATAACACTAAAAAACTTCATGTGAATATGAATAAAGTAACTCATTAACCATCATTTAAAAAATAATCAACTGCATGCAGAGAAAATAAGCACTATGTCAAAATGCAGTAAATGATGACCTACAGATTTGGAGTTCCTTGGTTCCAGCACCAGTGAGAGCTTGTAGATGTCATCCTCAGTGTGATAGAGGTCCAGGGACAGCTATAAGTAAGAAAGAGGGAAAACCAGTAATATTTATTAGACTGGGTCAAATATGACAGGCTTGTAAATAGAGATATACCTCCCACTGAAGCTAAACAAGATGTTTTGCTACTCAGAGCTCAGTATACACACCAAAGCAGTGTGAAGCTGCTGGGAAAGCAGATTTTCACAGAGCTAATATAACCCACACTGGTGAGCACAGGTTGCTGTTCATGCCTGTGCTGAGCCGAGCAGGTTCTGCCCTGGAGGGCTGTCACAACTCTCATCTCAACACACTGAGTGAGGGGGCTGCATGCTGACCTTGTGCAAAGAAGGACACTGGCCCCAAAGACCACCCTCACACGAAACACTTTCTTCTGGCAGCTCAATGGTCATGAGAGAACTCAGAGAGACAATCTGTTTAATATGAAAACTTCAGGAAAGAAGTTGTAGAGGGGCTAGGCTGGGAGGACTTCATGTTGTATTCCGGTCAAATTTTATTCCTGAAGAAGGGTCATAGCATTGCAGCTCTTCTACAGAGATCAGCCAGTGCAACAAAAGCCTGTCTGGAAAGGCCTGGGCACTGACATAGGCCTGTGAGAGGCAAGCTGGGTTTGCTACCACTGTTGACGCAGCAAAGTGCTCCATCAGAACTGGTCCCAGATACTTCAGGGCAGCCTGCCCTGCTCCTGATCTCCTCTCAGAAAGCAAGACAAATTGCCTTTCAGCTTGTGTTCTAACACAAATGAAAGATTTTTCTTCCACATTCTTACCTTCCAGCAGAAGATTTATTGAGAAAAAAGAAGGGGCATAACTATGCTTAAAGTAGGGTGAATCTGTTTTTGCTTTGGCAGATGGGGTCTTGTGCTGATGCAGGTCTGCATCTTGTTTCCTAGGATCATGTGCCCCTGAGAAGTGGCTTTGGAACAGCTGATATGATTTGAAGTCATCATCCACCTTACAAATCCCCAGTTAAGCTAAGATTTAGTTACCAGGATGTTCCTGAGCAGGCAGGTAGAATTACAAGTGACTAAACAACTATGCTAGAAGGTTATTTTAGAGAATCTGAGGTGCCAAGTAAGTAAAAAGCAGAACCAGCAACATTGGACTGCAGAACCATGTCTAGGAACCCCCTTCCTTTAGGCAGAATTTTGTGCAGTAAGACAGAAGCTGTACCCTTTCCCAAGAGAGGTTCCCAAAGTGAAGACAGCTTTAGTGATGTATAGAGATGGAAATATTGATTTTGTCTAGCTGTAAGACTATGCCGGTATTTGCGCTTTGTAATTTGGTTATGGGCACAGTGAGAGGCTGTGCATCCTGCAGGTTCCTTTGCCCATCTGGCATGCTGCTGTCACAAGGGGATGTAAGGGTCTCTCCTAAAGGTAATGTGAAACCAGTAACTGCTGTAACAAATATTGTTCACATACTTATTCAGTGCTGTATTCTGAGGTTCCTTGGTGATGTAAAATAAGCAGAACTCAGTCAGAGCACATGGCCTGAGCACATCAGCCTGGGCTGGGACTCAGAGAAGAATTGCTAGTTCAGAAGGCAGTGTCCTGTTCTTATGAAAGAGCACAGTTTTCTCAGCAGGGCAGATGAACAGGGTGTGGAAATGCATCAGTATTCACTGAGCAAGCTTGCATCTCCCCCACCCTGAATTATGTGACCCTATCATAAGCAGCAGTTATAGCTTCGTTAGGCACAATGTGTAATCACACAGTGGACAAGGTGTTGTCTAGTTCAGAAGTTTCATATGCAAGCAAAAAAATTACAAGCATGATGCTTATGTGGTTATATAAGTGCTTATTTAATATTTTATTTATGGTTTTGCTCTGATAGATTAACTGTAATAAGAGTTTTCCTAGGACAACCTTTACAATAAATGGCAGTTTTCATTCTAATTTGACTTTCATTGCTCTCCTATTTATTTCCAAGCAATTTGAAGGGGTACTGAGAAGGGTAAGGGAATGATCACGAATGCATGACTTACTGAACGCAAATTGGGAAGGTGACTTTCAATTTGATTGTTTAAGTATTTCTCATTTTTTTCACTATACTGTGCAAGTGACTGGGACTTTCCAGTCATTTGCATATAGTCTCAGAACAGGTTAGATAAATAGCTGTTAAGATCTAAAAATAGTGGAGGAAAAATAGTGGCACCAAATAAGTTCTAACACAGTTAGCATAAATACTTTGTGGTCTATCTGAGAGACCGAGATCCCCTTCCAATCCACAGAAAGTAATGCAACATTTACCCACAAGCTTTTATTCACGTTGTGAAATAAAAACAATGTGGAAATACTGCACAGCAGGTAAGGAAATCCCTTCAGCATCCTTACCAAATATAAATTTTCTAATGACAAAAATGTCATTAGAGTTGTTATTCCTCTCTGCTCCATGGCCAAGCTCATGCCGAGGTCCTCTTTTACTAATCCTTAGCTTCACGTTTTGGATTGCAGGAAGTGGTACAGAACTGGGTACAAAGCCCGTGGAGATAGAGCAAGTGTGGCCAGTAAGGCAGGAAAAGAAAAATAACCACACAAAGAGCAAAAGTGCACTAAGAAGTGAGTCCATCTTCATGTAACATACTCTGGCTCACCTGCAGCTGAGTTGCGACACATTTACTTGCCCATGTAACTCAGGCACATTTACAAAAGACAAGGGAGGGCTTGCTTTCCCCTCAGCTTTTGCAGTCTCTTATGCTGTTGAAGCTGGTATGTGTGTTATTGCTGTCCATACAGCAAACCTTGCCCTTAGTCATGGTACGTTAACTTCCATGCAAAATATTGGCTTCTTTCAGCTACTTGTTCAAGAATAATGTCCTTGAGATAGAAGATGATTTTTTATGCTGAGAACAAGCTGGAGTGGGGTGGAGAGGGTTGGGGATGGGAGGAAGCAGAGTTCCAGGTTTGTGTGCAGACATTTAACACTAGAGAAAACCAACCTTCCAAACTGTTGGCCACTCAGCAGCTACCACTGAAGCCAGAGACCTATTGTTTCCCATTCACCCTTTTGGTCTATACAAACAATAGCAACTGAAGAATGGCTGAAAGCCCCTTGACCAGGTGGCCTGAAGTTTACTATCAAGGTTTTGCTCCAGCTTTTAAGCCAAGCTCTCACTTCATAGCTCTAAACAGATTTTCCCCGAACATCACAATTTCCAAGCCACTTGAAAGGTATCAGCTCCCCCACAGCCAATGGGGCTCCACCACTGAGGAAAAGAAAAAACAGGGCATATTCCCACATGTCCATGAAATATCCATTTTATCTTTTTGTGCAAATTGTTAGACTAGCAAACCAGACCCCAGTGATTTACTTGTCAAGCAAGCACAGGCCAGGCTGTTAACACTTGCTAAGTGTGGTGTAAAAGGCAACACTGCAAGGGAGGGAGGCCAGGCAAGACATTTACCCATTGCTTATTAGGACAAAACACCTACTAAAAGCTTGCCCAGATAGAAGCTGCCTAATGGAAAAACAGCAGAAGTGACCAAATAGTTGGGTCAGCCGATGTGCATGTGAATGAAAAGCACTCTATGCATTTATGTGCCTTCACTGGACTTGAAAGGGAATTTCTGTAAATAAGGTAAAGATGTGAAAAAAAATTTACAGTTTACACTAGAGAGGAAAGACCTAGAAATAAAATGAACAGTTAATTCTTCAGGATCTGAAAAATATGACTTCTGAAAAAAGATGGCTTTGGTAGCAAGGGAGACTAAATCTGCTAAAAGACCATTTCCACATAGCAAGGTCAACTATTTTTAGTTGACAGTTCTTGTCAGCTTTGGGTTGCAAACCTTTCCTTCTCCTTTTTCTCTGACCCTAGCCTGTAACCTACAACTTTCTTTTCAACAAGAAAATGGTCAGAAACATTCAAAGTAAGCCCATTACTACTGTTTAAGAGACCACTGTTGGGAAAAAAAAAGTGTTGTATTCATAAGCACAGATGAGGACAAAACCTTTGGAAGAAAAATGAGAATATTGATATTATGATATGTACCAATATTCTGGTCCAGGAACTGTTTGTAGAAATTTGGTATTTTTGCTTTCTAGAAGTCACCATCTTAAATCAAAAGTCCCACACTATCAAATGTACTTGATCTACAGAAACACTTCTAGTGACTAATATGAGGACAGAACTATCCTGTAAAGGTTTTAGGACACCTATAGCTGTCTACCTTGGGTATCCATGGCTGTCCCCATCATTACATAAAGGTACCACCATAAAATGTGCTAACAGGTAAAAAGCAGTACAAATTAATTCTAAGCAGTGATCAGCTCTGAAATCAACACTGCAGCATGCAACTTCATTTATTACAATCAGATTGGCTCAACTCTAACAAAGTCAACAGAGTTCTATTATGAATGAATACATCAGAGCATCGTAAGTGAGCAAGTACCCATCATGTACACAATTACTTTCCCTGGTAAATGAAAGACACTGAATTAAATTAAAAAAAAAACAACCAAAACCAACAACAACAACAAAAAAAAACACCCAACAAAACCCCCCTGTCATTTTGCTGAAAACAAACCAAATCAGGAAAATATGTTTTTTTAAAAAAAGGAAAACCATATCCACTGTATGAACTCAGGCTGATACAATAACGGATATGAACCTGCAAAGTCTTAGAAAAATCTGAAACTTTTTGCTCCTTTTGGAAAGCAGGCCATCATCAAAAAAAGAGAACAGCTAATGAAAGTGGCAGCAGCAGTTCAGCTTCTATCTCTCACTTCACATTGTCTAATTTCTGCCCTTCTGGACTCACTTCTTTATTGCTCAGTTCCCTAAAGCCCGAGGCTCCACTTCCCCCAGTTCACAGCCAAGTTTGTAAGAAACAACCAGGAAAGGGAAGAGTGTCATGAGAAAACAACTTTCATTCCCTACAAAACCAAAAAAAGACAATAAATACCTGCCTTTACAGTCCAAAATTTAAGTTGAAGAAGTGTTGCGGTGACCAACACATGGTGTGTTCTCTTCCCCGTCCCACTAACCAGGACTGGGACGTGGTCCTACATGGTTCCAGAGAAGGTTTTCCTATTCCCTCAAAGTTTCCCAGTACTCATTACAATGAGGCCATGGGTATAGCCACATCAGCTTGGTAGCTCCAAGCTTAGGTGCATACTTGTCAGCCTCCACAGCATAAAGTTCTGTACCTCATCAGTCCCAGCATAAATCCATCACAAACTATACTCTCTGCTTACTTTCTAGACATGCATATTTTTGAGCATTTTAAAGTAAGGCATGGAAGGAAAAAATCCAAGGCTCCTCCCAATGGGACTCCAGTAAAGGCATTTCCCTGGAATGAGTTATGTAACAATAGTAACCTCCTGTCTGTGGCATGAACGTGACTGAGGAAAAACTGGAATTTGGTTCCCACCTCCCCAGGAAGTGGGGAACAACACCGAGATATTGACTGTTCTGGGCACAGCTATTCAGAGATAGTCAAATTCTTTCTCTGAGTTTTGATCTAGATTTTTTCTGCCTTCTAAAGAAGAAAAAGATGGTCTCTAGAAGTTCATGACATACAACAAAACGAACACTAGAAAAATTCTTGAGTTTTTCCTATTTGCATGCAGACCTTGTTCAGTTCTAAGTTTATTTTTAAAGGAATTACATTGATTTAAGGAAAGCAAAGAAATTCTCTTGTACAGATTAGAGATATGAAAGACAAAATTAAATAATGAGAACAGAAACAGCATGAACTGATTACATATTACAAGGGTCCTTTAACTAACATTTCATGATTCCAGCTACTCTCAGACTAGCAGGTGACTTTTATTCACTTGCAAGATCAACTATTTTATAACAAATTGTATGACTTTTTCTTCAGGTTTCACAGGTTCTATTTTTAATTCCAAGATACTAGGTTTTGCCCCTGACCTGGACAAACTGCGGTGCTGGGTCAAACACTGCTGCAGTTGATACCAGTGCTACAATAACTACATTTAAATAGGAACAAGACTTGGCCTGATGGTTTAGGCTCCACACTTCAGTATGTTTTAAAATAAAGTGTAATATTTCTCAAAATGACATTTTTTTGCTTTTAAAAAAGAAAAAAGGTTTTACACAGTCTTTTTGAAATCTCACTTTCCTTTGGTTTGAAATGGGACATTCAAATCCTTATCTGTAACTTGTGTGTGCAAGTTTCAAACCTCTTCAAATGTAATCACTAATAAGGGGGAAGGAGAGAGGGAAGGAGCAGGGGTTGCAGCAGCTGTTTAAAAGCATTCAAGAACATTTTGATTTACTGGATAGGAAAGATCCTGTGTCACATGGAAAGCACAGGGGAGCAAGAACAGAGTGATGCTCAAGTTGGAATCTCAGTTGTATGTTCATGTCAGACTGTCACCCAACCTTTGCTCAGGAGAAATAAACCTCAGTTCTAAGTAGTCATAACTCAGTTTTTGCTTCTCCATACATACAGCCCTCTTTCTGTCATTCTTAAAAAAATTAATTTATAACAATCCTTTTGCTGCTTCCATCCATCACATTCTACAGTAACTCTCTTTGACTTTATTAACATCTCATGTGAACTTGTTTCTGTTTTGTATTCTCTCCCTTTTATTTTTCAAAGCTGGGATAAAGATATGCACTTATTTTTATATATATATATGAATGTTTCTACTGACACTCAACATCTGAATAACAGCAGTGAATGGAAACATGCTCAATACTTACGGTTAGCAGGTTAATTAAATCCATATTAGGCTCTAAATGATGAGAAGCAGTTTGCAGGGAAACCAGTTCACTCAAGGTGATGGAAAGCTGCTGCATTTTCACTATGTTAACTTTGTTCTCATCTATCCAATCAGGGAAAATGACATGGACAGCAATCAAGTCTTTCAAATGGACTCCTAAAATAGGAATTTTGAAGCCAACACAGTCAGCAAAAGCCTTGCGGTAGTTGCAGTAGTTTCCATTGGAAGAGACCAGCTCTGTCATTTCGTTCCAGTCCTACAAATAGCCAGAGAAGCAAGTCTCTGTGAAAGCATTCATAGCATTTCCTTAATCTGTTTTAAATGAGCACAACTCATGGCAGGGTGTCGACAGTGTTAATTTCCTCTCTGGCACAGGCAATCACCCAGAGATCTCTGTGAGTTTGTCCTGCTTCACTGTGAGGAATGCAACCAAAGTGCCTTTTGGGATGCCCTGCCATAATCCGAGTATTGTGCTGGTGAGACACCTGCAGTGCAGAACCCATCAGACCTCACAGAGGTGATGTTAGGCTAAATATGTCT